>OX387182.1:6661686-7861686 GCA_947561395.2 Buxus sempervirens
ATTATTGGTCCCAGAGCCCTTGACCTACATGGATATTCAAATTGACTATCACAAATAAACAATGATCGAATTACACCGAGAATCTTGTCATACATGGATTTGGCGACGTGATGCTTGGACCCTCACTTATTAAATAACTTCAAATTTAAGACTTTAGTGGTTACAGGCACATGACCTTAACAGCTATAACTCAACTTTCATTATCGTGTCCCAACTGTCACTGTACATCCACAACATGCTTTCTTCTTCTTTTTCTTTTTTACCAACCTTGATCTAAATCCAGACACATTTGCCACGTGGCCTATATAAAAAATAGAAAATTAATAATAATATTGTAACTCAATTTGGTTTGGTCCAAATTGACAACAAAGTTTTGTGACTATCAAACCAAAGCTAAACCGAACCGAATTGAGAACAAATTACTCTAACTCAAAAACCGGACCGAACATATATATAGATAGGTTCGGTTCAATTCGATTTGGTTCAATTTAGTAACACTTATTTCTAAGTTGGGTTTCAATTTAGTTCTACTTAGTTGATACATCAACCTAAAATTGAACTAAATTAGTTTGAGTTACAGAATTCAAAACCAGCACCGAACCATATACTTTGATTGGGTCTTAACTGAACCAGGTTGCACATTTAACAAATATCATGTACTGATGATCCAAATTCGGATCCAAGTAAGTTTTAGGGGATTTGAATTCAATTAAATATCCGACAAATCTTTTATATTAATCACGAAGTTCTGTATATTTTTATAAAATCCATATCCGAATCTTATTACTATTCGAATTTGATAAGAAATCCAAAATCCAATAGGTTTATTTTTACCATAAAGTTGATAAGAAATCCAAAATTCGAATTTGATAAGAAATCATATCCTAATCTGATTACTATAAAGTTGCATTCAAATTTTTATCCGACCCATTAACAGCCCTAGGAGAGCGTTTGGAAATTTAATTATGTTCTCATCTTGTTAGGTAAATTGAAACTCCCAAAAATAAATGTGCCTTATAATATCCGAAGCAGTGAAACCTTTCAAACGAGTGTTGACGAAGCATGGGATCGTAGGAAGCTTGACTTTGGACAGGTAGGGCTAAGCTTTGTTCGTGAGTGAGGCGAGCAGGGGACGAATCAGAAAACAGACAGCCGCCCGGTGGGGCCCGGCCTCGTGTTCAATTGTCTCATCGCGGGAAGAGACTTAAATGATGCTCTGGCAGCTGTTAGTTGGTCGGCCATGATTAATCCTCACTCCATTTTATGATATTTATTTTAGGATTATTTCTAATTTGGTCCCTCAATTTCTTGAAAATTTTACCATGATTCTTATGTGTGTGTTTTGTTGGATCATAGTCCAAGATATTTGATGATTAGGATATTAATAAGTTTATTGTAGTTTGTGTTTAAGTTTGGATTCAAATTGCTTTATGCTTTAGACTTGTGCATTTGTGTTATATCCAAATCTATATCTATATCTATAATATATATATAACGCGAGGCACCCCTTGGGAATCGTGCTAATCAAAATGTGCAAGTTTTCAATACAATCCTCATACATTATTGTGAAGATTCATTAATAAAATGGTACCATAGTCAAAATGGCCTCAATTTTTTAAAAACTTAATAATCAATTGCAAAACTGTTTATTCCTTTCCACCTTTTTCTTCATACGTGTAGAAGTACACATGCACCAGTTTAGTGGTATTTTAAGAGCTTTTGTATTTGGATTAATTCTTTGAGTTCCAAATTGTAGATTTAGCATATTGACATTTTTTTTATCTTCTTAGATTTTATAAGATGACAAAAATAGAGGGTATATATTTTTAACTAGCTCAGAAAACAAAAATAATAATAATCATACAAACAAATTGAAGTTTAAAAATTTATTCATCTAAGTAAGGTTGCATTTGGATGTCGAGAAACAGCATTATGAGAAATATGCTTTTCTCGCGACAATGTCTCTGTGATTTCCAACTCCTGAACAAGCATAACACTTTCAGCCTTTACGATTTTCTTTTCTGGCAATCCAAATGAACGTAGAATGTAAGAAACACATGAATTTTCATAATCTCCCGCATTATTCTGCTTTCTAAACACAGATCAAGTGAATCATCGATAAGTATTAATTTAAGCCAAAAGGACATTTATATAACTTCCCCTTTATTTAATCTTATGATACTTTCGAATTTATTAAGCATTCATTTGTTTTTTCTGTTTTGTTTCATAAAATTTTAGTCGTTACAAACGGTTATTCGACTAACGCAGAATTTGACTTGATAAGTATAATGGGTTGTAGTCAGAAATTATAATAAAAGAAGGGGGGGCAACATAATTAAAAAGTATCAATCTATAATATCTAAAAACAAAGGGACTGCAATATAATTACAAAAAAATTATACGCTTTACCGGTATATAAATTTAAAGAAAAAGGATAAAAAGAATCGAGAAGATGAATGAAATTGTGAATTCATTGACAGACATAAAGAAATTAGTCTCAACTTTTGCCACGTGGCTAAACGTCTCAATCAAAATGTGTGCTGCACGTCGGCCTCATCTCTTTGTCGTTCTTATTTCATTCAATTTCTCTGCCCAAAATCTTCAAAGCAGCTGATTTTTTGCTTTTACGACGAACAAACGCTCTTAAAGCTTACTCCTCACTCGTTCTTCAATCTTTCTTTTGTTACTCCGGATTTGATTTCATCTATCAACTATTAGGGCTTTAGAGTTGGTTCTAGAATTCGCCATCTCGAGGAGATAATAAAGGTCGGAGAATGTTTTTGATGATTAGTTCTTTCCTTTTGTCTCCCACTGGATTCCTTTTTCAATTATCCTTTCCCGATTTCGTTCTCTGATTAGGGAAACCGATTGGGTTGGTAGGAAATCCTTTAAGAGGAGAGATTCAAGTGAGCAAACCTTCCTGCGTTCTTCAATGGCGGCTAGGTGAATAGTTTCTTGGAAACATGATTGAAAGAAGGTAATTTTGGTTTTGAGATTTGTCGGGAAAATCAAAATTTGCTTTCTTTCTTTTTTCCTGTTTCTGGGACTGGCCTGTCTAGGAAAAAGAGAGAGCGAGAGAGAGAGAGAGAATTTTTTATATGTAATTCTTTGACTGTCTTCACAGCCATGCTGTAGTTTGAACTTGGAACAACAATTAGAAGAAAAAAATGCCGAGACAGAATCGGAACATGGAAGGGTTTATCGGAGGAGCCTGCAAGATCAGGAAAAGAGGATGTTCGTCTTCGTCTTCTTCCTCCTCTATAGTACAGAACTACAGATTCAAAAGAGCGATTTTGGTCAGGAAGAGAGGAGGATCAAGCACGCCTGTCCCGACATGGAAGCTGAACTCGAGATCCCCTTCTTCTGCCATTGGAATTGCTGCCGAATCTCCGAAATATCCACCATCTCAGACTGGTGGTGGTGGTGGGAAAGGAAAGCAAGCTCCCGTGTCTGCACGGAAACTCGCTGCAACTCTGTGGGAAATGAATGAGATCCCTTCACCTTCCGTGAGAGAAGATCTCGAGGAGAAGAGGTATAAGAAAGAGATGAGAGGAAGAGACAGGAGCATCGCAAGGTCTGTTCAGTCGGGTTCTCTTCCACCCCATTTGTCTGATCCCTCGCATAGCCCTGTTTCTGAGGTGGGGTTTGCTTCTTTTGTGGATTTTCGGTGACTCATGATGATTTGAATTTCGGGATTTAATTGTCTTGTTAATTTGTGTTTCAGTATCACTCACTTTGCAGCATTTTTATCTGTAGAGATCTTAAATAATGTTTGTATTGTTTTCTCCTGCTTTTTCAGAAGATGGATCGATCTGGAACTGGTAGTCACAGGAGAAGATCTTCGGGCATTTCTCAGAGGCTTCGGCTCACTGACAGAAACATTGGAGGTTTGGATTCTCTAAGCCATGCCAGTTTGATGGAGGTAACCCACAACTCTGTAATACTTTCTTCCTCTAAAAGTATTTTTATGTTTGGATTGATATGAATTCAAGTCTTCATATAGATCCTTGATAGAGGATCTAGTCTTGAGAATTTGTATATGTGAAAGCAAACTCAAATTTCTATGGTTCTCTCAGAGCTTTTGTATTTACTTCTATAAGGCTGTATTGTCATATACGTAATTGATCTTGGGAATTGCAGATTGAGACTCGATCACGGGGACAGACTCCTACGGGATCCATTTCAGGAGTTAAAAACCGTTTGAAGGATGTCAGTAATGGTCTCACCACATCGAAAGAGCTTTTGAAAATTCTCAACCGAATTTGGGGCATGGAAGAGCAGCATTCATCAAGCATGTCACTCGTCTCTGCTTTACGTACTGAGCTTGAGCGGGCTCGTTTGCAGGTTGATCAGCTGATCCAGGAACAGCAATCTGACCGCAATGAGATTAATTACCTCATGAAGTGTTTTGCAGAAGAAAGGGCAGCTTGGAAGATGAAGGAGCAGGAAAGGATTCGGGCAGCTATTGAATCAATTGCAGGAGACCTTGAGGTCGAGAGGAAGCTGAGGAGACGAAGTGAAAGCTTGAACAAGAAGCTTGGCAAGGAATTATCTGAAACAAAAGCTTCTCTTGCAAAAGCATTGAAAGAGCTTGAGAGTGAAAAGAATGCGAGAGAGATAATGGAACAAGTCTGCAATGAGTTAGCTAAGGGTATTGGGGAAGACAAAGCTGAGGTAGAGGAATTGAAGAGGGAGTCTGCTAAGGTTCGGGAAGAGATGGAGAAGGAGAGGGAGATGCTTCAGCTTGCTGATGTGTTGCGAGAGGAGAGAGTCCAGATGAAGCTTTCGGAGGCTAAATATCATTATGAGGAGAAAAATGCAGCAGTGGAGAAGTTGAGAAATGAACTTGAAGCCTTTCTAAGATCCAAAAATGGTAAAGAAAGTGAAGGTGGGTATCTGACTCGTGTGAGCAGTGGGGATATCGCAGCATTTTTAAGTAAAACTTATTTGGACGCTTACCAGAATGAAGAAAAAGGAGAGGATGAAGGACAAGTAGATAATGGAGAAGAGCGCGAACAAGATGACTCAGCTGAAAGTGATCTGCATTCCATTGAACTAAATATGGACAACAACAACAACAAGGGATATAAATGGACGTATGCCAACGGAACTGCTGAAGAGGCACCAAAGAGAAGTTCATTTGAGGAGGAAATCAAGGGGAGGAAGTCAACCTCTGAGAAAATAGCTAGAACTGTTTCTTTAGAAAGGCAGATTTCAGATGGAATTGAGTGGGACTTAAATGGAAGTTTACAAGGGACAGTAGATGGGATTGATTGGGAGAGATTCCCTGAGCTTGGAAAGCAAGGTAAGAGGCAAGATTACAAGGATGAAATGCAAAGATACAAGTCAGTTAAGGGCCTTAGGGACCATATATTGTCTACTTCCAGGATGGCACCATCCCGAAGCTTTTTGAGTCCAACTCGGCAATGGGACCAACCATGGCCTCCTCGAGATCCGAATAGTTCCACTCGAGAGCGATCTACAGTATTACAGGGTAGTGGTTTGAAGGCCAGAGCCGAAAGCCAGAATTCAAGACATTCCAGACAATAACTTCTCTCCTGTCAACAAGCACTTTGCTTGTATTCTCCATGATCTGCTCAAAACTCACTCCATTGAGTACTGAATTTTCAGTGGTCGAATTTGAAAGAATGGACTTTAGAACTCTAATTTATGTTGAATGGATTTTGCTACAAAGTTGCAAGGAGTCCAGTTAGGACACTTTTGTACAGAAGCTTCTGCTATTTATCATAGATTTTCCTTCACTTTTTTGTTGTGCTTGTTCCCATGGCTTTGGGACAGTAACTATAAACATGAACAACTAGTCGGATTGACTTTTCTGGGTTAATTTGTAACTTGTGAATCCAAGAAAACCTGACTGATACTCCGGCAGGTTTGGTTGAAAGTTTGGCAAATCAGACCCTGCCAACCAGAAGCTGACTTCATGCTGGTAGGCTAGCAGGTGCAGGATCAGATTTTCCAATCGTCGAAGCATTGGACTTTGGGTTTATTTTGGGCCAACTAATTTTTACTTAGGTCAAGTCCAAACTCATCAAAACCATATGTCTTCTTTGTTGAAATGTCTTCAAACAAATAACCCTCTTAATTAAGGTTATTCAAAAAACTAAAATGTCATATTTGTTCTAAAATGACCAAAATAACCTTAATTAAGAGGTTTATTTTGGTCATTTTAAAACAAATATGACATTTTAGATCAAAGGTTAACGGTGTTAAGGTTACAATTCAGAGGTGCTATTT
The DNA here is from genome assembly GCA_947561395.2 of Buxus sempervirens. Taxonomy (NCBI): domain Eukaryota; kingdom Viridiplantae; phylum Streptophyta; class Magnoliopsida; order Buxales; family Buxaceae; genus Buxus; species Buxus sempervirens. The sequence goes on from OX387182.1 coordinate 6,667,942, forward strand.
GCATGGTTTTTCTAATGTTAGGGAGTGTTGGTACTTTTTGCAAGTGTCAGGGAATGTAAGTGTACTTTTCCCAAATGTCAGGGGGTGTTAGTGTGAATTTCCCATTTAGAACAATGACACACAATGCCACACTCTAGTTGCCATATAACCAAGTGATACTAAGTTTTAAACACATGTTAGATAGGGCTATAGGCAAGTAACAGATATGCATATGCCCCATGCCTTTTTTAGCTGCAAAATCTAGAAATAGTAAAAATAGAATGAATAATATGAAATCTAAAATATATAAAATTCAAACAACTAACAATAAAACTAATTAATATTATAAAACAAAAACAAAAATTTCTAGCCCGACATTTTTTCCCTCGTAATATCCCTTAAATGTTTAAAAGACTTCAATATTCCCTAAATATTTATCCACTAAGAGTTATATGAATATTTCCCTTTGCAAGGGGTTTAAGTCCTACATGTATCATTGAACGTGTCGAAAAGAGGGGATATTGCAACAAATTCTAGATCGACACTTTTGTCATCTAGAAAATCTTTCAGCTTTAAAATAACCCCTTGTCCTGATCTTTGTATTTCCTAAATAACTATTCATTTATAACTCCAGAGTTTTTAAAGACCGTTTATGCAACTATTCAGGGGAAAGAATGTGTATTTGTATAGTGCACATAGTTATTATATAAAGAAAATATCAAGATTCTTGCCTAACATTTCCTTTAAAATAAAACTCTCAAAAAAAATTGTCTAATTTCTAAATTTTAACAATTGCTATCTTAGTCCTGTTCATGCACGTGAAACCCCTACAGCTGAACGGTTTGTAGTTTGTAGAGATGGAGTGTTGCATGTGCCACGACTATTATATATAGACAAAAAGTACTTTCAAAAGATTCGTTCTTCGGTAAGAAAAAGCCGCTATCATCTGAACTTTTCTAATAAAACAGCAAAGCAGTCAACAATGGTAGCAACCAGCACAAGTTAGGCAATTGGCACGAGATTTGTACCAGAATTTTCAAGATACTGCGGATTTTGGAAGATATTTGATAGGATGTCTCAGAAAATGAGGTTTCTTGGACAGCTATGATTGTCTGGTATGCAATTTTAATAGTCTGGATGAAGCTGGAGTGCTGTTTGATGAAATGACGTGCTGAAATATTCTTTATTTGGATGCAATGATCTTAAGTGCCTGCGGAATATGGTGATCTGGGCATGCTTGAAAGATGTTTGATAAAATGCTGGAGAGGAATAAATGGAGTGTGGATCGTTTAGTGAAGGCACGTGATATGGCCCTTGTGCAATATTTGCTCCAAGGGTCTCCAGATAGAGATTTGGTTGTCTTGATTTGATCGCCCCCGACACACAACCATTTGGGACCAGCTAGTACGGTATGTACATAGAGTTACTGATCATGTCCAGTACCCTGCTTGGTCCCCGGGAATTAAAGCCACGATAAATAGTGATCTATGTGTATTGGCCACTGGGTTTGGTTCCAAAACCTGTTTCTCATGTTGAGATGTTAAACCTTGATTTGATTGTTTGGTCAATCCTACCAAATGTATATGAGACATTTCGGGATACTGTTGAGAAACCATGATCAGAATCGACCATGACCTCTCTTATTAAGTAACATACCAGTTTAAGCCCGTAAATTTTATGGGTTGTTAAGTTCTTAAGAGTTATGATCCTCAAGTATTGTCATGTTGTGTTATTCTTTATCTTATAAACGTCTTTGTACAGAACTTGAAGTGTAGATATAATTTTCATCTGGCTGAGCTGGAATAGGACTATCTCTCACCAATGGGCCTTGGCTTTTTCCAAATATAAGATCTGTCCTTAATTAGAATGATTATGATAAATACAAGGATAAATAGTGTAAGTTACCCGTGAGTCCGTGACACACACACACACACATCCACCCCCACACACACATATATACCCAAAATCCCCTAATGGAGCCCCATTCCACATGGGATTCAAGATAAAACTTGATATCAATATCATTTATATTGTCATTACAATATGACTGTCTTCACTGCAGATTAGAATGCAAGGTTTCACTGATCACGGGTGGAGTTTGTGGCGTTTTTAAGGCCATTGCTGATGTGTTTTGCAGTCATGTCTGCCAAATTTCTTGCTGCTGACATCGAAGATGATTTGGGCCATTCAATTTGCAATCATCTGGGGTCTACTTCAGCCTCAATTGTCACTCTGATGTCACAAATGAGTGGCACATCCAAAATTCTGTCAACACTGCTGTTTCCAAATATGGAAAGGTCGATATCATGTGCAACAATGCTGGCATCATAGAGTACCCTAAACAAAACATAATTGACAAAGAAAAGCAGGACTTCAAAAGAGTTATGCGAGTCAGTACCACAGGTGCCTTCCTGTGCACCAAGCATGCAGCTGTGCGATGGTTCCAGCCCGTCTCGTAAGCATAATTACAACTGCTACTATTTTTTTTGATAAATGGTGGATTTGTACATCATATACTAGTTCAAAGTATTCCAGTAAATTGCGTGTCACCATATGTGGCAAAGAAGTTATTGAAGCCAGATGATAAAGAGTGACACGGTAAAGCCATTTGATATTTATCTGAACCTTCAAGGTGTAACTCTTGTGCAAAAAGATACTGTTAGAGCTGTCTATATTTTGGGAGCAATGAATCAAAATATGTGAGTGGTCATAATCTTGTGGTAGATGGAGGTTTCACTGTTGTGAATTCAAGTCTTGTGATGTTTGATTAATAAATCCTGAATGTTACCTTGGGAAAATTATGAAATTTTCCTCAAAATGTAGTTTACTTATGAAGAATGCTATCATCCACACCTGATATGCACTGCACCTAAAATGCGCCATCAATTTAACATGGTATTAAAGTGGGAAGTTTAGTGTTTTGACTCCCAAGATTGGTAGTTGTTCATCTCTTTTCATGTCCAAGATGTCTTGTCTTTTTATATACATATAGGTCTAAATTTATGTTTTATGTATATATGGTTTGTGTGAGTTGAGATATTGTTTTTGCAAATGACACCAAGGATCTCTTGTCAATGAATAGTTTGGATTGGCTTTATTGATAAATAAGAGGTCTTGTCTCCATTTTATCACAGAGACCTTACCTTTTGGTATTTTTACCTTCTGCAAAGTAACCTAATGTTGAAAAAAATGCTCCTCTCATTTTTCTAATCATTCTTTTCATGATATAAACAAGAAAAATAGTGGCCTTCTATTCATCATCTGATGTAGCAATAAGTAATTTACTGTGTCTGATTTAGATTCATGGGTTGATTACAATTCATTATATTAAATGATTTTAACTGTACCCATTCATTGATGATCACACTTACCCATAGTAGCCCTTCTCATGCCAAAATCGTAAATCTCTCTGATCCTTGCGGCATCATCGATGACAATCAAGAGCCCTGGTGGTATAGCCATGGTAGTAACTAGGACGTGTCAGGCAATTGGTACAAGATTTTTGTGGGAAGTCTCAAGAGACTGAGGATCTTGGAAGATATTTGATCTGATGTCTCTGAAAAATAAGGTTTCTTGTCATGAACTACAATTTTTAGGTATGAGAATTTTGGATGCGGCTCGCGACTTGTTCGACAAAAAATCTTGCCCATGTGTTGTGTCTTGGAATGCAGTGATTGTTGGGTATGTGAATTTGCTGATATGGAGACTGCTTGGAAGTTTGATCAAATGTTGGAGAGGAAGATAATTTCATTCAAATTGTTTGATGGATGGGTATGCAAAGGCAGCTGTTATGGTCCTGCTAGACTTTTTTGTTTGAAGAGTCTGCAGATAGAGATTTTGTTGTTTTGATTTGGTGACAAATCAGAACTAGTTGGGAAAGAGCTGTACGCTTGGTCCCATGTCTAGTCCCCTGCTTGGTCCCTGGGAATTAAATAATGATTCATAGTTATCAATAACTATTGACCACTATGTGTGTGTATATAAATATATAAATATATATATATATATATATAGATATGTTCAAAACCTATTCAACAAGTTAAGACATTAAGCTATGCTTCAATTGTTTGGTCCGTCCTATAGAATGCATGTGAAACTTCCCAGGATACTGTCCAAAAACCATCATAAGGTTCTGTATTGACCTCTCCTATGTTTCTTGATCCTATAAACGTATTTACACAGGAACAAGATATATATTGCTGACCCTAATCGGTTGAGATAAGGCATTTGGTTATTGATCAATTTTTCGGCACATGAAGAATGCCAATGTTTCAATTATTTGGGTTTTGTATATTTTAAGTTCTTTTTTGTCATGATGTGGCTTTGGCATCGTAGTCATACTCATACAGAGGTTGCTTGAACAAGTTGTGACCCCATAAGCCAAATGTGTCCTATTCAATGTCTCTTTCCATTGTCAATTCTATCACTAATTGGGGCCTTTTTTATATACAAAATTTTTGGAGTTATTGATTGTCTTTATGTCACAAGAATCTGTTGTAGGGAAGCGTTCTGTTGCTAATGCAATCTTACAGTAAACTCTCATCATCTTTAATCTATATTAGGACTATCATTGACAAGAGAGAAATGGATCTCAGAGAAAAGTGAAAATCTAGAGATTTGATTGGGATCTGTCCTGAGGCCTATTCACCCATTAACCATGGGAAGCACCTCCATGCTCACCAGTGTTGCAAGAAGGTACATTCATGTGTTAAAACCCAAGCATCTTATGAATTCTTTAGCATATTCTGGACTTAATTCTTCTATTCTTGTTTTTTTCTTATAATCTCAAATGCATAATCACTGTGTTCCCTTCAAGTTCATGACCAACAGAAACTGATTTACCCCATCCAATTGATCATGGTTGCTCTCCATGTCAGTAGCTGTGTGCCTTGATGGACATCTTGCATCTGGCTGAACTGGAATATAAGGACTATCTTTCACCAACAGGACTTCGCTTTATCCAAATCTAGGATCTGTCCATTCTATGTTTGGAGCCTAGGATTTGGGAAGAAAAGAAAACAAGAATACGAAGGAAAAGAAAAGAAATAACTTATCTTTCATTCCATGTCTTTGCATAATAAAACAAGAAATATAGAGAAAAGAAAGATACATTTTGATGATTTTCAAATATTTTCTTTTAATTAATATATACCATATACTAGGCAAGTTTAGTTTATGTCAATGGAGCTAAGATATAAAGTGATTTAACACAAAGCACTAAAGATAGTTATGTTGTCTTTATCTATTTTCTTTCTGTTATTATCTCAAAAATTTGTACACTTGGGAATTGGGGTTAGGTTTTGATCCCCAAAGAGAAAATTATATCCCCAGTTGCATTGATCAACTATCCTGTGATGAAGACTTTTATTAAAATAACTTAAATTGAATTGAAAAATCTCATAAAAGAAACACTATCCCAAATGGGGATTCAAGAAAAGACTCAGTACAACATATCATTTACATTATCATTATCCTACGACCATCTACTTCACAGGTTAGAAGGCAAGGTTGCAGTGATCACAGGTGGAGCTCGTGGCATTGGCAAGGGCATTGTTGATGTATTCTGCAGACATGGTGCCAAAGTTCTTATTGCTGACATTGAGGATGATCTGGGACACTCAATTTGCAAACAGCTTGGGTCTACTTCAGCCTCATTTGTCCACTGTGATGTCACAAATGAGTCACACATCCAAAACGCAGTTGACACTGCTGTTGCCAAGTACGGGAAGCTTGACATCATGTGCAACAATGCCGGCATTGTAGAGCACCCCAAGAAAAACATTATTGACAATGAAAAAGAGGATTTTGAAAGAATTATGAGCGTAAATGTCATAGGTCCCTTCCTGGGCACCAAACATGCAGCCCGGGTGATGGTTCCTGCTCGTCGCGGAAGCATAATCACAACTGCAAGTGTCTGTGCCACAATTGGTGGGGTTGGACCACATTCATATACCAGTTCAAAGCATGCTGTGCTGGGCCTCACCAGGAACACAGCAGTAGAGCTGGGACGATATGGCATTCGAGTAAACTGTGTGTCGCCATATGTGGTTCCAACAATAGCAGCAAAGAAGGTATTGAAGCCGGATGATAAGAGTGACAAGGTAGAACCATTTGATATTTATACAAACCTTAAAGGAGTAGTTCTCATGCCTGAAGATATTGCTGAAGCTGCTCTATATTTGGCGAGTGACGAATCCAAGTATGTAAGTGGGCATAATCTTGTGGTAGATGGTGGTTTCAGCATTGTGAATTCAGGTCTTACAATGTTTGCTCAATAAATCCTGCTTTTTACCTTGGGAAAGTTATGAATTCTTCCTCAACGTGTGATTCACAGGGATGCTATCGTCCTCGTCATAAAGTGCTGAATTATCATGTGTTGGTCACTTTGATATACATGGTTATTCCGTCACCTCTTAGCTTAAGCTTTGGTTTCCTTGGTTGTTAACATGGTATCAAAAAAATTTGTGTGCCCTGTGTTTGTCTTTGTCCTCCTTTGACCTATCAACTCAGCTTTTTCGTTCATAATTTGTTTAATGTACTATTCCCACTTATCATGTTACTAGTAATGAGCACGCACGTTGTGCGTGAATAATGAGTAGGGGAATGTAACAAGAAATATATTAAGTAAAAATTTTGCCAAAAAAAACACTGGTACGAAAATCAATTTTATATATTGTTTCCGGCATCAAATTGACAAAATAATTATATGAACAATATTAAGAACTTATTAAGGACCTCAAAACAATAATCTCTTGAATGAAATTAATATCCCTACTTACTATTGTCTGCACTTACTGATAGAAGTGGCTAGATACAAAGCTTTGAAAAAATTCTTTAATACTCTTTCATTCCCCACAAATTAGTGGTGAAAAGACAGTCTCCAACTTCCAATGCTATTGGTATTATATGCATATCCTTCTCGTGAATCCTCTCATGTCCACTGCCAACTGTATTACAAAATAAAAAATGGGTTAAAATTTTTTCCAAACAGGCACTTGCATTTCTCTCCCTACTACATTTGCTCGACCTGCGTTTCTAGTTATCGAGTTTTGTGGTGTTTTGATTTGTGGTTCTGTGGAGGTACTCAATCCATGACAACGTCCATCCTGGAAATAACAACCACAAGTATAGATACAAATTTACAACAGAGGGAGAAGTATGGGAATTCAACACAAAAGGATTGTTGATTGATGTGCATGTTCAATCATATTCCCATTCTTAACACAAAACCCAGTAGCATGAAAATCCAGAAATATTTCATAGTCCATATTAACCAACACTAATAGCATATGAACCCTTCATATGACAACAACCTATTCAATCTAGAAATCAGCAACATATAAGCTAGTAATCAGAAATCCTAAATAGCGAGAAAAAAAATAGCACAAGTAATAAGAAGAAATGAAGGTTGTTATTATTAGTGAGATTATCCATGCAAATAAAAAGGAGAAATACATATATGAATGACGGCTGAATAAATGAAGAAATAGAAGAAAAAAGGTTAGGGACATAAAAGGGTAAAGAAATTTTAAAAAAAATGAAATGGGTTGTTGAACCCAAGTGATTTCTAGCTCTGTTCGATTGGCAAGACATCAATGAAAGATTTTTTACAAAACCCCAAAATAGAAAACGACAAGAACCCCTAATGGTTAAGAATGAAAATTGAAGACACCCGAAATTAGAAAAGTAAAAAAGGAAAATTGACAATTTGAGACATCATTGAAACAAATAAGCATGCTATATACCTACAAATGCACAGAGGAAAAGATAGTGTTGCATTTTGATTTCCATTCTTTTAAGCCATTAAGGGAGGCTGGAATACCGTTGGGTTGACAGGTCTCAACAGGTGTAGTAAAATTTGAGAAAGACATATATCTCCACCTGAACAATGCACAAGAAACCAATCAAAAGAAGAGAAACTCTGTATCAAAAATTTTGATTATATTAGCTGAGTTTTCCCTGATATTGTTCCCCATTAATGTATCACTTCAGCAAATTTGACACTTCAAGATATTCAAACATCTCCTTGAAAATTTGCAAGCAACTTGAAGTACTATCACAGGTAAAAGAGAGGGGGAAGATAGAGGAATCTGTTTCAATAGATGAATCATTAAAAAAGTAATACTATTTAATTATTTATTGTTCCATTATAAATAAGCCTAAAATCAGCTCTACCTCTCTAACATAGAACTTAGAAGTTCATGAAATTGTCTAACAAATCTTCCATTGCACCCTAGCGCCACATGCAAAAAGGAAAAAAACAAAATAATAAACATTACTTATTAGTCCTTCACCAACACTACATGCAATGTCTTTGATGAAGGAGAAGAATTGCACGCAGCCTACTCAATCTACTTATTTCAACAAATAAATCACCTTTTCTAGTCTATGTACCCACCTCTTAAACAAAAGAAAAATATTTCTGACAATAATATAAGCATATTTGCCATTGAAGGGTTCAGATAAACAACATAGGACCATTATAACAAGGATCTGATAAACCAACATGAAAATTTTTAAAGTTAATATCTTTCCAAGAAATCAAGTACAAAATCAATAGCATTTGTAAAATTATATAAACATATTTGCTATGGGAGTGTTGTCATAAACAATATAGGAGAACATCACAATCATTATATGAAGTATCAAGTAAACTAACATCAAAATTCAATGCATATTGCAAAAATCAAGCACAAATTCATATCAGTCAAGAAGCATGAGTGTCATCTGAGAACTATGTTTCCACCATTGGTTTGTAAAATTTCTCAACCATGGTATGTTTTAATTGTATTATGCACTATAGCTAAAAGACCAAATTTGTTTTCAATCCATTGAATTTACAAATTATATCTTCAATTGTTATAGTAAGTCTAAATTACGTTAACAATGTGTTTTAGCATCCCCAAGTGATTCTCACATATGTTAGGGGTTTTCTCAACCTGCTGTGGTAGTTTAGATACTCCAAATCTTTGAAAACTTATGTAATAATTATTTGAAAAATAATATCACTTGTAGGTATTATGTAAAAGCTCTTATTATCAATAGCCACCTAGAAGAGCACATCAATGTTGATCATATAGAGTGCCCAAAAGTTGATGATTTTCACGGTTTCATAGAATTCTCAATTAAATTCTTCCTCCCCCCACACCTCCCCTCTAAGAATGATAAAAAGCAGCCAGTGTATCATATACAGACATAACAGAAATTTATGATTCCATAAGTATATAAAAAAATTAAAAAAAAACATCAAAATGCACTTGTATGAGCTTCCCCAACAGCAAAAAGCCATAGACTATGAAGTGAGCAACTAAAGAAGCATGACAAGGAACTTTCAAAAAATAAAGCTTGCTGTTTTGTTGAATTTCAGAAATTTTATCCTCTATTAGCTTCAAAATAAGAGCTCTTGACTCTAAATACACTAAATGTAACTCAAATCAATACATAGACATACTGATATTTTCATCAAGATACCAGTAACAATATAAACAATTTTTGTATGCCATATGGCTCATATCATCTATTGAGAAAATTGTCCAAATGAGATTTGGATAAATACCAAACTAAGTGAATGAATATACATACATACACAACTCAAAAAGAGCATCACCACAACAGGAGAAGCCAGAAGTAGTAGAAGATCAAGTAACTAAAAAACAAATTGACAATGAACAAAGTCTAGCTAAGCATTTCAAGACAAAGATAACAGTTTTCACCTAGTTATTCAAAGGAAGCACTGTCATCATTTCAAAACTATTGCATAATTTTTACAAATGGCATGTACAACTTGATGTCTACCAACCTTAGGCTTCCAGGGAGTGAAAAGTTAAGAATGAGAAAAATTAAAGTCTATGCATTTGCGTGAAAATAAAGAATGTGGATCAAGTGTCAAAGATAAAAATTGTACGGCCTGCGGAACAAACCATGTCTGTTTAAAAATAGGATTAACTACCAAATGTGCATCACTTCAATGGATTTTTGCGTGAAGTAGCCAAAAGTCTGAATTACTTAAGTGAATAACATATCAAGGGAAAAAAATGAGTAATGTATAACATAACATTTAGGTCTAAATCCATGAAACAAACCTGATGACATAATCCAGCATATATGAGTTTAAGTTGTAGAGAAGTAACTTCTACCATAGCCCTAAGAGAAGAATGAAATTGATAAAAGAACATATAACTTGTACCATAATTAAAGAAATGTAATGCAAAATTCAAGAATAAATGATACCTTTGTCACCAAAATGCATAATAAAAATTTGACTAAATAAGAGACTTCCAAGTCAAATATGAGGAATCCATATCCATCATCTTACAATTGTAGTACTGAAATAAGGATTGAACTGAAACATTTCCATCCTTTTCCAGTAGGATACTACTGTGATCCTTATTCATTCGCAAGTTCTTAGAGTAGGTTATGTTAAAATTTATAATACTATAGCAGTAATGCAAACAGGCAAAATAAATAAATAAATAACCAAATCATTAACCATGCGGAAAACAACATGTCAGGAATTTAAATGTACCAAAACCAACTTCCATTGTACGTAATTGTATCAAAAACAAGATATATATATATATATATAAATTCTTAAATCATCATTCATCGTCCACAAACTTCTCAATAGGAAATTAGAAAGTTCACGACCTGCAAAGTGAACATAAAAGAATAACATATCAAGAATTTATTTGATTAGGTAATATTGAAAAAGCCACTTTTGGCTACACCTTATTGATGCTTTTATAAATATATTATTAATGAAAAAAAAATTATATTCATGTATAAGAGAGTAGTCTAACCATTTCAATATTTGCCTTTGATGGTTGAAGATGGAATATACTCTACGCTATCAACACCAATTTCAACAAAATCTTCACAACTGTAGTTGTATTCACCATTTCTAGCCAAACGTAAACTTTTCGAATTGTAAATTTGTAAAGCTTCCAAACACATTTTTCGATCACGCGAACAAATTCAGCAAAGTTCATTTCCTAGAGCAATATGAAATCGAATCAAAATAAGGAAATGATGAAAAAATAATTATAAACAAACGTATCAAAATCTAATAACATATGTTACATGACTTATAAATAATATAAAATATATAAAACCTTTAATTTTCGTAGTGAATCCATTGTAAGACCAAGCAACTTTTCAACCCTCACATCAAACAATGTAACCCAAAGTGATCCAGTATTATCAGCAACTTTAATTCGCATTCTGCCACTGATAAAAGTTAAAGACATTACTAAATAAAAAAACATAGTATTTATACACTAAGTGCAACAATATAAACAAAGGTTAAGTAGGACAAACCTATGCTTGTATGTCTCTCTTGGTAACTTGCATGATTGGCAAATAAATGAACCATTGATAAGCTCTAATTTTGTATTGCAATCTAAACATGCAATGTACCAAGGGTCTTGTCGAGTGCTAACCGAAACGATCCATAGCTTACACTCAAATGTGTTATTCTAACATCATTATGAACACTAAAAATTAATAAAATGAAAATTGAAGTATAAATTATTAAACTAAAGTATGTAAAAAAAAATTACCTGCATATTTGGTTCAATTTTTAGAATTTCATCAATAGTTAGACGCTCATGCTTGAGTTTAACAACCTTCAAAAGAACTTTTTGTCTAGATTGAAGCGCCACGTGATTAGCCATTGCCCTTGTGAAAGAAACGAATTTAAATAACCAATGACTAAGTTTAAAACCTTGAACTAATTTGTAAGTAATTTTTCAACAAAACTCAGAAAACAATTACTTAATTTCATTATTGTAAGAAGTAAGCATTACCATGATCGCAATTGGTCAACTTCGATTATAATAGGGTTAACCATAACAGAAGATAAATGCACGGTAGATAAGGATCCCCCTATTAGAAAAAAAAAAAGCAAATAAGAGAGCTGTCGAAGATATTAAAAAACAGACATATTAATAATAACAAAATCAAATAAATGATCTATAAATATTACCATATTCTTTAATGATTCGCAACTTCGACGCAACAAGAATAACTTGTCCAAATATAGTAACATCTTTCAAAAATACATCCATTGAAGAAAACTTTCCCCATAATGTTACTTGTATTGGTGCATCTTGTCTACATGTCATTAAATAAAATAGTAAATAAGAGAGAAACATAAAATTTATAGCTAAAAATGATAGAATAAAAAATTTGATATTTGATGAGTAAGTACTTACGACATGTCCATGATTGCAATATCACGCTTCATAACTTTGGAACCATCAGCTTTGTTAAAACTTATTTCTTCACCAACCTTCACAAGAATACCAACAACATCTGCAAGAATGGAAAAATCTTTAATGTGAAACAAACATATAATAAACCAAACACAACTACAAATTTATGAAAACGTTGTAGATGCTTACCTACAAGAAACTCATATTTCAAAGCAAACAGCTCGTTTAACTTAATAAAATTGTACTTCATGACAGGGATAATGAGGGCTTTAGATTCAACACTTACAACATCACTATTCTTATGTAACAATACCTCATACATTGTATCACCAACATTATATTTTGCATTTGCTTTCCGGATTGAGCCATTTGCAATCTTACACCACTTAGTTGCTTGTAGCAAAGGCTCAAACAACTTTATGTCCTCATTAAACATTGTTAACTGCATTTTTGTGCCCTACAAAAATTTTAAAAAACACAAGGGTAAATATATAATTATAATGATTAACATAGTGAAAAAAATAACATGACTCAATAAAATAAGAAATAATTGTGAGACATGGGAAAAAATCAATTCTCTCTGAATGACTTCCTCAATCATCACGCAGGATTGGTTAAAAACAAAGAGTCGCCACCATTCAATTTAGGTGTGAATGGACACCAAAATATCAAATAAGCTCAAAAAGACAAATTTAGGGTAAAAATAACCCTCCTAAAAAAATAACCAGAGATAGGTAAGGGGATTAGGTTATGAACAGGGGAAGGTGTTATGCACCCCTATTCATCCACACAAGGTGGTTGCCAGGTATTGTTTATATTTTACAAAGAAAAAAGGCTTGCTATAAAAATCATAAAAAAGACAAAATTGTATGGTTTTTTCATACGAATAGCCTGATTGATCCAGAACTTTCAAATATGATCATACCATTCCTAGGGTTTCATGATTAAAATAAAATTGAGGTAAAATCAAATAAAACCAATCTAAAGTGAAAAATCAAAAAATCTGGCTTCAAGTTAAATTCTAGAAATCTAGAAAAATATGATTTTTATAAAATATTTCAAAATTTAACTTGAATAGTTCAGGACATAGATATAGCTCAAATTTCACATTAAATCAAAAAGTCAAAACCAAAAATACCCACATTGATGAAGAACATCAAAAGGGGGGAACTTAGACCATAGGGTCTTCTCTCAAACATGAAAAACGATTCAAAAACCATATCATGAAACCCTAGAATTTATTTTCAGGCTTCAGGATCCAGATATATTGTATTGATCATGATAAATCCAGGATCTTAGCCTAATATCACAAAAATCACGAAAACAATGCTGTAGGTGCAAAGATGTGAAAAATCCAAATTATAGAAAAAAAGTGGGGATCTCATGCTATAAACATCATAATCATCATAGATTCATCACAAAAACCATTAAAACATGATCAGGATATTCAAAGAAACCACATCTCACAGATTAGAGTACATGGGGGTCTACCCTACGGATCCACCTGTTCTCTTTTCCCCTAGCTCTCTCTCTTCACGTTTTACGGCTAGAGAGACTCTTGAGGTACTTAGAGATAGGTTTGGTGATACAAACACAATCAGAGGCCTTATTCTAGAAAAAAGGAGAAAAACAGATATGGGGTTCTATTCTAGGGATCCACCTGTTCTATTTTCCCCTAGCTCTCTCTTCACGTTTTACGGCTAGAGAGACTCTTGAGGTACTTAGAGACAAGTTTAGGAATACAGAATAAAAGATGGCCTTATTCTACAGCAATAGAGAAGATCCTATTACTTCTAGAATTGAAGACAGAAAATAAAAGGGAAAAGGGACTTACCTAGATTGAGCAAGCAGAGCAGCAGGGATTCCTCTCTTCTCTTGGAGCTTCTTAGACTTCAAATTTTCGTGGCCTTTTGCTTGAGGAAAGGCCCTCTATTTATAGGCAAATACAGGGGTATGGTTGGTCCAAGGTTTGACAAGATAGAGTTTCAGTTTGAGTTAAACACAAGATCATGCCAATCCTTTATCCACAAAGATATTTCGAACGAATAAAAGATATAATTCGCTCCTTTAAAGGGATATTGGACTAAAGATAAGGCTCAAAAATCGAGAGAAGAATAAAACTCGCACGAATCTAATGTACCCGTAAATGATTTACGGTCTAAAGGTGTCCGTATATGTATTACGGGCGCTGCATGCCCGTATATAAAATTCGGGCGCGCTTAGCCCTCTCAGTCTCCAGAAGGTCCTCGTAGGTAGGACACGGGACAGCAGGGGGATCCACAGGTATAGGAGCACAACTCTGCGCCTGATCCCTAATCCAGAAGAGGTAGTCCTTCTCATGCAATTTGGAGAAGACAGGACCACTCAAGAAGCAGGCATGAGACCATTCCTTCATCAGACGATAGCACAGCCCCATGGTGGCCGGTGTGAGTGGGCCAATGAACTCCTCGTAGCCCTGAGGTACCAAAATCCCCTGCGTCTCCTCTCTGAACTGACGGATGACCCTCAAAGGCAGGTAAAGTAAAGCAGACCTCAAGCCCATGAGCACGGCAAAATTCCGATCCGGGAAGCTGATCACTGTCTCGGCGGAAGGCTGATAAGTACCAGGCCATCTCACCTGGTCATCCTGGAGTGTCCCTAAGAAGACAAACCACCCCCTCTTGCCTCCAGGGATAGAAGGACATCCCCGATTGTTCATCAAAGTGAGAACATCCATGTTACGGGCAAAGTGACTGTCTATCTCCTCAATCTGAGTCAGATGATCCAGAAGCCAAAGCTGCAAAGAAAAGGGAAGCATTTCAATCTATTTAGAAAATTTCAATTTTACAATGAAAACTGTAATTCAAGAAAGAGGTTCAAATTTTACTTGAAGGATAGGGGCGCAGGCGAGGAAACTCTTCTTCTTTCGATGATAGCAGTCAGTTAGGGCTTGGTATATTTCAGCCAGGATCATAGGGGCAAGCCTTTCGCGCTCCCTAACCTGGCAAATGACTAAAATGAGGGATAAATCTACCTCGCTATCATCTCGAGGGAATAAGAGTTGATTGACCACTATCAAGGTCAAAGCATTGAACCAGGCCGGCTGGTTCGAGCTATTCAATAACTTCTCAGTCAAAAATGACTTGGATAGGGTCAATAATGCGTCAGCATCCCCTAACTCTTTCTTGCCAATTCCTAAAAAAGTGGAGGCTTCCTTTTTGAAACTTGGTTTGAAAGGTGGGTTGACTGCCTTTTTGGAGAACCTAGTGTTGAAGATGGTTTCAACCTCCTCGACTGTAGGGGTCATCTCCTTCTCCCCAAACCTGAAAAGGTTTAATTGAGGTTCCCAATGCCCAATCAATGCCTCTATGATTTCCCATTTTAGGGAAAACTTTGAGAGTGAGAGGATGTGGCCTAGATTGGTAAAGTCCCAATCTATTTTGTCTTGATCGGTCATTGAGTCAACCCATCTCTCATAGCAGGCATCTACAATGGCATACCTTGTCAGATTTGGAGGTTTAGATCTAATGGTTGGTTTGGAGGTTGATGTTTCAGTACAGAGGATGAAGAAGGCGCAGAAGCTGAATCAGAAGCCATTAGTGGTCAAAAGTGGATTAAAGGCAGCTAGGAGAGAGAAAATCACCAAAAAGGGGGTTTCTGACCTAAGCAATACGTCAAAGTGATGTTTTGCCCGCGATTTGCGGCTTTAAAATCACAAAAGGGTAAAAACCGCATACTCAGAACGGTTGTGCCTGAACCGCGCCCAATGTGCGGTTGCATTTTCGCGGAGTTTAAAAACCGCGGGACAAGTGCAGTTCTTGCACAACCGCTCTGTATGTGCGGTTTTTGCACAAAAACAATTTTTCCTCTTTCTTCCAATAAGTCATGTTTCCAAAGATACATGTTACCTGTGTAGCAGTTATATCATGATAAGAAACAAATAAAAAGCAAAAAAATAATAAAAGAAAAGAAGCAAAAAAGGAATAATTTTCTCTTTTATATACAAATGCAAATTTATACATCAGTTGCTTTCATACACAAATGTCAAAAAATCCTAATCTAAATCTATATACTGTAGGTCAATCCCCACCGCCTCCGCGTCGCCATCTCCATCAGATAAAAAAATGATCTGAGAAACGTGGGCTGGCAGGAGAAGATGGGTCAGCAAGAGTAGAGGGACCAGCTGTAGGAGGCAAATCGACTGGAGGCGCCGGCTCGACTGAAGGGACTGAAACTGGATCGTCTGGACCGTCATGGGTAAGATCTATGAAGCAAGAAACTGAGGTGTCTGTCGCCAAGGGGACCAGGTCCAGAACCCGAGAATCCTCAGCTACAGGAGATGAATCAACATCTATGGGCTCTGCTGCCTCACGGACCTCTGCCACCTCAAGCTCGGGCGCATCAGGCACGTCCTCCTCCATCGCAGGCTCGGCTTCCTCATGAACCTCAGAAACCTCAAGGCCACCCTCCTCTGGCTCAGTGGCAATCACAGGATCCTCCTCCGGCTCAGCAGATGCAAATACAGGCACAATCTCCGGCTCAGGAACACTCTCATGCATAGAGGTAACCTCCGGCAACTCAGCTGGCTCAGGAACTGCAGCAGAAGTAGCCTCAGCCACTATCTCTGGATCTCTCTCCGGAATCTCTGCAGCCTTTATAGAAAGAGATAGGATACGGGAGCTGGATGGCGAAGCTGCCACGTCCTCCTGAAAACAGAAAAAGCCTGATCAGAAGCAGAAAATATAAAAGATAAAAAGCAGAAACTGAAAAGGATAGAAGGATGAGGTGGGCTCCCGAAGGCCCTGTCTGGTCCTGAGCCCGCAAATCAGCAATAAGAGCGGCCTGCCCAGTGATGATGACGTCGTTCTCAGCTATAGTAGCATCTCTCTCTGCCAACTGACGCTCCAGGTCCGCATATCGAGCTCGGATCTCCCCTAGCTGTGCCTACTAAAATGAGAAGAAAAAATATCAGCAATTTCAAACAAGGAAGAAGCTAAAAAGAGTAAAGCAGGAGGAGATTTATACCGTGGTATCGTATAGGCGGATCACCACCCCTCCGATCTCGGTAACTCCACCTCGAACGGGCATGGGCTGCATAAGACAACCCACTGAGACCTTCCCGAACCAGGCATGATAGTCACCCTCGGCTAAAAGTGTATCTCCAGCCACCCAATCGCCAAAATGGGCTGGGTCAAATGGACCAAGAGGGGTGACAGGTGTCGTGTCTGGAGGAGCCATAGGGATCCGGAGCTCGCCGATGTGCTGAAAGTAGAAGCGCTCACCGAGGTACCATATACTACCCAACTGCCCGATGAAGAACGGGTACCTCTGACGTCGCTGATCTAGAGCGAACGCCTCATCCACAAATTGCTGAAAAGCCAACTCATCATGAAGGCCATCTAGGCGAGGGACAGATAGCTAAAAATAAACAAAGATGAATATCAGACTCTTGAAAAAAAAGAAAAGAGAAAATAAAAACAAGAGGAATACGTGGAAGCATTTACCTCCCTCCTGAAGGTCCTGTCCAGGTGAGCCCTGGCCGACCTAGGGCGACTCTTCTCAGAGTCGCACCGAATCTGACTCCATCTACGTGCCACAGGGAATGTCCCCTCAGGTAGTGTGGAGGTCGGACGAAAGTGGGCCACATAGACCTGAGCGAAGAACTGAAAAAAAAAGAAAAAAAAGAGATAAGAAAAAAAAAAGAAAAGAAAAAGAGAAATGAATTCATACCTGCAGAAAAGGCCAGAAAAATCTGCAACCAACCCCGGCACCTCTGGGAGAGGACAGGCCAGAGACCACTCGCCGCAGACCTGCTAAAAGGGTGCCGTAGACAAGCTGACCCCAGGCATAATCCCTCGCGCAAGGCAAATCCCTGAGAAGACTCAGGAAATGAGGACTGACTGAGGTGGTATCCTCCAAGCAGAAGCACAACCCCATCATCAAGAGAAAGAGGAAGTGGAAGGCCACTGGGAAGCTGGGATGCTCCGCTGCCACGGTACTATATCCCTCATCCAGGAAGGTCTCCCTCAACCAAGTCCGGGAAATGCGGGTGATCCTACTCCTGTCCCACGCCTCCACTGGCATCTCATCATACCCTAAAAGCTCGGCAATCTCCAAATTGGCCAGCCTATCCAATTCAATGATGACATCTCCAGTCATCCTGATCCCGGTAATGAGAGCGAAGTCAGAAGGACGAATCCCAATCTCTACATCAAGCAAATGGAAGCTCAAGGTCTCTAGAAAAAACCGCTCCATCATGGCCGCTATCAGAGGACGATCCTGACGAACGCTGGTGATGGTGATGAAGGGGCCAAACCCAAAACAGCCCATCTCTCGACGCAAAGGAGTCAAACATACAGCCACTGTCTCTGCAAAAAGAGCCCAACTCCCGCGATAATGAGAAGAAGGGTAGACAAGGGGAATGTCAGCCCTAACGCCCACCGAAGGGTGAGTCCTCTGATCGTGGAGAAGAGGGGTATCTTGGATCTAATCCACTATCCCAGAAGGAATGGCAACTCGAGTCGCCCGGGCCTCTACCCTACCTTTACGGCGAGCTCCCCTGCGACCTCGAACCTCGGCAGCAGGCTAGAAATGCAAACAGGATGGGGTCAGGTTAAATGTTATAAGGGAAAGGCCTAGATTTTGAAAAGAAAAGAGAATACCTTAGGGGTCGGCTCTCGCAAACCCTCGGATGCTCCAGAATCTGAATCTGAGACCTCCAGACTGTTGGAAGAGGAAAGATCAGAATCCGGCTCGGCCCTAGAAGAAGATGCCACATCGGCCGGGTCCCTCCGAACCCTCGAAGATGAAGGCTCATTTGCGGGACCCCGAGAATCGCGACGTGTGCAAGCCATCTACAAGACCAATTGCAGGGAGAAATTCATTATGTTTTTTACATTTGAAGTCATTACATTTGCTTGCATGTTTCCGTTAATTTTGCTTTTCTTTAGTCTAATCAAGTTTGTTTTATTTGCAGAAGAAATGGAGATCGGAGGAAACACTTCAAAAAGTGTCCGACCGAACCAAGATTTAACATTTTTATTCTTCAAAGTCTTAAAAGCCTTTAATGTTTTCTTCACCTAGATATTTCGGTTATGTATAAGAATTATATACAGGAAACAAAAATTCCTATATACCCTTCTTATAAATAAAAAAAAAAAGAGAAAGAAGAAAAAAAATAGAGAAGAAAGGTTTTTGAAGGGAGCTATTCAAAATTTTCAATTCATTTTCAATCTCAGAGTTCTGATGAGTTTACAAATTGCCTAA
This sequence comes from Buxus sempervirens, assembly GCA_947561395.2. Lineage (NCBI taxonomy): Eukaryota > Viridiplantae > Streptophyta > Magnoliopsida > Buxales > Buxaceae > Buxus > Buxus sempervirens. The sequence goes on from OX387182.1 coordinate 6,687,378, forward strand.
AGCCCTAAACTGTTAAGTGTGTTTTACTTTTCAGGTCTACAGAGGGAAGGTAGTAAAAGGGACAGTCAAAGAAGAATTCAAGCCAACTGGAAGTGTCAAACTAGGTTCAATCCTATTCATTCTAACAGGGTGTCAACATTAATTGGGTCCAAGAGCAATCCATACCAGACATCCAAGAGTTCAAATCAAATTAAATGTTGACAAAACAGAACCAATGAAATCTTGGCAATAATTCAGAACGTGTTCGGAAAATAGCCAACATTTAAAAAATTGGTGTTGAAGCATGTTGTGATTGGACACACCGAATTCTCAACTGATCAGAAATGCAAGAGCAAATACATTTAGATATGCATCAAGGCATGATTCCAACATGAGCAAGAGGACAATGTCGTCAAAATCAATACGGCAAATCAGGGCAACACTAAATGAAATCAAGTGTTCATCCAGACATTAACTCAAGGTCATATTCTCAGATAGAGTGCTGCAGAGAAGCAATCAAAATATGAGCAAGTTCGAATTCGAAAATGCATTTCAATCAATAACAAGAGATCAAATTCATACATGAACCAGGATCATTTACTCAGTGAATCAAGTTATTAGATTTTCGGATTGGGTGTTTACAAGCAAAAAGGGTGTGTTCGATCACCTACTTGTTCCGGTCGAAAAGAACAAACTTTGTAATATTTGCCTCACCGGAGCTTCGAAGGCAGACAATCACCACCACCGAAATGGGAGGAGACTCAATGTTGGTGGGCGCCTGTGAGTGAGAAATCCCAAACGGCAAGAGAAAGGCCACGGCAGCAGCAGTCACAGAACTTACCGAATACCGGAAGAAAAATAGAGACCACCGGAAAAACAGAAGTCGCTGGAGGAGGTGTCGGTGCCGGAGAAGAAAGGATCCAAGACCGGAAGAAGACTACGGTCGCAAGAGGAACAGGCAAGCTCCAGGGTTCCAGGGTTTTGCGAAGGAAAAGTGAGGAGTCACGGTCTCGGTTATATGTAACCTAGAGAACCGCACAGACAGAGCAGTTGATATTGAAATTGCCAAAAACCGCATGTTCCATACAGTTAGCACCCAAAAAAATGAATTTTCAAAACTTTTTCCATTCTCTTTCAAGAGATTTGTATCCAGGATAGTTATGAATTGCAAGAACACCACCCTACCAACTATTGTTTTAAAAAAAATTTTGCTCAAATCTCACTTCATAGCCACGAGTGCTCGGTGAGACGCGAGAAGAGGATTTGCCCCTTAAGGTAGCAGATCTTCTAAACAAATTCTTTTTCCAAAAATCATATTTCGGAGTTCTTGCAAGTCATGATTGAATGGACATAATCTTGGGAAGCGCAATTTGCGGGTCTTTTTGCTCACCGCTGTTAATTGATTCCAATTCCAGCGAAGAAGGGGCAGTTGTAGACACCCCAAATTGCACTTCAATATGATAGAGCAATCAAAAGGAACTTTAAATGTTTTATTTGAGCTTTGGCATGTGTCAAAAACTCAAAAATACTCAAAAAGGGTGCTAACCGCACTGAGTATACGGTTTTTGAGAATTTAGTCTCAACCGCCCTGTGTATGCGGTTGCGACCGCACACAGAACGGTTGAAGTTCATGCTTCTTGCGTGAGCTGCCACGTGGCTTCTAGAAGCTTTGGCCGTTGAGCCACGTCGACAGCAATCATGAGAAGCGTAACTGAATTGGAACCGCCCTGTATGCGCGGTTAAGGTGAGTTTCCATGAAAACCGCACATAGAGTGACGGTTTTGTGGAAACCGCACTGTATATGCGGTTTTGCTTGTTTCGGGGATTTGCGAAAAGGCTCGATCTCTGAGCCTTATTTACACATATTACCTCTCTCTCAGGGACTTGAACTCCCTATTTCACCCTCCGAAACTTCTAGATTTACATCAATTCAAGGCTTTAACTTGAATTGGAACAATCTAGAGAGATTTTTGGGCATACTCTTGGTACCTTATTGCCCTTCGTTGTGCCTATAAATAAAGGGGTCCTCCTCTTGCAAATGGCTGACAATTTGAAGCTTAGAAGCTCTGCAAGAAGAGGAGAAACTCTGCTGGATTGTCTACTCAAGGCTCAAGCTACCAAGGTAAAGCTCTATTTAGCTTTCTAGCATTTTTCTTTACAATTCCAACTCTCATCTTCTACCTTTCTGTAGTGTAAGGCCCTGAATGCTTTTTTTGCAACCCCAAACCTCTTCCAAAGTACCTGGGAATTCTCTCTAGCCGTAAAACGTGAAGAGAGAGCCTTGGGAAAAAGAAGTAGGAATGGATCCTCTAGGCTTAGAACCTACAAATGATGAAGAGCATGCTATTTGGTTATTTTGAGCCTATGGTTGATTTCTCTGATGTATTGTGCACTTGTCTCTAGAGAATATGTACAAATCCTTGCTCTCAATAGCAATGGATTCCAGCATTCTCCTAGAAATTTGATTTCAACCACCATTAAACACACTTTTCACTATTTTTTGCAACAATAAGCTAGATCTTAGATTCCCATGTTTAATATGGGAAATCTGAGATCATCGGTTTTAGAATAAGTTTTTAGAACTTCATGAGGCTGTTTTGCATGTTTTCCAAGTGTTTTGGTCGAATCCACTTGCACACATGCACTGGTTTAGGCTTTTTATCCAAAAATCTTCAAAACATGGCAGCATCTGTGGCCTGTCTTGGAATGCTTATAACTTCATCCTCCGGATGAATTTTTGAGCGATTCCAAAGACATGTGATAGATGGGATGGCCTACTTTGTATCTGGAAATTTTCGTTCATTTTTATGAAGCCAATTTTTGACACCATCTATTCAAAGTCTGTAAGTCAGTTCAGCCAAGATTGCTGAACTTGCCGCTTTGATGGTGCACCATTTGCTCAATTTTAATCCGTTTTGAGTGATTTCAGTCTCTGTGTTTTCTTTGTGGGATCTATTTTCATTTCCAACTAGTTTCAATAGATTTTGATCTGATTTGTGGCCTGTGTGATTGATTGACTCAGAGTGGTTCTGTAACAGAGTTCTGGGCTAATCTATGATCCTCTAGGCATGTTCAAGAGGACACACTAGTCACAAATGGATGAAGTTTGGGGTAAGGCCCATTTCGTTTGAAAGATGGCACCATATGCTTCATCCATGCAAGTTTTTACAAATTTATATGGAGCCAAACTCCACAAATAAAGTTTCAAAAATGCTTACTCGCCGCTTTTCTCTAAGTTACAACAGCAAATTTTCATAGAATATTTCTCTCTTGTTTTAAATCGGAATGATCTGATTTTTTTCTTAGAATATTCTACTTTATACCAGTTATCAAATGGCCTTGGGTTCATTTGATTTGGATTTAAATCAAGTGATTTATGGTTGATCGAAGTCTTCAAGTTCTTATAACCTGATTTTTCCAGATTTACCTTAGCTTGATTTTTCTTCATTTTTACTTTAATTTTCATGCACTCATGAAGTTATAAAAGTGATATATCCATGAGGAGAGTCCAAACACATTGGACTACTCATCTGGAATAATTACATACATTTGTTTATTTTTAAGCATCCTTTGTCTATTTTTGATTAGCAAGCAACCCTTAGCATAAGCAAGCATGTGGCAACCGTCTTAGACTGATGAGTGGGGGTGCCTAACACCTTCCCCCGCTCATAAATAATTCCCCTTGCCTAATCTCTGGATTTTTCCTCATATTAGAGCTACTTTGGCTCGATTTGGCATTTATGACCCCTTTGGTGTCCATTCACACCTTAACTTGGATGGTGGCGACTCTTTTATTTTATCGATCCCCATGTGACGATATCAGAAGTCATCTTAGGTGACATTTCCATGTCTCACAAGTACAAAGTCATACAAAGAAAAAAAAAGTTAGAAAATTAAAGAAATATTGACATAAATAGAAAAAAAACTACAAACTTCAAAGAAGTACAGAAGACAATAATAAATCTGCAAACACAAAAATCAATACCAAAACAATGTAACTAATAAATCTGGAAACACAAAAAATGGATAACCATTTTTGAAACATCAAGATTAAGTATCAAAGTAAAATACAACATATGGTTCAGGACAGATGTCAAGCAATTCAAAATTAGTATCATACCATAGACATGAATGAAAGGCTATAATTTAAAAAAAATACATCTATAAGTGACCGTTCAGTTAATAAGCAAGAAGCTTGATAATTACTTAAGGAATTATAATCAAATTGCCAAGCTTTTTTTATAATTGTTTCTGAATCTTAAGAAAATAAATCTATAAGTACACTTCAGTTAAAGAGATGAAGAATTAGGAATAGATGAGTTTGGATTAAAAAGAATCTTGTAAGGTAAGAAATTGACAAATAAATATACTACCACCAACAAATTGGCAAATTGTTTTATAGTACCACTAACAAATTGGCAACTAAACACTAAGATCGAATTGGTAATTACCTTTTTCTACATCTGCGCTATTCAATAGATGTCCGCTATTCTTGTCTTGGCCGCTTGTACCATCATCATCTACGACCTTCTTAGATGCATTCTTCATTGCATCTACATAAATAAAAAACATAGATAAAGTTTAAAGTTATACAAAGTAAAACACTAAGCAAGATATTTGTTACAATTACAAGAAAAAAATGAAAAAACACCATTTGACATCAAACCTCGCATTGTCCTTCTCTTCTTTTTTGAAACCAATGAACTAAGCAAGAAATCTGTTACAAAGCACTAACATTTTATAATTAATGAACATTAGTCGATCATAAAAAAAATGAACTTAACATGAGACAAACCAAATAAACGAATATAAAACAATCATTGAATTTTAACAAATACTGTCATCATCATCATCAATAGTAATATCAACTGTGTTAGGTTGCACACCACTTTCTTGTTCTACCATATCCCAAATTTCGTAATCTACATAGAAAAGCGAATACATTAGACACAATTAAGAATATATAAATACACCCCTAAAAACATAATAAGAAGTAAGTATAGAGCTTGTAAACAGTAAGTTAACCAAAAACTATCAGCAAATAAAACTACAACAGTGAATATGTAATCGAAGATGAAAATTGTATAAACATAGACAAGAATTTATTTATATAGAATGAAAAGAGCAATTGGATAGCTAATTTATTTCTTCTTATTGAAGTTATTTATATAGACAATAGTGAATATGTAATCAAATGATTGACACCTAGGAATGCCCTCTTACATTTAAAATAATTTCCTTCCTCTTATAGCATTTCTTGCGGACACTCTTTTATATTGGCTGAATATAAATATACTCTATGGAACAGTTAATGGCAGTATAAACACAGACAAGATACCCCCATATGCAATGGGGCTTTTCCCCGACCGTTAGTGTTAAGGAGGGGGTTTCGGGGGACAGATAGGCTAGGATGATTTGAACCAGGTGCTAACATATTTTCAGGCAATTGTCCAAGTGGAAAAGTGCAAATTTAGAATATTAGTCTAGAATATGGGAGAACACAGATGAACTAATTTATTTCAGTGGTATATTTTTTAGGTTACTTAATATAATTTGCATGTAAACAAGTAATACCTCTAAGCAGAATAACCGTGTAAAAATGGTAAAACAAGAAAATTGATGAAGTTGCCTAAAGCTTGAAGTCAGACCTAATAGCTATAATTTTCTGTGCTTGTACATCACCTTTTATTTATTTTCTTTTGGTATGGATATATTAAAAAATGAATTGTAATGAGTCCTCAAAAGTTTTTTAATATTTATTTCAGCTCTCAAATAAATGCTCTTTAAGAGTTGTTTTAGTGTTTCAATCCAAACACATGTAATTATTCGAGTTAATTTCATATCACTGATGCAAAACTCATAAGAAATTCTTTATGTCCACCAAGTATGAATCTGCTTAGAGAATGCACTGAAAACATTATAAGAATAAAGTATAAATAAACCCCTAAAAAATACAAACCAAACACATAATAAAACTACAGCAAACAGTAAGTTAACCAAAAACTATCAGCAAATAAAACTACAACAGTGAATATGTAATATTTTGGTTATTTCTATTAAACATATATCTTCGTATAAGTCAAAAACACATTTTGAAGAAGATATAAATACACCCCTAAAAACATAATAAGAATGAAGTATAGAGCTTGTAAATAGTAAGTTAACCAAAAACTATCAGCAAATAAAACTACAACAGTGAATATGTAATCTTTTGGTTATTTCTATTAAACATATATCTTCCTATATGTTTGCATAGATTCCAAAAACATAAGTTTCTTAAATTTCTTTTGCATCTTTGTGTAACAGTTCAGAATGAATTTATCTGTATACTTATAGATGTATTTAGAATGAATTTATTTTTCTTGTATATAACAGTTTTGTAATTTTCTTTTAAAATTTCCAATTAGTAGATTTTATAAGGGAAGGAGAAGAAACATTAAAATGAAAATTTGAAAGTATATGGTGTTCTATTATTCTATTTCTTTTGTGCAGCTTATCTATATTTAGAAGTGAATAGAAGCAGTACTTATAATGCATGAAATTCAAAAAATTAATTTTGTGTGAGTGATGTCACCAGTGTGCAAGACTGTGTTTTTATTGAGAAGAAATTCAATAACTTAAAGTTCTACTTCTCAAAAAGTTTTGACCTCTTACCATTCATAAATCAGATGATAGCAATGAGTTCGAGAAACAAGAATACAACTACAACAATGTACTTTTTGCTGTCTCTGCAACATGTGCCGACAGAGGTTTCAGTCTCAGCAAAACAAAACAAGAAACAGCCTTAATCAACTACATTTGGAAGCACGGCTTTAGAAAAGAATAAGAAGAAAAAAGAGAACAGAATCCCATCTCATTTCATCATGGTCGATAAAAGAAGAAAAATCAAAAAGATCTAGAATAAAAGAAACAATGATACCCAAAATTCGTTCCTGCACAAACATAACGACCATTTTTTATTACCATTCACTTAGGTTTCAAATGAATTATGCGAAGAAAATACAAAGTTAATCAAACACAAACTTCAGTGTTTAGTTTCTGAAAATCATGAAACAGCAAACTTAAATACATTTCTATTCCAACATAAGAAGAAATACAGAAAGATGCGAGACAATGAATTAATCAAACACAAACTTCAGGCATCAAATAAGGATTATAACAGAGTTCTCTTACCTGAAGACAAAGGTTTTATTGGTCGACAGTGATGCTGAAGCAGTGTGACCGACGATCAAAGGATTCCAAGAAGTGAAGATTGTTTGCTCCTTGCTGTTTTTCTCGCTGAGAGAGAACCAACAGTGAAACAATTTGTGACAACCAGCAAGAGAGAGGAAAACACCGGAGAGATTGGGTACTGCGACCGAGATGAAATGTAGCAGGGAAAGTGTGAAACGGAGAGGGAGGCAGTGTGGCAATGGTTTGCTGCGGGTGGGAATTGTGCGAAAAGGGTTATCGGCAGGAAACGGTGAAGGTATGATTGAGAAAGAGAGGACAATAGATGGGAGAGTAGCTGTGACAGGGGTCTACGACAGGGGAGAGAGTGCGAGAGGGGGGATCAGCAACAGTGTGAGGAGCGCGCGATTGAAAGAGGGGACGCGAGTTGTTGCTGATTGAGAGAGGACACTAGTGGTTGCCGATACCAGTTACTCTCCGATCTCTTGTCCTCTCTTTCATAACGGAAGATGAACGAAGACCTAACAGAAGAAGGTGAGCAGCTCTCCATCCGCCAGTTACGGAAGGGGTAATAATCTGCACGACGATTCAAGAAGAAGAAGAAAAAGAATGGCTTTGTTCCACTGTTCTTCCCTAGTGAACGTTTTGCAAAGAACAATAATGACGATGTAAAGAACAAAAATGGTTAAAGGGGTTTTTTTTTTCCTTAGGAGTGGTGAACGCTTGGTGAGGAATAGTGAACGTTTGCTTTTTCTGGTGAGGAATAGTGAACGTTTTCTTTTCCACTTTTACAGAAATAACTCTTTTTCCAATCAATGCAATCAATCTATTTTTTTAAATATTTTTTTTAAAGGAAAAACTCCCCTAATTAGGGACAACCAAAAAAAACTCAATCCACTTTTATAAATAGTAGGATAGGATTTCTGGTGAGGAATAGTGAACGTTTTCTTTTCCACTTTTACAGAAATAACTCTTTTTCCAATCAATCCAATCAATCTATTTTTTTAAACGAAAAACTCCCCGAATTAGGGACGAACAAAAAAAACTCAATCCACTTTTATAAGTAGTAGGATGTATTAAAGATGAGTAGGGTTGTTCAATATTCCTTTTTATGAGTCTTAGTTTGTGTGAATGTTTATATTTTTGCATTTATACGCATTGATACGTGTACGTGTGGTCAGTTTTTGAATGAGTGAAACTTCCCAGGATAATGTAGAGAAACTATCGTCAGGATCTATGATGATCTCTCTTATGTTACTTAATCCTAAGAAAAGAAAAAAAAAAAAAAAAAAAAGCTTGAACAATTTGTGACCCCACAATTCAAATGTGACCCTTTTTTTTTTTGGTGAAAAGATAACATAAGTGAAGCTTGCATACATGATCTGAACCTTTTTAACAAAAGGGTAAGGTAGACGCACTGTCGTTCTTTGTCTTTGTCAGCTTTAGTAGGACTTATACACACAGACGAGTGCATTATTGGAGCAAGGAATACTCGGATCAGATGTTACAAGAGTCTGTGTTATGGAAGTGTCGCTGTCATCATTTTTTATCTATACGAAGAACACCATTGCCAAGAGAGGAATAGATCTGAGATACAGGTGAAAGTCTTGAGATTTGACTGGGATCTGTTTCTGAAGCTAATTCACCCAACAACCATGGGAAGCACCTCTGTACTCGCCGGTGTCGCAAGAAGGTAAATTCATGTGTTAAAACCCTTGCATCTTATGAATTCCTTAGTATAACCTACGCTTGATTTTCCTTTTCTTGTTTGTTCTCATAATCTCAAATGAATTCTCATTGTGTTCCCTTCAAGCTCATAGCCAATGGAAACTGATTTAACCCCTCCAATTGATCATGGTTACTCTCCATGTTAGACGCTGCAGCATTTACTGTGTTAGTGCTGTGATGCCTCGACAGTCATCTTTCATCTGGCTGAGCTGGAATAGAAGGACTATCTCTCACCAGTAGGACTTGGCCTTATCCAAGTCTGTGATCTGTACATTCTATGTTTGGAACCTTGGATCGAGGAAGCAAAGAAAAAAATAAGAAGAGAAAGAAAAAAAATGAAAAAACTGATATTTCAGCAGGTCAAGATTTTGGATAAAACAAGAAATATACAGAAAAGAAAGATAAATTTTGATGATTGTCAAATATATATTTTTTTTAATTATCCTTTCATATATTTGGCAAGTTTAGTTTGGGTCAACCAAAGCTAAGATAGAAATTGATTTAACAATGCATTAAATTTAAAGATAGTTTTGGTGTCTTTCTCTCTTTTCTTTTTTTTTTCCGGTCTACACTTAAGACTATGTTTGGAATTTTGAATTTGGGGAGAAAAGAATAGAATTAAAAAAGAAAATAATTTATTTATTTTTTCCAATGTTTGACTGAAATGAGAAATAGGAAGAAAAGAAAAATATGTTTTAATAAAATAGTGGGTAGGGGTGATGGTGGTGGGCTGGAGGTGTCATGGTGGTAGAGTGGGAGTGGGTGGGTGGTGGGGCAACGGCCACAGCAGATGGTGGTAGTGGTGCGCGGTGGTAGGAGGTAAGAATGGCAGTAGTGGGGGTGATGGGTTACGGTGGTAGTTGTGGTGATGATGGTGGGTGATGGTAGCATTCGGGTGGGTGCATAGTGCAAGTAGTGGCGAATGATGGTGAAGTTTCTTTTATTTCAAAATCTCTACTTATTTTGAGACAATTTTTTGCCTTGAACACCAAACAGGAGAAAATAAAATTTCAGCATTTTCTTCTTTTCTCCCCAAATCCAGGGTTCCAAACACAACCTTGAGGATTAGGTTTTGATCCTCAAAGAGAAATATATACATAAACATGGGATGTGATGAAGTACCTTCAATTAACATCACTTAAATTGAATTCAAAAATCTCATACAGAAACCCTATCCCAAATGGGGATTCAAGAAAAGACTCAGTACAACATATCATTTACATTATCATTATCCTGCGACCATCTACTTCACAGGTTAGAAGGAAAGGTTGCAGTGATCACAGGTGGAGCTCGTGGCATTGGCAAGGGCATTGTCGATGTATTCTGCAGACATGGTGCCAAAGTTCTTATTGCTGACATTGAGGATGATCTGGGACACTCAGTTTGTGAGCAGCTTGGGTCTACTTCAGCCTCATTTGTCCACTGTGATGTCACAAACGAGTCACATGTCCAAAATGCAATTGACACTGCTGTTGCCAAGTACGGGAAGCTTGACATCATGTGCAACAATGCTGGCATCGGAGAGCACCCCAAGCAAAACATTATTAACAATGAAAAAGAGGATTTTGAAAGAACTATGAGCGTAAATGTCATAGGTCCCTTCCTGGGCACCAAACATGCAGCCCGGGTGAGCTAGAATCTGAGGACCGTCTCTCACAAGTAGGCCTTGGCTCGGTCCAAATCAAAGATATGTCCCTCCTGTGTTTGGAAACTATAAGTTGGGAAGAAAAGAAAACAAAATAACAAAAGAAAAGAGACAAAAGGATTTATATTTCCTTTCAAGTGTTTGGATTAAATGAGGTATATATGTAGAAAAGAAAGAGAAATTTTGATATTTTCAAAGAATTTTTTGTATCAAGAATCAAGATATCATGGATCATGGCAAGTTTAATTTAGGTCAACAAAAGCTAACATAGAAAGGTATATAAGACAAGGTATAATCTCTTTGCATGCATGTCTTTAGCTGACGATTTTTTGTTTTTCAATCCACACGACAACCAAAGACAGGGACCCGACGCATCCTGTTCCTGTCTGTAGATAACCCTAGGATTTCCGTGGCCGATATAAGACAATTTTAGTCCACTCTCCACGTATTAATTCAACTTGTAGGACAGATAGCCTACAACGACGCTGATTATACAAATATTTTCTCTTGAATCACATGTTTGTATTTGATAGAGCAAGGATGAAAAGACAAGATTCATCCCGATCCCATTTTAAGAGGAATGGACTTATGGTAAAGGCGATGATAGTTTGCTGCATATATTTAATTGAATGGGGGGTAATTTTAAGAAAATAAATTAACAAAGTTTGGTTTGATTAGTTCAGTTTTTGTTCTAGTTAAAAGTACTCAAAGAAAAAGTGGAAGTGAGAGAAGGAGATTGCATCGTTTACAGCAAGATTCTCGGCTGTGTATGCCGAAGCCTGATGTTGAGGATCAACGGGAGTGTCCACAGATCTTTGCCATATGTCCCTAATTCATTATTGGGTACAACCAAATTCATCAATGGGTACAACCCACTCATCAAGGGTACAATTTAATTTATCATAAAATACAACTCAACTCATCGTGGGTATAACCCAACTCATCATTGGTACATATCATAGGGTACAACTTAACTCATTATTGGGTAATACACAACTTATCATGGGTACAATCCCACTCATCATGTGATACAACCCAACTTACCGTTGGTTACAAGCCATTTCATCATGATAAGTTGGTATGATGAATGAGTGATTTACATAACGAAGATCAGTGGATGCTCCGGCTGATCTTCCATGCAAGAGGCTCTAGCTGATGTGAGGGCAAGGTTCTCTTACACAGCATCCTATAATGAGGCTATATCAATTGGAGCCTATGCTGGATATCTGCTAATCTAATGATGGGTAGAGTAGTGCTCTATAATTATGAATCTAAGCCCCACAAATTAAGCTATTTTTTATTTGTAGGATTTGTAACCTCATGTATCTTGGTGTAAGATGTTGTAGCAGAATAGTGCTCTAGATGATATAACCTACTGAGGAGAAAGATAAAGGAGAGAATGGCATTAATTCATGATTATTTTCTTATGGATTTCTTGGCCCTGATCAATGTGTTTGCTTTGTACTCATGGAGTGACACCAAACACAATCAGAATTCCCGGACCCATTACAAACATAATTGATCTAGAGATTATCCTCAATATCTAATTCCTTGTCTCATCTGCATTTATTTTTTACATAATTGATCTAGAGATTATCCTCAATTACAGCCACAATTTTTTTTCCCATCCTGACATCTCTATATCTAATTCCTTGTTTCATCTGCATGTTACAAGAATCTGTTGTATGGAATTGTTCCTGTCATCATTTTTAATCTATATGAGAAACACCATTTCCAAGAGAGGAACAGATCTGAGATACAGTTGAAAGTCTAGAGATTTGACTGGGATCTATTCCTGAAGCTAATTCACCCAACAACCATGGGAAGCACCTCTGTACTTGCCGGTGTCACAAGAAGGTACATTCATGTGTTAGAACCCTTGCATCTTATGAATTCCTTAGTATAACCTACGCTTAATTTTCCTTTTCTTGTTTATTCTCATAATCTCAAATGGATTCTCATTGTGTTCCCTTCAAGTTCATAGCCAATGGAAACTGATTTAACCCCTCCAATTGATCATGGTTACTCTCCATGCTAGACGTTGCAGCATTTACTGTGTTAGTGCTGTGATGCCTTGACAGTCATCTTTCATCTGGCTGAGCTGGAATAGAAGGACTATTATTAGGTGCAAGAGGAAAAAGTGATTTTATTTCTTCCCTTCACAATACAGAAGCTGGCTATATATATAGCCGCTACTACAGAGTATTAGTTCAAACAGAAAGCTAACTAGCTAATCTCCAAATTAATAATTATTTACAATATTTACACCCTAATACTCCCCCTCAAGGTGGCTTGTAAATGTCCTTTACAGCCATCTTGGACAACAAAGAAGAAAGCTGAGTAAATGGGAGGGGTTTAGTAAACATGTCAGCCAATTGGTGTTGAGATCTAATAGGCAGCAATTTGAGAACTCCTGAAGTAACTCTTTCACGAACAAAATGGCAATCTATCTCGATATGCTTAGTTCTTTCATGAAAGGTTGGATTAGAGGCAATATGTATCGCAGCTTGATTGTCACAATACAGCAAAGCAGGAGAATCAACCTGGACTTGAAAATCTTTAAGAAGTTGCTGCAACCAGATAAGCTCACTGGCAGTAGAGGAAAGGGCTCTATACTCAGCTTCAGCTGAGGATCGAGAGACAGTGGTCTGCTTTTTGGCCTTCCAAGAGACTAAAGAGTCTCCAATAAAGATGCAAAAACCTGTAATGGAGCGTTGAGAATCAGTGCATGATCCCCAATCAGCATCAGAGAATGCTTTCAAACGAACTGGAACACAAGCATCAGAGTAAGCGCTCAGCTGTAAGGAAGAATTACAAGAAAACAACAACCCTTGACCAGGACTTTTATTGAGATAACGAAGCAGATGATGCACTGCCTTGAGATGAGGAAGTCGAGGTTGAGCCAAGAATTGAGTGAGCTTGTGAACTGCAAAAGTAATATCTGGGCGAGATAAAGTGAGATAAAGAAGTTTCCCAACAAGCCGTCGATAGTGGGTTATATCAGGAAGCAGTTCACCTTCAGTAACAGTTAAACGAAGTTTTGGATCCATTGGAACAGCAGTTGGCTTACAAGCCAAGTAAACTGTGTCCTCAAGAAATTGTAAGGTGTAATGGCATTGAGAAAGCACAATACCTTGCATGGACTTAGCAATCTCAAGACCAAGGAAGTACTTGAGACAACCAAGATCCTTGAGCTTAAACTGTGTATGCAGAAACTGTTTGAGCTCATCAATAGCTTGAGATGAAGGACTAGTAATGATGATATCATCCACATAAACTAGAAGAGCAACAAAAGAGGATCCATGACCTTTTGTGAAGAGAGAGTAATCAGATTTGGACTGAAGAAAGCCAAACTTGAGCAAAGCTTGAGAAAATTTTGAATACCACTGTCTCGAAGCTTGTTTGAGACCATAAATTGACTTGTGAAGCTTGCATACTAATTTGCCTTGAGATGTAGAGGACTCCCCCTGTCTAAGATAGCCAAGAGGGAGATCCATATAGACTTCCTCAAAAAGATCGCCATTTAAAAAGGCATTTTGACATCAAGTTGAGCTAGATGCCAATTATGTGAAGCAGCAACGGCAAGAAGAACCTTTACAGTCACTAATTTTGCCACTGGAGAAAAGGTTTCAACAAAGTCCAAACCTTCTTGTTGTGTATAGCCTTTAGCTACCAAACGAGCCTTATGTCGTTCAATAGATCCATCCAATTTAAGCTTGATCTTATAAATCCATTTGCATCCAATGGGATGCTTGTCAGGAGGAAGATGAGTGACAGTCCAAGTGTTATTTGCTTCCATAGCTTTTAACTCTTCATGCATAGCCAATCTCCATTCAGGAATCTTCACTTCTTGGTGATAGTATTGAGGCTCAACCTGAGAGGATACACTGAGCACAAAATGCTTGTGTGAATCAGAAAGGCCATGATAAGAGATATAGTTACAGATTGGATAAGGAGCAAAAGTGGAAGCATGAGTAGAAGAGCCAGCAAGTAAATTGCAGTGATAATCCTTCAAGTAATTAGGTTGATGAATCATTCTAGTAGATTTGCGAAGAACAACACCACCAGATCGAGAAGAAGCGATTGCTGGAATATCATCTACTGGAATATTAGTTGCTGAAGTAGAAGCAACCCCAGAGGGAAGATCAATGGGAAGATCAGTTGGAACACCAGAAGTAATAGGTGAATCATGAACATGTGAAGAAGCAAGATCTGGAATAAAATGAGCTTGTAATGAAGACTGTGGTAGAACCAAATCTGGAAATGGATCAGTAACTTGATCTGAACTAGTAATTGCATGAAAAGGAAACACTTCCTCATGAAACACTGCATCTCTTGAAAGAAAAACTTGTTTGGTCTCCACATCATAGAACTTATAACCTTTCACACCAGGCGGATAACCAAGAAAAGCACAAACACGAGCACGAGGTTGGAACTTGGTTCGATGAGCAGCTAAGGTGGAAACAAATGCTAAACAGCCAAAAACTCGAAAAAGAGTGTAATCAGGAGCTGTTTTGTATAGCAAACAAAAAGGTGTGTTGTGCCTCAATACTGGAGGAGTTCTGTTAATCAAGAAAGCCGCAGTAAGAACACAATCTGTCCAAAAAGAAACTGGGATCCTGGATTGAAAAAACAATGACCGAGCCACATTCAAGAGGTGTTGATGTTTTCGCTCCACAACCGAGTTTTGCTGAGGCCTTTCAACACATGAAAACTGATGCAAAACTCCCTTATCTTGAAAAAAACTCAGCAAAAGATAACTCAGGTGCATTATCAGATCGGAATACCTTGATTTTGGCGTTAAACTGAGTTGAAACCATGTTGAAGAACCTCGGTATCACAGAGACAGCATCAGATTTATTCCTCAACAAATAAACCCAAGTAAAACGAGTGCAATCATCAACAAGAGTTAAGAAAAACCGATGACCAGTATAAGAAACAGTCTGATATGACCCCCAAATATCACAGTGCACAAGATCAAAAGGAAATTTGGACAAATGATTATTGGATTCAAAAGTCAGCCTTCTTTGCTTAGCAAGAGGACAAATATAACAAGGATTTGACTTATGCAATCTAGTTACATCACATTTCAACTGATCTTTCAAAGAATCAAGTCTCTTAAAAGAGATATGTCCTAGCCTATTATGCCAAATATGAGCAGAAACATTATTGACAAATGCATTGGAAATAGAATTCAAACACTGAACATTAAGAACATAGAGATCTTGGACTTTGTCACCCCTGCCAATCATCCTCTTGGTGGATAGATCCTGGATAGCAAAGCAGTAAGGAAGGAAACTTATTGTAAGGCCAGATCCAGTTACTAAAGCACTGACTGAGATCAAGTTGAATTTGAATTGAGGAACAAATAATACATCCTTAAGCACAAGGTCAGAATGCAATTTAACATCACCAGCAAAATGTACCAAAATCTGAGAATGATTTGGCAAAGTAACTGTTGTGTGACAAACAGAGTGCAAGGAAACAAAGGCACTGGCGTGTGAACAAATATGTCGAGTAGCTCCTGAGTCTACAATCCAGAACTGATTGGATGAAAATAAAGGACTCAAAGACACAGAGAAGCAAGTACCTGCAAGGCAGTTGGTTTGAGAAGGATCAGGAGCATTGGTGACCTTTGCTGAGCTACTCAAATGTGTAGAAAACATGGACATTAGCTGCTGATATTGATTGGAGTTCAGATTCTGAACAAAACTTCCAAAAGAATTAGGCTGATCTGATCCATCATCAGAAGTAGAAACTTGATGAGCAGCAGCATTAGAATTGTTGTTGAATCTGGATTTATATCCAGTAGGATATCCATGGATCTTGTAGCAACGATCCACAGTATGTCCAAGAATCTTGCAATGCGTGCAATAAGGCCTGTCTCTTTTCTGATTCTTGGAAGCACTGGAATTGGAATTCTGAGAATTTTGAGAACTAGATCCACCAGACTTAGCAACATCTGTTTTAACAGCAAAGGCCATTGTGCCAGTAGAATTTCTCGAATCAGAGGAAGGATTAGTCCTCCTTTGTTGTTCCTCTTGAACAATCAGAGAGAAAACTCGATTTATAGGAGGCATCGGATCCATGAGAAGCAACTGACCATGAACTTGAGAGAAAGAATCATCAAGTCCCATTAAGGACATTATGTACTCCATTTGATGATGATCGTTAAGATTTTTAACTCCACCGCAAGAGCACTTTCCACAGGAACAATTAGGCCTGTAATTACTCAGTTCTTCCCATATAGTTTTCAGCTTTGTGAAGTAAATGCTAACAGAACTCTGTTCTTGACGCAAATTCATCAATTCACGTTTAAGTTGAAAAATTCTAGGTCCGTTCCTCTGTTGAAAACGATCCTTAAGATCTAGCCAAATTTCTTGAGCAGAAGCAGCAAAAATAATACTGGCAGAAATTTCCTTCGAAACCGAATTTAAGATCCAAGATATAACAATATTGTTATTGCGAATCCAAGAATTGAGCAAATTACTGTCAGTACCTTGAGGCTCAGAAACAGAACCATCAACAAATCCCAGTTTGTTCTTCACCGATAGTGCAATTAACATCGCGCGACTCCAGTTGGTGTAATTCTCACCGGTGAGTTGCTGCGAGACGAGCACTTGCCCAGGGCTATCAGAATGATGAAGATAGTAGGGATTCGAAGGTTCTTCAATGGCGGAACGATTTGAATTGGTACGCTCTCCAGAATTGGAATCACTCGTTGATGAAAAAGTCGCCATATCGAAGAAGACGAGCAATCAACGAAGGTTGAGAACACCGTGAAATCTGCCAGAGGGACGGTGGATCTGAAGGCAGTGAACGACGTGACGTTGAAGCCGGAGTCTAAGGGAAGTACGCCGAAGATGCAGTTGCTGATGAAGAAACGGTCGGTACCGATTAGAGGATCTTTGAGTTAACCGACATCGTAGATCTCAACGGCAACGGCAGAGGTCTCATCGGCGACGGCGTAGATCTTTGAGGTCGCACTCGGTATCAACGTGGACACGATCGATCTGAGTGCAGAGCTTGCAATCAGAGTCGACCAATGCAAGCGACGGAGGTTAACGGAAGTCTGCAAGCGACGGAGGTTAGCGGAAGGAAGAAGAAAACAAGCAAATTTGCAGCGGATCAAATTGCTCTGATACCATATTAGGTGCGAGAGGAAAAAGTGCTTTTATTTCTTCCCTTCACAATACAGAAGCTGGCTATATATATAGCCGCTGTTACAGAGTATTAGTTCAAACAAAAAGCTAACTAATTAATCTCCAAATTAATAATTATTTACAATATTTACACCCTAATAACTATCTCTCACCAATAGGACTTGGCTTTATCCAAGTCTGTGATCTGTACATTCTATGTTTGGAACCTTAGATCTAGGACGCAAAGAAAAAAATACGAAGAGTCTGACAGTGGCGGAACCAAGCTATAGCTAGGGGGCGCAATTGCCCCCCCCCCCCCCCCCTAAACTCAGAAAGAGTTTGATTCAGTTGATTGATCTCCTAAACTCGTTTTTAGATTTTCAAAACTCAACTTCCAAAAGGGCGGTGAAAAACTTTTAATATTTGAAAGCACTGAAAGATATATTTAAAAATTTTCATAAAGACTTGACTTACCAAGGTAATCAGCAGCAGAGCAGAGTCTTATCCAAAAAAAAAAGGGTAATCAGCAAAGATAATTTCAGAAAGGGAACATGAAAAATTATGAATGGCAAAGTTTGTCAAAAAGTCGAAACGTTTCTTACGCAAAATTATTGGAGCCACTAATTGTCTGTATATTGCAAGAATCTATGCTATGGAAGTGTTCCTGTCATCATTTTTTATCTATATGAGGAACACCATTGCCAAGAGAGGAATAGATCTAAAATACAGGTGAAAGTCTAGAGATTTGACTGGGATCTGTTCCTGAAGCTAATTCACCCAACAACCATGGGAAGCACCTCCGGACTCGCCGGTCTTGCAAGAAGGTACATTCATGTGTTAAAACCCAGGCATCTTATGAATTCCTTAGTATAACCTACGCTTAATTTTCCTTTGCTTGTTTTTCCTCATAACCTCAAATGGATTCTCATTGTGTTCCCTTCAAGTTCATAGACAATGGAAACTGATTTAACCCCTCCTATTGATCATGGGTACTTTCCATGTTAGACGCTGCAGCGGTTACTGTGTTAGTGCTGTGATACCTTGAAAGCCATCATTGATCTGGCTGAGCTGGAATAGAAGCACTATCTCTCACCAGTAGGACTTGGCTTTATCCAAGTCTGTGATCTGTACGTTCTATGTTTGCAACCTTGGATCTAGGAAGCAAAGAAAAAAATTCAAAGAGAAAGAAAAAAAAAATGAAAAAA
Organism: Buxus sempervirens; assembly: GCA_947561395.2. Taxonomy (NCBI): domain Eukaryota; kingdom Viridiplantae; phylum Streptophyta; class Magnoliopsida; order Buxales; family Buxaceae; genus Buxus; species Buxus sempervirens. The sequence continues at coordinate 6,706,247 of OX387182.1, forward strand.
TCTGATATTTCAGTTCAAGTTTTTGGATAAAACAAGAAATATACACAAAAGAAAGATAAATTTTGATGATTGTAATTTTTTTTTAATTATCTTTTCATATATTTGGCAAGTTTAGTTTGTGTCAACCAAAGATAAGATAGAAAGTGATTTAACAACACATTAAATTTAAAGATAGTTATGTTGTCTTCTTCTATTTTTTTTTTTTTTTTCCGATCTACACTTAGACTGTGTTTGGAATTCTGGATTTGGGGAGAAAAGAAGAGAATTAAAAAAGAAAATAATTTATTTATTTTTCCAATGTTTGACTAAAATGAGAAATAGGAAGAAAAGAAAAATATGTTTTAGTAAGATAGTGGGAAGCTGTGATGGTGTGGGCTGGAGGTGTCATGGTGGTAGAGTGCGAGTGGGTGGGTGGTGGGGCAATGGCCACAGCAAATGGTGGCAGTGGTGCACGATGGTAGGTGGTAAGAGTGGCAGTAGTGGGTGATAGGTTGCGGTGGTGGTGGTGGTAACGATGGTAGGTGATGGTAATAATAAGGTGGGTGGATAGTGTGAGTATTGGCTAATGATGAAGTTTCTTTTCTTTCAAAATCTCTACTTTTTTGGAGAGAATATTAACAACCAAAAATTTATTTTCTCCCCAAATCCAGGGTTCCAAACACAACCTTGAGGATTAGGTTTTGATCATCAAATAGAAACATATATACATAAACATGGGATGTGAGGAAATAACTTCTATTAACATCACTTAAATTGAATTCAAAAATCTCATATAGAAACCGTATCCCAAATGGGGATTCAAGAAAAGACTCGATACAAAATATCATTTATATTGTCGTTATCCTAAGACTATCTACTTCACAGGTTAGAAGGCAAGGTTGCAGTAATCACAGGTGGAGCTCGTGGCATTGGCAAAAGCATTGTCGATGTATTCTGCAGACATGGTGCCAAAGTTCTTATTGCTGACATTGAGGATGATCTGGGACACTCAGTTTGCATACAGCTCGGGTCTACTTCAGCCTCATTTGTCCACTGTGATGTCACAAATGAGTCACACGTCCAAAACGCAGTTGACACTGCTGTTGCCAAGTACGGGAAGCTTGACATCATGTGCAACAATGCCGGAATCGTAGAGCACCCCAAGCAAAACATTATTGACAATGAAAAGGAGGATTTTGAAAGAACTATGAGCGTAAATGTCATAGGTCCCTTCCTGGGCACCAAACATGCAGCCCGGGTGATGGTTCCTGCTCGTCGCGGAAGCATAATCACAACTGCAAGTATTTGTGCCACAATTGGTGGGGTTGGACCGCATTCATATACCAGTTCAAAGCATGCTGTGCTGGGACTCACCAGGAACACAGCAGTAGAGCTGGGACGATATGGCATTCGAGTAAACTGAGTGTCGCCATATAGGGTTCCGACAGAATTGGCAAAGAAAGTGGTTAAGCATGATGATATCTATACAAACCGTAAAGGAGTAGCTCTTTTGCCTGAAGATGTTGCTGAAGCTGCTCTATATTTGGCAAGCGACGAATCCAAGTATGTGAGTGGGCATAATCTTGTGGTAGATGGTGGTTTCACCGCTGTGAATTCAGGTCTTACAATATTTGCTCAATAAATCCTGCTTGTTACCTTGGGAAAATTATAAAACTTCCTCGACATGTAGTTCATTTAGCTGGAATGCTATCATTGTCATCATAAAGTGTTGAATTATCATATGTTGAGCACTTTGATTTACATTGTGACTCCATCACCTGTCAGCTTAATTTTGGTTTGTTACATTGGCTGTTCACATGGTATCATAGCATTTTTACCTTGGCACTTATTTGGCTATTTCACTACAAAATTTTGGAGGATTAATGTCGACTTATTACCTGCGGTTTCACGAAACCGCAGGTAATAACGTGTACAGGGGCGCTCCTCACCCGAGCGCCCGAAAACCCACAATTCACATTTCAGGCGGCATTTTAACGGCAGTTATTTAGTGAAGCGCCGTAAATAATTTTAGGTGCCCGCCGATGATACTTCATCAAGACCCTTGTTCTCCTCTCCAAATCGAATGGATGAATAGAATGAAGGTCCTGCGTTTTCCCATTAACAAGAACAGAGCGAAAATCCTAAAATCTCGTAGAAAGCCTAACCGAGCTACTTTTGTAAGCTTGATTTCATTTCAACCTTGAGGCTTCTCTGTTCTGATCGGAATAGAAGAGCAAGATAAAGTCGAGCAAGATAAGGTCGATCGATCTCGGTTTCACTTGCAGCCGATTAGGTTTTCTCACTCATGTCTTATTGTTGTCTTAATTTGCTTTTGCTTCTAATTTCTTCTTTCCATCTGTCACCACAGATTTGATTGGAACAGAAGAACAAGATAGGGTCGATCGATCTCAATCCCACTTGTAGCCGGACATGGTGAGGAACAATGGAGTGTTAAAAACTTATTGCAAATTTAATTATTTAATATTATGTTATTTAAATAAATTGTTCATAGCACGAATACACACACGTACATGTGTATTCATCCTCGTGCGCAACCGGTGATTTGTGAAACCCTTGTTGCTGGCTTGCAGTTCCCCGTTCAGTGATCATCATCAATTTCTGTAAATCTCGTCTTCGAACACTTCCGGTAAGATGCTCACACCTTTTAACTCTTCTCCTTTCTGTTTTTTTCTTTTCTTTCTAAAATTTTCTCATTTTAATTTTGCCCTTATTTTCTCGCCATCGTGGCTGCTCTCTCTTTCAGCTCACTCTTTCTTGCGTATAATCTTCATTCTTCGGTGGTATGAGCACGTTGGATATCTTGATTCTTCGATTTTTCCCTTTTTGTTCTCACTAATTTTTCTTTTTAATGTATACCGTTAATGGTGTCGGTGTTTTTGGGTTTCCGTTGCCTCTGTCGATGCATCGCTGGTTTCTTGTTCAACCATTTAGCTTAAATCGTGCCTCGGTCGAATACTGGGGACCTTCTGAATCTCCTGTAACTGTTGCAAAAGTAGTAATTCTACTTTGGGGTTTTGATTTACTTAAATGAAATTATTTTAGGCAATTTATGATTAGTTTTTGGAATTCTCATCTACCAGGAAGGAGTTGTTTATTTAGAATGATTGAATGCTATCTTTGTTGGCTAATGTGGATGAGGACGCATATGGTTTGAATGAGGAGGTTCAATGAAGATCAGGAATTGAAGGATGTGGAATGGGGTTAGTATGAGAAAGGTGTTGTGTTGCTATTTCTAGTATTAAAGTCATATTCACTTATCCTAGAAACGTCTTCTTCTTTTTCTCTCTGCTGCAGCTGTGCTTTTCAGTGGTGGAAAAAGTTTCCTCTTTAGTGGAATACTCTGCCTCCAGAGGGTGACAATATGATCCTCTTGTAATGACCTCTATATTGGAATGCCGAGCTTGGGTTTTTTAGTGTGCTTTATGTTTTAACCCCTCCTTTGAAAGTGAAACATATTTCTGTCAATCACTGATTGGTTGCTCAACCATTTAGCTGTGTCTTACAATCCTTCACTATTTGTTGAAGTTTCTTTTAACCATGTGTACCATATGGTTAGATTAATGGTCTTGAACAGTGCTGAAAATCTTGAGTTCTCACTTATGTTTGGTCTAGTGATAGTTACTGTATTGTTTTTTATTCCTTACTAGAATTCTAGATATGGCTCTAAGAGGCTTATGGCGGCCATTTTATTTCTGCTGCATCTCTTTCTCTGTGTTTGTTTCCTTGTGTAAAGCTGTGAACATTGTACGATAACAGTGTAAAAGATGGTGGTAGGAAAGTTAGGGATAAAAAGCATTTTAAGTTGGTTACTTTTACATTCTTATTCATGGTGACCATGATCAATTTTAAGTGTCTTTGTTTGTTTAGGCCCATTACAAATCTGTTGTAGAAATTGATCTTTTGTATTTGATTTAAGTGTATAATGTAATGCATTTTTTATTTTTGATCTTGTTTAACGTTAACGAAAGTGTATCTAGAATTGTATATTCTGTTGTATCCATTTTCGTAGATTTTTGTTTTTGTTTTATTCCTCTGGAGTTGTTATCCTAATAGGTCCAATTTAGTGCATGAAGTTGTAACTGAAGTTGAATAATTTCATGCTCCTGGGATTTCAGGGCACAGGTTGTGGGTTGGCCACCCATCCGATCATTCCAAAAGAACATTCTGGCTGTCCAGAAGAGCAGTACTGATGAAAGCGAGAAAGTGAACGGCAACGCTATGTTTGTGAAGGTTAGCATGAATGGTGCACCTTACTTTTGTAAGGTAGACATAAAGATGTACAAGAGCTACCAAGAGCTGTCTGATGCCTTAGGCAAGATGTTCAGTTCTTTCACCATTGGTAAGTAGAGAACAACTTTTACATTAACCTCATTATTGTGTTATGGAATAAACAGCCCTTTTCTATGTTCTTGTTTCATTTCACTATAATTTTGATCTTAGTCAGAAATATATTTTGTTTATAATGGGATTATACATTGAAGGTCACTGCGGGTCTCAAGGAATGAAGGATTTCTTGAATGAGAGCAAGTTGATAGATCTTTTGAACAGTTCAGAATTTGTGCCCACATACGAAGACAAGGACGGCGACTGGATGCTGGTTGGCAATGTCCCATGGGAGTAAGTTCTTCATCCCATAACAAGATTAACCTCAAAGGATTATGTAATTTAGTATAAACCCATCTTGACAAACCTTAAAGCATGAATGTTTTATCCTTTCAGCAGTTATCTTGCAGGCAAATGTAATCTTGTTGGCTTGCTTTAGCTTATGCATGAAGATGAAACGGTGATCAGTTTGGGTTTTACCAATTAATCTCTTAATAAATTTGATAGAAATATACTCTCACCATGATCGTTTAGTTACATTTTATGACTCATCCTTTGATGCTACTTTGTCTTTTCCAGATCACTGAAGTGCCTTTGAAGGTAAGGAAGCTCGTTGTAAAGGTATGCAATGTGGTGACAGATAGATGATGCCGTGAGATTCGACGATAAGGTTGGAAAGGGAGAGAAGAAACTGATGGAACTTAGGAGATCAGTACAATTCCTGATCACAGAAATCCCCTCCCCTATCACGTATGCTCCTAATGACACTGGTGGTAGCTTCCTCAAGAGAAGTGAGAATATTTACGAGTCTATGAATGCGGAAGACACAAATGATGCTTCAGTCACAGTTAACGATTGATTAACCATCTATGCAGCTTCAGCTTCTCAAAATACTCAAATGGCTGTGGTGGATAATTTGCCCTCTTTGGTAAGTGTGTATTTGATGGGGATGACTTGAAGGTTTTAAATTTTGTTTTTTGGGCACGCGTAGATGCGGGAGCCCTGGACCCATTTTTTTTAAAAATAAAAAATGCATTTTTTATTACCGGCGGTCATAGAGAGAACGAGCAAAAACAGAGTAGTGGCGTTTTGCGCCGGTAAATGCATTTTTTATTACCGACGGTTCTAAAAACGCCGTTTAAAGCACCGCAGATACAATCTGCGACGCTCGATTCAGTGGCATTCTTGAAACCACCGGTAAATTTATTACCGGCGGTTTTTTATTTTACCGGCGGTAAAGGCCAATTTGTTAGCAGAAATTTCTGTATATTAGTGTTTTGTATGTTTCTGTATTTGGGGGGTATGGGTGCCCTGATAAATCAATTTATGTTGTCATGAACTATTTCTGTATATTAGGCTATGTTTGGAACCCCACACTTAATCATGATTACTGTCCATAGCAGTGGTTGAGGCATAGTTATTGTGGCAACACTCTAATACCTGGATAGACATCTTTCATCTGGCTGAGCTAGAATATGAGGACCGTCTCTCACCAATAGGCCTTGGCTCTGTCCAAATATAAGATCTGTCCCTACTTGTTTGAGAACTATAAGTTGGGAAGAAAAGAAAACTGAATAACAAAAGAAAAGAGACAAAGGATTTATATTTCCTTTCAAGTGTTTGGATAAAATGATGTATATATGTAGAAAAGAAAGAGAAATTTTGATGATTTTCAAAGAATTTTTTTATCAAGAATCAAGATATCATGGATCATGGCAAGCTTAATTTAGGTCAACAGAAGCCAACATAGAAAGGTATATACAACAAGGTATAAAAGGAAGTTATGTCTGTCTTTCTTTCCCCGAAGGAAAAAAAATGCTTAAAACATTTTCTTCCTTAAACCCTATCCCTCATTGCAACCAAACAAGAGAGAGTTTTTTTCTTTTCTTTTCTTCTCTCAAAATCTGAGGCTCTAAACTAGCCTAAGTTGAATTCCAATTCTTATGTTTGATTCATACAAAGAGTTTCTATTAACAAAATCGCATAAAAATAAGAGAAAATTAAACTTGCCTCCCTTATGGTTTCTGACAACTACAAATACCTTGCTTGGGTTTTGAAATGGCATTAATATCCTTTATATTTTTTTACTCTACAATATGTTCTGCCCTCTATACAAATGTTATTAAAATTTGAATGCTCATTGACGAATTTACCCTATTTAATCACAAAACGTTCGAGATTTTTTGGGAAAGAAAAGTTGATATTTTTAAGGTTTATGGATTGTAATAATCAATTTGAAAATCATGAGTAATTTAATCATGTAGCTTTTAAAATTTTTACTAAATTAAATCTATACTACTATTAAAAGCACAAACTAACTTAAGTGTTTTCAATTTTCACATACTTAAAATGTCCTTCTAACCATAATTATTTTACAAAAATGGTTTGCAAGTTTGGATTGATCTATTGACGTCAATCTATCAAAAATCCTATTTGTTCTCCATGAGTCTATGCTTACACTTATCTATTAATAAATTCAATCTATTAAAAATCCTATTTTTTCTCCATGAATCCATGCTTATACTTATCTATTAGATTTTGTACCATTACTAATAGTTCTAAAATATTGAAACTCCTATTTATTTTACAAAACTAGTTTTCTTGAACTTCTTCTATTTTTTACTATTGATCAATTATCTTAAGGGTTTTTTATTTGGGTGTGCATATTTTTTATTTATTTTTATGGTTACTTTGTGCTTTTAACTCATTGGTCATCCAAAAAAAGAGAAAACGATAAAATCCAAGACAAAAAAATCCTTTTTTTTTTTAAAAAGGTAATTCAAAATTTTGTATTGATAAAGAGGAATATGTACAATGTGTAGATCAGCACAAGAACCTAACTATCGGAAGTAGTTAGCTATACAAAAACATCTACAAGAGGGTCCTCAAAGATCAAAGATTCAAGAAGAGGTGGTTCTTTATATGGACGTGTATGCACACAATCTATATTTGAAACTTCCATGAAAGGTTCCAATTGCTTGCTATGCAGTGATTCCTAGCTGTGTCAGAAACCCGAATATCCTTGTCCCAAAATTTTGATCTGGTATCCATTGTAACAAATCTGGTTACAGTTTCTGCAAGTAAGTAGTTGTTTCTAAACGTCCTTCTGTTTCTTTCCAACCAGATATGGTAAACTGAAGCAGCAAAGGAAACTTTAACAATAGCAACAGTGGGCAGCTTACCAATAAGTCTTGTTTCTGCCCATGTAAAAAGTGGATCCCATGCCAAGTCGATGAAGGGGATGCAATTTAATCTCGAAATGGCCTTCCAGATCTTCTTGCTATATTCACAGTCAAAGAACAGGTGCTGTTGGCTCTCAAAGTCAGCTCTCCATAAGATTCAAGGCTGCTGTTGGATAATACCCCATCTAGCAAGTCGCTCCTTGGTAAGCAACTTCTTCTTTAAAGCCATCCATAGAATAAATGAATGACGAGGAATGCAATGAGAAAACCACACAAGATGGTACTAGGTGGTTTGCTGCAAATTCTCTTCAATGGCGCCATATGTAGATGCAACACTAAAAGAACCTGGATTTGGGCACCATACAGCTTTGTCTTCTTGGGAGCTGTCCGGAGGTGGGAGTTGGTCAAGTTCGGTCCAAATTTGTAATAGATCCATAGAGGTAGGCAGTGGAGCATTCCAATTTCTTTCAAGGACAATTTTATTAACACAATCTGAACTCCCAAGCCCCAAGTGATGTATCATAAATATTATCCTATTGGCCACCATTATCCATTGCTTATAAATATATTATTAAGAATTTTTATTCTTCTTTTAGACTCCCATATTTTTAGGGAAAAAAATGAAGAATCAATCTTTATCTAACTATTTAGCATTCCAATTTAAATGCATCCTCGATTGTCTATGTTAAAGAAAAAGGAATTTTTTTTTTTCTTGGTGATTATCACTTCGAAGATTTTAAATTTTGACTTCTACCTTTTTAGAGGCTTTTAACTTTTTACCTTTTTACTCGAAATTATATGTATGTTGTGGTCTACAAAATTATATTTAAAGTTATTTAAATAACATACTATAAAAAAATGTTGTTTTATTTGAGTTTAGTTAGAAGATTAATACATTAATTAGAATATAATAATTATTATCATATTATATCCAAGTATGACAATATTTAAGAATCTGATATATTTATACCAAAAATTAGCACGAGTCCAATTTACTTTCACTTGCCAAAAAACTTTTTACAAAATTATAATTCCAAAAGTCCTTCAAATATTGACCAAATTCCTCATTAATTCTAATTATATATATATATATATTAAATAATGTTTAATATCATTCAATATTTATTGAATAACATAATAAACTTTCAAAACAAAACCATTTGAGAAGAGAATTTTAGAGTTTGAGTTTGAGTTGAAATAAAAGAATAAACCCCTTTTTAAGAAGAATTTCTAAAAATACAAATTCAACAACAAAAATAAAAATAAAAAATAAATTGCATATGGAGAAAATAGAGGGATGAGTTATTCAATTTCCTAGTGCTAATTGGATTGGAGAGTTTGGTGTAGAGAAAGGAGAGCGATAAGTTATTTGAACACTTCAAAAAAAAAAATTTTTTTTTTGTTTTTGTGTTAAATATTTTTGCATAAGTAGAAATTAATTATTATAAGATTCCTTAAAATAGTTCAAACACCCTTCTTTGAAGCTGACGCAATCAAATTTCAAGTTTAATTACCATCAAATTTGGCTATTTTTAAGATCAAGTAAGGATTGATCAATTTCTACCTAAAGAAGGGTATGTTTGCATCACATGAATGAAAACATCTGCCATGATTCTAACCTACATGAATTTAAAATCTAAAGAAATCTAAAAATTTAATCCAATAGATATTAAAAATAAAAATAGGTACATTGCCATATAAAGGGGGTCATTTTTTATAAGTACAAAATATATTGAAATGGCTCCACGCGCCACCTCACTAGTAAAAATTAAAAAGAGATGAAATGGCCAAATTACTATTTCTGATGATTTTACAAGTATTGCAAGAGAGGTTAGTGTCTTTATAGAAACCTTAAAGTAGGTATTTGTAGGTAAGGTGACAAGGGAGGTTAGTGTCATTTTAGAAACCTCAGAGGAGGTATTTGTAGGTGTCAGAAACCTGAAATAATGTATTTTTAGGAACCCTATTCCTCTCTTGGCCCTGGTTTGTCATGAACATCCTTCAACTTCTGAGGGAGAGGACATACTCGTACCCATTTTATTCATGGATAGTTGTACAGATTTTAGTCAAAATTTTCCCTTTTCACTGGCCTTTGTACCCCATTTTTCGAAATATTTCATTCAAGGAGGAAGCGTAATTGGGATATTAGGATATACTAGCATGTTAGCTGAAAAATGAGAAATTAATATGAAGATATCAGAAAGAGTTTGATTCTGTTGATTGATTTCTTACTTTGTGTCTGCTGTTGGGATTTGATTATCTTGACATTTGTAGTGATGGGTCTCTTTGTTATCTTCCAAAGCATTAATTACCCGCAGATAAAATATCTCTTTCTATATATATACATATATATAGTAATTTTAGGCCGTGTTTGGCGCACATTTTGGGAACTCACCCAGGCTTAAAATGAGTTCCAAGAATGTCCAGGGCTTAATTAGAATGGTTCCTATGACAAAATGGGTATTTGATTGCATTTTGGCAATGAGTTTTCCTCAAAATGTATTACAAGAAGATTGACTCCTAAACCCGTTTTTAGGTTTTCAAAACTCATCTTCAAAAATGGCCGTGAAAAGCTTCTAATATTTAAAAGCACTGAAGAATATATTTAAAATTTGTCATAAAGACTTGACTTGCCAAGGTAATCAGCAGAGATAATTTAAGAAAGGGAACGGGGGACATTTAACCTCCAAAAACATGAAAAATTATGAACGGCAAAGTTTGTCGAAAAGTCAGCAGCCAAAAAGTCGAATGTGACACATTCGACATTGCTTTCCACTGTCAATTCCATCACTCATTGAGACAAAGTTGTATGGAAAAGTTTTGGAGTTAACGATTGTCTGTATGTTACAAGAATCTGTGGTACGGAAGTGTTCCTGTCATCATTTTTTATCTTTTTGAGGAACACCATTGCCAAGAGAGGAATAGATCAGAGATACAGGTGAAAGTCTAGAGATTTGACTGGGATCTGTTCCTGAAACTAGTTCACCCTACAGCCATGGGAAGCGCCTCTGTACTCGCCGGTGTCACACGAAGGTACATTTGTGTGTTAAAACCCAAGCATCTTATGAATTCCTTAGTATAACCTACGCTTAATTTTCCTTTTCTTGTTTTTTCTCATAATCTCAAATGGATTCTCATTGTGTTCCCTTCAAGTTCATAGCCAATGGAAACTGATTTAACCCCCCCAATTGATCATGGTTACTCGCCATGTCAGACGCTGCAACATTTACCGTGTTAGTGCTGTGATCCCTTGACACATCTTTCTTCTCGCTGAGCTTGAGTAGAAGGACTATCTCTCACCTGTAGGACTTGGCTTTATCCAAGTCTGTGATCTGTACATTCTATGTTTGGAACCTTGGATCTAGGAAGCGAAGAAAAAATACAAAGAGAGAAAAAAAGAAGAAAAACGGATATTTCAGTTCAAGTTTTTGGATAAAACAGTAAATATACAGAAAAGAAAGATAAATTCTGATGATTGTCAAATATATATATTTTTTTTAATTATCTTTTCATATATTTGGCAAGTTTAGTTTGTATCAACCAAGCTAAGATAGAAAGTGATTTAACAACGCATTAAATTTAAAGATAGTTATGTTGTCTCTCTCTCTCTCTCTCTCTCACTCTTCGGGTCTACACTTGGCTATGTTTGGAATTCTAGATTTGGGGAGAAAAGAAAAGAAAATAATTTATTTAATTTTTCCAATATTTGACCGAAATGAGAAATAGGAAGAAAAGAAAATTATGTTTCAATAAGATAGTGGGTAGGGGTGATGGTGGTGGGCTGGAAGTGTCATGGTGATAGAGTGGGAGTGGGTAGGTTGTGGGGCAACTGCCACAACAGATGGTGGTAGTGGTGCACAATGGTAGGTGGTAAGAGTGACAGTAGTGGGGTGATGGGTTGCGGTGGTAGTAGTGATGATGATGTGGGTGATAATAGCAGTGTGGTGGTTGGGTAGTGCGAGTAATGGGAAATGATAGTGAAATTTCTTTTCTTTCAAAATCTCTATTTTTTTAAAGAGAATTTTTTGCCTTGACACCAAACAAAAGAAGAGAAAATTTCAGCATTTTCTTTTCTTTTTTCCACAAATCCAGGGTTCCAAACACAACATTAAGGCTTAGGTTTTGACCCTCAAAGAGAAATATATACATAGACATGTGATGCGATGAAGTAACTTCTATTAACATTACTTAAATTGAATTCAAAAATCTCATAAAGAAACCCTATCCCAAATGGGTATTCAAGAAAAGACTCAGTACAAAATATCATTTATATTGTCATTATCCTAAGACTATCTACTTCACAGGTTAGAAGGCAAGGTTGCAGTGATCACAGGTGGAGCTCGTGGCATTGGCAAAAGCATTGTCGATGTATTCTGCAGACATGGTGCCAAAGTTCTTATTGCTGACATTGAGGATGATCTGGGACACTCAGTTTGCAAACAGCTTGGGTCTACTTCAGCCTCATTTGTCCACTGTGATGTCACAAATGAGTCACACGTCCAAAACGCAGTTGACACTGCTGTTGCCAAGTACGGGAAGCTTGACATCATGTGCAACAATGCCGGAATCGTAGAACACCCCAAGCAAAACATTATTGACAATGAAAAGGAGGATTTTGAAAGAACTATGAGCGTAAATGTCATAGGTCCCTTCCTGGGCACCAAACATGCAGCCCGGGTGATGGTTCCTGCTCGTCGCGGAAGCATAATCACAACTGCAAGTATTTGTGCCACAATTGGTGGGGTTGGACCACATTCATATACCAGTTCAAAGCATGCTGTGCTGGGACTCACCAGGAACACAGCAGTAGAGCTGGGACGATATGGCATTCGAGTAAACTGTGTGTCGCCATATGTGGTTCCGACAGAAGTGGCGAAGAAAGTGCATAAGCCTGATGATAAGAGTGACAACATAGGGACTTTTGATATCTATACAAACCTTAAAGGAGTAGCTCTTCTGCCAGAAGATGTTGCCGAAGCTGCTCTATATTTGGCGAGCGACGAATCCAAATATGTGAGTGGGCATAATCTTGTGGTAGATGGTGGTTTCACTGTTGTGAATTCAGGTCTTACAATATTTGCTCAATAAATCCTGCTTGTTACCTTGGAAAAATTATGAAAAATTCCTCAACATGCAGTTCATTTAGGTGAAATACTATCATTGTCATCATAAAGTGTTGAATTATCATATGTTGAGCACTTTGATATACATTGTGACTCCATATCCTATCAGCTTAATTTTGGTTGGTTTCATTGATCGTCAACATGGTATCAGAGCATTGTTACCTTGGCATTTGTTTGGCTCTTTCTATAGATTAGTGTTTTGTATGTTTCTATATTTGGGGGTATGGGTGCCCTGATAAATCAATTTCTATATATTAGGCTACGTTTGGAACCCTACACTTAATCATGATTACTGTACATATCGGTGGTTGAGGCATAGTTGTTGTGGCAACACTCTGATGCCTGGACAGATATCTTTCATCTGGTTGAGCTGGAATATGAGGACCATCTCTCACCAGCCTTGTCCCTACTGTGTTTGGATGCCTATAATTTGGGAAGAAAAGAAAACAGAATAACAAAAGGAAAGAGACAAAAGGATTTATATTTCCTTTCAAGTGTTTGGATAAAGTGAGGTATATATAAAAAAGAAAGAAATTTTGATGATTTTCAAAGATATTTTTTATCAAGAATCAAGATATCATGGATCATGGCAAGTTTAATTCAGGTCAACAGAAGCTAGCATAGAAAGGTATATTAGACAAGGTATAAAAGGAAGTTATGTCTGTCTTTCTTCCCCCGAAGGAAAAAAAAATGCTTAAAATATTTTCTTCCTTAAACCCTATCCCTCATTCCAACCAAACAAGAGAGGTTTTTTTCATTTATTTTCTTCTCTCAAAATCTAAGGCTCTACATGTAACCTAAGTTGAATTTTAATTCTTATGTTTGACTGCCACAAAGAATTTCTATTAACAAAATCACATAAAAATAAGAGAAAATTAAATTTGCCTCCCTTATGGTTTCTGACAACTACAAATACCTTGCTTGAGGTTTTTGAAATGGCATTAACCTCCCTGCTAGTTTTGTAATCTACAATATGTCCTGCCCTCTATAAAAATGTTATTAAAATTTGAATGCTCATTGACGAATTTAGCCTCTTCAATCACAAAAAGTTTGAGATTTTTTTTGGTAAGAAAAGATGATATTTTTAAGGTTTATAGATAGCAATAATCAATTTGAAAATCATGAGTAATTTAATCATGTAGCTTTTAAAATTTTTACTAAATTAAATAAAAATTAAAAAGAGATGAAATGGCCAAATTACTACTTCTGATGATTTTACAAGTATGGCACGAGAGGTTAGTGTCTTTTTAGAAACCTCAAAGTAGGAATTTGTAGGTAGGATGACAAGGGAGGTTAGTGTCATTTTAGAAACCTCAAAGAAGGTATTTGTAGGTGTTAGAAACCTAAAAGGAGGTATTTTTAGAAACCCTATTTTTTTCTAAGAAATTTAGGCTCAACCACTATCAATGAAGGATACCACTCGTACCTATAGACATGAATTTTTTTAAATTAGTTAATACATGTTCTCATGCAAAATCCATGAAACGTGATAAACTATCAATGACAAAATTATAAAAGATATTGTCATGCTAAAAACAAGAAAATAAATATAGAAAGAAAATACCAGCCTTTATATTATTCACAATATCTAAATTGTAATGCCCAAACATCAAAAACATCACTACAAATCTAACTTCGCTATTACGAAAACAGTTAAAATTGTTGAACTATTGAACAATCCAAAAAAAAAAAAAAATAGCATGCTAAAACTAACTCATTGATCCACTAACATGCATGAAAATATAATCTTTCTTCATCTCAATTGGAAGATATGAGAATAATTCAAATTTTCTTTGATCAGCCATCAATAAATCACTTGCTTTTAGAAACTCCATATTAGAGAGATCTTTAACTTTTGCCACTTCATCAAAAACTTTTTGTGCACTAGGCTCCTCCTTTTTATCTGAGGCCATATACTTCTCAAGAACAGACGCCATATGTAATAACGCTGCAGAGATACTATCACTAGCACAAGCTCTTTTCTTTGGTTGTGGATTTGAAAAGGAACCAACTTTTTTCCTCTTTTGACTTTGTCTTGTGTGATTTTCTTCTTGAATAGGTGGAAGAGGCATATCATCACTCGTCTCAGCAAGATTAATATCATCATTCAACCATTCAACATCGGTCCCCATATAAGCCTCAGCTTTCACACCACATAAGCGTTTTAACATCCTACGCTTATATGTGTACCAGTCTTGCATAAGTTCTTTAATCATATTAGTTTGATAATGACATGCTACTAATGCTGTAGTAATAGCAGCAACAACACAAACAACCAGCTTTCTCTTTTTCGCTCTTCTAACAATCTCGTCATCTTCACTTTGTAGGCCACCTACTATTCCACCAGCCATATCTACTAAATATTATATAAAAAAAAAAGGCTCAGTATCAAACTACTAAAACTAAAACCTCAAACTTCTCAAAGATTGTTTCCCATTAAACACTATATATGAAAAAAAAAAAAAAAAAGTAATTTCTACAAGGCAAACAATTTTAGATGCCATAAAAAGAAAATAAAGAAGAAATCCGAGTTCTGTTAAAATTCTTAACAGATAGTAACCATCGAAATCCACAACTGGATTGTCATTTCACTTTGTAAAAACCACACACAAATAACACCAGTCACCAGCAACTGGCCCTTCCTTATCTAAATCAACAAAAAAGGTGTAATAAGGTAATGCAATATGGTATATTCTCTTCCTTTTCCTGCACCAAGAGATCATAATAAGTAAAGACATGTTTTGGCAAAATAGTACGTAATTCACCAATTCATCATCTATGTGTTTTAGCAATCATCCAAATGTCTAGAATATTTCCTAGGCAGAAATTGCCTCAAGAAATTGCATAGTCACCTAACAACAACTTTTAATAAAAATTAAGATTGATAACAACAAAAATCAACTTTTTTATAATTCATCTTCTTGAAAATCCATAAGAAAACCATGACAAGGATAGAATAAAGAAATATATAACAAGAATTAACAAATAGAGATCACTAATTAGACAGTAATTTTGTCAAGCACACAACAAACATACTTGAGAAAATCACAACACCCCCTCCATTATAGTTTCTGAGAAATTTCATCGTTCTGAATGGCACTAACTTCCCCCACCAAAAATGGGATGAGGTGTCAAACGAGGTAATGAATTAGCCATACCATCACTATCCTCTTTCACAATACCCTTCACAAAGATCCCTTCCCCTCTCCTACATCCCATAACAATCTATCAGCTATGTGTTTTAGCAGCGTAAAATGTTTTTTTTTTCTGTCCACTATTCTCATGCTTGAGATCTCTGGCAGTGCAAATATTGATGGCGGAAATGGTCCATGTTGGTGAATTGAATCAAAAACCCAAAAATGGGATTATAAGAAGCATCTTTTGCTATAAATCTTCTCAGAGGCGTTAAGGCAAAACCATTCATCCTTTTATTTATTATATATAGAAGATGAGAGGCACAAACAAGCATCATGAAGATTTAAAAGAAGAGAAAAAAGCACATAGCTGAAACAACCATCGAAAGAATACGCATAAAAAATTTATTCAAAACCTAACTATCACCAGAAACTCTAACCACAACACATTAAAAAAGGGCTACAGAAACACTAAGCAGAACACATCGATTACAAATGAAAAAAACAAAAAAATAACCATTAGCGGAAGGAGAACGAAGGAGAAGTGCCTAATCGATTCAGAAACATACCCGAAGCCTTGGAAATACTGATTTCGAGGATAGAAGTCGAAAGCTTTGTGCTCCACGACGCCGTGGAGAGTCTTAAGTCGCCTTGGAGATTCAGGCTCGGTTCCAATACTCGAGAATCGTGAAAACAACTCCAATTTAAACCTAAAATTTATAATTTTATGAATTAGTTCTAATTTTGAGCCATCAAACGCGCCCTTGTTTGAATTTAAAAATCCCCTAAAATTGTCATTTCAATGGGCGGGCTGACCAGCTCGAGCTTTTATATCCTGCTAACGGGCCGGACTGAGCCTGCCCAGTGAACAGCCCTAGACTCCGCAGACAAGCTAGAGAGAAAAATACATTCAAAGGTTTCACGAGAGAGGATATAAATAAAATCGAAACCCTAATCTCTCTGCAGGTCAGTTTCTCGCATCTCTCTCTCTCTCGTTCTCTCCTGTGCGGCATTAGAAGCTGCGATCATGGGGCGGGTGCGGACAAAAACTGTGAAGAAATCGTCTCGGCAGGTGATCGAGCGTTACTACTCGCGAATGACTTTGGATTTCCACACCAACAAGAAGGTGTTGGAAGAAGTTGCGATCATCCCATCGAAGCGCCTCCGGAACAAGATCGCCGGGTTCTCTACCCATCTCATGAAGCGAATCCAGAGGGGTCCTGTGCGGGGCATCTCTCTGAAGCTCCAAGAAGAAGAACGCGAGCGTCGGATGGACTTCGTCCCTGACGAGTCCGCCATTAAAACCGATCTAATCGAGGTTGATAAGGAGACCATCGACATGCTTGCCGCCCTCGGCATGTCTGACCTTCCCGGAGTCGTTAAGCAGGCTGAGCCCGCACTCGCTCCTGCTCCGGCTTTCGGCAGAGGCGGTGGTGCTGGTGGACCTCCAAGAAGGTACTGAAGTGGTGGCCGATCCGGGGCTCCGTCAGAACAAGCATAACAGTTAGCATTCATCATCTTACATGGGTTTTTCGTTCTCCCTTTCTTGTTTTTGAAGTTCTCCTTTTGTTCTTAGTAGTATTTAGTTGTGGGTTTTGTCAATTTTGTCATTTAAGATGTAGATGAATCGTGGAAGGTAAATTTTTCATAATTTACGATCACTCTTTTTTTTTTTTTTTTGCCTGAAGTTCATCTGATTTTTTATTTGATTAAATTGCAGCGAGAATCGCGAATGTGGGTTAATTCCTTTTTATATCATCGGATTTGGTTTTCTGATTGTGCGATTGATATGTTTTAATGACTGTGTGTGCTATTGCCGTCAGGAATGGGATATATTCAGTGTGAAGGTTCGAATTAATACATATGATTCGTTGTTTCTATTCATGTTTTCCATTAAATTCGTTGGGGAGATGTTGTCTTGAGAGTTGAGACTGTCCCCTGATTTCTGCCTGTTTTTGTTCTTTTTGTTGGTTTTTAATATGCGTTAAACCAGGTTTCATGAAATGAATCTTCGTCTCTCAGCTTCTTACTCAAAATTGAGTTGCGGATTCCAAGTTCAGCACTACCGATTAGAGGAAATAGCCTCTGTTCTGAAGTGTAAAGATAAAACAAAAAAATGGGTTAAAACCTTACGATAAAAGAAGGGTTAATCTGATACAAAACATAAAAGGTAGGGCCTAGGACTGGGGATGGTAAACGTTGGATGCAAAACATTGTAAAAGATAATGCTATTGCTGATGGTAAAACTTCCCACCGAGCTTAGGAAGTTTGGTTATAACTAGGCGATCAGAAACTCGTGTACCTTTTCAAGATATAGCAATCTGCCCATCGTAATTTGTCACATACAGGCGTTTTGGTGTGTTTGACGAATGGGCATCGTCTACAGAGTAAGCTGTAGATAGCCCCTCACATTGAATGGGTGAGCCCCCCAAGTGAATGGTGGGACCCCCCAACCAATGTGAGGAGGTGTATGCAACTTACGCTGTAGAGGATGCGAATCATTGACACAAGATTTACCATTTTAGTGCCAATGGATGGTGGCCAAAACGAAATTTTGGCAATACGTTGGCGTGTCGTGGAGATGGCAGAAAAATAAAAAGAGCAAAAGATGGGCAATATTTGGTTTTTTTGGATTTTAAGGAAATTTCACACGTTATCTTGTTTCGTCAATAAAAATTAAACAACTTTGCATTTTCCTCTTCTGTTTTGTCAAACGATTTTTACCCTTCGAAACAGTAAACACTAGTATTTTGGCATTAGGGAGAAACCCTTGTTACGGGAGGTCTGCATCAGGAGGAACCCTTGTTATGGGTTTCAGGCTGCCCAAGCTTGTTTGAAATCGTCATCTCAGTACTTTTCTTTTTTCAATGTGAACACAGGCAGTGAGACGCTGCACATAGCAGCATCTCAAGTAGGTTGCAGGTTCCGAGCCAGTTTATTTTTCATCTAGCATTTTCTCAGATGTTAGGTACCACAGTTGAATTGTGTGAGCAGTATGCGCATATATAGGAATGGGTCTCATGTGCCAACACCAAAATGCAATGCAATGGTTACAACCTCCACACGTCATGGACGTGATTTCCCTGCTAAGTTTTTCTTATTAATTGCTTATAAAACACGTATTGTAATACTTAGGGGGGTTGCAAATTTCAACATGATATAATCCCAGAATCGACGAGTTTATTCTATTAAATTTACAAAGACATACATACCAATATCAACATGATAGCTACAACATATTATGACACTCGACTACATGATAAGAAACTTGAAATATTTTAAAGTGTAAGGTAGTGCATTGACGAAACGGGGAAGACGGCAAAATTAACTAAATCACTCACTAGCATTGGCAAGACCAACCATGTTGAGCAGATGACGATCCTCCTTGAATCTCTCCAGAACGGAACCTTTGACGGCATCGAACGTCTCCTGTTCTGCTCCTTTTCCCACAATTCCCCAACATTCTATTACTTCAGGCTGTGTTCTATTAGTCTTCGAGAGGCAAGGGCTGCCAAATGTGCTGCATGTGAAGCTGTGGCCCTGATCAAAGCTTGCCGATAAGAATAGACCAAAGTGATTCACTCGCCCCCCAAAACCAATACCGTTAGGGATACTCTCTGAACTGAAATTCACTGCACACTGCAGATGCATTGGTTTCAAGCTCCCAGGAATATCAACAAAAACATATCTTATTCTTAACTATATATATAGATACACTCACATATGTAGAATTAGATGATTCTTTCCTTAAATATGGATAAATAAACATTAGTGCTCATGAAGAGGAGCACTGCACATCATTAGTCACCATACAAGAGCATACATTTCCATTACTAAATAAAATAGCGATGACTCTCTACTCACTAATCCTAGACCATGATGCCAAGAATTAAAATGCATTCTGCTGTAATTTTATTCAAATAGTAGGTCCGAAGTGGCAGTTAAAATAACTTTCTACACACAAATGCTTAGAATTTTTCATTTTGATCAACTCCCACCCCCAACCCTACAAATACATCAGAATAAATGTAGATTCCGTGAAGATCATGTCCCAAAAATCCCAAGAGTTCAATGTGTCAAAAAATACCATATATTATTATTTTAATTGTAGAATGAATACATCACGCTCACAGAATTACTATGAAATTCAACCTAATGTGACTTTCTCAGTTCAAAAAGGCATAAGATCAGTGAAAGTCATAGAACCACTTTGACCAAAGCTCTATACATCATCTGAAATACAGTCATAGGATCAACTTGAACAAAGCTCTATACATCATCTGAAATATTCTTCTCAGAAGCTCAACTGAGCTGATTCCAATAACTGGCTTATTCTTTTTGGGTTTCTTGTGTAGTATTAGTACACTATTTAAGGAAGTAACGAGGTACAAATATCAATGTCTTTAGCATATTCCTACCCAACCCACACAAGTAACCAAAAAGCTTACAATGAAAATACAGTCCCTTCAAAAAAGTAATAGAATAAATATAAGTAAACTCGCTATAGAAACAGATCTAAAGAAGGCAGGACAGCAATCACCTGATTAATAACAGTCTTCTCACTTTTTACTTTTCCTTCATACAATCTTCTTTCTTTCTAAATGATCCAACAGATTGCTGATAGGCAATTATGCCATAATATTACCTTCTTACAGCCCCATTCTTCCAACCCCTGCTACAAACAAATGCCTCTAGATCTTAGGCGTAACGCATCCCATATCCAACTTATCCGAAAAGGAACACCACATCTCATGAGCCAAGTTGCAATGCAGCAGTAGATAGCCAAGATTTTCTTCGTCTTATTATACAGGCAAGCTTCAATCCAACACAGATGAGCTATATTTTCTTCATACGTGGAACATATTATACATTTAGTATGCTGCTTATGATTTCTTATTCTAAATCTTAGAAAATTAGTAGATGAGCT
Organism: Buxus sempervirens; assembly: GCA_947561395.2. Lineage (NCBI taxonomy): Eukaryota > Viridiplantae > Streptophyta > Magnoliopsida > Buxales > Buxaceae > Buxus > Buxus sempervirens. The sequence goes on from OX387182.1 coordinate 6,726,936, forward strand.
ACATTTTCTTCATCCATGGGACATATTATATGTCCAGTATGTTGTTTATGATTCCCTGTTCCACAGCTTCCTAGACCTTATTTTTTTTTTTTTTTTTAGTATTTTTCATTTAGAAAATTTATGAACTACATCCCCCCTCTCTCTCACTCTACACTTTTTTTTTTTGGTTTTAAGTATTAATTTTCATTTAGAAAATTCATGAACTACATCTCTCTCCACATATTAGTATCCTGACATGTGACACTTTCTGGGCCACAAAAAGAACCTATTAGATATTTTCCACACAATTCAGTCCATGAAAAAAAAAACAGCTCAATCAGATGGTTATAGCTGTCTAAGCATATACTTGTAACCACACATAAAAAAACCATAGTGCATCAATGACATGATCAATAATTTGAGGGACTGATCAGATGGCCACAAGTGAACTGTCAGACTACATTTTGCATCAATGCTAACATGATGAAAACATTAAATAGGTTTTCTTTGGTGGGCCCAAGCAAGTACTACATGATACTCAAGATATTAAGGATGCCACATCAAGTAAAATTTTGTGTGATGATACTGTGGTCTCAAAGTTTCGGATCCACACTAAAAAAAGAAAAAAATGAAAAAAGCAGTGATTCATTATGCTCTTAACTATCAGACCATATAGACAGTATTATATGTAGACAATCCAAAGTATGAAAACAGACACAGATACACAAAATAATCCGGTATGCTTTCAGATCAAACTTAACAACTGTCTGAAGGAGGACATAAAGAAAGATAAAAATATAAAAAGAACAAGAAAAAACAATCTCCAAATATAATGCACTATGGAACCATAATATACTGTATTTGTTAAGTATAGCATTCAATAGTCATGTCAGATCCAACAATCATAAACTGAACAATTTAGCATAAAGACTGCAGGACCTCTTTATAGACAAGATGTACCCCGTGTACAATCTTGTGCCTATACACATGCACATTCTCATTTTCAGACAGTACAAGGTACTAGAAGAATACTTCCGTTATTCAATAATAAGAGACCCAAAGTTAACTTACCCATTGCAAATTACTGTTTGCTCCAGTTGGCTTGAATATCGATGCCTGTGGATAAAGTTGGAAGAGAAAGGACTTCATATCCCCGTAAAAATCACCATGCCTCTCCCAAGGCTGAGAGGCATAGCCTCCATATATATAACCTTCTTTATCCTTAATAATAATTACAGTTGGCCCTTCCTCAACTCTGCAGTTCAATTGAACAATTACCGATTCGTCCCCTACTTAAAAAAAATGTTGCAGCAACCTAGAAACTGTAAATAAAAATAAATACTTTTAGCACTATTGCTAAACATTTATAGAACATTATAACTTCATAAATATAATAGATAAAACACATGGACTTGTGTATTCCATACATATTTCACCACCAATTGCCTTCCTTACCAACAAAGCCAGTGCAAAATACAGTATCAAGCACTTGATGGTCCATGAAATCAGGAACAGCATCACATACTATTTACATATATAAACATCTTCCTACATGGCAGTAGCAGAGTATATAGAATTATTTATACCCCTTTTTCTATGAAGTCAATCCAGAAGCTGAATAACCTAGCCTGTATTTAAACATAGAAAATGGAAAATAACTATTTCAAAATAGGAAGCTGGGAGGGAGATATAGAAACTCACGCAACACTGCCCAAGAATGTGTTGAAGCTTAGGCCATTGACTGCACTGTGATATAAAAGCTTCCATTCCTCTGATTCATGTTGAGAAAGGGCTCCTCCTATAGACCAAGCATATTCCTTTGTTAATAGCAGTAAACTAGAGTCGATATTTCCTGAATCCAGAAGCCGAGGAACTTGAAAACCCAGTCTCCCTACAGAAAGAAAACTGTTAATGACAATCCTGACCAGTTTCGATTTGGAAACTACCACATCATCATTTTTACATAATTAAATTCCCATTCATAAATCCAGATTTAAAAAAAGCAAATGTACAAGTCTTGAAAACTCTATATCTCAACCAAAAAAAACTCACATAGATCATGGGAGGATTTTCTTAATAAAACATAAATGAAAGAGCTGAGAAAACCAAATTGCACAAACTATTGAAAGCAGACTGAAAGAGAATACAGACCTGGATCAGGTGGCATCAACAAGCTTCCAAGAAATTTCCTGACAGATGGGAGAAGCTTACTCCAGTTTTTAAAATCCTCAAAAGACATGCAATTTTCAGGGCATCCTTCAACTTCCTTTGAAAACGTTGCAGCATTAAGAAATATGCCAACAAGGTCCTGATGTGAACTCGATCCAGCTTCAGCATTTTTTGGAGAAAAGACAGTATCAAGCATTGTACTTAGCACAGCTTCCAGATCAGACCTGTAGGTGATCACACAGATTCATCAGACTAATCATGACAAGAGAAATATTAAGAATTATTTCGTCTTCAGTAATTGTGGTAGCAACAAACTAAGGCCTAAAAATTAATTGGTTAATTGGTAATTATGTTATGAATGATTAAAAGGCCTAAACAACAGAATTTTGGAGCTTCTAGTGAGGAATCTGGATTTCCATCTAGCTTTTGTGGCACAGGAAGCTTGTTCTTTTTGTTTTGTGTTTCACTATTTGTAGATCTAGTTATTGTGTCTGATTTGTATAGATAATTCACCAGGACAAGTAATGCTTCCATTCAGCCTCTTCCAAGGAGTTTTTGTTATCTGGTTCTGTCAAAATAACAATCACAGAAGCTGTTATAGTAGTTCAAAAGTAGTTAATCATTAAATATATGTCAGTTATTCTTCTTAAAGAAAGTCACTATCTCTACCAGCACTGCATCTGAGTTGGGTTAATTCAGTTTTGGAAATTGAACTATCGCTTCAGTTAATATTCCTTTAAAAACCCACCAGGCTTCTACAGGAAGTACTTTGGTTGGAATCTCTTCATCGTCCTCAAGTTTATTATTCATGATGGTTAGATTCTAATGAGTCAGCCCCAATTTTTGGAGAGGAGTTTAATAGGTTTTACTTCCATAAGAACTACAACCCATTTCATGGCTCATATAACCAGAGACCAAACAAGGGAGATGCACAGGATATGGCCAAATTGGGCACCAACTGGATGAAGGTTAAATTCTGCCTAGAATACATAAAATTGTATTCTAGGCATTTAAAACTAAAACACAGAACTAGATTCCAAATAATTTAAAGGAGACATGAGCACATCTAGGTCTTTTTGAAAAAAATAAAGCAAAAAAGTTTGCCAAACCTTCCAACAAGGCATAAAAGCCAAAATACGAATTGATATCAAACTAAAGTTTATACACCCATCAGCAGCCTTCTATGAAGGCACAAATCATCATTGGAGAGATACTTTAGGTATTCAACAAATAATTTAGAAGGGGCACCTTGTAAGCCAAGTCATTTAAATGGACACTGAAAAAAAAGACATTTTCCACAACAGTTGATGCATTAGAACAAACTCCTTGAGGACATTTGTCAAACTCCTACATTCAAAATATTTATATTTCCACTTCAAGTGTTTATCCTATTTGCAAATATTGCACTAATTTGTAGCAAAAGGGAAAATTAGAGTACTTCTCGTAAGTAACAACAATGTGCCCATATATCACCCCGAAGTTCCACCATATTACCACTATCAAATTCATTTATACAAATTTCATAATCCACACTACTTTGCACTTTGATTACTTATTATAAGGCTCAGCTGATTAGACTTGCTGTTATTTTGTCTCCTGTACTTAATACCTTTTACTCTTATAATATTTAGAAAAGCAATGAAACCTTCAAAATATCCAGAAATGAGATATTTATTTTCTCACCATACTTCAGACTCAAAAAGCTAATTTCTAGCTTTCAATTTGTGTTGGAGTGCATCTCATACTTTAATCTGGGTAAAATGGGAAGAGCCTCAGGCACCCCAAGGGGCGAAGCCCATAAAGATAGGCCCCTCCCCGCAATGGTTCATTTCGTTTGCGACAGTTCAATCTAATAGATAGGGAGAGGGGGTGCAGTTTCCCTGGTGAATGTTAGATCTAATAGACCAGGTGGGGACCAGGTGGTGCAGGGGCAAAGGCCGCCCGCAGTATGATAAGGGTATATTAGCAAATTTCTCTAATATACCGGGGCTGTAGTTGTAACTTGTGAGTTGTGACAAGGATTGATATATAAGTTATAACCTTACTGTTTTTTCAACACACTCTGAATAATGAGCTCCCTTCCTCTCTCTCTCTCTCTCTCTCTCTCTCTCTCTCTCTCTCTCTCTCTCTCTCTCTCTCTCTCTCTCTCTCTCTCTCTCTCTCTCTCTCTCTCTCATGGATGTATGCACAACACCAAACAACGTGAATTTTTGTGTACAGTTTTCTTCATCTTTCTTTGTCATCACAACAGTTTAAATAGTCAACAAATTGACCATACAAGCTTCAAGCATTCATTGTAATAGTTACATTGAACCCCCACATTTAGCTTCATCCATCACTTTAAACAAAGGAGAATAGATAGGTCATCTTCAAATGAGAACAACATAGCACAACGTTCAGAAGATATTACAATCCTACATGTAAACTTAAGTAAAATTAGCTGCAAATAACTTTTGATATTCTAAATATCTTATTTTGGAAAGCACTTTACTGAGAGTTTCAATAGAAGACCAATCTTCAATATACCATATTAACTAATGAGTTACTACACATCATAATGCCTGAAAATAACAAGGAAACATGAATATACCTTCCCAATAAGTCATCGCCTGTTACATCCAGTAACTGATAAATAAACTCCTCAATGTCATTTTTGGTTCCTTTCTCATAAATTCCCTACATATTGCAGTAGAAGCATACATGGAGTAAGGATTCTCACTGAAAACCAAATAACAATAACAAATGACAAAAAAATGCCTCAACCAACTAGTTTGGGTGGAAAATGAATCATGTTATGGTATCTCATCTGTCAAAAACCAATCTTCAATCAAAGATACATATATGAATTGTTTTGCACCCACTCCATCCAGGTCCTTCTGTTCTTGCTCTTTTAGCCCTTCAATATGAAAACCCCTCCACACTTTCTCATAGGTGGCACCAAAGTTACCTAACTTACATGCCAAAACCATCTTAACCTACCCTCTTTTATCTCTATTCTTTTTTCAATTTTTTTTTTTGGTGGCAATAAGTGATGAAATTGTATTAAAGAGAGGAAACAGCAGAGCAAGAACAACAACAGAAAGAAGAAAGGAAAAAGAAGACGGGAGACGTAGGATATAGTCCCACTGATATTTGTAAAGAGATGAAACTCACGCATGATATCCATGCTGCTCAGCAATGTAATCCGAGCATTTGTGTTCTTTTTTCAGGCAATGTAAACCTCTTTATCCTTTACATGTTAAGCCGTTGTACCATCTTCAAGCTCTTTCATGGTATGATTAAGCGCTTCAAATGCCTCTTGTTCCTCCAAGACATATTTGATTTTCATTTGCTATATCTCAAATTTTTCACCATTCAATTTTTGGCTTTTATTAAGTTCAGCTCCTATATTCTTAGATGCTGAAGCTATAACAAATAATAAGATATCTACACATAGACATATATGTACACAATTAATGTTAAGCACAACATGAATTTTCTTTGTTACTCAATAAAAAATAATTCTAATTCACATAATGGCATGGAATCGAAAGTTCACTAAGTTCCTAATCATCATCCAAAAAACCAAAAAGTGCAAGAAACATTAATTTAAAATTGCAATAAACAAAGTTATAATTCTTAAGACAAATCACATAGTAAGTCTAGTACGTCTTAGAACTCTCACTTAAAACATGTATACTAAAACATGCAACTCATACATAATCACAGAGACATTTATTATCATTTTATATAAAATCAAAAAATATATATATAAAACATTCTATAATACAAGTTATTCTATAATATAAATCAGTCTATCTATATTGCCAAACAAAGAACCATAACCCTTCTTTGAATAGTATCCTCAATTTCATTTCGAATCAAATCTAATACTATTTCTTCGACCCAAGGAACCATTATATTACCAATGGTAAGACCTCCAGCTCTTCTTAAAACCCCAATTATTTTATGCATTAATTACTTTTTAATAAATGCTTTCACCAATCAATCATAATCTCTCACAATAAAGGAATTCCACATGTCCCTTAAAACTTGTTGCCATGATCCAAATAAAGAATCATATAGCACTTAGTATTATTGGTGTTGACTTAAAGCATGTCCTTGATGAATAACTTCTTCCATTACACTATTAAGTGTTTGTACATGCACAATTATATCATCATTAGGACCCATCCTAATAACTTGCTATGTGTACAACTACTTTCTAAGCCTTGCCCTTTGTTCAAAGGATCCTTGCCACCATTGGGACCCTCATTAAGAGTGATACTTGTGATATTATTTCCTAACAAATGTAAAAAATTTACTTAAACATTCTATCATAATATAAAAAAACACACAATTAAAAGATACTAGGATATTTACTTTCAATATTCCTCAATTATTAACTTATATCAACAATTAAATGTGACAATAGTTGTTTGAAAGTCTCACAATAGTATAAAAATAAGTTTCAGGTGTTCAAATCAGTATATGATTACTTAAATTTGACAGAAAACCCTTAAAGGCCAATTATTTTGACTAAAAAAACTCAAAAAATAGCCAAAATGAGTCAAACCGGGCTGGTTCAACTTCACTGGGCTGGCTGGGTTGCTCTAGGTCAATATGGCCTGCGGTTGGGCCGGATCGGCCCAAAACCCATGTAGACCGCACAGGTCTCCGCGGCCCAGATCGAGAACTCGTGTGGGTCTGCATGCAGCCTGCATCACCTTTACGTGGGTTTCCACGTGACCTGCGTCACCACGCGCAGGTCTTTGTCTTCTTCAACTTAAATTCTTAAAAAAAAATTTCAGATTTCAAAAAAAAAAGAATAACAGCCCTGGAACTTTCGGGCCTTGTTTCTCCTTTCATAATTAACCAAATTTGATGTATTATATACCAATGGAAAGCTTATTTCAAGGGCTTTCATTTGATATTTCATTTTCTAAAACAAACTGTAGGAAAACTTATCAGTAATCAAAATCTTGGGTTTATAGACTTTATAAACTTGTATTTCTCAAACCAGTGCACCAAACATCACCAAAATTTCCAGATATCATCTACATATCATATATTATCTAAAAGGAATCCGACCTGATTCTTATATATCGTTAAGAGCAATAATGAAGAAAAACGAACAAAGAAACACACAGATTTTACGTGGTTCACCCCAGAATAAGGCTACGTCCACGGCCGCCATTTTCACTATATCACGAATAGAAGAATACAATGAATGACTATAAGAACAAGTATATACCCTAAAACAAAGCTCGACCAGCGAGGTTGTGGCTGAGAGTCCAGTATTATCAGGCTCCAAAAACCTCAACATTATCATCATGCAAAAACTCACGACTTGACTCTATGTGCAAACAAAAAAACCATTAATATCTTTGTGATTATATATAAGTTTCATGTTTAGTTCGATTTTCTTGAGTGTTTTGGAGTGGATAATAATATGTTTAAACACCATGCGTACATTGTGTTTACACTCATCGCCTTGCATGGCCATTAATGGTGTTTTTGTTTGCACATAGAGTTAGGCCATGAGTTTTTGCATGATAATAATATAAGATATGTAGATGATATCTAGAAATTTTGGCAATGTTTGGTGCTTTGGTTTGAAAAATACAAGTCTATAAAGTCTATAAACCCGAGATTTTGATTACTGATAACTTATTCTATAATTTCTTTTAGACAACGAATTTTATATCAAATGAAAGCCCTCGAAATAAGCTTTCCATCGGTATATAATGCATCAAATTTGGTTAACTATGATAGGATAAACGAGGCCTGAAAGAATCAAGTCTGTTATAGGTTTTTTTTTTTAATCTGATTTTTTTTTTTAAGAATTTAAGTTGAAGAAGACAAAAACACGTGCGCGTGACGCGAGTCGCACGGAGACTTGGACCGCGCTGACCCACGCGGTCTACATGGGTTTCTGGCCGATCCTGCCCGGCCGCAGGCCAAATCGACCTGGAGTAACCCAATTTGACCCATTTATTGAGTTTTTCAATCAAAATAAGTGATCCTTAAGGGTTTTCTGTCAAATTAAAATAATCATCTATTGATCTAAACACCTGAAACTTATTTTTATGCTATTACGAGTCACTTTCAAACAATTGTTGTCATATTTAGGTACCGTTTGGTAACGCTTTTCAGAAGTGATTTTTTGCTTTTGAAAGCAAAAAATTGCTTTCGAAAGCAAAAGTATTGTTTGGTTATGCACACATGAAGCAATTTATAAGAAGCAAAAAAGCAATTTCATTGCTTTTCAAAAGATAGAGCCGGCAAAAATCGACCCGACCCGACGGGTCAACCCGACTAACCCGATTATAAACGGGTTGGGTTGACCCGTTTATTAATTGGGTTGGGTGCGGGTTGGGGTTTTCCCAACCCGCCTGAAATCAGGTCAAACCCGATTATGACCCACCAACCCGATTATGACCCGATTAAAAAAAAAAGTGTAAAAAAGTGCATGCATCAACCCGATTATGACCCGCCAACCCGATTATGACCCGACCCCGACCCGATTATGACCCGATTACCCCATAATCCAATTTTAATAATATTTTTGAAAAAATAAAAAATATATATAATCGGGTTGGCGGGTTGGGTTCGGTTTGAGGTTTCCCCAACCCGCCAGTAATCGGGTCAACCCGACCCGACCCGAACCTGACCCGTTGCCAACTCTATCAAAAGAAGCATAGAAATGTTGCTTCTCACTTTAACCATAAATTTGCTTTCTTGCTTCTAAAACCCTCGACACAAAACTATACCGGAAAAAAATTGACCCATCATATCCAATCCAACCCAAATAAATAGGTTCGGGTTGACCCATGTAATAGTTGGGTCGGCTTCGGGTTGGAGATTTAGTAACCCATTCGTATTCTGGTCAACTCGAATCTAGACCGATAATGATCCATTAAACCCAATAATGACCTGTTTAACACAATATGACATGTTTAACCCGATAATGACCCGCTTAACCTGATAATGATCCGTTCAACCTGATAATGACCCGTTTAACACAATAATGGCCCATTTAACACGATAATAGCCTGTTTAACCAGATAATGACTCGTTTAACCCGATAATGACCTGCTTAACCTAATAATGATCCATTTAACCCGATAATGACCCGTTTAACCCGATAATAGCCCATTTAACTCGATAATAACCCGTTTAACCTAATAATGACCCGTTTAACGCTAAATTGTATCACTAATTCACGTTATTTTCTATTGGTTTATTTTTATAATTAGAAAATAAAATATTTTAATCGGGTTGGTGGGTCGAACTCAATTATTAGCGAGTTGGGTTTGGTTTTGGATTTTCCCAACCCACCAATAAATAGATTCAACTTGAACTGACCCGATTATTGCTCAACTCGTTACAATATACGTCAAGTATATTTTTAAGTAAAATGCATCAACTGTTTACAATAGTTTTATATAATAGCATAAAAGCAATTTATATGCTACTGTAGTTACCAAACATGTTTTTTTGCTTTTTAGCAGCAAAGCAAAAGTTTACCAAATAGCTTTGCTTCAACAAAAGATCTTCTAAAAAGCAGAAAATTAATTTTTTGCTTTCTTGCTTTCAAAAGCAAGAAAGCAAAAGCGTTACCAAACGGAGCCTTAATTGTTGATATGAGTTAATAATTGACGAATATTTAAAGTAAATATTCTAGTATCCTTTAATTGTGTGTTTTTATATTATGATCTATGTCTAAGCAAATTTCTCACATTTGTTAGGAAATAATGCCACAAGTACCACTTTTAATGAGGGTTCCAATGATGGCAAGGACCCTTGAACAAAGGACAAAGCTTAGAAAGTGGTTGCACACATTACAAGTTATAAAGATGGGTTCTAATGATGATATGATTATGCATGTACAAACACTTAATAGTGTAATGAAAGAAGTTATTTATCGAAGACATGTTTTAAATTAACACCAACAATACCAAGTTGTATATAATTCTTTATTTGGATCATGGCAACAAGTTTTAAGAGACATTTGGAATTCCTTAATTATGAGAAATTATTATCGATTAGTGAAAGCATTTATAAAAGAGTACTTAATGCATAAAATAATTGGGGTTTTAGAAGAGCTGGAGGTTATACCATTAGCAATATAATGGTTCCTTGGACCGAAGAAATAGTATCAGATTTGATTCGAAACAAAATTGAGGATACTATTGCAAGAAGGGTTCGGGTTCTTCGTTGGCAATATAGATAGACTGATTTATATTATATAATTACTTGTATTACAAAATGTTTTATATATTTTTTTATTTTATATAAATGTTAATAAATGTCTCTGTGATTATATATAAGTTCCGTGTTTTACTATACATGTTTTAATTAGGAGTTCTAAGCTTACTATATGATTTGTCTTAAAAATTAGAACTTTGTCTACTGCAATTTTAAATTAATGTTTCTTGCACTTTTGGATTTTTGTATAATGATTGCGAACTTAGTGAACTTTCGATTCCATGCCATTATATGAATTAGCATTATTTTTTATTGAGTAACAATAAAAATATGTGTTGTGCTTAACATTAATTATGTACATATATGCCTATGTGTAGATATCTTATTATTCGCCATGGATTTAGCATTTAAAAATATAGTAACTGAACTTAATAAGGGTGAAAAATTGAATGGTGAAAAATTTGAGATATGGCAAATGAAAATCCAATATGTATTGATGGAACAAGAGGCACGTGAAGCACTTAATCATATCATGAAAGAGCCTGAAGATAATACAACGACTCAACATGTAAAGAATATTTGGCATGTTAGACTAGACCACATTGAGCAACAATGAATGCAAAGATCAGACAAAGAGGGATTATTAGGCCCTGTTGAAAAAGTTAATCTAGCCTTATGTGAATCTTGCTTAATAGGAAAAACAATAAGAAAACCATTTGGTACAGGAACTAAAGCCAATTTTCCACTGCAATTAATTCATTCTGACATTTGCGGGCCAATGAATATGAGAGCGAGACATGGGGCTTCTTATTTTATCACATTTATTGATGACTATACAAGTTTCAGTTTTGTCTATTTGATATCTCACAAATCTAATGCATTAGATTGCTTCATGAAATATTTAAAGTTTGTTGAGAATAGAACGGAAGATTAAAATGTTAAGAACTGACCTTGGACGTGAGTATTTGTTTGATCAGTTCAAACAAATTTGTGATGAAAAGGGAACAAGTAGACAATTAACTATTCCTGGTACTCCACAACAAAAAGATGTTGCGGAAAGAAAAAATAGAACCGTATTAGAAATGGTTAGGTCCATGATGGTACAAGCCAATTTTCCAATCACCTATTTGGGTGATGCATTATTAACAGCTGCATATGTACTTAAACGAGTGCCTTCAAATCAGTAAATTCCACCCCTTATGAACTACAGACAAGTCGAAAGCCTGACCTAAGCAATTTGAGACCTTTAGACTCTGCTACATATGTTCATGATACATTTCATAAACATGAAAAATTGGGTCCAAGAGGTAAGAAGAGTATTTTCATTAGATACTCAGACACCTCCAAAGGATATGTGTTCATTGGTGACACAAATAGTGGAAGTGTTACTGAGTTTGAATCTCGAGATGCTATTTTCTTGGAAAATGATTTTCCGACTCAGAGAGATTTGAGATGGTAGGCCATGATAATTTATTTAATCAAACTCAAGTGATGAAAGATCTTGATAAACCATCAACTATATTTGACTCAAGTGGGAAAGATTCAAGAAATGATGAATTTGTTTCACAACAATCTCAAATACGGCGTAGTAACCATGGATTAGTTCTATGTCGATGATTTGAGATTGAAGGAGAAGTATTTCTTGTTACACCTCAAGAGGAAGGTGAACCGAGAAATGTTATTGAAGCTCTTAAATGTTCTGTGAAAGAACAATAGATGAAGGCAATGGAAGAAGAAATGGGGTCCATAAGATCAAACAAAATTTAGGACTTAGTTGATCTTCCAAAAGATCAGAATGCAACTAAGAACAAATGGCTCCTCCAAATAAAGCGTAAGGCAGATGGCATAATAGAAAGATATAGAGCTTGCCTTGTAGAAAAAGGCTATACGCAACAAGAAGGGATTGACTATGAAGAGAAATTTTCTCCTATTATGAGATTCAACTTAATTCGCATCATTTTAGCTATAGTAGCTAGTTTGGATCTTGAGTTACATCAAATTGATGTAAAGACAGTTTTTCCCAATGGAGAATTAGAAGAAGAAATTTATATGGAACAACCTATTGGTTTCATTAAAGAATGCCAACAGCATAAAGTGTGTAGAATTTTGAAGTCGATTTATGACCTTAAACAATCTTTTAGACAGTAGAATATAAAATTTCATCAAGCTATCATGTCATATGATTTTACAATGATAGATGAAGACCACTGTGTATATATTAAAAGATCTAAAGACAATTTTGTGATTTTATCACTTTATGTGAAAGATATACTAATGGATGCTAATGATAAGGAATTCTTAGCATCAGTTAAGAATTGGTTGTCCTCAAATTTTGAAATGAAGGACATAGTAGAAGCTAAATATATTCTTGGGGTAAAAATTGAGAGAAATCGTTCGAAGAAGTTATTGGCTCTTTCACAAGAGCCTTATATAAAGAAAATTTCTTGAACGATTTCAAATGCAAGATTGTAAGCCCATTGATACTCCCATTGCAAAAGGTGAAGCGTTAAGCCAAAGAATGCGTCCGAAGACTCAACAAGAAGAAGAACAAATGAAAATAGTTCCCTATTCAAGTGTCGTTGGAAGTCTTATGTATGCTATGATGTGTACAAGACCTGATATCTGCTTTGCAATTGATATGGTAAGTAAATATAAATCACACCTTGATCATGACCATTGGAAAGTAGTCAAAAGGATATTGAGATATCTAAAAGGTACTGCGGACTATTCCCTATGCTATTAAAGAAATGATCTGCATCTGGAAGGCTATACTGATGTTGATTTAGGAGATGATTTGGATGAAAGAAAATCAACCTCTGATTATGTTTTCTTACTAAGTAATGGGGATATTTCATGAAATAGTAAAAAACAACTTTGTATAGCTTTGTCCACAATGGAAGCTGAATTTGTGGCTTCTTCAGTAGCAATACAAGAAGTAGTTTGGTTAAAGAGATTTCTTAATCATTTGAGGATTGTGAAAAATACTGCATATCCAGCACTGATACACTGTGATACCCAGGTAGCGATAGCTTATACAAAAGATTCTAAATATCATTCAAAGACCAAACATATAAATACAAAGTTTAAATTTGTGAGAGACATTGTTGCACAAAAGGAAGTGAACATACAATACATATCTAAGGATAAAATGATCGTAGATCAGTTTACTAAACCTATTCCAAGAGATGTATTTATTAGACATGTGAAATCTTTCGGTCTTCGTAGACTTTTGATGTACTTAATGATTTGAACAATGAGATATTCGTTTCAATTTCTCATTTGGTGTTCACATATGCGTATTTTATTTTAATGTAGTTAATGTTAAAGTTTTATGTGTTTGTTAGCACACACGTATGCATACTTGGTGCATATGATTATTTCATTTTTTTTGATAAATGTATGTTGGACAAATATTAGATTGGCTTTCTTACACGGGCAATCGTCTCTATAACTTTGTGTTTGTTAGAGATGAGACAATTCTAAGCGTAATATATTGTAAGCTCAAGCTTAAAATTAGTGTCACCTTGATAGTAAATCAATATGAGATTAATATATAATATCTTATAACCGAAGGTGAATAAACCCACAATTCACCTTGTCTGTTTTAAATGCCATATGTGAATTATGTATTAATGAGAATGAAAGTAAAGTGGTGAATCCGAGTTAGACACTAGGTGTGTCAAAAGTTCAGAACTATCATCTGTAAGATATTTCATATAATGAGAATCAACATACACTCCATAGGAAAGGAGAAAAATATCATAATATGCGTTTCATGCCACATGTGCATAATTCGACCAATAAGGATAATGAGAGAATTGATTTCTTCTCTCTCGTTGTGTGAGCCTTTAGGCTATAATTATTTTTTTATGTACCCTTTTTATATTCACTGTTTTTTGTTATTTAGTTCAGTATATGCTATCTTGGAATGTTGCCTACAATCATGAATGATTTGGTTTACTGGGACATATCTGGAAAAGCAATTGAACTAAAGTTGATAGATTCTAAATAGAAACGAAGAACATTTTGTGTCTCATTTCTTTGTTGTATTCACAGATCCACCAATCATGCTAACCATGTGTTAAAGCATGATTGTGAATACAAAAAAGAAGACAAGTACTGTGATAAATGAAAGTGAGATCATGAGATGTTAGAGATGTGACTTAAATGTTTCTAGGATAATGCATACTTACTCCATTGATCTATTATATAATCCTAACAGATGTATAGTAGTAAGAGATCTTTGGTGTGCTGGTCGCACGACCTATTTGCTTGTATGAAAATCGCAGAGAAAAGACTTGTTTGTAATGGTTGAAACTTACATTGTTAAACCCATCATGTGTGAGTGGGAGATTGTTGGAAAAAAACCAATTTGGTCCACTCATGATGGTTTAACCAAACCAGTTGGTTAACATGTCCAAGAGACATGTCTTTCCAAACGTGTCTTTCCATCTTAGAGACATGTCCCTCAAGCCCTATATATGAGGATGGGTTGTGGTGGTTATAGTTAGTTGTTGAAAGTGATCTCTGCAAATTCCGGAGAACTTAGGTGGTGGCAGTGCATTGGATTTTCGTTGGTGAAATCCTCTCCCGACTAGTGAATCAAACCGCTTGAAGAAACAAGAGATTGCGAATCCTTTGCTTCCATTGTATGATTTCTAACAGTAAAGGACAAACAACCACCTTCAATACAATATTTGAACCATGCTTTTGGGGTTGAAGTTTGGCATTTCATCTTTTCGATTTTGCAGTATCATGGAATCAAGGAAGTATGAAAAGATGGTTGCGTTGTTTAGGATGTAGAAACTAGAAATTACTTTTGCATCTTGTAATTTTGCAGCTTTTTGATGGATTTAGAAAGAAAGAAATGCAAAGAGCATAATTAAGCAAGCAAAAATAAATATTACCAGAAATATTCTGTTATTCCTTTGTTGTTCTGGGCTTTTATTTCTTTTCTTGTACATGATTAATGTACTTTTATTGTAGCTCATTATCATATATAATAGATCTCTCTATTTACTGACTTAAAAATCATCCTTCCCAAATATCCCAACACACAGATATAATCTCACATTTGTTTTGATTTGAACTACATTTGACATATGCTGATTCTTCTAGTATGCAGAGATGAGTTTGACAAGGCTTAGCTCTTCAGGTTTTAAAATATATGGCTGGAAGAAAAATCATTGATAATGAAAATGGAGAACAGTAGTTGAGTTTACAGTTCCCCTAGAAGTAATAACTTTGTATTTTGCAAAAACAAAGGGCTTTAAAAGAAATTACCAGAACAATGAATTAGGAATATTTTTTATAGCGAAAATGGGACTATCAGAATACTTACAGCATGTTAGAAAGCTGGAGTGCAAAGAGTAAAATTTGCAGAAACAGTTAATCCTAAAATGGAATTAAAGGATCCAGACACATTGAATGAGATGTGTCGGAAGCAAAGAGGGCAAAAAAATAGGCAAAAGAATTTAGTGAATAATAATCTTATTAATTCTGCATAATAATCTTCAATTGCTCTCTTGATTGCCATCTCCTTCTCCAGTACTATTCCATCCATGTCTAACCTATCAATATAGTTTGCTCTATTCCTTCTTTTGCACAACGCACAGATACAATCAATTCTTTCCCACTCAGTATCTTTCCTGTCACCAAATTTGCTAAACCGGCAATCAATGTAGCAAGTTTATAAAAATAAAATCAAACAAAAAATAAAATAAGAAAGAAAAAAAGAAAAAGCAAAGTAAATATGGTCCTTCATCTTGTTACACTACGTTTTATCCATGCTTCATTTCCAGCATTGAGATTCCAGTCACTGAATCAGAACCTCTTTCGAAACTTAAACAAGAAAATAATTGTCACCAAAAAATCAATTAGATTTTAACAAACTATTGAGCAAGTAGACTATTCCTTAAGGATACTTCAATTTCCCTATAACACTTCCGAAGGCACTAAGGTAAAGTAAAAGGGATAATATCAATAAACATAAAAAAGGAAATTGTATTATAGCATTCAAAGTACAACAGAAGCAACAAGAAATAACACCATAACTAAATTCTTTTTAAGAAACCCAAAATTTTGAAATGAACAGGAATAAAATAAAGAGTAGCAAGACTTACTTTAGCAATTACAAGATCCTCAAAGGTGAGTTTTTTATCCTTACGCTTTTGCGAAACCAGATCAAACATTCTTTCGCCAAGAGGCCCGTGAAGCCCAAAATATGCCTGACGCAGGAGGAAGAGAAAAAAACAAGATAAGAACATCCAAGGGACACCAACTTTAACTGATCAAATCCTTGAATTAAGGAACTAGGATTTCGGATTCAGGATCGAAACTAGATTTTACAGATAAAAGAATAAATTTCACCTGGAAAACGGGGAGACTAATGTATTGGCCATCACTTTGGGATTGTACAGCGAGCGACACGAAGAGGGTTTTGAGATCTTCGAGCTCCTTCTCGGAGAAAGCTCTGAAAAGGATAGAAGTTTTATCAGAAAAAGCGATAGATCGGATGTAAGATAGAGGAAGCAAGAGATAGAAACAAAGAAAAACGGAAGACGAAGTTACCTGCAAGCGTAAGTGAAGCGAGGATCTTTAGAAGGTGACTGTGTGTTGCCCATGGCTTCCTTCCTCTGCGCTACCTCTACGAAGAAGAGATCATATCGCCTTTGCAAGGGAAGACTTCTCTACTACCCCTGTTTCCCACACAAATTTCACTTCTGAAAATACTCTACCGTTCCAATCAACCAAAATTTAATTTCAAATGTAAGGGTAGAAATCCTATACAATCATTGCATTAAAAAAAATTAAAAATTGATAACTTATTTTCAAATACAACGCACAGTTGGCCGCTTCTCGTTGGAGGATACGTAGCTACACCAAAAAAAAAGAGCTTTTTCATCTATAACCTAAATTATTATATTTATATTTAGACCCTGTTATTTTCAATATTTATATTTATACCTATTGATTTGGCATAATCTTTGTAATTAATATTAAATTATGTTAAGTTTTGTTTTTTATTTTTATCAAATGACTAAAGTAACCTTTTATAAAATAAAAAGACATTAAATAGCCAACTTGACTGTATGGTTAGGTTGAGTTTCAATGAATAATTATCAATTGAGCAAAATAATTTCAATGACTTAAGATATAGATGTAATAAATATAATAATACAAGGAAATAATTGAAAATACGAGATGATAGACGCAATTTATTTTTTTATTTTATAAAAAGATACTTTAGTCATTTGATAAAAATAACCAATAAAAGTAGATGGAGTTTAATGTTGAGGTTATAATTGTAATGATTATGTAAAATAGAAGGGTATAAATATAAATATTAAAAACATGACGATATTTGCTTACAGGACAAGAATGTAAAGAATTAGGCATGTTGTTAGCCATCTAAGATTCATGGCACCAAAGTAGGAAGGTATGTAGTTTGCTCTAATTAATAATACTAGCAGGGTTGCACGTGCAAGATTGCACGTGGAAAGAGGGAATGGAGAGAGAAGTGGGGGGCAGTTACAAACTAACCTTTTTTGAACGAAAATGGTCAGTTGAGATGGGTATAGCCCTGTATTATTGAAACCAAACTATGCATGGGGATGAGCATTTTGGGAAAGTTGTAAATTGTTTTGGGCACGTTTCCCAAGTGGCACCTCACGTTATATATAGTATAGATATGGTAATCCATAAATCTGTAGCTGAGATAGCTTGGTTGCTATTAAAAGGGTATTCTAGAAACAAAAAGAATAATTTAAAAAAAAAAAAATTCTCATGTAGGATAAATTGCTCAATCATCATTTATACTGTTCATAATGCTCATATAAACTGTTCCAACCATTTATTTTCTCATTTTCTGCAAAGTACTCAGCCAAAATGCACAAACATAGTCAGTGCAACCCGTGCTTTTACTAGATTGCACGTGATGCATTTAGTGACTTCAGTCATTTCCAGCAAGGTTGCTATTGTTTTCTGCATGCTGATAAAAACAAGGTATTCTGATAGCTCATATGAAGAGAACCAGTAGTTAAAAGTATGTTTCAACTATGGACATGAAAATTCACTCATGACAACAAAATGAAGTACAAGATTAAAGAGCTGAAATATCCGAAAATTTACTATTAAAGATGAATATTTGACGTTTTTCTTTTCTATATATTTATCAGCCTCTCTGTTTTCTTCTTTTTACTGACACACTTGAGATTCAAAGCAATACATTTCATTACAATTCACTCAAAACCATTTATTGGATTTGTAGAGGCCATGAACAGCTAGAAACTTTGAAGGATCTCTGTTAGAAAAGATCGAAAGAGATGTATCCCGGTTGTTACAAAATAATTCAGTCATCAAACTGCTCAACACTTCCACCACAGGTCAATGGGGTAGTGGCTATTCTTGGCCAATTGTGCTTATTAACAGTGCATTCTCACAGGGGAAAACTCCACGGTGAGAAGTGCATGATCTGATAGGGAGTAGTTCTCAGGCCACATTCCTTTTCCAGCTTCAGGAGGGAAGAGCATGGCAGTCTTGATATCAAAACCTATGGAAGCTGAAAAGGTGGGTGTTTTCAGCAATTTTCCTCTTTGGGCCCCTTTCTTTTCATTGTGTTCTTCGCTTAGTTGGAGGGATGTGCACAGCTTCCTTGCAATCTGCAATGGTTGGCTCAGAAGAAAACTAAACTAAGCACCTCAATAATCTTAAAACTGATTTATCATTACATCAATAAACAAAATCAGTTAGCAAAACAACTTGATACTTGCATTAAATTCTGGAATTTCGATTGCTCCACCTCTGTAAGTATCTACATTATTCCACACTTCTGTTATATCTTCAGTACTTAGGCCTAACTGATCAACCAAAAGAAAAAAAAATATTAGCCAAACCATCTTCAGTGATATGTCAAAATTCAAAGAACTTCCACTACCAATCACTCATGAATCAGGAGCAAAAGATACCCTAGAAAGAGCTTGAGAGAAACAAGAATATGTGATGTAACTTCCATGGCTATCATCTGATGTTAGAAGATGCAGTGGATCTGTGCCTTCTGTCAACACCTTTTGCAGGCAGTTCTATTGGATTGAGAAATAGATAGTAATGATGAACATTAATATATGAATGTAGGAAGAAAACCACCCAAAAAATAAAAAGTTATGATCTACTAACCTTAATATTTCCAAGCACAGCTTCAATGAAGCTTTCCTTAAGTGGCTTTCTACGACTGTTAGGATTTCGGAGCCATATAAAATCTACCCCACATATATTTCCTCTGTGGTTACGATGGCTGACCCACTACACAAGGAACAAGCTATCCATTAAAAACTTCATTATATTTATATGTATATGTAAGTGTATTCTGGAGGACTAACTAACCAACCCTGTGGGCATCTTCAACATCATCTGTGTAATGATGAGCAGTGTCATAAGATGAGATGAAGCCCTGTGATCGTAAAAACTTATAGACATGACCCCTTTTACTTCCATTCCAGTCCCTGTAACAAGCTTCTACACACAAATAAGTGAAAGAACCGATGGCTCAAAGAATATCAGACACTGGTTTCTATTATTTTCCCTTTTTCAGGTGGCTTAGAACTTACCCACACAGGATTATTGGTACAGGTGGGAGCTGGTTTTCATCACAATATAATTCGATATGTTGCAAAATCTTGTACACCTACCATGACAAAATTTGAGATTAAGAAAAGAACATTTTTTAGATTTGAGAGACAAAATCATTCCTTAAATACATTCTGAAGGTGACTCAACATTAAAATAAGCCAAAATTTTTATGTTTATAAAGAGTGAAATTGCACCTGTTGTAACCGAGAAAGACAAAAACTGGAGTTGTGAGGAAATAATAAGTGGGTATTCACAACAAGAGCTTCCCTGCATGTGTTAATCACTTGGTATTGAGAAAAATTTGTTGCTAGCTCAATGTGTAGAAGCTGAGCTACACGGTCTGCGAAGTCATTGAGTAACAATTTCCTGTAATTCAGAACTTGGAATCGGTTTTGATGCACTGCTGTTAGCAAACCTGGGGAGAAAAGATCAGCACAGGTTGAGTAGAGATGCTTATAAATCACAATTGCTATTGATGTTCTTCAAATCTGACACTCCTTAATTAATTTCAAAACATAAGATGAATGATAAATTCACAGATAAACAGGCCTTCACTGATTCTAGCAAAGGAATGAAAATGACTTATTTTCAGTATGAAAATACCATCTTCTGTTTATCATGACCTGGTAGCAAATTAAGTGTGACAGAAAACTTTAAAACTATGGAGCAGAGCATGTACCCCCATCATTTACTATCTCAATTTATGATCTTTGAAACGCCGATAGAAAGAATGGTTAAGCCTACACTTGAAACAGACATTTAACCATGAAGTTCCAGGTTGATGCCGAAAAACCAAAAGAGCAGAAATAATAATCAATCACACATGAATCACATCACAGAATGAGAAAGCACTCTTTAACTTTTTTACCCATTGAAAGAACACACACAAATATCCAGATAAGAAGATAGAAAATAAAAGAGGGGTCAAGTTTTGGACATTGTACCATCACCCCTGTTATTTGTCCTAGCAAGTCTGTAAGTCACATAACCGGCATCACCAAGTCGCTTCTCATACAAACTCACAAGCTCTTCATTTCCCACCCAAAACTCCTAAAACCAGAAGCATGAAGAAATTTACCCACTACATCCACTTCCAAATACAAGTTATCATTCATTACCTTAAACCAGACCAAAGCCAATGATCGAACTTACCTGCAAACATATAATCGACAACTTTTTTTGCATTAGCCTATCCAGTATGCTCTGGTTCCTGCCAAGCCAGTTGTCCCGGAACTCGCTCTCACGGCTCTTATTGAGTGTACCACACAGAGAACAATTACAGTCATGCTACAAATCAATGAATACCAAAGAATTAAACAGATTTTAAAGAATCCCAATTCACAAACATACCTTGCTGTTCAGTCTTTTGTAAATTGGTGCAAGAATATTAAAAGTAGCACAAGAAACATCGCCAATGAAGTCTGAGCTAAGAGACTGATATTCTTGATCAAGAAGATCTTGATCAGAAGCTCTGGGAAACTCACTCATGACTATAAACTGTGGACAATCTGAAGTCCGGCTTTAACCTGAATTTGTCTGATAAGATTAGCTTATATACACAGACATGCATGTATCTGGATCTGGATGACTAGAGTGAAGTACATGCATGGCATCTTCCAGGAATAACCGACCGACCTGGATATGCAATTCTATGAATAAAGCATATGTCAAGTAGGGTGAAAAGGTGTTTCTATTCTGTAGGGAAAACAAACAAATGTCACTCTTGAACAGCAATTGGAACCTTTGGAAAGAAAAAAAGCTAACAGAAAGTAAGAGTGAGAAAAGCTATGGATCCTTGCATGGAACTGGTGTGTTGATCAAGAAAAGATGACTTGCGGATGGTTATTAAGAAGCCTTCAGTGAGAACATGGAAAATTACAGTTATTAACTGAAAAATCTAACTCTATCCTGTTCGACATGTCTTAGAAATTCGAACGTAGGAAGTCGAATGAGTCGACTCGGTTGGCATTTGAGTCGTCTCGGACAGTTTTCTCTACTCAGTACATTTTTCCTGGTCTGTGTTGTCAGTTAGGGGTGGGGTTGGGTAAACCCTAAAACTGCCCGACCGAAACCGCGTGCCTTTAGGTTGGGTTAGGTATTATTTATTTTCAGTTTTGGTTCCAAAAGTAATAAATCAAAGTAGTTCAGTTCGGTTTTGGGTTGAAGGCTTAGTTAAACCGAATCAACCTGAAACCCAACTCACATGTATTTAATTATGAACCAAACCGAACCGAACCAAACCAAATGTATATTATATTTGCATTAAATATTTATTTGGTCACCTCAAGCTTGGTTCAATTTGTAAGCAAACCGACCTTGCTTGGGTTGGTTCGGATTTGGATTTCGTTTTATCTGTTTTCAAATCAGTTTGGTTCGGATTTGGGTTGATTCTCAATGAACCGAGTTCAGCCTTGGGATGAGTTCAACCCAGTCCAGACCCCATAGTCAATTAACTTTGATCATGTTTCACCTGAATGGACTCGGTGAGCCACAAGAGATTTGAATTGGCTTGAAGAGATTTGACTTCAATGGCTTCAACTTGGATTGAAAGCCAAGGAAGCTAAAATGGGTCGGTTTGATTGAAGCAAGTCAAATCATTGGACGGAAAGAGATTAGAGGGAAAGTTAATGGAGATGTGCATAACTTTCTCAGACTCTAATCCAAAGAGCTCTTTGCTTTAACGGTAAACTAATAAGTAATGGATTCGATTTGATCGCCTTGACATTTTTTCAACGTATGCCATGAGCTTGATGGTGATTGTCGGATTGGGTTAGAGTTTAGGAATGAAATCGTCAACTGTAGTGATGCTGCCATGTGAGCATCTCACGGCCACTTTTTTTTTATGTGAGGAAAATGTATCAAATAGGCTCCACATGAAAAATAGTGACCGTAAGATGCTCACATGGCAACATCTCACGGCAGACATTTCAATTCCTTTTATTAACAGGGATTGACGCGGTAACGCGGAATTTAAAGGGATCTAGTTACCAACTTTTCAACCCACCTTAATACTAAGCAATAACACAAGATTGGTGAAGCCAGTTAGATTTACATCCATGTTGGATATCACTCTCATTTAAAGCAAAGTGAAGAGTACGAGTCTTAATCAAAATTCTTACGCGGATTCTTATTCGGTTTCTTTTTGACCCTTTTTATAGCTTTGTCTGCACGCAGATTATAAAAAGTTTGGAGGTATTACATAAGTTTCCAAAAGAGTAGACAGATTGGAGGTATTACAACAAATGTGAAGAAACTATGGCAATATTTATTTATTTATTTATTCTTTTTTTTTTTTGGAACTCAAGGTATCTAGACCCGCTTACGCTCAACCAACTAATCCCTGAGGACCCATGTAAGACCGTACAACCCACATGACCTTAGATAAGGCCCATAGACCTTATACAGGTAACCCTAAAGAATTGGTAACACCTAAGAGGTTTTGAACTTGAGACCTTGGACACATGCACATCCTGGGAACCAGTCATATAATGGAGTACAGTGGCAGAGAACCTCAAACACATCAGAATTCTTTAACAGATTCTAAGTATTGAAAACCATTTTGAATGATTCCCATCCAACTTTTTCTTTATTCTCCTTCCGAGAGACAGCTACATACTCTTTTACTATGATTATTTCTCATCTTATCTTTCCTAAACTTCCTGCACATCTTCTCCTATAAAATGTTCCTTTTACTTTTTGAGTATAACATCATGCGACAGACTAGAAGCACATGTTTAGTTAAGTCATTCAGATAGAGGAGGATGATGATTACTTTTAGGAATCTTTTGATTCTCATTTTTTGCCAATTGCCATTGCTTCAATTTTGATAGAGGATAATGGTGATTGCTTTTAGGAATCTTCACTCCTCCATAAATCACATCACCTGCAAACAGCATATATCAAAAGCACCTAATTTTCAATATAAGTAGTCAATTCATCCATCACTAATACAAAGAGAAGGGATCATAGCAGACTTTTGATGGAAATTTATTGTTTATATAGTTTCAGTGAAAAAGAAAAAGGGACACATAGGGCTGCATCAATTTGTTTGTCTATCTGCCACTCCCACCCTAGTTAGGATTTCTTCATGCATGACTCCAATCCCTCAATATATCCCATTGTTACTCATTTTCTACACAAAACCTAACAAACTAACTCTTCAGGGACTCTATCACATGCTTTCCCAATATCAACAACCATATGAAGTTCTTCTTTTTCTCTAAACTTCTCCACTAATTCTCCAGGCAAAGATTGCCTCAATGATTCATCTCTCTGGTATAAAGCCAAGTACAGACAAATTATTCTTTTTAACATCTGCTCCATCGTTATTTTTTATAATTTCATATTATAATTTATAGACTTAATTCCATGATAAGCATTCATACTATATCTTATTGGCAAAAAAAAAAAAAAATCTCCTATTCATATATAGTGGTATTATTATACTTTTCCTTCAAGAATTTGGCAATTTTCTTATCCTTAATATTCCTACAAACAATTTGATGAACCGTGTGTTAATCTCTCCCATGCACTCCATATTTCAGTTAGAACACCATCTTATCATGCAGCTTTTTCTCTTTTCATCTTCACCAAAGCTCCCTTCACTTCAAGAAACCAGATCCTAAAAACATAATAACACTCTTTAAATTCAGTAATAGCCATATCTGCACCTGAAACAAGATTCTTTAAAATTCACCATTTCATGATTTTTAGAAATATTCTCTCATCATAGTTAATGCATCATATGATCTAGGTCTCTCGTCTTCTTTTTCAATCTTGCAAGTTTAAAAATGCATTTATCAATTTTTTTTGTCTCTAGTTTTTTATACAAGATATCATATGCGTATTTTTTTAACCTCGTTTTTTTTTCCTGTTTTAACATTTCAATTTTTTTTCTAAGTTTTCTTGGTTCTTATAACTTTCCAAGTCTTAAAACATATTCATTTCTTTTTCTTTTTTTTGGTTAGTAATGAAAACTGTAATAAAAAATAAAGATATATAAATGTACACTGGAACTAACACATCTCATGAGAAATTGGATGTGATCATTCAGAAAAACATAAGAAACAGAAATCAGCATCAACAATAGCCCATTCTCTCACTCTAACATCATTTTCCAATTTCTTACAACATCATCCAACACATAGCCATCAAAATTTGGGCATAATGAAGACCAAAATGCTGCACTAGCCAACACTGAATTGTAGATTGCCCCTTCCACCCCGTTTGTTGTCAAAGATGCTTCTATTCCTGTTCAACTACACTAGCCAAAATGGTAGCAGAGATAGCAGCCCAGTAAAGCCTTTTACCTCTTTTTGAGATATGAGGGAATCGCACTGTTCAGCCATTTCACATTGAACCATCCATTTATCGTAAAATGGTTTTTTAAAACCCACCTGAAATATGCAAGCACTTGCAAAATCAAGAATCTACTGACCTAAGACTAATTTAACTACCATTAACTTATCACTGATTCTTCTAACACTCGAAACATTATCCTTCATGTCTTTATCTACCATTAATCTTATAAAATTTCTATCGTTACCAATCCCAGTGTACCAGCATTTATATTCATCAACCTCCTCAACTTTGTCACTTTTCGATTTAGTTTCCTGAATACAAATTAAATTAATTTCCTTTCTCAATATCACATCTCCTAACTTTATAACTTCTTTATTGTCCAAATCTCTACATTCCAATTGTCTAGGCAAATCCTAC
The DNA here is from genome assembly GCA_947561395.2 of Buxus sempervirens. NCBI lineage: Eukaryota > Viridiplantae > Streptophyta > Magnoliopsida > Buxales > Buxaceae > Buxus > Buxus sempervirens. The sequence continues at coordinate 6,752,619 of OX387182.1, forward strand.
CTTCTTGGACTAGCCTCTATATCTACTTACTCACAAGAACCATTATATACTTATCACTGAAGCTACATTTAATTGAAACATGACATTCATGGAGGGTGCTCAAGACAATACTTGCTTACTTATAATTATATTCAAGTTCCATTGCAGCATGTTGTTTCCGAAAGATACCTTACCATAAGCTCAAGACAATAGCTTAGTATTCAAATCACAAGGAATTTAGAGAAAATTTTATGCCGACAGCCAACGCAACACAACCCACCTTTACCTGAGCTGAAGACCAAAAATGCCCAAAATATATAGCAATCCTACCGTTTTTTTTTTTTCAAGAAGGATCAGGAGGGAGGAAATAGGAAGGCAAGAAAGAAAAAAGAAAAATAAAGAAGGAAAATCTTAATTTAATTCCATTTGAAGTAAAAGATAAAAAATACCTCACGGACATTGAAGTCAAAACAGATGGCTTGGCTCCAATAGGAGAATAAGTATATATCTATCTCATTTAAATAAATTGTTTTGGTCCTAATTACATCTATAGGGTAGTTCAAAACTACCAGATAATTAGAATGTTAGCTATGAAAATCAAAGAGACCACTGTATTTGTCCTTAACACATGATGAAAAGTTCCTTATTTTACCTTCTTTTTTTTTTCTTTAGGTGGGGATGGGGGTTATATCAGCATTGGTTTATCTACTAGTTACGGTCAAATTAAGAATATAAGTACCCGTTTACTTTTGAGCTCCAAACCACCCTGTCATCTGCTCACTTGTTGACCATGAGACAAGTTGAGAATGTTTAGTATCATAAATGATAAATAAATCCCTATGTCTGTTCTTTTTTTGCAGAACACTTTTGGTGTACATGTTCTATATTTCTACCATTAATATAATTTCTATTATTACCAAAAAAAAATAACAAATAAATCCCTAAAGATCAAATGACCATTATCTATAAATCAAACAAAACAAGTAGATGGAGAGGGTTACATCTTTCGGGACATTCAGGTATATTTTAGTGGAAGTTACATGGAAGAGGACTCATTACCTCAGATGAGCAAAATGTTTGAACAGATAATGATTTTCTCACACGCATACCGAACACAATATGATGAATTTGAAAAATAGTTGATTAGTCCTCCATGATCTGCTGCTGCTCAACCTCATTTACATTTTCAGTCAAAGGGGCAGTAGTGCCATTAATTGTTTCATTACTGCCCCTACACTGCAGCAATTGTTCCCGAAGACTCCGTACAAGCTCATTGAGTTTCTGAATGTTCTTTTCTTGAGACAAGATAATCTGCAAAAATAAAATTTTCTCCAATAAACTTGAAATACCTCAATTTTTTAGAACAGGTACAAGTCAAATAGCACAGTTCAGAATTCTGATTTTATAGGAAGCTAAGTATAATCCAGTATCACCAGGAATTTCAGGAGAAATGAAATGTAATCTATGCAATAAATTAGATGGGTAAAAAAAAATCAAATCAAATTATCTAGTTACATTTAAGTGTGCAATACATAAAACATAAAGCAAGTTGAGAACATTTTATAAAATGATAAAACTCAGGTCAAATCTATTTACTGTATACCCATCATGGTTCAAAATATCGTGCCGACATATCAACCAACTCCCTTCCATCTTAACCCCCAAGGAAGGAACCCTCATTATAAATGCATCCAATTCCATACTAGAAAGTAGAAACATCCTCTTCAAAAATATCGTTATCTCTATTTCTTGATCGGCAAAAGAGAACATTCTAATCTTCAAAAACATCATTATCTACCATCTGATCAGCTTCCTCAACCAAGCTGCTGATAAGCAAAAACCGTCTTGAGGAGTTCTGTGTGCTACCCTCCTCTTTGACAAACATGGATTTACACAATAACCTTGAGACTACTTTGGAAAAAAGGTATTTCATAGTACTATTTTCCTTCCTTATGAATTTGACTAGAGAGGCAATTAAGAAAGTTTAGGCCTGCTAAGAAATAGACAGAAGTAATAGCAAAAAAGCAAGTTTGATTAGCCTAGAAATAAGATTCAAGTATGCAGAAGAAGTTATTATGTTAAACTAAGATCAGGAGGTACTCGCACTTCAAAGGAAGCAGTTACTCGTAAAGAATAAAAACCATCTTCATAAGGGATTTCCTCATTTCTCAGGTGTGATGTCACTTCCACCCAGGCCAAGGGAAAGAAATCCCGAGTAGTTTCAACTGAAATAGTGTATTCACAATCCAGGTTGTAAATAGCACAAATTTCTTCATGAGGAACTTCTCCACTTCTCAGGATAGATTTAGTCATAAAGGCTATATCTGTTTACTTCTTCAAACTCATCAATATCTTGATGTCTAGTGATTTGATTTTGTTATGCTCCTTAGATATGGTTTCCATCCAAGTCCTTTTACAACTCATAAAAAATCTACCTATTCAGTTCAAACTCTTCAATATCCTATTTTTTTTTTTCTTTTTGAAGAATTCTCTACTTCCAATCAAATGGTTAGATTCCATTAAATACCTAAACTAGAAGTTCTATCTACTATCACTCATTAATATCCACAAGATTCTCATTCCTGGTCATCAGGAGTTTCCCTTTGTACCCTAAACAAATGGAATTGATGGTTAACGCAGTTATTGGCAAATCCATAGCTTAAGTGGAAGCAATCTCTTGCATCCTTCACCAAGGATAACATATTCTAACTAAAACAACTTCACAAATTATCGAGAATATTTTGATTTCTTCTTTCCTTCCTGTTTTTCATATAAACAATAAGCAGATATTTGTTTTTCCAATATAGAATTAAAAACTTTTTACTTGAAAACTAGACAAAATTATTCATCTTCCTTGTTAAGTATGTACTTGTGCATATATACATACACATACATATAAATAGATACACGCACATGGTGAAACATAAACTCTAAAACACACAAAAGACTTCCATTTTTCCGAGATAACAATAATTTCACATATGAAAGAAGGAAAAGCCACGTGTACATAAAAAGCTACAGCAAGGCCTGCGGACTACCTTGTAAAAGGCATAGCTATTAAAACACGTAGCTGTGTAAAATTTACAGGATCCAAAATTCCACATGACTAGCTTGTAAATTATTGAACATATCATTTATAAATTATCTACAAAAATGTGAATCATTGTGCAAAAAAAAATGCATATGCCAAATTGTAAGAAAGAGATGAAATAGCAAAGAACTTCATTATATATGTTAACAGAATCACGAAAGCCAGCAATTGCACATTTAAGAAATGTTGAATATGAACCAAGGAAAGCAAATTCAATACAATCTGAACTCACACTAAGATCTTACATTAGGCACCCTGATTCAAAATGCACTTGACAATTATGCATTCCATGACTAATAGATGTGATATAGATCCCATGGACCAACAAATTATATACCAATGAAGAGCTCTTACACATAGAGCATAAGAACAAATCAACAAGTGTGTTGAAATTATACCTTCTCTTTTACAGTTTCTTCTCTCTTTGAAATTTGTTGCTGTTTCTGGGAAATACTTGAACTTGTTTCGAGATCGTTTACAAGTTGCTGTTTCCATTCAAATTGCGATGTGATTACAAGTACCATCAGGAGGAAAACAAGTAGCATAGGTCTTGACATCATGACAAGAAGCTCTCACATAACCTGTTCAACAACTAAGCACCAACAATGATCTCACAATTATAGGGAAAATAAACGGCACTAGATAGAACTCTATCAAATGCAATTTTTCAAAATTTATTAACTCGCACAGATACGAATCTCCACAATGTTCCTGAAACATGTGACTGCTACAATATCTTTGTAATTACTGATAAGGGGAAAAAAGGAATAGAAAGAAAAGAAGTAAAATATAAGAAGGAAAAAACCGCGAGAAATCCAAGGTAGGACTTTTTGTTTCAAATTTGCAGTTTCATCAAAAACCCTAAAAATTCGCATCCATCGAGCTCTAATTGGCTAAGGCAACAACCCTATATTCCATTTAACAAATAAATAGCTACAGAAACAGACTGCTCTCTAGCAACGAAAACCTAACCTCGTGATTAAAGAACGGGAAATGAACAAGAACTACATACATAGCAGTGATAATCAAATTACAGAATGAAACTCACAGATCAAAGCTCGAGACTAGTCGCATTTCATCAAAAGATAGGATTGCTTCGATCCGTTCTCAGTCAATATCGGAACAACACTTCATCAAGAAGCTCCGCGTCTTGGCTATTACAGCTTATAGTTACCAATCTCATTTTTGCCTTAAGAGCAGAATACGGTTTGAATGAGTTTGATCCCTCACTATACAAGAAAGGAAATTATCAGGAATCGCAATTGACTCGAAAAGCTTCTCGGAAGGACCGGGTGGTTGCTCTGCCGCAATCCTGACATCAAAACCCACATGCTTTTAACTTTTAACGATTCCACTGTGTGCTCTTCTGCGTAAAATATTTACTTTGGACGTTTCGCGAGATCGGGCCGAGCCAGTATACGGTCTTAAACCAGACCAGCCCGATGGGCCTGTAGAACGGGAAATAATTTAGATTCAGTCATCCAATTCTTTATAATTGATAATTAATGATAATTTTTTTAAATAATCGAAAACAAATACTATGATAATGTTCATGAAAAGTTTCTTCACAAAATGCCTTTCTAAATCTTTTGTGGTTATAGTTTGTTGCAAGTATTTAAAGAGGTTTATAAGTCTTTCTAGGAAATTTTTGGAAGAAAGTCTTTGTGAATGGTAAAATGATATTTATTGTCAATTCTTTTGAAAATGTATCACTACTTTTCAGAAGAATTTAATTATTGAATCTTAATTATTTATGAAAAACATAAGTAAAAACCAATTTGAGGCCGCCAATTAAAAGGCTACATAAAACCGAGCCCACCCAAATTTGCCGAAGCATTCAGGATCCTGTGGTTGGATATCCGAATCCGCATGCCCTCCTTGTTGGTGTTGTCTTAGATCCTAGTGGTTGGTTTGCTCGTTTCTTTTCGGTTCCCTTTTGGATAGTTATGCAAGTGGTCGTTTCATGTCTCTTCTTGGTGTTGTTTTTGTATGGTTTAATCTGTTTTTGGGTTTTCTTCTGGTTGGGGGTTCTTGGCACAGCGATTTCATGCTCAACTAGTTTCTTCTATGTCTCTCTATGAGGGTGAGATTCAGTTCGTCGTTTGCTCACCTTCTATTCATCACGTCGTTGATGATGATGCTTTTTTCCCGTCTTTTGGGAACTGTTTCATTAATCCGCCTTCGAGTGGACCCCTTGTCAGAATTTACTGTTATTTTTTAGCAGGTTTTTGTGGCATTGGCCGCAATTATGACCTTTCTTTACCGAGACATAGCAGAACTGGTTGAGATTATGGCTCTGTTGTTAAGCGTCTTCTTCAGGCCTAGGGCCAGTGTCTTTGTAATTATGTTTTTTGATAATGGAAATCTTTAGGCTTGGCCTTTCATAAAAAATAAAAAAATACCTGCCAAAGCTTTTTTTTTATTTTAGAAAATGAAATTTTATTAGAAATATATGAAATTACAGAATAAAAACGAGTAGCAGATCTCCCATACCAATCATCCATTACAATCCGGGAGATCTTTGCAGGGACATTCTTCAATCAAAGGCACGAAAATGAGTCTAAATCAAAATTTGCCAACTTATTTGCTACACAATTTGCCTCTCTGAAAATGTTTACAATTTTAACTTCTATGAACAACTACAGAGGCGTCTAGCTTCCTTGAGCAAATGAGAAATTCTCCAAAGGATTCATTTGAGAGTCCGACATATAGTTCACCAAAACTAGCAAGTCATTTTCAATGATAATCCTTGCACATTTCAAAGCTATTGCTAATTTCAATCCTTTGATCATAGCTGAAGCTTCAGCAAATATAATATTAGCCTGCCGAAACTCGTTTAGTGTAAAAAAAATTGTTTTTTCCTTTTGCCAATAATGAAGTATATTCTTTTAAAAGTTAGGAAAATATATAAATAAGAGGAACCAACTGTACTGAGAAGATTTTATAGAAGAATATTAAAGCACAAGCTTATTAGGGCTCAACATCCTAATTCAAGCAATTTGTACATTTGTAAAAAAAAAATTCGCACAGATAATTTTTAATTTTCTATTATTTTTAGATTTCTTTTTGATATATATTATTTTTTGTTTTCTGTTAAAACAAAGGGGAAGAAAATTTTGAAATTTGAAAAAAATTTCCTTTTCTCCTTAAACAAACGAACAGCGATATACATCTGGCAGATACCGACAAAGCCCATCAGCCATAAGGAGCTGTATAGTTGATGAGTCCACCGGGGCTCAGTCTCTCCGGTCTGCCATTCCACTCGCAGACTTGCTCCATCCATCCATCAATGAAACGATGATGGGTATCTTATCCGTCTCTTCCACAAGCTACTCGCCCTACTTTTCCTGCATTCTCGCCGGGAAATCCCGAAATATCTCATCTTCCATCACTTTCTCGTGTAAAGCATCGCCGGAGCCGGACGCATCCACCAATTCTCCCGGCGACATTCGTCGCCCTAAAACCGTCAAAACTTCTCCGAGTAAATCCTCCACTTCTGCGAACCCTAGAATACGTTCAAACCCGCTCAGAAACCTTGTAAATCCACCTAAAACCCCTGACAATTCAGATAATCTCTCCAACAAGCTTTGGCTATCTAGTAGGCTCTCCCCTCCTCCGCCTCCACAGGAAGCGGTGTCCGATGGAGAAGAGAGTTCCGACGAAGATGAAACCCAGGCTTCGCCTAACGGGAGTTCAAATCACGTATCGAGCCCTGAATTCCGGCAAGAAGGTAAGATTTTCGTGGGAAATCTTCCCCTCTGGATTAAAAAAAACGAAGTGGCAGCATTTTTCAGGCAGTTCGGGCCGATTAAGAACGTGATACTGATAAAAGGCTACGATGATCCTGAGAGGAACGTTGGTTATTGTTTTATCATTTACGGTGGCCCTACGGCTACGAACTCCGCTGCGAAAGCGGTGGAGTTCGACGGGGTCGAGTTCCATGGGAGGGTTTTGACTGTGAAATTGGATGATGGGAGAAGATTGAAGACGAGATCGGAGGAAAGAAGTAAATGGGTGGCGGGGTCTGATGGACGGGAGTATAGGTCGAAGTGGCATGAAGAGAGAGAGAATTCTCGCCAGGAATTCCGAAAGGTTCTTGAAGCCGAGCCAGAAAATTGGCAGGCCGTAGTTCGAGCATTTGAAAAAATTAAGAAGGTATTGATATTACACTAACTGGTTTCATATTCACGTCACATCTTCTGACAATTTTTTTTAGTATGAACAAAGTTGTGTTCATAATTCATATCCAATTATAAATCACTAGCCCAAGGATTTGGTATTCTCGGCATAATGTAGTTCAGACTCCAGAGGTTAAACTCAAAACTAAGATAGATGATGGTACATATGGCTTCGTCTTCTTTTTAATCTTATTCTTCTTGCATTCCCGGTCACAATCTTATACGATGTTTGGAACGTTACCATGAACGGTGTTGGGCTCATATCCAATTCCAAACCACCAACCAAAGAATATGGTATTCTTGGTATAATGTACTTAAGTGATTGAAGTCTGAACTATGTAAGGTAATGCTAGCTTCTCCCTTTTTTTTTTATATTGGTTTTATGTGTTCTTAGCCATTTGGTCAATTAATATTGCTTCTTTATGGTATTCTTGGTATAATGTATTTAAGAGGTTGAAGTCAGAACTATGTAAGGTGATGCTACCTCCTCCCTTTTTTTTTTATATTGGTTTTGTGTGTTCTTATCCATTTGGTTAATTAATATTGCTTCTTTCTATTTTCTATGGCATCTCAGATCCTAAGATGGATCAAAATTTTCTACTGAGGTTTTTTTCTTCCTCTTACATATATATGTGCGCGCACAGACACACACACACACACACACACATGTATGTGTATATATGTATAATCGTCGATACACAGAGATGATGAAATAGAACTTTTTGCTTACCCAACTAATTGGCTTTTTGTTGATGTTATCATGTCTTAATATAGAATTTTGTCTATAGTGATATCACATTGGACATATCATATGCTCCTACCGAGCCCCCATAACCATTCAAGGAGAATGGAGGGGAAGTAAAAAATATTAGATCTTCCTAACAGATACTATACCTAGCTAAGGAGACTGGTAATACAAATATTAAAGGGAAATAAGAATAAACCTTAAATTAACGATAAATAAATCGGAATAAAATGAAATTGTCGTGTGATTAGGTCTAAAAGTCAACAACTAAATAGCCACACTAATAAATTGAAGCCTTTCCAAAGACAATATTCAAGGTGGAATATCCTAACTGATACTCAAATCTTAGTGTCTCTCTCGTGTTTCCAGCTTTTCTTTCTCCTTGTACCCAAGTTTTATGAAAAAAAACAAAAATATGAATGAGCTACTATCCCAGTAAGAAATAATTCATATTATACCATGGAATTGAAATAGAATGCATGATGAAATGAACACTGATAAGGCGATTATACACACATATCCAATCACTAGATCATTACATATATGACTATATATTAGAATGCCTTAACTTTAAATCAGTATTGCAGTTCACCTCTGCTTAAGCGCATCAGAATACATCTCATGCACAAATCTGTCCATACTAAGATTGCTAATTGCATTCTGTAATCCTTATAATGCCATGCACCTGCAATATCAAACAAGCAAACATGCATACGCGTATGCAATGCAGGCAAGCAAGCATTCACAAAGAAGACAATGAAGTGGAAGATTGGGTATCCTCCCTCAAATCAAGATGGTGTTATAGAACACAATCATGCTGTTGGAGTGATCCAACTTTGGGCAGCAATCAGATGCATCTCGGCTTCTAGTTTGCATTAGCTGAATCATACTGCCACAAATTCCTTTTATGGCTCCCTATAGTTATTAGGGTCTTTCAACACAAGATATCCTCAGCTCTTTGTAATTACCATTTATGGGCCTTAAAACCATGGAATACAGTATACACTTATTGAACCATAATTGGCTATAAGGATCACCCGTTGTCATGCACTATGTCCCAATTTGGGTATTACAGAACATCGATAATAGTTTATATTCAATTCTTATTTGGATTATGTTATTTTTATTTTTTTTATTTTTTATTTTTTATTTTTGTTTTGTTTTTTCAATCAGCCTTCTAGACGAGAGTTTGGGTTGATGGTCAACTATTATGCAAGGCGAGGAGACATGCATCGTGCACGTGAGGCTTTTGAGAGCATGCGAGCAAGGGGGATAGAGCCAACATCACATGTATATACAAAGTAAGAACTTCTCTACTGGATCAAATTCTTTCAAATGTAGCTTTTTTCATTTTCATTTGGACACAGAGTATCAGTGACATTTTGTATTTCAACGGGACATGTCTGGAAAAAACAAAAAAATCATGGTTGGGAAGGTCATAGTAGCGAAGCCATTGGAACTTTTTAGGAAACTAAATCCCCACTTGTCTGTAGTTGTAAGGGCATTTCTTATTTAGTGACAACCGCTCTTTGAAATATTGTTTGGATGATTGATCTTGATAGAAACAGGCCACCCTGTGGAATAACCAAGCACTTTTACAATAAAAAAGAATAAAATTTCTTAAACATAGTTTACTTAAAATTTTATTGAAATTGGTGAAATTTCTATCAAAATTCAACTTTTGACTAGGTGGCAAGGGCAAATGGTCTGCAGAATTCAATTTCAGGAAAAATTTTGTTCTGCTTGATTTTGGGGAAGAAAAAAAAACTGAATATTTTTCTGTTCAAAATTACAAAATCCTGTAGACACAAGCCCTCAAGACTTGACACTTGGACACTGGGAAGCTTGGCTCTTGAGATTGGGTCCTTCATTTTGAACTGCCCTTTTCCTTTCTACTTTGGAATTCCATGTTGCTTTCCCCTTTGACCCGTGTCAAACACCACGCTTGCAGTTGCCAGGTGGAATGATTCGTTCAACCTCAGTATCAGCAACCAAGACACCCTTCTTCGTCAAAAGAATCTTCAAACCACGACTGTGATTATGGTTTCCAGTTGGACTTCTCACAGGTGACAGGCAGGAGAACGCTTTACAAATTGCACTTTGACAGTGAGTGAGATCTTTGAAATTCAATCAAAACAGCACTGATTGAGTACGAAATAGGATTCTTGTCTAAGTTGAGTGTATCACAAAATGGATCTATTATTTCAAGTCCAGTCTTTGATTTCGAGAAAACCAAATCAATTGGATATTTTTTCCCAGGGATGCCTCCAACTTGAGATTTAGATTCATAGAATTGGCCATCAAATGTATATTCATCCATGTATCAGCTGTGTCTTCTTTAGTGAATGAAAGAGGGACTCGTTTCATAGGTAGCAAGGATACGAAGAAGGGGTTCAACGAAGCCTTCTCTTGAGGTTTTTATTCCAACTAGCAGGGAAAGGCCTTCTTGTAAAAATTGCAATGAAAGTTTGACAACCAGTGCATATACTGTGGACTACATTCAAAAAAATCATTCAAACTATTTTCTTGTGCCCTGATAACATTCACTTGGTGTTTGGATGTCAGTGAGAGTCACTTGACTCTTCTACCATATTTAAACTATGTATGCACATACATTATTGTAGTGGTTATTTTGATTTAAAAGAGGGCCATATGTATATGTTGCAACAAAGTGCATGCTATTTTAGGTAATGATTGCATAGGTTGATTTTTTCTTCGTATTTCATTCAGTTTGTAGTTTTACTGTTAACAACTATGATAAACTCTTCAATTTACTAAAATTTTATTAGTGTCGTAAAATTTATCAGTACATAAGTTGAAATTCACATGAAGGTAAAGTGTTTGATAAAACGATTCAGACATTGATGAGTTTTATCATTTCCTTCTTTCATTTAAGTTCTTTTCTTTTTCAATAATTTGTCTTGCTTATACAAAATCAGGAAACCATTAGATTCAAGCATATCATTTATGGAGAGACATTGTGCTAACATTTTGATGGGATGTAGTGTTTAATTTTTTATACACATATCAGTTGTTATATGGAATTTGATCATCCTGCCATGACCTTGGCAAAGGATTATAATCACGCATATCAGTTATGTTGTTACCACTGTTTAGAAAATGGTGATCATGACTTTTATTGGGATCATAACTTCATCATGACATGCCTATATCACCTTTTCTAGTTTTTGTTTAATGTATTAAAAATTGTGTCACTTTGATCTTACAATAATATATACGCATGCAATTAATCTGGACGCCTAATGTATCATATAAGCCTTACATGAGAAGGTTTTACTTGTACATCATTGCAACTTATTGTGCGTGGCTTTCTTTTTCCTTGCTGTTTGAATTCTTAGTGTCTTGTGAATCTGTTGCAGATTTAAGAAAATTTCCATCAAATTTATTGATTTTCCCTATTTTTGCCCAAATTTCTGCTAGAATTGAACTTTGTTCAGTTTTTTTTGTCCCAGATTATCCATATTTTAACTCTGTTGCAATATTACTTCTTTTAAATAGTATAATTTTGCAGCAGTTGTGACTCGTTTCACTTGAGATCATTTTGTGTTCTGATGAGATTCCATGTCGGATTACTGGTCTGGACCAAAAGTATGTTACGTTGTGTGCAGACAGTAAATTTTTTGTTAGTAATTTTGATCCCTCCCCCCCCCCCCCCCCCCCCCCCCCCCCCCCCAAGAAAAAAAAACCTTTTGTTCATAATTCAGAATATATGTGCCTCTACCCCAAAAGTGGATGATAATATTTCTCCACATAATATTTTATTGTAATTGATGATTGTTGCCTCTCAGGTAATAATTTGTATAAGTATGTTGCCTTTAATCATCAAGATTGTTAGTCATCCAACATTAAAGGTGATTCATTCCATGCAGCCTTATTCATGCTTATGCAGTGGGCAGAGACATGGAGGAAGCATTATCTTGTGTGAGGAAAATGAAGGAAGAGGGCATCGAGATGAGTTTGGTGACCTACAGTATACTTGTGGGAGGATTTGCTAAAATTGGAAATGCTGAGTAAGTAAACAGTAAATATCTAGGATTAGAATTTTGTTCTATTTGTTTTGTATTTTTGTTGTGTACCTTCAGTTGGTCTCCTTTACATAATGTATTTTCTTGCTTCTGTTTTTTTTTTGCCATTAGAATTGCTGTATTATTGTGCTTTGTGTGCTCAACGTTGTATCTATTCATCTAGATAATTTTATAAATAATCCCGTCTGTCTAAGAATGTTGTACTTACAGAACATGTGAATAGTTTTATGGAAACATGTAAACAAATCATCGTCAACAACAATAATATCCCTTATTCTAACTTATTGTTCTAAATATCAATATTATCCTTCCATATTATTTTATCAAAAGCAAATTATCCCTGTTAGATATGATTTAAATAAAAGAAGAAACAAAAAGAACTTGTTTTCATGTTTTTAGCTTATTAAATACAAATAAAAATAAATCAAGTTCTGCGATAATTTCTTCTTACAATTAATAGTGAGCAAATTTCAAAAATTTTATTTTTGTTGGTTCCAAATAAAACTTTTACTTTTTATTATGAATTAAATATTAGCTTGAATATATCATCCATGTGTGCATTTTTTTCATGCTAGATGAGGGCTCTTAGTTCCTTATTCATTTTTATTTTTGATATTGTTGCTTTATTGTTTTTCTTGGTATTTTCTAATAACGAGGCATTTTGATTACTTTTATTGAGGGACATTTTATCATCATTGATAATGCACTTCCCCATTGGCTTTATTTGGCACAATGAGTATCATTCTATAATTAGATCACATTAAGGGCCACACATTTAGTCACGCTTTAGATTGCTTGTTTACTAATCTTTTTCTAAATTGTTTTGTATTTTTATTATCCTAATCATTTGTTGCTTTATAGGTTTTCTTGGTGTTTTCTAATTAAGAGGCATTTTGATTACATTTAATGAGGGACATTTTATCATCATTGATAATGCATTTCCAACTGACTTTGCTTGGGAACACGAGTATTGTTCTATTCCATAATATTAAGAGCCAAGTCATGCTTTAGATTGCTTGTTTACTTATCTTTTCTCCATTCATTTTCTCTTTGGCCTCTATCTCATGTCCACCGTTTTAGAGGTCCTTTAAATTGCATCAATTAAGTAAATTTTCAATATGAAATAATCAGATTTGTCTCATCCGTTTTTTCGAAGGTTGACCAACTGGTGGTTGCTTAGTAGGTGAAATGTGATTGTGGAGAACCTAAGGATTTGGGTTCAAATATGTTGATCAAGCACTTCAAGGCTTGGGTCAAAAGCCCATTATCAAGCTTCTTCCTACAAAAAGGACAAATTTTTTTTATTGCCAGTTGTGCTACTCCCAAAATCTCTTGGATATGATCACAATTGTCTTTCTTTTCAACTCTTTTTTATTGAGCATTCAAACATTTTTCTTGTGGGATAATTTTTAGTTGCCAAAATTTCCATGGAAATTGCATCTTATTTTTTAGCTGTTGTTGAAAATTTCAGTAAGATTAATGCTTATTTTTTGTATAAATTTAATTTGTTGTTTGGTTCAATGTATACCAATTGTTGTAATATTCTTTTTGCATGTTTTTCCTGATCTATTCCTCCCTCCCTCCTCTCCTCCCCGCCCCTTTCCATGTATTTATCTCTCCTTGTTGTTTCACAGTTATGGTTGTGAGAAAGTTCACCGTGCTAGTTTCAATGCTATTTTACCCCAAGCTTATCATGCCTTGTCGTTTTTGCCGTTGAATTTTTTATGTTGTTGTGATGAGAAATTCTTAAAAATCTATAAAATCTGAAAAGAATGAGAAATCTAAAAACTCATAAAAACCCAAAATTTTGTAAAATATAGAAAAATAATATTATTTTAAAATACACTAAAAGAAATTAGTACATGTATAAGAAGATATTTACCAACTTCTATGACCTTCCCATACTTTTTTCAGAATTCTTAATGATTTTAATTATTATTTAAGTTATCAGTTGTCTCTGATATGGTTGGGGAAGTAAATGACCTTTGCATATTCCCATGAGCTCTAATATTTTTTTAGTATTCTTATATTTGAATAATCAATTGTATGAGGCATACTTACATGAGTGGATGACATTCACAAGCTCCCCTGATCTTTTACTAATTTTTCTACAATTTTTTTTGTAAATTTTGTAATTTCATAATATTTTTAATACTAAAATATTATTTTAAGTAATTATTGGCCACTAACTTGCCTTTATGGTTGAAAATGTCTATCATCGATGTTATGTTGTTATTCAATTGAATATTATAATTTTTTCAGAAAATTTTCACGTTTTCATGCATTTTTAATTATGCTTGTATATTTATTTAAAAAGAATTGTTACACATAGTAAAGAAATATGCTTTGTGTATGAATTAAGATTTTTGGCTATTGAAAATGGTGCTATTGACAGAATGGTTAGTGTTATAGGATTAATCTTCATCTTCCAAAGCCCTTTTTTGTGTTGAAATTCACATAGATATTATTAATATAAAAGAAAGTCAGTACAAGGACCCAAAATTATTAAACAACAACAGGACAAAACAACTGAAAATACTACATAGATCTATGTAGTACCACAAAATAACAGATCCCTCCTACATCCTCCCATAGTTAGATGCACTAAAAACTTGTTGGCTTGCTTAGGCACATGAAGGAATTAGGTTTTCAGCTCACTTGCCATAAGCTGGGCCAAAAGAACTAAGTGTATAACATACCAGAGTCCAACAGTCCCCTCCCTATAGCTCTTCACCCAACCAATAGCAATGTAATCATTTACTTCTAAGTCTCCTCAAGCATGGGCCAGTGTAATCATCTTCCAAAGTACTATTGGAAAGCTAAGTTTCACAACTCAAATTTCACCATTTGATCCATATAGAGCCATGACTTGTATTAGACTCAGAGACTTGGTCTCAGGTCTCTGTCTCAGATCGGCACTCATTTACTTTCCGTTGCATTCTTAACTTCTGAGCTTTCAGCCTTTACCGTGTCGCTGCTCATGTTGCTGTCATACGTTTTATGACAGATCTATGTTAGCTGACTTCTCTCCCGCTATGGGAATACGTTCTTTTGTAAAGCATGTACAGTTTAGTTTTGATGAACACTAGGCAATTTTAATTGAGTGTAATTAATTCTATTTGATTTTTCTTTTAGTGATGAGCGTAAAATTACCAATTCAATACATATTATTGATGGAAGTAAATTTTAGTGGTAACAATAGCAATTGATTTTTGTTTTCTGTTCTCTATGAAGAAGAAAGATGTGTGCAGCTTCATTTTTGATGTGTGGATTTGCTATGATCCTTCATCTGTTGAGAATTCTGCTTTCTTTTAGGTCATTCATGATTAGATCCAAGCTAATTAGGGGAAATATGGTAAAATAATATTTAGGATTGAATAATCTTTTTTTCCCCCCCTAAAATTTTTAATATTTAAGCCACAAGGTCTGCATGGATTCTGCATACATCTGTGAAGCTGATGCTTGTAATCCTTAAGCCTAAATCTAGCTGAACTTTTTCCAACTACTTCATCATCTGTGAATCCCAATGTATTCATCCGTAGTCAAAATTTTAGTTTTGAACTTCCTTTTTGTTTTGTTTTTCCTTCCGTTTTCAGTTGTAGGTACAAAATGATAATACAGAATAGTCTATGATTTTTTCTATAAGAAACATGTATTTGTCTTGGAGTTTGTATATCATTCAATCGATCAATCAGCCTAAACTTTTTCCATCTACTTGGGGTTGGCATCATGAATCAATGGTACCATTCAAACCCCTCATCAAAAGAATAGATCTGGTTCATTTAGTACTGAATTTTTAACATGTGACACCAAGTCTTTCAAATATGTAAGAACTTGTGAATCTTGTGAAGCACATTGATGCGTGATTGTATTTTGTATCTCGTTTTTGGATTAGGATGTATGTTTGATTTGGCATTGAAGACATATTTGTATTACTTTTATCAGCTGTCTAATTATGGAAACTGTGTAACTGGTCCTCTCTCCCTTTCTAAGTCATCAAGATATGTTGATATAAAGTGCATATGCATTCATTGGAGCTCTCACTCTCAGTGATGGTATGGTCTAGGGCCTTTCTTAGTGGCATATACACTTCAAATTGAATTTGATTCTTATTCATCTTCATTGTTTGTGCATGTTCATTTTTTATCCATTACTGCAGTTATAATAAATTCCTGTAACCTTTTTCCTTTTTCTTTTTAATTGGCATTGCCATGAACATCACTATTGTTGTCTGAGTCTTATCTGAAATATCTCACCTTGTAGTACTAATCTGTCCACATTTTCACTTGACCTCAAGAACCCTTTTCTGGTCATACTTCTGGACTGTTATTTTAGTACATCAAAGCTGCACTGGAGTGTCTTTCTTCCTGGTGCCATAATTAATTCTTGTTCCTCATGGCAGGACCTCAGTTTTCCGGCATTAGTCCTCTATTTCAAATTCTTATACCTGAGCTCTTATTTTAGCTATGTCCATGTTATGAATGTTATGCATGGAAGCTATAACCTTTTTTTTTTATATGTTCCATCCTTAATGTGAGCTATGTTAAATTAAGCAATACGTATGTTATGGCTGTGAAATTGGTTGTGTCAATAACCTGTAACTGAACAGTTGACTTTATGTCTCCATCCCCTAATACTTGTGTTTCACTGGAAGAGCTGCAGATAAATGGTTTAAGCAGGCGAAAGAGCAGTATGTGACTTTGAATGCTATCATATATGGGAATATAATTTATGCGCACTGGTGAGTCCTTTTTTTTTTTTTAATTCAAATTTGGGCTTAATAATTTGTATATGTGATTAGAATTTAACTTTTTTTTATGAAAATTTTGGAAGACTTTAATTATCTTTTGCTTTATATTGTACCCTCACACACACAGGCACACACACACACATATTGCATATACCCCAGCTAGTTTGGATAAGGCATTTTGTTATTGTTATAGTATGTTCATATATGTTACTGGAAACTTTATTGAAGCCAGTCTTATTTGTTTGTTTAAATATGATATTAACTATATGCAGCAGACAAACATAACTTACATTGAAAATTTTGCATGTCAATATGTATTTTCTGACAAAAAATTCAGCCAAACCGGTAACATGAATCGTGCTGAAGCATTGGTAAGGGATATGGAAGAAGAAGGAATTGATGCTCCTATTGACATATATCACACTATGATGGATGGATACACAAATATCGGCAATGAGAGCAAGTGTCTGATTGTCTTTGAAAGGCTTAAGGTACACTCTTCGATATATTACACAAATTCTCTCTTTATGGGTCTGAATTTCTTGGGCTTTCTATATGTTTCACATTTCTGTTGAGATCTCAAAGACATTATGATAAGATGAGAGAAATGTTTTACAATGTTATTATGCATTCTATATCTTTGGAGCTTAACAGTTATCGATGGAATGCTTATATTCAATTCTCTGGATATATTTTTTACATTCGTAGGATTGACTGAAACTTGGATAGAGTGTTGTTTTTTTATATAGTTTTAAGACATTTTCCCAGTTTATTGTCTTTAAAGAAATTTTGAAACTTAAAGATGTGTATATTGTTGGAAGCAAAGATAAGAAGTTAGCAATAAGTCATGAGCACCAATATGTTTATATAGGTTCAATTAGTAATATGATTGGGTGGTTTCTTAGTGAGGTTCAATATGTTATTCTCTAGTACTGTACAAATTTGATGGTGAATAGTTTTGAATTTCATAATGATATCTCAAAAAGTTTCAAAATCATTAGCACCGATATGTTTCTTTAGGTTTAATTAGTAATATGACTGGGTGGTTTCTAAGTGAGGTTCAGAACGTTTTATTCTGTAGTACCGTACAAAGTTTGATGGTGAATAGTTTTGAGTTTCATAATGATATCTCAAAAAGTTTCAAAATCATCAGCACTGATATGTTTCTATAGGTTTAATTAGTAATATGATTGGGTGGTTTCTTAGTGAGGTTCAGAATGTTATATTCTGTAGTACTGTACAAAGTTTGTTGGTGAATAGTTTCGAATTTCATAATGATATTTCAGAAAGTTTCAAAATCATGATAGTATTATTGAGATGCTATTTCATGCCTTTCCTTATATGCTGACATTTTGTGCAAAATCTTGCTGTAGGAATGTGGATTTACACCTTCAATTGTTAGCTATGGATGTCTTATTAATCTTTACACAAAGGTAAGAAATTTCTACCAATTTCATTATTCCAGTGAATTTTTTTCCTGAAGTTATATATTTTGTTGTTTCTAGGGGTTTTATATTCATCTTTCTTAGCAGTAATTTATGCATTATTTGTGAAGCTGCCAGTTTTTTTCCCCTAACCAGATAGTAGATCAGTCTATTGAAACCCAACATTGTGCCAATTGCTGACAAGAATCAAAGATCCTTCCTTAAATCCCAAAAAATGGTGATTGGAAGGACAATTGACCTAGTTGAAATTGGATGATCAGCTGATTTAAGTCAGGAGGGTCCAATTAGGAGGCTGTGAAACTGTTGACTATGGAGGGCAACACCTGGCCTGGTGGTATAAGACCTGTGCTGGAAATAGCCAGGTCTTGGGTTCTACTCCCACCCTCACCCCAAGTGTGTGTGAGTCCCGGCTATGTGCTGGTCCCCCTACCCCTAGATCCCTGATTCATACCAAGAAAAAAACTGTTTACTATGGCAAACTGTGGCCATTATGCCTATCATCTAATATATTTTCTAAACAAAGTACCTTGCATGTGTCTCATGATAGAAATAGACCAATGAGCTGAATAAGAATGGCTGACCAACTAGGCTGAAACACTGCGAGCCTGCTGGATATCCTTCCTTATTGATTATATATATATATTTGTATGTATGTATGTATGTATGTACGTACGTATGTATGTATTTCATTTTGTATCTGCATATGGGAAGCTAATTGCTTACCAACAGGTGCATTCAATAGTAAAAGCAAATCTGGTAAAATTCCAGCATGAGAATGGGGGTTTGAGTTAGGAGACAACTACTTTGCATAAAAATGCTGAAGATTAGGTATGTTGTGTTTCCGCCCTCTTGGGACCTTGCTTCAGAGGGAACTATGCCTGATTATAGTCCTCTCATCAGTAAAATATAGTATATGATAACCATATAGTAAGAAAACAGAATTCACATTTGCTAAATGTTATCACAGATTTACTAGAACACAGAGTAGTCCTGGAACTGGCCTGTTGCCAATGCCCAGTAATATGAAGTTCTGAATATCTTCTTTAGAATTATTTCCTTAGATTTTTTATTATCCTCAAATATTCTTGTGTTCCTTCCAGGCACATGGCCCTAACAGCAAATGGGAAGTCTCCACAATAGCTTCTAACTTCTTGCCTTGCTCTGAACAACTAACTCTCCGGGTGTTCCTTGTGGGTTTTTGCATGACCAAAACTATACCCAAATCTCTGTAAAACTGCATGCCAAATACTTGAGGCTGAGCGAAATGAAGTAGAAGTTGATTGACAGATTCTTATTTTTTACACATGATACATTAGTTTGGAGAGTCTTTATGGTGGATCAGATGATCTGTGGTTAAGATCTTATCATGCACTGCTGTCTGTGCAGACTGCAGAAGAAACAATCGTGATATTTGGGACACTGGCAACTTCCAAATAGTTTTAGAGGGGAAAGAGCAGATACCAATTGCTTGCAGTGCTCTTGAAAATGATCAAAACGAGAAAGAGCTATTGTTTTCAAGAGTCAACTTCCTTTCATCTTGCTTGATTCCTTGGGGTAGAAAAGACCAACATAAATGGAATAGAGTTCCAACCGACTCTACCTTCCAATAGATGCCAACATTCCATGCATTCTTGTACCCTAAAACATTAATCTAATTCCACAATGGATGCTTTTACCGTTTACGTGTCTTATACACCTCCATAAAGCTAGCTTTAAGGATATTTTACCCATAGCAAAAGTCATCCCAAAAGGATGTTTTGCCCCTCTACAGCCACTAATGCCTTTCAGGAGTTTTTCAATTGTGTCCTTGGTGAACTTCCGTGGATTAACATCATTTGCTCTTCTAATCTGATATGCAGTCCATCCAAGAGAATTCCCATATTAGCTGCTTTGTTTAGGGCTGTAAACAGGGTGGGTTGTACTGGTTTTGACAAGTTCGGGCTTCGCTATATTTAAATTTTGTTGGCCTAAATTTGAGCGTGGCTCACCCCAGACCCAAACTTTTGAGCTCAGACCCAATCCAAACATTATTTTTTGAGTTTGGTTTGTGTTCAGGCCAGCCAAAATTAAAAATATGTTTTAGTGTGTCATTGAAATATTATTGGGAAAAAATATTTGATTGCTTGAATTGAAGAAAAGATCTTTTTAGACTTTTAGGATTTGGATTGAATGGCAACTCAGTAACTTATAATGGCTTGAGCGTTCAAGACCAAAGACTTAACTAATGAAAAGAAATGTGAAAGATGAAACGTGCTCAAGGTTTACAATGTCATTTCGAACGACATTTCACTAGGTGTCACTGGAGAAATGTCGCTGAAATGGGGGAAAAATCAATAGACGTCGTTTCAATAAATGTTGCTAACATTTCATTGACATCAGGGAAAATCTGATAACTTTTGCATCAAGGAAGCCACGAAAAATCGTTTTCCAAGGTGGTTTCATGTCGCCAGCTTGGAAAAAAGTGAAATTTCGCAACATTGTAAACCTTGAACATACTCATTGATTAAGGAACATTTGACATGAACCCAAGGTTCTAAAACTCGGACTTAGGCTCGGTATCCGCCAGGCCCGAGTTCGAGTTAACTCGGCCGCTCTAAAAGAAAACGAAGACCTGTTCGACAGTGGTCTGCGTTTAGTTTCATTTTGCTTAAAAAAAACCACAGCTTTGTTGAGGAGAAGCCGAGAAGTGGAGAAGAGAAATTCAGATCCAGAAGAAGAAGAGTACCAAGCCACGTGTCCTCCACTGACTAGTGAAGATGGAGTGAAGAGGAGGAAAGAAAGAATGAAAAAGAGAAAAACCTGTTACGCAGCTGCCCTCTTCAGATATGCCTTCTTCTACTTATTCTTTTTCTTCTTCTTCTTCATCATCTTTTTCTTTTCCTGCGTTGATGAGTTATTTTCTGGTCATTAAATTAGGTTGATTACAAAATCTGGTAATTTCTGGCATAAATACACGCCACAGGCAGTGGCTTTTTAAAGCCTCTGTCAAGTCACCCTATATGACTCTGGTGATACTGAGTCTTATCGGCCAATACCATTTGGTATCGTCTGAGTTGATCAATCTCGGGCGAGTGTTTCCGAGTTCAAGGGGTCCAACGAAATCTTTCATATCAATGGGGATTAATGGCCTGCCTTGAGCCGATACCAGTTGACTTGACTGATGTATTGGCCAAGGGTTAAAACAATGCATGAACCATTAGATTAAAATCAACTTTCACCAAAAAAAAAGAAAGAAAGATTAAAAGCAACTGCATGGCTTTTTATGGTTGTATTAATTTTGAGCTCAAATCCAATCCCAATTCAACTTCAGGCTTAAGATGAAGGCTGGACTGAACCCAAAATCAAACTAGATGGTCAGTCCGATCTCTTCTTGGGGTTAGTTCTGGTGGGTTGGGCCACACTTATTGCTCTACTTATGATTCACCTCCCAAGACTGACTTGAGATCTCTCTCTCGTTCCTCTGCCTTTCATAATGTCATGGTCATTTGTCCGGGATCAAAGACTGTAAATGGCCCAATCCTAAGCCCCAAAAATTCTTGGGCAGACGGTTTAATACCTAAATCCATGGTGGCATTGATATGAAAAAATGTCTTAAGATACACAATAGTTTTGACTTGAACTGATTTTATTGATCTGTTTTGGAACTCATGCTAAGCCTGTATATTTTACCAAGAAGACAGAGATTAGAAGCTCAAGAAACCTTAAAATTGAAGGGCACCAAGGCATAATATTTACTTAATATTTTTATCACCTTAGTATAAGTTTCTAAAAAGATACATTATGAAATTGGAAGGTGTATGGCATCATACAATCAGGGTATCCCAGTAAATTAGTGTGTTGCTCCAAATATGATCTTGAAAATATGTCATTTTGGTTGGAACATCTTCATTCATCAGCAATTTTTGCATGTATGGACATGCACACACATATTAATTTTCTATTTCTCTCTCTATCTCTTTTTCCCCTTGTTACATATTCAAGTGTTCATTAGTTTGATGTTTTAAATTACCATAACTTGGATGTTGCTTTTTCAGATTGGCAAAGTTTCCAAGGCCATAGAGGTTAGCAAAGGAATGGAACTGTGTGGCATAAAACACAACATGAAAACCTACTCAATGTTGATTAATGGATTTTTAAAACTAAAAGACTGGGCAAATGCATTCGCGATTTTTGAAGATGTTATTAGAGCTGGTCTGAAGCCGGATGTTGTGCTGTACAATAATATCATTAGTGCATTCTGTGGGATGGGTAACATGGACCGAGCTATTCGTACAGTTGAGGAAATGCTAAGGGAGAGACATAAACCAACCTCACGGACATTTATGCCTATAATACATGGATTTGCAAAAGCTGGAGATATGAGAAGGGCCCTAGAGATCTTTGATATGATGAGGCACTGTGGCTGCATCCCGACTGTGCACACGTTCAATGCTCTGATTCTTGGCCTTGTTGAAAAGCGCCAGGTATGTTTTGTATAAGAGGAAAAATTGAGAGCACGAGAACTGTTACATTAAGAAGAGATCTGGATGATGTCTGAATCAATGCCTGTTAAAGGACTGTGCCTTAGGTGAACTGACAGCCATGTAGTTTTTTAAAGCACAGCTTAAATGATCTTGAACTAGTTTCTCCTTGACCTTCTCTTCTCATTTTGCTCTACAATAATAAATTTAATATTATTATTTTGCTGTCTTGCAGACTTTGTTTTGTTGGAGTTTTCTTTCCAGAATTGAGGATTTGATAAATCTAAGTGAAGATTTTCTATGAATTAAATTATTTGTAAGCTAATATATATTTTTTGAATGGTGCTTTTTAAACTAATATTTACCATATACTTGATGAAATATCTAATATTAGTGAGATGTTTGTTAAAAAGTGACGGAAGTGAATGTTCAGTCAATGATAACTTTTCTAACACGTGATCTGAAAATCTCAACAGATTTTGATTGATAATCTATAGCTTCAGGTTTGGTAATTTCCTGCAACCATGTCAACTGTTCTGAGGTTGTGTTTTAGGTTTGTTCATCTTCCTTATGCAAATTGTTTAGTCAAAAGCTAGTTTGTCTTTGGGAAGTTGAAGAATGGGGGCAAGTGGTATATGTTTAGGCACAAGTCATAATTTTCTTAGACAATAGACAATCACATCAACATTATAATTATTCTAATTTTCCCTTGCTGTTAACATTATGAATTATACTTGTGTTTTCTTGCAGATGGAAAAGGCTGTTGGAATTTTGGATGAGATGTCTCTGGCTGGCATAACTCCTAATGAGCATACATACACTACAGTAATGCATGGTTATGCTTCTCTGGGTGATACTGGCAAAGCTTTTGAGTTTTTTACTAAGTTAAAAAAGGAGGGGTTGGAGGTCGATGTATTCTCGTATCAGGCATTACTCAAGGCCTGTTGCAAGTCTGGCAGGATGCAGAGTGCTTTAGCAGTCACAAGGGAAATGTGTGCAAAAAAAATCCCAAGAAACACCTTTGTCTATAACATATTAATTGATGGGTATTACTTGACTACACTTCTTATATTTATTTTGTGCTTCAAGGGGAGCATTCTCTCCACCTCTTCACTTCATATTCTTTGTTTATTTGTCCACTTCTTTTTATTATTCAATTGCAATTTCTATTTTTGCTCTGCCTTTCTTTGGAAAGCATGAATTTGATTTTACTGGAATATTTAATTTTCTTTGCAAAATATCCCACTATTTTCTGTTCTTGGATATTGATGTGGATGTTGCACATAGAGTTGAACCGGATGGTTTGAATGTTGAGGTGCTGTGAGAGCATTGAGGTGCATCTGGAGATCTGATTGGCATCTGCCATTCAAGCTCAAAGGCAAAGTTTATAAGATAACTATTAGGTTGGCTATATGAAGCAGAATGTTAGGCAGCAAAAAGGTAACATTAGTATTTGCTGAGGTGAGGTTGTTGAGATGGACACATGGAAAGACAGAATGATAAGTCAGAAGAAACCAATTTGGCATTGTTTAGGAATCGTCCAAATAGTGGATAAGATAAAGGAAGTACATCAAGATGAATGGGTCTAGTTTAACAAAGACATAGGGAGGTGCCTATTAGCAGAAGGTCAGAGGTTATGTATGTTGAAGGATCAAAAGCGGTAGGATAAGGCTAAATGATTTAATATCACATGATTTGACCAAAGGTGTTGGATATATGTATCTATTTCTTTTGTGTGTGCATATGAATATGTCCGTATATGAATGCATGAATGTATTTACAGATTGGGATGGTGGTTGAAGATTTGTACTGCCAGCCCCAACTAGTTGAGCGAATGCATTTATCTTTGTATTTCTAGTCTTTTTCCCCCTTATTTGTTATCTTCAAGATTTCTCCACTTAGTAGTTCTGTTATGTAGGTGGGCTCGAAGAGGTGATGTATGGGAGGCTGCTGACTTGATGCAACAGATGAAACAAGAAGGCGTTCAACCTGACATCCACACATATACATCTTTTGTAAATGCATGTTGCAAGGCTGGTGATATGCTGGTATTTTAATTAATATCTTTTATTGCCTCATGCCATCGCAGTACTATTCCACAGTACATATTATTAGCTTCTATATGCAATTAGTCTTTTGATTGGAGAAACCTCTTTGCAGAGAGCAACAAAGACTGTTGAGGAAATGGAAGTTGTAGGAGTGAAACCTAATGTTAAAACCTATACCACATTAATAAATGGCTGGGCTCGTGCATCACTTCCAGAGAAAGCTTTGAGATGCTTCAAAGAGATGAAGGTTGCTGGGCTGAAGCCAGATAAAGCTGTGTACCATTGCTTGATGACCTCATTACTGTCAAGGGCTACCGTTGCTGAAGAATACATATGTTCTGGAATTTTGGGTATCTGTAGAGAGATGATTGAGTCTGGGTTGACTGTTGATATGGGAACTGCAGTGCACTGGTCTAAGTGTTTACGGAGGATTGAGAGGACAGGTGGAAAGCTTACAGAAACATTGCAGAAAACCTTCCCTCCTTCTTGGAACTCGTACAGTACTCTTGAGGCAAATTTTAATAGGAATAACCATGATGATGGGACAAAAGGTAATGGTGATGATGATGGTTTATATTACGAGGTTGAAAATGATGATGTTGATGATGATGATGATGATGGAGGTGCTGGTGGCTGTGAAGATGGCGATGAATTTGACCACAGAATGTGGTTTTAATAGAGGTAAGATGAGTAGCGATGTTGAATACAGGCACATTGTTGATAGATTTGAGGTGAGCCAATGGACATTTGGACCTTAGGTATGGATCTGGAAAGCCCTGAATATATTGATTGTCTACAAGTTTTCCATTCTTTGTGATCTGTCCTTTTGCAAGCGAATTTAGTTTGGTGGTGCTTTTTTGTGATATAAAATTTATGATATGATCTTTCTGATAGGTTTACCTCATGTAAAAATAAACTTAAAAAACTGTAAATTTTCCAAATGTTTTGAAGCTAACTGTAAGATTAATATGTTATTTGTACATAATCACATACATCACACATGTGCACTCACACAAATATACTGGAGCCATGTCTGTATCCTTGTTGGTTTGCAGAGTTTACTGGCATGATACTGGTTGATTTATGTATTTTTAATTTCCAAATATTAGATGAGATGCATTCTCTACCTGTATTTCACCTATCAGTTTTGGTTTCATCTAGGTTTAATCAAACCAGAGAATGAAATTGAGAGCCTAGAGCTGATGGAAAGTATGTTATCTTGAATACATTGAGCAGGTTTGTCTTACCCAACTGTGATTTGTTTGTGTGGGTACCTATTGGTTTGTCCTATCCAACTTTGATTTGTTTATGCGGGTACCTTTTGGTTATCTTGATTCTTGAATGCATTGGGCAGGTTTGTCTTACCCAACTGCACTTACAATTCCATCCCATTTCCTTAAATCTTAATGGTTAGAGTTAACTGAGCAGTGTATTTGGAAAAAGAAAGATATTTAGTTGGTGGGAGGACAGAAATGACAAGGCAATAGTTTCAACTTTGCTGACCTAAAATTGAGTTCAACAAAAGTTGTCCAACAAAAACAGGGTGCACTATGTGGAAATCACCTTGATCTAAAAGGTGTTGGGTGGTTTTGGACCTCTCTTAACCTCAAAAACTAGCTTAAGGGATGAGGCTTTCCCTCACACCTATAAAGTGACCACTAGCCTCCTCCACAATCTATGTAGGATAACCAACAATCTTCCCCTCACACATCGACAACCTGTTTCTCCTGTGGGCTATTGGGGCCAAGACTTGTTTAAACCTGGGCTCTGATATTAGTTTTGGGTAGTCTTGGGCCTCTCTTAACCTCAAAAGCTAGCTCATAGAGGCTTTCCCTCACACCTATAAAGTGACTACTAGCCCCTTCCACAACTGATGCGGGATATAACCCAACGGAAGTATACTAAATTCTCATGTATCATTATAATGTTATCAATTTGTTTCCATTTACGTTTTATGTACTTTTATTGGCGAGGATGAATTTTTGTTTTTTCTTTTTCAATGAATTTGCATCAGTTTGTAACTTTCAGTATTCATAATCATTAAGCTATCTCTGGAGTGGTTAAACTTGAAACAATTCTTTGCGATGCTTCATACATGTACAGGTGGATCCTAGATTTTTTATATCTCACATAACCCCTTATGGCTCATTATTCTATATTCTCTCTTGGAAAATTATGAGTGTGGGTCATTAGTATAATGACCCAGTTCGATGTATGATATCCGCTTTAATTTGGTCATATGATAATTGTGTCTTAACTGTTTCTCTTATGGTTCCTGATTCACTTGGCACAACCAGTATGATAGTGAACCTTGTCCATGATGGTGACCTTGGCATTCTCCTAATCTCCTTTTTTCATATTAAATGTGCCTTTTTCCCATTGTTCATCCAAAGGAGCCTTCAAGTGTATAGAATCCATCTTCATCCGTCTGTTTTATTTTGGTTGTTCAATTTAATGCCCAATTGTTCTTCCCTAGTAGCTGTGCGCAGGGTACCCTACCTTTAGGCTTCCATGAATAAATTCCCTTTCTCTGGGGCCTGTTAATGGATTTGGCTGCAGTGCCTCAAATAACATTGGATGAGTTATCCCAAACTTCTTACTAAAATGACTTCAAAAATTTTCAGGAAAAAAGAGAAGAAAGTGAAACAAGTGACACAGGAAAACAAGCCTGGCCTGTGTTAAGCCGGGCTCACCAGACAAGGCCCTTTTTAGTTTCCAGCAAAAATGGTTACAAATGCACTACCAGAAGAGAAGAAAGTGAACAAGACAGGAAATCTAAAACTTTATGTGGGCAAGCAGAAAAAAGGAAACCCCGTTTAACAGGAGAGATGTTTCTGATGGCTTAAATGTGTGAAGCACGAACCAAAAAATCCGTTACTCTGCCCAGACAGATTACAGAAGAAATTCTAGAACACATGGTGTTAGCTAAAGCAGATTGTGACTTAAAAAACATAAATGTGCTTGATAATTTGGTCAATAACTTGATTCCATCAGCATTAACTTGACTGGGTTGTTTAGTGGTGAGATTAGTAGTTTTCAATTCATCTTGAGAGACATGGCAGCTGCAGTTGCATATTAAAGATAGCCTCCATCAAAAGCAGTACACCAGAAAGTGAAGAGTGTCTCCAGAACCAAATAGCCTCCCAAATACTTATCTGGAGAATTAATCACTAGCGACGTTCTGTTGCTTTCCATCATTATCTCACTAATTACAATCATTGATGGCATTCCTAACTTCTCACACTGTACATCAATGTTGAAAACCACTACTAATGACTTGAGCTAGAGACAGTCATGGCATCTTAGACTTTGCAGGGAGAGACTGATGGTGTAGTTACATTTTACTTAAGAACAGAACCAATTTTCAAGTTTTACCCACTGAAGGATGCCATGGATTCTGATCTTTGCTCCAGGTGTCTCTGCACAATACATCTAGCTTTTGCAGCATGGTTTTGATCTTGTGATGAACAAGATTGGAAGGGAACATAGACATCAATGCTTAAAATCTAAAAGATTGGATGGGGCTTAAACTTTTATTGAACTGAGACTGATTGAAGACATTTGCTCCATTAACAGTTATGGATGCCAGTACTTTTAACAGAATAGTATTTGACAGGACCATGGAGATCGTCGCTGTTACTCAATGTTTATGTAGCAGATGTGACTCCAGGGCATGTAACGTTAGGTTGGAAAGTTAATGAAGCATTGATTCTGGGTGGTGGTGGGCTAGATGACCCAAAATCAAATCCAAGTCCCAATCGATGTGAGCTTTAACGCGCTGCAAATGTGGTGCGTGTGACCTAACAACTGTTGCTGTGGCTGTGTGTTATTACTGTTACATTGGTTAGCGTCATCTTCTACGTTTGTTTTGGAGTTAAATAGCATTGAAGAGTCTCATAGGAAAATGCGACCTGATTTACAGATTGTATGCTTTAAAACCACCATTAAAGTTCTCTCTCTCTCACTCTTTCTACATGCAATATACAATTAAAAACATACAGAAGGGACCTTGAATGTTCTTAATAGCTGGGTAAGAGATTTCAATTCTTGAGGCCCTTTTTGGTGGGGTTGGTGGGCTCAAGCAATGGATGCATAAACGCTGTTTGAATACTTCTCTGCTATTTACACTGTTTGAAATACACATCTCTCTCTCCCTCTGTGTGTGTGTGAGAGGGAGAGAGAGAAAGAGAGGTAAATATATAGAGGTCTGGCTAGTTAATGCTTCTTGCATATGGGGGTTGAGAATTGAATTTGGCTGAAATCAAGGTTCATGAAGAGAGCATGCAGGACTATACCAAACTCTCTTATGTAATACTAGCCTTATAAAGTTTGATGTGATATCAGGTGCAATTTTGATGTGATACCAAGTGCAATACCCAAAAAAGGAAAATTTGGCTAGGGTACCAAGGACGCATTGGATGAGGAGTTGATTTCTCATTAAAAGTTCAAAATGGGCAGGTTCATTCATTTCTGATCTCAATTGATAAGTTCGGACGAACCCAACTCGATTTTAATATCATTGTCTCTGATTCAGTATTTGCTTTGATACTGATCCAGACCTCGGATGGTGTTCTGTACTTGTTATTTGCAGAGGGATCAGGCTAAGCAAGGCTAATCTCCAACTGTTTCAAAAAAACTAAAGGACTCAAGGTGATTGATGGGTAATAACCCAGTTGCAAGGAGGTTTAGATTAACGAAAATTTATTGACACCCCATGTCATGCCAGCCCCAAAACTGTTTAAACTTTGTGGGGTTGGGCATAAGAATAAATGTAAGAATTGGTTGTAGTGATGAATTATCAAATCAACATTTATGGGTGTGCTTCATAAATGTTCCTAAATGAATCATCATTTTGACAGTGTATTTGGGTTAATCTAGATCCAGACTTGGATCAGTGTTTTGTGAATATGGATTATGGATCCAAATGGAAACCATTTGATTGGGATCAAACAGTGGTTACCGTAACGAAATTTGATGGTTGACCAAAGAATCCGGCGGTTACTTGACTGTTCCAATTTGTGGGTGCATAGGACAGGTTAGTTATTTTGGTTAAAAAATGATTAACTGAAAAGGATTTACATTTCATGATGCAGAGACAAAGAGGTAGAGGAGGACTTAAGGTTGGTGAAAATGAGGAAGGACATGATCCAAAAAGGAGCTTCTGCTTCATGAGACTCGAGCTTTTTTAACCCTTTGTCTGTATTGCATATCTAGTGTCTCACTTCCATGTAGAGACTAAGACTCAAACCTCAGAAAACAAAAACCCATTTCAAATAATAAAGGAAGAAAAGAAAGGAGGTGCAGCATAGTGGAAAGTTGAAACCATGTTGCATTTATGAAGGTTTGATTCAACTTAATGAAGGAAGGGTTTGACCAAAACAAGTTGGTCCCCTAACATGCCTGGTTGTGGAGTGTAGAGGTGGTTCACTTAAAAATCTTCTAATCACAAACCTTTTCAAAGAGGAGAAAAAAACTATAGAACATCCAGGATATCACTCCACCAAGAAAGGTACCTAGGGTTTAAATAGCACATTGAAAAAATTATGTTAGGTATCTGAATGGTATTAGGGGTTTCCAATTGAAAGGTACCCCATAAGGGTTGGTGCAAGGTCTACTAGGCTATACAGCTAAGTATCTCATGTGGAAATATCATTGTTGGAGCTGTCCAGTGCTACAGTAGAGGGACTTTTGGACTCTTATGCATCATGGCAGGTGGCATAATGTAAGCCACCTGGAAAGTAAAACTTCAATATTTTTTTCCAAAATGCCAAGTGTAGCTTCTTGTTATGTGCCACATGTCAACAAAAAAAAAAGTAAGAACAATATTAAGAACAAATGATAAGAGGGTAAATGGCTTAGGGCCCAGACTTGAAATAACAGTTTGGTGGTGAACATTTAAGGTTCATGAGGTCTTCCAAGAGTTTAGTGGCTAATATTGAATGACAAGATCTTGTCAACACCACCTAATGTTTGCTTTTCCCACTTGTGTTTGAATTTATTACTAAGTAATTAACACTAGCATTTCTATTCAGTCTTTGCCAACCTTCCACCTAAATATTGTGCCCAAAACAACTGTAGGACATTAAAGACATTACAGTTACAGGATTAAGAATTTTGAGGCCATTGATGACATATAAACAGGTTCTTAAGCAAGTTGGGATTATTGCTTTGCATCTCAAGCTTTGTTTGTCCAGGATCTGCCTTTAGCTTAATCTCAAGAACACTTGAAAAAACACACTCATACCCCCACAACTACTGTCCCAAATGGGTTTAGTTCATAAAAAATTAGGTTAAACAAAGCCTTAAGACTACACCCAAGAACTCAACAATGAACACCCAGATCCACGTGTACGCGCGTTTGAAGAATAAAAAACAGAATGGAATATTCAATAAACCGCTTGCATGACCACATTAAAGAGATTCAAGCACAAGATCATATAAATGAAGTTTTTGACTAATCAAAGATATTGCTACATTAATCATCTCATCAATGCCACCACCCCAATAGTCAAAAGTAATGAAGTCGATACCATTGACAAGCTTGTTTTTCTAGATTTCCTTTTCTTTTGGTGGACATCATCTTGTTAGAATCGTTACGTGAGTGAGAAATCATCATAAAAGAAAGGAAAAAACAACAAAAATGAAGGAAAAAAAAAAGATAAAGAGATCTGGAACATTAACTGTAGGATCAATGGCGTAAGCTAATTTTAAAACTACTTCTAAACGTGAATTTTTTTTGGTGGAACACTTCTAAACGTGATGGTTGGTGGAGAAAGAGGAAAACTCATTTAATACTATCCAGCACCAACATTGACTTAAGATTTTGTTACTAATTTGGTTTCTTCCATCTTATTGTCAATACATTACCTTGTTACTTCTTAAACATAAACAAACACACACATCATAAGCAGCTACTATCCTCCATGCCCTCAAGTCAAAAGGTAATTTAGTGAAACGTTTAATGACTTCCTTTCTTGTGAAGCAACAAAAATAATGTGCATAAAATTTTTCTGTATTAGCCTTATAATAATCGGTATTGACAGCTGCAGGTGATTTGAATAACAAAAAAAGGGAGGGGGGGGGGGGGGGGGGGGGGGGGGAGGGAATCACCATGTAGAATCCATTTTGGGTGAGCCAGAAATATGAGATCCAGAAACTTAGGGTCAAAGAGAGATGACTTCATTTCTCAGCATTTTCTTTTCCCTCAGATATGGAGGAGTTGAATTTGATACATGGGTAATGAAGAAAACAATCATGCAAGAAAAGGGGCTATAGATCTCAGCTGAACCAAGCAAGCAGCCATGCCAGTAAGCTTCTCTTAGGGAAAAATAGAATGCTTATTAAATGAATAATCTAAATTAAAGGATCCCATATATGTATATTTATATTTATTGTACTCTTTCAGTTAGGATCCCATATATCAAAACTACCAATTGGCCATGTATTTGACCTAATGATGGTATGACCTGCAAATTGGATGGCATCAATCGAATTATATTAACAGTTTGATTTACAAAGTTTACAGACACATAAAATCATGTAAACCTTCAAAAATAGATCTTTTACCCAAAAATGCAAAAAGAAAAATCTCAGTCTTTCTATACAGTTAGGTTTGTTGAACTAACAAAGGCACCCCCACTTACCTAAAGTACCCTCTAATAGATTAATACCAACACTTCAACAAGAGAGAGAGAGAGAGAGAGAGAGAATCCCCATGTACTAAATGTCTCTGACATAAATATGTACTTATCCATGATGACAAAAAAGAAGTTAATAATATAAGAAAAAGCTTTGGTAAATTTTATCAAAACCCAACTTATTATCCATTACTAAAAATGGCCAACTATTATTACATTTATTTTGATTACCAGTCCCTCATTTATTTTTTGCTTTTAATTTATTTATAACACCTTGGAATTATTTAGACTTTAAAGTCATGTCAGAATTCTAGTATAAATTCAATCAACCACATAAACAAGATAAACCCAATTTCTATGAAAATAAAAATAAAAATAAAAAACAAAACTTCCTATAAAATAGAACAGAGAAGCTAAGATCAGATATGTTTCACAGAAAAACCTTGTATCCAGCCAAACCTCACAGACCCCAAGAGTAGGGTTGAAAGATTGGGAATTCAGGTACCATAAACAGAAAGTGAAAAAGACATGTAAAAGGACATGCAAATCAGAGAAGGAAAAAGGAAGCCCAAGTTTATCTCCTTCCAGGAAAAATGGTTATTTTGCATCAGCAATTTACATTCATAAAGCTCTGGAAACAGCCAAAATTTCCCTGGAAATAAGGTTTAAGAAAAAGTGAAATTATCATCTCATCTTCATCTTCCCTTAAGATGAGATATTGAATGAATACAGAGGGTGGTGAATTCTATAAAAGTAGACAGCCATTAAACAACATTAAAAACATGGTCAAAGGGGATTGCCACCTAGAACTCAAGCTCTCTATATAGAGAAAATGAATCTGTCCATATTCATAATTCAATTTATTGTCTTTTTTCCATTACTAGATTTTCCACAATAACACATTTTAACTACCCTCCAGATATAAGAAAATGGGATTATAAAGATGAGGAAAGAGAGAGACTACCATGATAAATTGAGTCTAGCTTGTGGGAGTTGTGGAAATATCATGAGATTTTGAAAATATATATCAGTTTTGATAAATGTTCATGAACCCCACAAGCTCCACAGAGGCAATTTGAAGAGCCACCCAAGCTGGGTGCTATTTATGTGTTCACATATAAAGCAACACAAAAACCATAACTAGACAAGAAAGACGAAAGAGGTTGGGAAATTCATGAATTCTTCCATGATTTGTTTTCTCTCCAATTCCAAGCTCCTCTTCTCTTTGGATTTTATATTTCAACTTTCTTTAATCTAACAGCCGTTTGGCTTTCCTTCTGGGTTCGATTCTTCTTACAACACCTATACACACCGACTAGAGAAGCAAT
Source organism: Buxus sempervirens (assembly GCA_947561395.2). NCBI lineage: Eukaryota > Viridiplantae > Streptophyta > Magnoliopsida > Buxales > Buxaceae > Buxus > Buxus sempervirens. Next base: position 6,786,326 of record OX387182.1, read on the forward strand.
GAATGAAGGCTCTCAGCAATTGTAGTTGTAATATTTACTGCAATTTCCCTCCTGCAACCTTCTTGGGATTTTTTCCACAATTAATACATTTCCTGGCCTCAATTTACGCTCGTCTTCTACCGATTCTCAATTCAATTCGGGATCTCTCTTTCTCTCTCTCTCTCCACCTCTCTCTTTCTCTCTCTTAATTGCCTCTCTATTCCCTCTGCCTCTCTCCCTTAATTAAATTAGGATTTAAGAAAACCCCATATCTCTCCGTTCTAGTCTTTATATAATGGCCATAGAGTTTCAACAACACCACCAACAACAACAAGACCATGTTCATGGTGGTGGTGGTGGTGGTGGTGGAGGTACTATTGGCGGTGGTTTTGTCCTCTCCGGTTCGAGCCTAGACTGTCTCCGTCAAGCCATCCCAGTCACTCTTGATCTCTTAAATTCCAAGCTCGCTTCGTCTCCAATCGAATTAGACGAACCATCTCCTCTCCCTTCAGGTTGGCAAAAGGTCCTTGACCTTAAGGTAACATATATATCTTCATCTCTTCTTCTTTTTTCTTTCCTCCATTATTATCTTCTCTACTTCGTTGATCTCATCGCTACTGTTTTATTGCTCTGAACGGTATTAATTTGTTTCTCTTCTTTCTCAGACCGGTGAGATATACTACACCAAGGATACCCAGAAGGGGTTGTTTGGAGACAGGAAGATGAGTCGCAACGGGAAGAGTCCTAAGCTCGACTTGAAGCTGAACCTGTCACCACCGAGGGCGAACCCTCACGTTGAATCACCGAACCGTTCAGCTTCGTCTTCACCAACGTCGCCTCCGAGCTCATGCGTGTCATCAGAGCTGAACCCCGAAGAGACTCTTCGGTACTCCAACAGTCCAGAAGCAACATCAATGGTGTTGGTCGGGTGTCCTCGTTGTCTCATGTACGTGATGTTGTCTGAGGAAGACCCCAAGTGTCCCAAGTGCAAGAGCACCGTTTTGCTTGATTTTCTTGGTGACAACAATAACAAACACAATACCCAGAAGACAAGGAAGAGCTAGGCAGCTGTTTCATCAAATATTCTGCTTGGTGTTTCTACTTTCTAGTCTGATCACTCGGATATAGGTTTCTGTTTATCTTTTTTGGTTTTCCCCTTTTTCTACTCATGTTTCTGTTTCTCCTAACGATAGAATATCAGCAATATCAATACAGAGAGTGGTCCTATCTCTCTTTAGTTTGCTTCCCTCTTTTGCTGAAGACAATGTAAACGGGCTACCTGCAGTCGCTCATATTTCCCTGTCAAACTTTATCTACTTTTGTAACTTCTGCCATTGTTTTCCACACACACACGTACACGCACACGCGCATATAATATATATATATTATCCTACCTTAATTCACGTATATCAATGGATATTTGGCAAGTTAAACGCAATTTTCTATACACACAATGGATATTTCGCCAACCTTATCTTATCCATTTTTATATTTATAGAGACTTATTTACATATAAGTCGATATTTAATTTGGCAATTACATGTATTTATATTAGTGGATAGTACGTGCAAAGTAACACGCATGTGGGTGTACAAGTTGTACAACCTGATGCGATAGTTAGTTATAAGTTATATATTATGCTAACGAATTAATTGGGAGATAGAAGTCAATATGAACAAGCAAGAGGGAGGCAGTAGATGTTTGTCGAGAATATATCTGCGTGTTTAGAATAGCTTAGGCAGTACCTTGCTTCATGTACTAATTTTTAGACCTACAATTGCATGTGCATAATTCGTTAATTATCAAAATTTTATGTACTTTGTAGCGTCTTCCCCTTCAACACACACACATATACGCACACACAATTCATCTAAAAATGCAATGAAAGGTATACCCCACTTTTTCATTTGTACTTTTATATCACCTCGCATCCATTATGTGTCAATTTTTAGACACAACACATTTATCACATGCTAGAAAAGAATGCTAAGGTCCTTGTAGGGAGCTTGGAAAAAATTTAAACATTTTTTAACAGTTTTAGGCATCCTAATTTTCATTTGAAGATATTCCCTACAAGAAAATAGATTCGTTTCTTGACAATGGATAAAAAATATGTTAAATTCCTAACAAACTTTAAGTCCAAAAGGATAAGCTCAGGATCTATCCCCACAAAACAAAGCCCTATTGATGTAGATTAATTTTAAATGAAAGCATGACTTCGTCCATTTCCTAGAAACGGATACACAACAGCCTTTAGCATACCATATGAATACATTTTGAATAATGTTTGGTGCGCTTTGAAGGAGAAAAAATGAAAAAAAGGAGGCACGAGTATTTCACTCTCAATCCATTTTGAAGAAATGGATACAAGCTAACATGGCAAGATTTCCAACTTGTACACCTTTTAATGAAGCTAATAGATGTTAAAATATTGTCCATGCAGTCTACCTAAAGGATCCCTCTTATTTTAATGGTCTAATTCAAGTCATAACAAATAAGTGTGTCACAATGTACCCACCAAACTAAATCCTTCTTAGTTTAATGGTCTAAAGAAGAGCACTTGCATATTACCCACAGCACTTTCCTTCAACTTTGCAATTGATCATGTTGTATAAAAATAAATAATTTTTTTTGGCAAAAACACTTAAAAATAGATGAGTAATCGTAGATTTTTCCATAAAAATTTTACAAGAAAAAATTGATGCATATGATATATAAGCAACAGAGAAGTATGCCTGTGTTTGGATTCTCTTTCACAAAGTTGTTCCCAAAAATTTAAAAGAACAAAAAAAATATTTTTGATAAAATTTTGGAGAAAATCAGGAAAAAAAAAAGGTTTTTCTATTTTATTGATAGACAATGATTTGTTATTTCTCCTCAATATATGTGCCTGTGTCAGCGTATATATACACCAATAATCCTGAAAGTATTAATTTTTTGGCTTTCAAAAGCCAAAAAAAAAACTTTTGAGATGCAATACCAAATGGTACTTGTTTCCTCTCTGTGTACGTAGAGAGAGATTCGACACTTCTTTTAAGGATCAAAATTATAAACTTCACCAAGAAAAACCACAGAACCAATGAAGGAATTGGTTGAAAGTAAGTATGTATGTATACTGGTTTTATTAGAACATTGTTATCAACGGAGTTTAAAGGCCACTTCACCTGGAAGCAATATCTAGTCTTTATTTTCTAGTTAGCTCTACTCTATAAATAGATATCTACGTACTTTTGTATATTGCAAAAATATGCATTTTATTAGCTAAAATTTATTATATGAAGCGAAGGAGTTTATGGAGGAGGGGTAATCAAGTAAAATAGGGGAGGAAGGTGGGGTTGGGTAGTTCGAGCATTGAAAAGAAAGAGCAATTTTGGATTGAATTTCCATAAAAACAATTAAATGCAAGAGTAATTGAGACGGTTGAGAATAATGAGGGTATTACGTCAGATGATAAATACAAATTTATTTCCACCATCTTGGCCCTCTTCCCCCCCTTCACACAATACTCACTAAATGCCATCTTCTCTTGCCATACTCTATTTGGGCAATCTTCTTCTCTCTCCTCTCCCCTCTCTATCTCTCTCTCTCTCTACCCATTCTCTATTCAATTCAACTTTCGCTTCTTTCTTTCAATCCCACAACCTTAATGCACGCATACACCTAAACCTCTCTCTTTCTAAATTTTTTTTTAAAGTGCTTCAACATGCACCTGAACTTTAATATAGACACTTTCTCTCTCTAACTTCTCCTGTGTCGGTTAAAACCAATAAACCGAATACCAAACATATTAGGATGGGCTTCGGACAACATCTTCCTTGTCTATGTTAGTCTAGAGGGTTCCTCTTTCTTTTATGTTTCTCATCCTTGTGTTCATAGTACGAAGCATTTTCAAGGCTTACAGTCATACACTGTGTGCGTGAGTAATTGAGCCCACAGAATTAGCATGAGAAGGAGAAGACTAGCTTTCATGGGTTCATTCTATTGACCAGTCAAAAGCTGGTGAAACATCGTACTGCTTATTGATGTAACTAATAAACTGTAATTTTTTTTTTGGTGAACTCTTTTTTTCTGGCTTGCACGTATAAACCATGAACCCACCTATGTTGGAAGCCAAAAGGAAGTGGAATTGCTTTATCAACTACTTACCGAAAGTCTGAAACATTTACTTAGAAGTCCGCAATTTAGGCGCCCCAGTTGCAACAAAATCAAACCTAATGATCTAAGAAATGGGTAATTGCCTTACCTTTTAGGGGATGGAAGATCTAAGGTCAAGATAATGGAATAATCTAACTTAACCCTGTTGACATCCATGCTCTGAGATTTCTCCTTTGTTCTTAAAAGGGTCCAACATCATAACCATCATATATCACTAACCATAGACATTTTAGGATGATCTAAGACCACAGGCTGCACTCCATAAATAGCATAACCACCGCTACTTACAGCTCACAATTAGGTGGGAATCTGTACTTTGGCCAAAAATCTGAGTGATGGAATCATAATTATTCAATCAAAGACTTCTTACACGACAAGTTTCGTCCTTTGATAGCCATCATAAGGAAAGAACAGGTCGGAATGTTATGCTCATCCCAGCAAACGTCCTTTCGTACTAGAGGCAACCCAAGGATCACTTTCAAGTCAGTGTATATACAAAACATCCTCAAGCTTTCACTATAATAGCCAATAAAGGATCAAGCACCATTTTTCTCTCCTGGACAGTAAATTTATAAGGAAGTTTATATTAGGGAAATTTAATTTTTAGTGGTACTTTATCAAACTATTTAAGATTTAGTAGGCAAAGTTTTGAGTTTTAACTTTTAGTACACCTTTATCAAAATAATTAATTTTTAGTGTCATTTCACTATTACAAATCAACTATTCCAAAAATGCCCTTACGTCACTTATCCAAATGACTTGTACAAGTCACTTTATTGACTTGTACAAGTTACTTTTTGACTTGTACAAGTCATTTTATTACTTGTACAAGTCTAAAATGGCTTGTACAAGTCAATTTATTGCTTGTACAAGTCTCGGAAGTAAATTTTATAAGGGTATTTTTGGAAGAATTTAGTTGTAATAGTGAAATGGCACTAAAAATTAATTATTTTGATAAAAGTGTACTAAAAGTTAAAACTCAAAACTTTTCCTACTAAATCTTAAATAGTTTGATAAAGTACCACTAAAAATTAAATTTCCCTTTATATTAAGCATCCAATAAGACATGCTTATAACAGAGATTAACAGGCAGTGATTGTTACCATCATTTCAAAGAAGTTAAAATAGAGAGAGAGAGAGAGAGAGAGATTACCTTTTGAGGATGAAGCTGGAATACAATCTCTCATCAACTTGCATCCTGCATTTTAACTAACAAACTCACCAAAACTACTCAATAGGTGGAGAAAACAAACAAAAGGCAAGAAAACAAAACCTGGCATGAATGCTACCACCAGAATTTCTGACAGATGACATTTAACAAATATGCAAGAACAAAGTTACACTCATTACGCCAAAGATACATATGTATGAAGGAATCTGCTTTTAATTACATAGGTCAAACCTCATAACTTATCACCATGTGGCCACATTCAATGGATGATCTATTAACCATTTTAACCATCTCCCCAAATTTAACAAATGACACATTGCATATCAAAGAACCCATCATGTAAGATATGATGTAAAAATGATAACCATGCACGCAGCTGTTTGGAGAACACTATTACATAGATAAATGGGCACCCAATTTGTTCAAAGCATCCATAAAGACACGCATCTCCCATTGACAGACAATTGAACAGCTACACATATTATGCTGGGTACTTCAAGACCCCAATATGATTCACCTCCATATCCATTGCTATAAATTTCTACTGACCATAGTCATATTTGTTTGTTGGAAGGGGGAAAAAGCATTGTTATTGTTGACGGGATGGGTGCCCATTTATATTTCATTTGTCGCAATGATCATGACAGAAAAAAAGGAGAACAGATGGTGCATTTTACATAAAACATTGTACTCCCATCATAGACAGACAACAACAGTTCAAGGTTCTTAATTTTGCTGATTCTGTGTTAAACAGCTTCTTTTCCTCCTTCAAAGGTAAACTGGAATTGGAGCCTTTGGACCTTGATTTCCTTGTGCAGGGCTGAAGTCACTAAAATCAGATACAGGTTCAAGCTTCTTTGTTGGTCTGGTAGTGTAATAACTGCAATAAAGAGATTCTGTCAAAGGACCAATAAGCACGCACAAAACTTCTTGAGAATCTGTGTTCCTAGGCAGCATGTGCAAACATTTAGGAATGCACATCTATGCCTAAGATCGCTGGTTTTTTAGACCCAGCAGGTCCCAATAACATTTTATTCATACACATTAGCAAGTATGAACCAGTCCAGTCAATCACCTTGTCCACACAACGACTATTTTGAGCTCAGAATGCTACATCTTGGCTTCCTGAGCTCAAGATCTCCCGCCAAACTAGTTCTAGCCCAGCGCACAAGGCTCCCGCCACTGTGTTGGGTCTGAGGTACACAGCCTTACCCCAATAAGTGGGGAGGCTGCTTCCTGTGACTCGAACCCGCAACCTGTAGGCCGCAATGGAGCAACCTTACCATCCCACCAACGTAGTCCAATGTTGAAAACTGGTACATTCAACAGCGCTATGCCTTAGTTGTCATAGATCAAGGAGATGATCATAGTCAAGTTAAATTCTTATATGGTTCTTCAACTTTAAAAAAGATATGGGTTCAATTATTGCCTGAATCTAACAGTCAAGAAGGTCCAAAAACTCAACTTCAGTCTAGAATGTCTTCAATTTTTACCTTGATACTATAGCTAAAACAGGATTTTCTTTATAAAAAAAAAAAGGTACAAACCCCATGTTCATGGATGGTGTACAGAACACTCGCAAAAACAGGCTAAAGGGAAGCAGTACAGAGTCCATCAAGGGAATCCTAATTCGAAAAATACATATGGGAGTCAGGCTATGAAACTCATTAGACAAAGGAAGCCACAGATACAGCAGCTCCTGAGCATGGCAACAAACTCTCTACACAATGGCGCTTGCTAAAATTCCGTTCTGGTTGGTGTGAGCTTGAGATTGGAGGAGACTAAAGCTTGGGCAGATATTTCAGGTTGCCCAATGGGTGGCCTTAATCCTATTCAGGTCTGCCCCTAGGTGGACCTCCTAGCACATTATCCATCTAGGAGACAGTTATTGAGAGAATGGAAAATAGACTTGAAAGTTGGAAAAGGAATTACCTATCTTTCAGAGGGAGGATTTCTTTCATGAGACCTGCTCCTGCAAACCTTATGTTTATTTTTTTCTCTGTTCAGGATGCCAAATAAAGTAATAAAACAAATTGAGAAACTTCAAAGAGACTTTCTTTGGGAAGGAGAGAGTCTCACAAAAGATATTCTCGTGAGGTGGCAGGTAGCTTGTAGGGAGAGGGAGGGAGGGACAGAGAGAGAGAAAGGGGGTATTAATGTCAGGAATATCTCCACAAGAAATTCAGTATTATTGGTTAAATGACTATGAAGATTCAGATTTTATAGGCATAGTATTTGGCATAAATTTACTGAGAGCAAGTATGGCTTGTCTAATTCTCATTGGGACATTAAAGGCAGAGTCTGCATGACAGGACGGAGCCCATGGAAAGCAGTGGTAGCATTAGCAACTGAGTTTTACACCCATACACGATTTTCTATTGGATCAGGGAGATCCATTCGTTTTTTACATGATCTACTGTGGGGTCAGTATTTGTTGTCTCTCCATTTTCCTCAGATTGTCTGTTTGAACAGATCCCTGATGCCCTTGTGCATGATGTCCTTTACTGGTCTGATTATAGTTTGGTCTAGAATCTTTCATTGAGGAGGGATCCACGACTAGTAGACATTTCGGAGTTGGCCTCTTTGTTTGATAGTCTTAAGGATGTCTTCACTGATCCTCAAAGCTCTGACTTGTGTGTGAGGTGTCCCAACCCATCTGGTGTTTTCTCTTGTCGGTATTTTTTTTAGTGTGTCCCTTGATGATACCTTAGCACCCATGCTCCTTCTCACTGCAGTCCCCTTCGGAAATCCTTAGTGCCTCCCAAAAGAAAAAGCTGTTGTGTGGACTGCGCTACTTAATAAGATTGACATGGCAGACCATCTCCAAAAGACGAGAAGATGGATAGCTTGTCTCCTAACATTTGTGCTCTCTCCATGCTGCAGAAGGAATCTATAGATCATATATTCATACACTTCACTTTCCCTTGCAGGATCTGGAGATGGTTCTTGGAAGTTATTGATATGGTGTGGGTTTCCCCAAGAATTATGGTTGGTTTGTTCAACCAGTGGAAATTAGCAGGGTTGAGTAGGAAAGGACTATTCTATATCAGCTTCTTATCCATGCCATTCTTGGGCACATATGGAAGGAGAAGAATAACATGGTATTTGAGGAAAACAGGGCAACCATTGATAAGGTCATCAAATCCATCAAACCTGCAGTGGCTTCTTGGGCTTTGGGATATAAATAAATCAAGGGCTCATATGCTTCAGAGATCATGAGGAATTCCGTGGTGCTTTGTTACGCATCCATAAACATACAATCCATTGTAGGGCAGTGGCAACCCCGTAGGGCAAGGACTTTGAATTTGAACCTTGATGGGTGTGCTTTAGGGAATCTTGGGACGTCGAGAATTGGGACGTGATCAGAGATCACATGAGTGTAGTGTGTTAGCCTTTTGTGGACCTGCAGGGTGGGACATTCTATTCAAGCTGAGTTGTTAACTCTGGTATGCACATAATAAGGACCAAGGGGTTTTGAGAGGTCGTAGTGGAGGGGCATGCAGCTGCTATTACTCATTTCATGGTGGAGGATGAGCCTGGCCCTTGGAGACTACGACATATGGTAAGGCTGGCTAGATTCCTGGCACATGGGTTGAACATCTCCATCCGCATATATCAGCCAACAAGGTGGCGGGTAGTTAGCTATTGCAGGGACTAGTCAACAGGATCTCATTGTTGGGGATAATGGAGTATGCTTAGGTGCTTCTTATTTGTTGAGCTAAGGCTCCTCAGCACGCAGATTGCATAATCTCACTAGTCTTGTCCTGGAGATAATGCTGAAAAGGCATGAAATAGGACATAGACTCAAATGTCATATTCCTGATGATGTATTTTTTTTTTTCATTTTCTCATGGTGTGTTCTGGCAAATCCGTGTTTGTTCTAGACGCAAATATCATAACATCATCCATCAGATGGTATGGTATTTGCGTCTAGAACAAACACGGATTGCCAGAACACACCATGAGAAAATGAAAAAAAAGTTCCTTGGTTTTGAACAGTGAGAATGTTTTGGTCCTCTAATGTTTATTATATTCCACACGATATAGGACAAACCTGCCTTTAGTAACTAGGGGAAATTTTAGTTTTAGTGGCAGAACTTCAGGGGCTTTGACAGGCTGCTGGTTGGAACACAACATCAATTATTCTCTTATCATTGAATTCGGAACATGACATCCAACATTCTTTTGTTGTATAACATGCCCGAAGTTAATGTGATTATCTAAATTTCAACAATCTATGAAATTTTTTTTTTTTTGGGGGGGGTGTTTATATTTTCCAATTCAAGGGCCACCGATAAGATCTGCAATAAAAATCAGATTTTTGGTTAATAACATTCATTGTTGTCAGGCATTTAAGAGGGATGTTAATTTGATAAGATTGGGTCCACAATTTGTTACAGCAAACACCAATATCAAATTTCATAAACATAAAAACTACTATGAAAATATTAATACACTCAGATATCCTTTTACAACTTAGAAAAATGTGATACGCATATGAATGGTAGTTTTTACAACTGTAACAACAGTGTTAATAGACATTATTCCTAGATGGGAAAAAAGAAATAGACTGCTTAGCAAAAACAGTTAAAATTTTTTAACGAAATCGAACAAATTCTACAATGTATCAGAATTCAGTATATGGTTAGAAGCAAATATAATGAATTCTGAACCTTTACCTGTTCATGTTCAATACAAAAACTTCACAGAAGACTTGCATGTGAATTTCAACAAATGCAGTATCCAATTGTGTCAAAGATGCTCAGATTCTAAACTTGATGCGAATCAGGGCAGCAAAAATAAACATATCAAGAATTATTTTGCTCAACTTCACCCCATCCACTACTGCTTCTGATGTATTTATCCACAATACCAAATTCCCTATTCTGGGCAATCCGTCTTGCATAGTTCTCAGTTGAAATTGGGCCCTTCTTCAGTCTCCGGTAATAAACAATCTCCCAAGGCCACAAACGAGCAGAACCAAAGTAAGCCTCTACAGATGGGTACTTTTCATTTTCTTCTGGGCATGCCAGGCCATAATGCTTCAGAACTGCATGCATCTCCTGTGATGATATGCCAGTAGAATGGTTTGTGCAAGGACCAACAGGAACCTGAGAAGATGACCTACCATCAGGTGCCTGCACAGGTTCCATAAACAGTGTCTCAGGTTTATGAGGGTCCCCCGAGCTTTTGGTATCCTCTGGAGCGGTACACTCAGCAGTAAAATCACAATGTTCTAACATGCTTGTGCATGGATGTTTGTTAGACATGGTTTGGGTCCCATGGTCCTGTTGTGAATAATGGTCCTTGTTCATGTCCACCTCTACTTTGAAGGATGATAATAAATTTCCCTCCATAGTATCACTTGTATTTTTAGATTTGGAGTTATCTGAACCCACATCGCCTTCTAACAATTGCCGATGCTCGACCACAAGGTTCTCAGATTTGGGGAAAGCATCCTTGTCAAAAGAACAGTTTTGGGAAACACCTGTAGCATCCATCTTCAACTTTTTAGGAGAAGATTGTTGTGGCCGACCTGGTGATATTGACAATGACAATGGTATAGGAGAGCTTGACCTTGCTCTTGATCGGGCCCTTGAACTTTTTGACCTTGAGTATGACGATGTTGAAGAGGACATTGAACTAGAAGATAATGATATCGATCTGGAACGTGAACTAATCCCTGATATATACTTTGAAGAAAGGGAACGGGAGCGTGATCTAGATCCTGTACGATCAGTATGGGCATGAGAAAAAATTAACCTTGATTTCCTTACACTATGCTTTTCTGGAGTTCTATGCTCCCTCCTACTTCTCTTCTTTCCTTGATAGTGCTTTTTAATTCGATCCTTGTTAGCTTCCTTACTCACGGGGGAGCTCTCACCTCTCCTAGGTAACCTTCGAGTCTTACGAAAACCAGATGCCCATCTATTATTCATATACCGCCTAGACAACACAGGATCTCTATTTGACTTTATCCTCACATGAGATTTAGATTGTCGTTTTCTTAGAACCCCTTCACCCCTACGCCTAAAATCAATTTCATCATCCTGTAAATGGTCCCGAGAAGTATCTGCTCGGGGACAATTTCTCATTATATGACCTATTTGACCACAAATATAGCAAGCTTTTTGAGGTTTTGGATTATCAGGATGCTTCACAGTTTCTTCATCAGTGCTCTCTGCTTTCTCTTGACAGCCTCCTCTAGTTGGAGAACCATATGAAACAGTCCGCTCATGATTTTCATCTTCATCACTTTTGTTGTAACCATGGTAAGGTTCATATCGGTCAAAATCTGCTCCATTTTCCATCTTATTGTCATCTAATTGGTCTCTTATGGGTTCACCCCATCTATCATTGTCCACTAGATTAGGTTCTGCAGTACCACCTTCATCCACCAATCCTTCTTTTGGATTTTTATGGTTCTCTACAAGATCTTCCATATCAGCATGGCGGTAAATCGTCTCCCTGTCAATCATGTCAGCTGCATTGTGCCTCCCACCATCACTTTCTTTCTGATGAGTACCAAATTTATATTCTTGTCGACCGAGCAAACCCCCCCTTCTCATACCATAGTCTTTTCCTCCAGCTGGATTCCTCCCACGGGGTGGTTCATATAATCTGGAGCCTCTTGAAAAGTTTTTAAAAGGTCTGGGCTGCTTGTTAGACCATGAAAGAGAAATTGGCTCCCCACAAATGCTCTTACCCCGCAGTGCTCGCAGAGCATTCTGTGCATTTCCAGGAAACGCATAAACCACAAATCCATATCCATCTTTCAACTGAACATTACACCGGCCGAACCTCCGAAAAACATGCACAAGTTCATCTCTTCGAATTCGAGAAGATAGATTACCAAGAAACAATGACATCTGCAACAACAGTGCAAAATACAAATAATTATTTTTAAGAAGTGTTATCAGAGTTGATTGGCTTCCAATCATAAAAACTCATTTCCAAACCAACTTGGGATTCAAGCAGTACAATTGTAGGACAAATATCTCTTTTAGAATTTAGAAAATATAAATGGCAGCCAAAAAAATTACAAAGCTTAAAATATGTTAAAAATAGAAAAATTCTTTCAAAATAAGTTGAAAAAAAAATTTTCTTTATTGAACTAAAAACTATAAATAGGGTACCAACCTGCTTGACTCACACAAATAGAATCGGACACAAGTAATTTGTATGATAGAGAACTTTGGAAGTAATTTATTATTGAATTGTGCATATATTAAAAAGCACCCAAATAACACCTGTTCTGCCACCTATATTAATCAATGAAACAAAATGTAATAAAATGATCTCCAATACACTCAAACAAATAGATTTTTTTTTTAATTCAAATTATATGAATTGCACAATTGAAATAATGAGTCTTACAATTCTTTTAGAGTGGATTCACATTTAGATCATTTGGCTTAAGATTGCATCTGAATCGAAGGATTCAAATTGAAAATCTTAAAATTTTACAACACAGTTACACACAAAAATGTAAGTTAGAAAACAAATGTTTATATGAATCTTAACAAGAAAATAAAAAGAAAACTTCAAAAGATATCAGTTACGCACCAGAGAAGCCATGTATATGGAAGAAGTGAACCATAATAATCATCAATATGACTGTGCAAAGTAGAAAATCGAAAGGTAACTCATTCAATATGGTGGAGTTTCCATGTTTAGAAGCTTACTTATGTGTCGTAAAGTTTAGCAAGAAAGGGAAAAGATATACTCAATAACGGAAAACATATGCGTCGTAAAGTTTAGCATGTAAGCTATATGATCTTTGTCCAAGCCCGTCCAACTAGAAGGTCAGGCCTGTGACTTTATAAACAAGCCTACCCATCTGGAAACACCTACAAGTCCAAGCCCGCCCAGCTATAATCATTTACACATCTAATTTGTCACTTTAGTAACCCCACATTCACATTTTGGGCTCACAATTTAAGAAATTATTAACCCCTCAAAACAGCAGGACAAAAAAGCTTCAAAACACATCATCCCAAAATTATCACAAACCCTTAAAATGTAAACATCAATCCCTATTATCCTTTCATTTAAACATCAACACCAAAAAGTCACTGAATACCTCCAAAATCTAATAGCTGAAGAGTCCTGTAAGATGATGAAGCAGTTTGTCTATGATTATCAAAAATCCTAAAACTAAGTAAGTAATAACATGTAGGCCATTATCATTATAGTATAGAACATCGGACCGGGCCGAGTCGTCCCGAAATTATTTATATGTGACCAAGCCCATCCAAAAATAATCGGGGCTTTTCATAATCAAGCCCGGCCCGACTATATGTCCAACAAATGCATGGCCAAGCTCGTCCAACAGCGGGCAGGTCATCTTAGGCTGGGCGGGTCGCCCGGCCCATAAACACCCCTAAAATTTACCATTTAAATAGTATCGGTCAGACAAGGCCAACTAATATAAAATCCTTAAGTCCAAACCGAAGAAACCAAAGTCATAATTCTTAGCCAAAAGGGTAAAGTTAAGGTCAAGTCGGCTTGAAAAAAAAAAGGCAATTTAATCTAATAAGGCTGCATGGACATCTCGAAGTCTTAAAAAAAAAAGTGTACATTCATTAAGGAAGGAAATCGTACACAACAAACACATATGTGAATATGCATGTGTATATACACATGCATATATGTAGATCCATCATCATCATCATAACTCAGTTCCCACCAAAGTGGGGTCGGCAACACGAATCTTGTCCATTCACAAAATGTCTTTACCAACCATTTTTTTTGGAGTCAACAACAAACCCAGTACAGCATCTCAATCTATCAAAATAAATGAACCACCTATAGATATTTTTAAAATTGATATAAAACATGAAAAAATGTGTTCAAAACTAGATTAAGCATGATGTTGTATGTACCTCTTAACTGACTGGAGACATCGAATCCTTGGCCCATTAATCAACTTCTGAAACAAAAACTAAGTAGATGGCCACATAACTAAAGGCCAAAAGTCAACATGTGCCTCATATGGATCTTGCAAAGCAAAAAAGTCCATCATCTATTTGCCACTCATACTTAAAGGATCATGTTCCAAATCAAACATGTTTTATAGAAATCTTTTAGGCAAAAGGAGGGAAATGAAAAATCATTAGTTTGTAAATGCAAGTTAATATTTGGGAGAGCTGCCCCTTTAGATAGGATCTTTTTGGAAAGATTAATTTTTGGCAGTTCTTCGAGAGTCCTTACACACAATATCCCATCAGACCCTATGTGCAGATAGATGATGGTAGGCTTGGAATAGTTAAGTTAATTTTAGACTTAGACCTCCAATTAGGCCCTGATTGGAGAGGAATGGGTTTTTCACTCATGCCTCCTTTGAAAACCCTTCCAATGTGGTCTTCTCCAAGAAAACGATGTCTCTAGATAGAATTATGATAGTTGATCATCTCAAATCAAGTAAGTGGACCATTCCAAATCAATGTAATTGATCCAGTGTAACAAAATTTGTTCAACACCCGCAACACAGAGGAGAATGATTCACAAATCAGAAACTTAAAAAGAAGTATTACTACCAAAAGCTAGTATCAAGACCTAATCTCATGGAAATTATTAGGGCTATAAACTAGCTCTTCTGAGCTTTGCCTATATTAGCTAAAAGTCATAAACATTGAACAAGGCTCAACTTAGGCTCTTTAAAACATTTTCACCTCAGGCTCGCTAATATTTTATGGGTTCATGCTCAGCTTTATAAATGCTCAACTCTATCAAATATTGTTATGAAGCCATATATGCAATTACAGCACAATGAAGTCCATGAAATAGGCATATATTTAAATTAAAAAACATCTATACACTTAATAAAATGCCTTGGTGTTATGTATGGGCATGGTGCCAAGTCCTCAAAGATTGACAGGTCAGTGGGGTCAATAGGAGAGAAAGGGCTACCATCAGGTCAACGTCAATGCAGTGGACTGCCAAAGATGTCGGCTACGAAGATGGTAGAATGTTATGATCCTAAATGTTAAGGGCCTGACCAAATAAGTCTCATGGGGCTTTTGTAACAATAGTTAGGCACATCATGATATCCTATTCCTCGAAGCAGAGGCACATGAGTATATGAATTTAGTTCAAAGTCCAGTTACCGACAACCTCGCAACAAACATGGTTATTTTATTTTCGTGACTGGATAAGAGCCACATGAAAACCGATCAGAGGCAAAATAAGATAAGAGTGTGAATGACATCAGCAATCTTCTAAACATGGCATTGGTTGAACTTCTATACCAATGTCAAATTAGACATTGTCACATAAAAAAAAAAAAGGGAAAAAATAAAACATATACACACAGTTCAGCAATTTATGCACGCC
Source organism: Buxus sempervirens (assembly GCA_947561395.2). Classification (NCBI taxonomy): domain Eukaryota; kingdom Viridiplantae; phylum Streptophyta; class Magnoliopsida; order Buxales; family Buxaceae; genus Buxus; species Buxus sempervirens. The sequence goes on from OX387182.1 coordinate 6,801,966, forward strand.
TATACACGCATACAAAATTAAAAATAACAAATACAACGAAATCATGGCATCTACTTAGACAGACACAAAATAAAAAATGAAATCATGGCATCTGCTTAACACATGCTTGGTACGGGTAATTTGTTACAATCAAATAATAATAGATTTCTAATTCTTCAGTCTCTCGTTGCTATTACCTATAAACCCTAATTCGAAGTTCTTGAATAGCCACCTTAGGAATTTAAACATACAAACAAATAAAACCTTCAACATCTGATGTAAACGATGCAAGAAACATCATACGAACTTAACAACGAACATTTCACAGGTGCCTTTCAAAGAATTCCCCAATTTTTTTTCCCTAACTGCATCTTTACTGTGATATCTTGCGATAGAACCTTGCTTTTCGATAGAATCAGAAGGAACAAAACTAAAATAAAAGCTAAGAGAAACTGCACTGAAAATGAGCGTCTAAAGATTGTAGTTGTACCTGGTAAGAAACAAACACTGATCCGACGAGACTTGCTTAGGACCCTGGTAGAATAATCAGACAAATCGAACTCTTGTTGTCAATCATTATCGATGGAAATTACTCATTTGGGGCTTTGGATGCCGTAGCTCAGTAGCTGCGAAGCTACCAGTTTTTCCGGTTTGGGAAATCACCTCCTCAAAGATCTAGGGCTGCAGATCACACGATAAGTCGAACGTCTGCTCTAAGATCTAGGGCTACATATCGGGCCGCCCGACTGCCAGTACGGATGGGCCGCCAACCGCCAGCCCACATACTACCCAACCACTGGCCAATAGGATAGTAAAAAATAGTTTTTTTTTGGTTTTGCTATGTAAGGCTTTTCAAAGACTTATATTCCATATTTACCCCCAGCAGCCAAACAACAGCTAGTTTCAAAGATCATTCTAAGCCATACAACAGCCAAATAATAGTTATTTTTTGTGAGGTAAAAGTTTGTGAAAATCCATTTAGAAATGTCTATAAATAGCCTTGATAGAGGCTATGCAATGGCTTCTTTGCTCTTTCTTCCTTCCTTTTTTTGCTACTTTCTCTCCTCTCTCTCTCTCTCTCTCTCTCTCTCTCTCTCTCTCTCTCTCTCTCTCTCTCTCTCTCTCTCTTCTAACATTTCTTCAATAATAATAGAGCCAATGACTCCAGATTTTTATTAGAGCTGTAAGTTTGGCCTAGACCGCCCGAAGCCCGCCCAACCCAGCCCGAATAACAGCCCGATTTAAGAAATAAGTTTGGGTTTGGGTTTGGGTTTGGGCCGGGCTCAATCTTGAGCCCGAAGTTGAGTATGGGTTGGGCTCGGGCTCACAAGGTACAACCCGAAAAAACCCGAATAACCCGAAGTATATATACCACTAAAACCCCCTCCTGCAAACCTCCATACGATTGTGCCCTACAAAACTAAAAATTTCTTGTCTTCTCCCATATCTTTACCACGGAAGTTGGAATTGCTCGCCCCTCTCAGTGACTTATTGTCCCTCTCTTCTATTATCAATACCTCACATCTCAAAGACAATCTAGCTAGACAAACCCCCAACAAAGGAGCTCAATCGGCAAGAGCTAGCAATATAGTTGCCGTCGGCGTCGCTGTCAATACAGTGGGGTACAGTTCCAGCAGCAAGGGATTTGCGATATAGATCAATCGCTCATAAGTCACAAGGGATTTGCGATTGCTATTTTTGTCAAATCGGGCATCTCATCTTTCCCCATTTGTTCACTGCTTTCAGGTACTGTTTAATTCCTCTCTTTTCTAGTATTCGATTTGGATAAGATCCATTAATGTGTGATTGGGAGGGTTTGTTTCTTTTCCTCGGCTATGCACCATATAATCTAAAATTATTTACCTCTTTGACTACAAAGTTAGTTCAGATATTTCAATCCCCAATCTTTTACTGCTAGATGCAAAATTCATTAAAATTTGATTTCCAATAAGGTAGCAAAACAAAAAATCTTGTTACTTTAGTAGTATTTTATTTTATGTTATTTTTAACATCAATATATATCCCCTAAAATCTTGATTTATTGTTCTTGTTTGGTCATATGCGAATGAGTTATGTGTTTCTTACATAATTTTGTGGTTCTAATATTTGAAACGTAGATTCTAATTCAGCCAAAAAAAAAAACGTAGATTCTAAAGTAATTGGAAGAGATAGGAAACATGAATATTAAGTCTATTTAAAATTATAAAAGTTGATTGATTTTGTAAAAGGTATTATTTTTAGATTAAGGTTTGAATACTTAAACAACGTGAAAATGCAATAAAACTAATTCTGGAATTTCAAATGGGGTAGGTCCTGTATGCAACATTACAATTTTTGTGAAATAGTGATTGAGTGGGAAATGTAGGAATGCCTTGCTAATCAAGTCATCATTTTCTATCTATTGTTTCTTTGAGAGTAGAGGATGCCTTGTTAGGATTAATTCTGCTACTGTATTCGTTGTATTGCTGTTAATTCCATGCGTTATGATGGATGGTTGCATCAGATTGGAAGACATGTGAAACTCATAAATATCTTAGTGAATATTTTGTTCTAAGGCTCTTTACACATATCAAAAGTTTGGTGGACTTATAGAGATCATTTTTTAACCTAATACACAAACAAGTCAATGTATGCCAATAAACTTTATTATATATATCGAAATATTGTAGTTTTATATATGTGAATGTATCATTGTATCAAGTAGAAAAAAAAGTTTGGGCTAGCCCGAACCCAACCCGAACTCAAGAAATAATTTTAGGGTTGGGTTTGGGCTCAAAGAGTTTGGGTTAGGGCGGGCCGAGGAGAGTTTGGGTTCACCAATTTTAGTTAGGGTTGAGCCTGAACTCATTGAAACCCAGCCCAGCCCGCCCTACTTACAGCTCTAATTTTTATAGGCATTTATGTGAGGTTGAGATTTTATTTTATATGATATGATGAATTTATGACTCAATACAATATGGTCTTGAACTCCACATTTTAGCAAGCAAATAATGAGTCGGTGACTTTATATATGTGATGAGTTGGGGACCCTATGGAAGAAAGAGTATTTTGGAAAATAGTCGAGAATGATTTGGGTTTAGCACTAAAAAAATTGTAAAATTAGATCATAAGAGAAAAAGATTGTAAAAAGAGTAAATAAATAAAACTATTGGAGAAGCCTGCATTTTGTTCATTAATTCCCCCCTTCAAATGTCTTTATTCAAACTTTGAATAAATTAAAACTATTTATATAGCCCATTTGCATTTATTAAGTAAGATATGTATTGTTAAACTGCCAAAAATAAATTTTTATGTGATCTTATACAAAATGGTACGACTAGCTTATTATAATAATACGAATATTGTATAAATTTCTCCATTGGAGGGGGTCGAGGGAGAATGTAAGAATGGAGAAGAAGTAAGATTTTTGTATCAGATAAGCCATGGTAGCTGCAAACTTCATGTTCTCTATTAAAGAATGGAAAGCAAATCTTTTGACTTAGAGACCCAAATATACAGAGATCTGTCACCTACTATCTATACTTCTATATCTATATCTATGTTTATATTTATATTTATATCTATCTATATCTATATTTATATTATATTTAATGCGAGAAAGCCCATTAGGAATTGTGCCAAGCTCTATGCATGAGTTCCCTAGAAAGCCTCTTACCTTCGTTGTTAAGGTTTCATTAATATATGGTTTGAACAGTCATAATTTTGCCTCTTTGTTCAAAACCTAGGCAATTAAAAAACTATCTCCCTCCCTCTACATGCTATGCTCGTGCATCACCGCTAGTCATATATAATGAGAATAGGTCCAGTGGGAACGGGCCAACAACTATGCAAATGTTTCCAAAAAACCCTTATCATTTGTTATAAAGGCATCATTAATAAATGGGTAAAACAGTTAAAACTATGCATATTCATTTAAAATCTGAACACTTGTAAAATTGTCTACTCCACGGCGGCTTGAAATCAGCAGGAGCCCCTTATTGGAAGATCTACTAGTTCAATGGTGAGTGGTTGTACACGTCTGTAAATGATGTTGACGTGTATACCCTACCCACAGTTAGACCAGCAGATGTTCCGTTGCAAGCTCCAACTGATATGCCCCACTCCACGGCCGCCACGGATACATTGTCAAAACAGTTTTGACAGGGTTATAGCGGTCGTTGTGAAGGGCAAGGACCACGGTTCGATCAAAATCTTGTGGGGGGCTCGTAGTCCGAGTGGTACAGCAATCTTTTGCTTTATTCCTCCAAACCCTCTAAGCCCTCGTTCACTTTCTTTGCCCGAAATATTTTTGTTCGCCCTTTTTGGATTCCTGACATCTCATTTCTCCCTCACCGGATCCTCATCTCTTCTGCAGCACCCATTCAATTCTATAACCTTTCGAATCATCGACGGAGAAAAGCTCGTATCACCCATGGGATGTGTCGTGGGTGAGACCCTTGGGTGCCTCTGGTTATGATTTTGTCTCCTTTTTTTGTTTTTCCCTCTTCCGTTGTAAAGATGTTGATGGTTCGGTGCTGTTACTAATGGGTTTCTTTTATTTCTGTTGGGTTTGTACTCTTTTTGTCCCGTACGGTATATGAATTGAGTTGTTCATCACGAAGAATCTGTTGGGTATCTATGCTAGTCTAATGGGGAACTGACTTTCGTTTTGTAATTCTGCTTCTGGGTTCTTATCTTTGTATTTCATATTTATGAAATTTTTTTAATCCATTGCAGCTTCCTTTTAAATGTATCTTTTTAAATTTTTTCTTTTTGGGGGATGATTGACAGCATTCTATGTCATTATTGGTAGAGTTATGTCGTTCTTATTATGATCTCCAGGGCTAGGGTTGGCAATGGGTTGAATATGGTATGGATCTACCATGATCCGAATTCGATCCGGTGAAAAAAAATTCCGATATCCGAATTCAATTTGAAATCCAACGGATCCTTTATATTTGAATCTGAATTCAATAATCGACTGAACGAATTACCGAAGTATGAATTTGATCCGAATCCGATCTGATATGAACCTAAAACTCAAAAAATCAATTTTAACCATAAAAGCAAATTTTAACATCAAAACTAATGAACCATACAAATATTAAAGCAAGACATGAGTAAGGATGGTTCAACCATGGTTTATACAAAATTTACAAATGGTGTAACCTCTCTAGTCTAGGTTTGTGTATGGTATATATTGATTTTGGTTCAAATCCTATTTGGATCAGATATGGGCAGATTCAAATTTCGGATCGGATTCAGGTCAGATTCGGATAAATATCTGACCCATTGCCAGCCATATCCAGGGCCTGTTAGTGGTTGGGGGGAAAGATCTTTTTGTGATAAGTTCATTTTTTGAGATATTATGCATGGTATTTTTGTTAGTAGAAAAGATTAGTTTGCTAAATGATCATGTGTTACTGAAATAAACATTTTCTTTGAAACATCTGATACAGCATACTCTTCACTTTTGTTCTTATTTTTGAATGATTTGCCTTACTATCCATTTTATTGATGCTTGAGTGTTTTATGGCACTGTTTAATTGAAATTAGATTAAGACAAATTTCCATTCTATCTGTTCTTCCTTTTTATTAGTGGTCGACATTATATGCATGTTATAATGACCGAAAGTATGTAATAATTAAATTTGACAAAATTGATTGGTATTTTTCCAATCAACTTTGTCAAAACACATGACATAAAGTGTCAATAAGTCTATTGCCCTAATGTTGAATGAGCATGCTCATATCTAGGTGTATCATTGGATCTTCAAGTGATATTTTCCATAGATATGGCCTCTTCAATTATATTTATTTAACGCACCTTGTGGATGATCATCTCTAATTGTCACAGCCTCACCTGGTGGATGATCATCTTTACTCGTGCCAGCATTGCAAAAAGTTTCATATATTATAATACTTTTGTTTTTAAATTCCATTCTACTCTCCATTTGTCATCACATGCTGGACCATCGTATTAGTAGGGACATCAATCTGGTGTACATCTTGACGAGCCATAATTCTAGAAGGGCAAGATTCAAGAAATCCAACTCTTTAATAATTTACACATCCGTGTCTCGTCTATGTTTATTAATGTTGTCAAATGTGGTTGCATAAGCGATTACACAACAGCAAGATTCAGTTTTGAATTGTGGCAACACTGTGTGGAAGGTTTGTCAAATCTGCATGACCATGCATGCCTTGTGTGGTCAGACAAAACTGTAAAGGTGTATAGCCATTTTATGACCACTGGGGGAATTTTTATTTTATAAATTCTCTTCAATCCTTTTTTGGGAAACCGGAGAAATGGCCTGGCGGACATTTTGTGTAAGCTCATGGGACATATATGCATGATGTTTCACATTGGAAACTGAATTATTTAAGTGGCACCACTAGTAATCAATGCTTGCATCAAGTTTCTGCTAATAATCTCAATGATATCAAATTAAGTTGTGTCCCAACTTAATGTGTCACTTCTAATTACTACTCACTGAACTGTTTATATCTATTAAAAAAGAAAAGGTATCATTTCTGGTAGTATATCTTTTCACTTCCTCTTGCAAAATTAAAGCATTTTCAGGTTTTTTTTAGCTGTGGCACGTTTCAGGTCATTTTTGTTTCTTAGTGCATTATTATTATTAGTATTATTTTAAATCTCCTTTTACCATCTTTAGACCCTTAATTCGCTGTGGGGCTTATATCATAAAATTTTTAAACGATTATATTTATATCTATGTATTGCTTCTGCAGTCCCTAGAAACTTCAGATTGCTAGAGGAACTTGAACGTGGGGAGAAGGGTATTGGAGATGGTACTGTCAGTTATGGAATGGATGATGGAGATGATATTTATATGCGTTCTTGGACTGGTACTATAATTGGTCCACACAATGTAAGTCTAGTTATTTTGTAATATTCTTTTAGATTTGCTTTGGACAACTCCACCAGTTCAATTCTATTAGATGTATCAAGACTTTTGTTTCAGATGTCCTTTTTTTTTTCCTTCTCGTAAAATAATTATTTAAAATAACTGAATCTCAAAGATGAAAAATATCAAAGGCTAGAATAGAAGCAAGTAGGGCATACTTCTAAACCAGGAATGCATTAAAGCCAACTATGCGTACAATTTTGGGCTTGGAATGGAAAATCAAGGCCTGGTGGAATGATGAGAACTGCAGGCAACTGTGCTATGAACTATGATAGGATGATGTATACAGAAAAACCAGTTTGGTTGCAACTCCTTCTCAAAAAGCTTTTATGTTGATGCTTTCATTTTTCTAATTTTTCTAAGCGGATGAGTCTTCCTAGCTGAATATGCTACAGGATAGCATGATTTGCCCCAAAATATTGCTGATGGAGGCTTTATCCCAAGAAATTAAAAAAAAAAAAAAAATCTCTGGGGAAGGACTAATTTTTTGATGACTTGTTATTACCATAATTTTCAGGCTTCCTGGGCAGCACACATTGAAGGATGTCTTATATCGATACGTAAAGTAGGAAGAAATTAAAATATTGCTCTACTTAATCTTTGCTTCGTTGTGCATTCAACTGGCCTGAGCTTTTTGTGTCTTCCCTTCTACTTTGGCGAACTAATTTTACAGCACTGGGTGGTTCCATTGAATCCGGTAGTGCATGAATAATTATATATGAGCAACATGCATTTCATATCATAGGTTATAAGTAAATGTTGATGCAAATGTAAAAAAAAAAATGTGCTTTCAATTGAACTGCATCTAGCCTTTTTTATATTTGGCTTACAAGTTAATATTTTTTTTGTATTAAATTTTTGACTGACCTAGTTGTTTTTCTTCTTACATATTATATGATTGCTGATAAGGCACCTTCCTTTGGTTTAGTGTCACCTAATGGGGCAGTATGCACCTCATTCAGCCAAGATTTTTTATTTTGAAATATTGTCGCCAGTCACTCTGTCACCCCCAAAAAAAAAAAAAAAAGGAAAAGGAAAAAAGAAATAAACAAGTCAAAAACATCAAAAGAAGGTTTTATTGCATGAAAGTTTGTTTGGTTTATCTGTCTGGAATCTTATTAACTGAAGTGGATATAGTTGGGATTGCAAATTAAAAACAAAAGAAGTTGACTGATCTGAAGTGGCTTGATATTTATTGGCTGTATCTGTATCGATTAATTAATGTTGGGATCATGCACTTGTTGAGTTGAAAATGAATCCAAGTTCTAAATTTTAGCATTAAATGAAAAACATTATGGCAGATATTTTTCTGTGATACTTATCTTCTAATACAGATACCTTACAAGTGCCTTTTTTTTCTTCCCATTTTAGTCTGTGCATGAAGGGCGCATTTATCAGTTGAAGCTGTTCTGTGACAAAGATTATCCAGAGAAACCCCCAAGTGTTCGGTTCAATTCACGGATTAACATGACTTGCGTGAATCACGAGACGGGAGTGGTACAATTATAATTCTATTTTGTTTAACTGATTTTGCATCATTATTTCTAATTTGGTGGATTTTTATCTGATATAATCAGTTATCTTGGCTCCAGTGCTTTTGTGAACATAGCAGCTAAATAATCCCAATGTTTTACATAGGGCAGATATTGTATATTTTTTTGCTTTCTGCAAAATTTTCCATTCATGTGTAAATAACCCAATATGCGTTCACAATCAATAACATCTTCACTATCTAGAGAGACGGTGAGTCAAAGAACAGCATGCATTGATGGGTGGTGAGGACCCATATTGGCCATCGTGAGTTCTTTCCTTATAGCTGGTACAGTCATATTTTCCCCCGATTCATTCTTCCATAAATTGCTGAAAACAAAAGTAAGTTACATCAAAAAAAAAATATAAGGTTGTTTAAATTAAATGTTTTGTAATTAGAAACCGCCGGCCCCACTTTTGTGGGAACTGGTTTTTGATGATTATGATGATTTTCCCTGTTCAAAAATGAAAAAAACAAGAAAGGTCCTTTACAGCATTCTGAGTAGCATGAAGCGACCAGCAGATGTGTGTCACTTGAAAAGCATGAACATATGCATGAGTACAATCTCCATACATGTATTCACGTGGTGTACATATGATATATATATATGGATACATATTGGTTGCATGCTTGTGCTAATGTCTCACTATTTCTCCATATTTGATGGTGGCTACACAGATGCAGATTGTCAAATTAAAGCTGAAAATTGTATTATTCCCTGAATTCTATAGTATTAAATAATTATTTTTTTGATGAAGTTAAATAATTATTTAATATTGAGTATGGGAGACCACAGGACAAAACAAATTTAGTAGCTATGTACAGACCTTCCTTTCCTCCCCACATGGATCGAATTTGGTAAACATGAATCCATTCTAACTCCCACATGATGAAAAATGGTGAAAGCTCTTGAGAATAAAAATGATCTGATTTTACCGCTGTATATTGCTGACATTAGGAAATGGAACAATTGGGAATCTCGAGTAAGTAGCCGAGCTGCTAAAGTAGTAACAAGTCCTGTCAGTAAAATGGGTCCTCATTCTTCGTTCATTCATTTATTTATTTTGGGTGTTGTTTTTGTTTGTGTTATGGAAAGATTGATATACTGTTGAGATGCAACATACAAAGAAACTAAAAATTGTGGAGTGATGATTTCTGCACATGGTAGCGGTGTGCATATTCTGTTCTAATTAATCACTTTCCACGTAGCAATTTTCATCTCCAGACACATTTCTATATGGCAAATTTAACGCCTTTCTCTTGCATTCTTGCTAAGAATGTGCTCATTTGTTCTTGATTTGGTATCATAGAATGAGTTTTGACTTGTAAGTCTCAATTTCCGAAACTGAGGTACCAGTTAATTTTGGGGCTTAAAATCCAGAAATTCAATGTGCAAAACCTTTAAAATGAAACATTGCTTAAATAGTTGATTATGCCACCAGTTTTAGCGAAAATGAAAGCTTGCTTTCTAAATTTTAAAGAAAGTAGTGGTAATAGTATGCCGCTAGTTAAACATAATTATCTGCAAGTATTGACTACACTTTAAGAAATGGTTTTGCTAGAAACAGAATTTGTTTCTGAGTTTTATTTTTACTTTAATGAAATTTATTTTTTTTTTCTCCTAAAATTAGTTGCATCTTGGATATCCAAATGCCATATTTTGGCTGAAATGCTTTTCCAAAACTCAAATCATTCGGATTCAGGCTGGAGAGTCAGTCAAATGATAGGCTAGCTTTTCAGACCTAAACACCCAAAACTTGGTCTGGGAATCAAAATAAAATACCATGTTACAGACGATGGGTTAGGTTTTTTGGTGCTGGTACTTTATTTCAGCAAACTTGGAATTGCTAAAGCAGGTTTACACTTCCATAAGAATGGTTTTTCCCAAATTGTAGTGGCATACTTCTGAATACTTGTGTGTAAGCAGTGATTTTGAGTGGAAGTGGTGTTTGAATGAGTGAAGGATAAAGTGGTGTGTTTTTTAAATGTGCTGTCTTTTACTCTCAATGGGAGAGTGTCTCCTGTTTGGCTACTCTTGGATAAAGAAAAGGAAGTTGTCCCCTTTCCTACTTTTTTGGTTGGCAATGTGTTCAGTAGTTCTCAGGACAATGGAGGATGTTGGCCTTTTCAAGGGGGTTTAAGGATGTGCTATGATTGATCAGGATTATAGATGGATAATCGGAAAGAATAAAAGCACTATCACACAAGGACACAAGATTTACGTGGTTCGGCAAATTGTCTAGGACAACAGATGGAGATGATCGGAAGAATTCACTATAAATAATAGTATGCATACAGGAATTAGAAGCTCTCAAATCCCCAAATGTAATACATCTAATGCTCTCTCACATATTCAATCTGTTTCTTCTTTGAATTATGTTGGAATGGCTAGAGGCTTTCTTATTTATTTGCGAGCCTTATACGGTTGATCATAAATAAGGTTTGTGGTAATTGATAAATAGTTGCTATAAATGAGGTTAGTAGTTGATGGTTACTATAAATGAGGTTGGTGGTGGTTAGTATATAGTGGTTGTAAAAAAAGAGCCACCATGTTTAACTTCCTGCGCAACCATTTTTGACTTCTTTAAGCCATATTTTGACAAAGTTCCACCTTGGCTTGTGGTTTTTCAAAGGACGAATTGAGCTTCTAATGCCTCCTCCATAGTTCTTAGGGGCAATCAATGAGTACAGATCCCAATTAAGTTCAAGCAATGCTTGAATTTGGCTATAGAAACAGGCTTCGTGAGCATATTTGTTGGATTGTTTGCGGTTGCAATCTTCTTCATTGTTATATCCCGTTGGGAAATAACTGACATCAGTATGCTTGGTTCTTTCATGATACATCTATTTTTATTCAAATATATAGCACTTTGGCTATCACAATATACAATGGTCACATACTGTTGTAAGCCAGTATTAGAAACCAAACCTCAAACCTAGATAGCCTCTTTTGTTACTTCTGTTGTTCCAACATGCTCTGCTTTTGTCATAGATAGAGTTGTGATAAATTGTAAACTAGCCTTTTAGCTAATAGTGCAACCATATTAGATGGACGCATATCCTGTAAAAGACCGCTCTGTATCCAGATTGTTGGCATAGTTTAAATCCACATGACTAACAACACTACTAAGTGTTGTAAAACTCTTGCTGAACACTATGCTCGCATCTGGTTTGAGGAAGTAACAAATGGTGGTTGAGGAAGTCAAACATGGTGGGTTATTTATGACAACCATCATCTGTCAACCACCACCAACCTTATTCATGGCAAGCGCCAACTGTCAACCACCACTAACCTCATTTATGACAACCATTTGACAAGTGCCAACTATCACCAACTTTATTTATGGTCAACCCTATAAGGCTCAGTTATAAATAGGAGAGCCTCTAGTCATTCTAACGCAACTCAAAGAAGAAACATATTATGTGTTTGTATGAGAGCATCGGGTGATTAGGTTTGAAGATTTGAGAGTTTCTCATTTTTGTGTGTGAACTATTATTTATAATGAATTCTTTTGATTGCTTTCCCCTACGAACATAGGCACTTTGCCGAACCACTTAAATCTTGTGTCCTTGTATGATTGTTATTTTATTCTTTCCTATTATCAATATGAGATCTTGATTAGTCATAACTCATAATAGAATGGTAGATGAGGTGCTTTTCTAAGATCTCCAGTTTGTGAATGTTACTATTATGCTCATCGAAGCATTTAATGATCAGATTTTCTAGATTAAGTATATTCTTTAAATGTTTTGAGATGGTTTTAGGTCTTAAAGTTAGTCAAGAGATGATCAATGTTGTTGGCATTCAATTCAATCCTAGTTTGCAGAGTCTTTTTGCTAATATTCTGGGTTGTGTAAGAAGTGACTTGTCCAATATTTGAGCTTTTGTTGGATGATAATGTTTGGAGTATGAGTTTTATTGGTTTGATTATTAAGAAGATTTAGAGGAAGTTAGTCACCTGGAAAACAAATTACCTTTCTTGGCGAGTTAGTATCGCCAATTAATCTTCTTGTTTGTTTTCTCTATTTTGAATCCCAGTTGAGGTTGCAAATTCTACGGTGAAAATTTAGAGGATAATTATGGGAGGAAGGGGCTTTGGAATGATTATCTTTTAGTTGAAAAGAAGGTTTTAGATTTAAGAGATTTTTGGTGGGTTGATGGGTGGTTTCAACCTAGCAAACATGCTCACTTGCAGTATAAGGTCATCAAGAGTAAGTATGTCATTTGCGAGAATAGTTAGTATGTTAACAAATTAATACTTGTGCAAAAGTTGATAGTGTCAACCTTTCTAAAGCCATATTTTTGCTTGCATTGAGAATTGATTCATGTCTTCAGTCTTGGTCATACATTCTGTAGGTGACTAAAGTTGTACTTGGGAAGAAACTTGCAGAAGTGCCATTGGCTGGAATGGAGAACACGAGAGCGGATGTACTGTCTTCAACGAGTTCCATTTAGCACTAAATGATCTCCTAGGCATGGAAAAATGAAATTATCAGTTGAGAGGACATATTGGTTGTCTAATTCTACTTAATATATGGTGCCTAGGTCCTTAATGTAGAGTCTATACGTTCATGAGGCACCAAATACTGTTAGCAGTGTCTTGGGATGATTACATACAATATTATTGCCTTGTGTTATCAATGGGTGATTTCGATTTGATTCCATCTATACTTGTAACCTTACCTTATTTAAGTTACAGGTCTATTTTTAGATTTAGGACAGCTATTTATTATTTACTAATTAATTAATGTTGACTATTAAACCTTAAATCATTTAAATACGTAATATAATTAGATTATCAAGTTGATTTCTATGTAATTTATAAATATATATACCATATACCTGCTTATCTGATGTTGAATGGCTTCTTAATGGGTCCCTTGAAGTTCGACTGAGAATTATTTGGTTCCCTGAAATTAGACCCAAGACCCATTAACTGGTACTGAATAAATTGGGTAATTATATAACTTGGTACCCATTGGCATCCATATTCTAACCAGATCAATAGGATGAAAATCCATAACATTTATTACTCCAATCTTCATGGGGATAATGAGGAGGAGCATTGCATTACTACTCTTCTCAAAAGTTGCTGGTTTTTGGACTTCATCATCTTCATAATATCTAAGCTGATACAACTTTTGTTGTATAAAGTTATGGTGAATCCATCTGGCATTGGCAATTTGACGATAAACAAAAGGCTTTTTTCGACGTCTTGTTTCTGCATTCAGCATAGAGAACCCGATACCATCTGATTCTGGTTGGTGAAAATTGATTCTTTATAAATTCCTGTATACTATTTTTATATTTTCTTTTTGGTGGTAAAAAATTATTGACAACTTTAGTAAAAGTTTTGAAACAAAAAAAATTCAGTCGGAGAAGTTATTTTTTATATTTCTTTTTTCTATTTTAATTTACTTTTGTGTGCGTATCTCTTCCTGTATAGGGATTAGGGATTCTCACAAGTGGACCCCTTAAGTGATGGGTCCAGATCCTTCACATATTGGCCATGCCCAATATGATGCTGAAGGATACTGATCTTGGTTCTTAGCAGTGGATGTTAGATGTACTTTTATTATCATCATGGGCACTAGTTTTCTGGATTTCTTTTCTATGTGCTCCTTGTTTTTTTTTTCTTGAAACTTTGCACTGGCTGGCAAGTTCTGAGTCCACAGGTAATTTCACAGATAGAAGCCAAGAAGTTTGGGATGCTGGCCAATTGGCAGAGAGAGTACACCATGGAAGACATATTGACACAGCTGAAGAAGGAGATGGCATCCCCACACAACCGGAAATTGGTCCAGCCTCCTGAAGGTACCTACTTCTAAGTGAAGATAGATTGGCATTGTTTATTGAACTGCCATATACCATATAAATAGTTTGTTTCCGTGTGTTGTTGACGTGGAAGTTAAGGGGCCAGGGGAAATTACAGCTTTCACTATTACCTCTGTCGTTCTCATCACGAGCCTCATCTTCCTTGTGTCAAACTGTGTTTCAAAAGTGCTGTGTGATGACCATGATTGCTTATTTCATTCCGGGAATGAACTGTCATTTGTATATTTATGCAACCTTGATTGATTATAGTTCTGCTCTTGAGGGTCTTGGGTTATTGGGGGTTGATTTCTCTCTGCTTATGAATATGTAGTAAACCTTCAAAATGCTTTTCTACTAAGATGTGTCAATAGTTTGCCAATTCTTACCCAACACAAGACAATCAAGAGCCCTTCAGTCTGGTTATTTCCATGTGAACATGCTGCCAGCATTTTCTGGGTAAATCCCAAGTGGCTATATTTGAACACTGGGATTGAATCCCCACTTGTACTGGAAACCATGGCATTTTGCCAAAGCAACCATAAATGCCTTCAGGCAGCTGGTCTAGGCTAGATTTATAAACTAAGAGAGATTCAAAAGAAAAAAAAGGAAAAATATTCGATATTCCTAATCAAACATGCAATATAAAACTCTCGTCTCTTTCTCTCGCTTGTTTAATTGAAGGTCAAGGTAAGCTTTTGGGTTGAGATTGGATTTGAGACCGGTTTTCGGGCATGCGATATTGGATTTGGGAATGGTTTTCAGGGCAAGTGATTGCCTTCATGGATGGTTATTGTGTGTGGAAGGGATGTAATTTCGTTTTATGAATTGAGGGATTTTGGGTACTCAACCGGAGCCACACTTGGTTATGATCTGGTTAAGGAAGCCTTATCCTTGACTTATTCAAAATTGGTGGGTGTAATTAGGTCGTATGGGTAAGATGTGAAATTGACACCATCACTCCATGCGGGCAGTTATGAAGAGCAATTGAAGTGAAAAGTCAATTGCGTGCGTCACTTGGGCTCGCTCTGATTGTAAATGTTTGACTATCGACTTCTACCCCAAGGGTGAAGAGAAGGGTAAAAAATTGGGGTTGAGTCACCGATCCCCACCGATAGCTAGCAAGTGGGACCCGGATCCATCAATTTCCCAGATGGTTTGACAGTTTCCGTGTGGGGTCACATTGCATATGTTTGTCACGGGTAGCGGACTTGACTCATTCAATGACGGCACTGGACGGGTGAGTCACGGTCATCTGATTGTTTGCACGGGAGTAAGTGAACACGGTCTACAACCAATTAATGGCCTCCACATCAGTATTAAGTTGATGTGGCATCAGACCGTTGGTTCAATGAACAAAGAGAGTGATCTTATGTGGAGCAGCAAAGTGCGGTTGGAGTAGTTGACGGGCGAAAGAGGTCATTGACATGAAAGCCGTGAGTGACCCACCTTCCTCCCCCGTTCGTTCATTGCTTCTGAAGACTGCAATCCCATTCTCGCTTGACTTTTAGTTCTTTTATAGCTTCGACAAATAAACGTATAATATAAGGAAACCTCTTCGACACGTCGTTCACGTGCCATATACCGACGGGCGACGACCCACTCACTAGTCACTGATCCTTAGTCTTCTGCAAAATTGCAACACTACCATCCGCTTTCAATGCCCAGCCTAATGTGAGAGGATTCGTAAGTTTTGGAAAAATTGAAACACTTTTAATCATTGTAAGGGCTATTTTGGGAAGATGCGCATTTTATTTTGCATGATTTTCAAAGACACTATTCTCGTTATATATAATCTAAAATAGATGTCTTGTCTAGCTGAGCTGTTTAAGCCTTTTACCTTCTTTTTTTACACATTACATAAAAAATCAACGCTTCTATTTTCTAGACCACAACAATTGTTTTCATCTTTTTTAGTTAAGAACCCAAAACTTATTTATATTAGGGTGTTCTCTTGGGAAGTGTATCAACCATAATTTATCTTTTCTAAAAAAACCCTTACACATCATTTTTTAAGATTTGTTAATAAAAAGGGTATAACAGTTATAAATGTCTCAATTAATTTAAAACTTACAGAACTGTTTCCTTTCCTTTCTTTCTATATACGTGCAGTAATACACATGTACCTTGCTAGTTTCACTATTAACTCGTGGAATGAATTCCCAAAATGAATATCAAACTAGGCCTTTTGCTACAATTAGAGCATCCCTCTAATTGAAACAAGTTTGAATGGACATGATAATATGGGTATAAAAAAGAAATGAAAACCTGATGTACTCATTTAATTGAGATCCAATTAGATTCTACCATTACATATACATTGCACAACTATTAGCCTCGGTCAAATCTAAAATGGGTCAAACCCAAAATTTAAATTTGCCCCGTTAATAGTCTTACTAAGAAGTCAAACACTAACAAAACGGGTCGAGGACCCGATAGACGACAGCTGCGGAGCTAATATGAGACCGATGAGTGAGGATCGAGGACTGAGCCGAGCCCACTCTCTGAGCTAGAAGAGTTGGGCCAGTCGTCGGCTGCCTTATCGGTCAAACCAGACGTGTGGACGCGACCCCCAGCAAACTTCCTAAAATTCGTAATTAAACTTTCTAAAACGCGCCGCCTCTCTTTTTTTTTTTTGTGGTAATGCGCCTCTCTTGTTAATTCTAATTGTAACACACGTTTTAATAATTCCCCACCTTCCAGGCAACCGACTCAACCGAGTCAATGTTCCCACGGCTTCTTCCTCATTCCTATAAAACCTGATCCCTCTCAAACCCTAAAACCATCACCAAACAAGAACTCGATCTCGTCCGAGAAGACCCACTCAATCTCCTCCCGACGAAAGAATCTCTTTTGAGGTCTACATCCGAGAGATAGATAGATAGAGATCCAAGTCGGAGTGGAGAATCACAATCATGTCTTCCAAAGGCCTTAATTCGGATGATGATTTGAAATTGAAACCAATCGTGATTCGAGAAGTTTGGTCTGAGAATCTCGAATCGGAGTTCGAGTTGATCCGAGACCTCATAGATCACTACCCTTTCATTTCAATGGATACCGAATTTCCTGGTGTGGTTTTCCGGCCAAACAGCGACGCTGCAGCGCCTTACTTCCCACAACGCCGGCCATCCGATCATTACCTCATCTTGAAAGCGAACGTAGATGCTTTGAACCTTATCCAGGTCGGGCTCACCCTCTCTGATTCCGACGGTAACCTTCCGGATCTCGGCACCGGAAACAGATTTATATGGGAGTTTAACTTTTGTGAATTCGATGTTTCACGGGACGCCCACGCACCGGACTCGATCGAGCTACTGAGACGACAGGGGATTGATTTCGAGAAGAACCGGGAAGAAGGGATCGACTCGGAAAGATTCGCTGAGTTGATGATGTCGTCGGGACTCGTCTGCAATGAATCGGTGAGTTGGATCACCTTCCATAGCGCGTACGATTTCGGGTACCTGGTGAAGGTCCTCACGCGCCGCTGCTTGCCGGACGAGATGGGAGAGTTTCTGAGCCTTTTGAGGGTGTTTTTTGGGACGAGGGTGTACGACGTGAAGCATCTGATGAGGTTCTGCCAGAGCCTGTACGGTGGGTTGAACAGGCTGGCGGAGACACTGGAGGTGGACCGGGCGGTCGGTAAGTGCCACCAAGCCGGTTCGGATAGTCTGTTGACGTGGTATGCCTTCCAAAAGATGAAGCAGGTGTTCTTTGTGAACGATGGGCCGGAGAAGTACGCCGGCGTTTTATATGGTTTAGAGGTGTTTTGAAATTTTAATTTTCGTGTATTCAATTTTGTACAGGTAATTTTAGAAATTCTTTAAATCCATATGAATAGAGATATTTATTCTCAATAACCTTAAAATCAAACTTCGAGTAACCTTAAAAAACCAAATAAGATGGTTAACAAAAATAAGAAGACTTGAAATTAAAATTATGTGAATTTTTTTTTTAGGAATTAAAGTTAAATTTGCCACAGAAATCAAAATCTATCATTCAATAGAAACTCATCATTAAGCTTCCCCGGTTCTCTTCAATCCCAATCTTGAATCCAAATTCCTTGATACCTTTACTTTTCTCAACTAACACATAAAAATGTGTATTAAATCTCTATGGATATTTTGTTCCAAATCATTCTAGTTTTATTGGTTGATAACATAAAAATTGTTTAATATATCACAATTAACTTAGTAGGTGGCTATCATTTTCTGACATTCTAAAATCTATCTTTGGTAAAAGTTGTGATTTATATTTCTAATAATATTTTTTTAGCTAATATACAAAATTTCTTAACTATAAGCCTATTTTAAGTACACTTCCACCCTTTTTCTTATATTTATGTTTATGTATATGTTTGTTACAGAATTCAACTGAATTAATTAAAATGAATTAAAACATTTTAGAAGTAGCCATATAGAACAAATGAATTGATAAATTAATATATACCTATATATGTGTGCATGTGTGTACATCAATTTCATTTATTTCAATTATCGTATTATTATTATAATTTGAGAATAATTTATCATTAAATTATTTAAAAAACTATGAGATATAAAAGAAAAATATGGCATTTTATTTATTAACCCATTAAGATTTATCATCTTAACCCATTAGATAGCTATTAATTAAGATGCTTGGTTAATATATACCTTGCAATTAATGAACATTTAGGTTCCTCCAATGTCTCAATGACTGTGTAAAAGCAAACAAAAATCAAACAAGAATAAGTAATAGTTATACTAATTCATTAAAGAAAAGCAAAATTAAACAAGGGGCAAAATTTTATTTACTTATTGATTATAATAGATTTGCCTATTTCATTAAGGTAATGCATATTATAGAGTTTTAGAAATTGGCGCGGTGGTGAGAGTGTCAAGAGTAGCAACTATCTTAAGCAAAATATATTTATAAGTTTGGATCATGCATGTTAGGATCATTCAAAATATAAAATATGTGACAAACTATTCATAACAATCTTACCATGCTCTAGAATGAGTAAACAATATCCAAATATTTACAATAACAATTGATTTGTGTAACTATATGTCTTTCCATGAAGTCACAAATTTTCAAACTAATTTTGAGGAAAATAATTATTAAAGCTTATATTATTGAATTAGAATTTTTATTTTTTAATATATTTAAACAATAAAAATAAGTATTTTGATAATTATTATTATATATTAATAATTAATATATTAATTGATTAATTTTATTATTTTGTTGTGATCCCTTACCTTTTGAGATGATGTTGATGACTATATATCTAACCATAGTAGACTCATCATTGTGGAAAGTTAGCAGTATGAGTATGAATCTTGGGAAACAAGGGATAATATAAATACTGACCAATGTATTTCAAATCATCAATACCTTGGGAATGGCAACTAAATGAAATCCGGAAGATGGAATATGGGCTATTGTAGCTCCCAAATTGGTTTGGATTCAACACGTGACAGTAGGGATGATGTGTCTTTGTGCGGGTGTATTAGTACTTATTGATACAATGATTCAGGTTGGATCTTGACGAGTGTAAACAGGCATGCAATATGTTGCAGATCTTCCTTGACTTATTGACACTAAAAACACATTATTGCATATCTTTTTTTTTTTTAAATATTTAGTAGGATTTTATTAGAAATTCAATTTACTAAAATTATTTTAATTTAATAAGAATTAGAAAAGAAGTCTAATTTAGTTTTATTAGTAATTCCAATTATTAAAATTCTTTTGGTTAGATAAATATATTGGCCAAGGGTAGCTATATAATTAAATGGCACACGACGATAATAAAAAATGTATATATTTTTATTAGTTGAATTTTCAATTATTAAAATTTTTTTAGTTAGATGAGTATTTGAATAGAAGTATAATTTAGTATGATTTTATTAGCAATTCCAATTATTAAAATTCTTTTAATTAGATAAATATTGGAGAAGAAGTTTGTACGATTAGTGGTGGCTTATTAAGTGGCCCATGGAAATAATATAGAAAAAGGTACAGTTGAAATTAAAGATTTTACAAAAAGATATTTTAGATATGTGAAAATAAAAAATAATTTAGGCAATTTAAGCTTTTAAAAGTGGTATGGATGTATACATAGATGCTTAAATGTACCAATAGCTATAACATATCTTCGAGATTTTCATAGTAGAAAGAAAGAACTTGGACATATCTTAGTTCTCAAGTCCCAGATTCTAAACTTCTTGAAGGAGAATGTATTATTTTCCTTGCTATCATCCTACAATCAAAATTCTTTTTTCATTCTTACAAATGAGGCTCTATGAGAGATTTTTCCTTTTTTCCTTTTCTTAAATTTTTTGGGGAGGTATTTGTTTGGGTTTAAATCTTGAAGGTACCTTATCGTAGTCTCCGTTGTAGTTTTTGTTGTCTTCTTTGGGCCTAAGCTTGCACAGACCTTGTACAGTAGCCCACTAACCTATCGTTGGTTCAGCCATATCCCATGAGTAACGCTAGAACGCACATCAGTTACGGACTAATAGACCCGGATCCAGCTCTAATACCATTTGTAACAATCCAACCCAGTGAGGTATTGTTCACTTTGGACCTGAGCCCGGACGGTTTTGTCCTCAAAAGGCGTCTCGTTAAGTGTTCTTCTTGACTCTTATACCTTATTAGGCATTCATCTGTTTCCGATATGAGATCGGTATGTCATAAATACAGACATCGTACAAATTACATCACAAGGTTTCATATATTCTAACAAAAATATTATTAATTTTGCAAATATTATAAAATAATGGCTATTTATTATGAAATCAAAAAATCATAAAAAATTATTAAATATTATTGGTGATTCATATAGAAGGTTTGATATATTCTAACAATAATATTGTTAAATTCCTTTCACCAAATAAAAAGGGAGGGCTTGGCTGATGCACTTGACCGAGCCCCCTGGTATCTCTATATTGCATGTATGAGTAAAATAAAATAAAGTATTTTAAATTGATATATTGTATCAAGTGATATTAACTAAAGAGATTAAAAGAAAATGGTGAGAAAAGTAAATTTTTTTTCTTTTAACTTCGTTTATTAATTTTTGTAAAATCTATTTTTGATGAAATTTTGTACAGTTTTTTCAGTGCATTAGATATTGAAATTCTATAAATTCTTTAGATCAATTTGTTTGTCTTAAAAACATTTATATTGAAATTCTAAAAAATATTTAGATTGTTAGTTTTAATAATATTTAGACACATGAAGAACCCTAAGACATGGAGAATTTGGTTGGTCTCATTTGGCAAGTAGAAATGGCCTAATGGTCTTGTGGGTTTGCGGTGGAGCTTGGAGGTCCTAGGATTAAATTTCCCAGCATGCAAGGGCTAGTCTCAAGGACTGGACCCCTTGCCTGAAAGATTCATTACGCTTTCGTGTTGCTGTGGTGACAGTCCAATTCCTTCTACTAAGGCTCCAATTCCTTCTACTAAGGCAGAGTTGATCGGTAGCTATAGCTCAATTTGAATATTCCGCAGAGGGAGGAAGCCACTATGGTAATGCGCAGGGTTGGCCAGATGGTAGCCCCTTCCTCTATTTTCTTCGAAAAAAAACGTTTTCTTCTAAAAAAAGAAATGTTGCTGCATATGATATTTTCCTCTTAAAAATGGCAGACTTGAAATGATATAATACAAACATAGGATTCTTGAATTGAGGCGGTGATTGATAATGGGAACAGATCGAGAGCAAAGCTTCAATGCAGGCATGAATTTCATTTCTGTAAGAAAATTTTGATCATATCATACGTTTCGGTTTTCTAGAAATTTGGCTTAAATGGTGTCCCTGATAGAATCGATGGAGGGATCAAAAGAAGAAGTTGATCGATTTGTTGAGTCGTGGAGGAGGTGGTGTTTCCCAAATGCCGAAACACATCGAAGAAGCGGTAGTACAGTAATCTCGTGAGAAGGGTAAAGCTATAGAGCCCTCTTTTTTTAGGAATTCAAGGATAACGGGACGGCGCTCACCAATGAGGACATCTGAGCTCTGGTATCATTGAAGATTGCTTTGGAATCATCTGGGGAGCTGCTCAGATGGGTGAAAAAAGGAAGCAAGCTCAATCAGGTACTGCCGCGTAATTTCTTGCTCTGTGATTTAGGGGCAGGGGAAGTTAGTATTTGTTCTTGTTGTTGTTTTTTTTGGTTTAAACTTTAGATTGCGTAGATCTGGTTGTAGGTCTTGAGCATGGATGCAGAGATTGGCCTGAGTTCCTAACATCTTTTATAGGGGCTATAATTTCATCAAAGAAAACGGAATTTGGACAAAACTACGGATTTTGAAGAAAGAAAACTAGATTTGTAGTTTTGAATACATCGAATCAAATTTCTGCAATTTCGTTATTATACAAGTTTACAAAACTTTATAAAGAAAACTAGAATTTTACGTATTCTGAGTGAATTGAATCGAATTATATTCATGGAATAGACTTGACAGAAAAATTCCAATGAAAGCCTTTTGAGATATGATATTGAACACAAATGGTGAAAGTATTGCACTATGTTTTTATTAAGTACTTCCAAGCATGAAATTATAGGACTTTTCTTTTTCTAGGCGGGTTAGAGTGGTGTTAATATCTGCCATTTGAGTTCTCATGAGTCACGACTGTAACGATAAGCTAATTATGTCTTAGCGGCATGAGTTATTATAAGTACACCCAATTATTGCTTTGATGTGAAATGTATAATTTGAGGTTTCTCTTTTATTATTGTATCCCCTGCTCAAATCATCACTGTGAGCTTTCAAAAGCCACTTAAATTTTTGTTCTTGTCTCCTGTTTGCCCTTTTCATTGCTCCCTATCATATTGATAGAGGATGTTTCTTATGCCCCTTCTACTTCATGGTATCCCCTATTCCAGATTTTAGGCATGTGGTATGGTCCTTGAATGTTCTAGTCTCTTATTTTTTCTTCATCAGTTCTTTATTAAATAAGCTATTTGTCTCTGCTAATCTGTTGATTCTACATTTAACTTTCACTCATCTTACATCTGAACCCTATATTTCTAGATCCAGCCACAGAGGTTACATATAACCTATTCCTAAGTTGTACTTTCTGCCTTGTAGGATGAGGATGCTGTTGTACTAGAAAACTACATAATGAGTGTCTATGTAGCACTCTTGACTGGTTTGATCATCTGTGTTTTCATACAACTTGCCCTCTATCTCTAGGGATTTTTATATTCAGCAGATTCTAGGTTTCTTTGACTTCATGCATATTATTAATACTTTTTAAGTGGCAATTTTTGGCTTCAAATTAGTTATCATTAAGCCATTTGAATGTGTTGAATTCTACTATTTTGCTTATTTTTCTTTATTCACTCTTCGTTTTTTTAGTGCTTAGCCCTTTGTGGCATCAAATTAGTCATTAATCAGATTCATTTGAATGTGTTGAATTCTATTATTTTGCTTATTTTTCTTTATTCACTCTTCATTTTTTAGTGCTTTAGCCCTTTTTTTGGCTAGTAGTTGACCAATATTAATGTTGGTTAACTCAGGGAGTTCTTAGTATTGATGATGTTAAGTAAAAGATTGAGTCTATTATTTTCATACAACTTGATTGACCTATGTTTGAATGGAATAATTCGATTCATGGTATTAACAGTACAATTTTAACATAAAAAAATTTACATAGTTTAAAAAAAAGAAAGAAAATGAAAAATCTTAACTGGGATAAATTACTTGATACTGCTGAACTTTGAGAAGCTTTACCATATTGCCTGAGCCCTAAAAAGCATTGAAAGAGAAAAGATGATAGGTAGGCTAGTGATTTGTGCCAGCTTGTATATCATGGTTTGATGAACTTATTTATGACCTTAATGATGTATGTTTTTGGATTATGAATGTCTTCTTTGCAGCCCTTTGGAGTTCATTGGTGTCTAGAGATGTGTGTTCCCTCATCGTTTTGAGTAAATATGATTTTTTCATTTATGAGCTTATATTACAACTTTCTAATTGAAAGTTATCAGATCTATGATATTGTTATTTTCAAGTGGTTTATTTTCTTTTTTTTTTTCCTTTCATATATGAACTTATTCAAATTTTCTTGTAAAATTATCCTTTTGCAATCTTCATATGATGTTTTTAGGTGCCTACTTGAGCATTACAAGCATTTCTTTGTATGGTACTATGAATGAAATGGATGACCTATATTTTGTCGTTGCCATCTGTAGGTGCGTTTAAATGAAGTTTCTTTTATACCTTTTTTGTTGTGTCATCAGACACATTCTCTACACAAAACATCAAATAAGACTAATAAGTAGGCTAGATGATATATCATAGGCTTTGAAAGGCAACGACATACATACAAATAAAACAGACCAGACAAAAATCACTTGCTAATTTTGTAAGGAACGAAAGGTAGAAGTTACAAGAAAAAGATATTACATTGTAATGAAGCCTGCACATCATTCGAAGTTCACTTGCTTGGTTAAGACTTAAGAGTACGAGTATTTGTTTTTTAGCGAGAAGACCAACAGAAAAATCCGTAACCTCCAATTGGTTGTTTATCATATAAAAAATATAATGAAAATAGACTAACAAACTTGTAATGGAAGATTAAGGCTCCGTTTGGTAATGCTTTTGCTTTTATGCTTTTAAAAACAAAAAAACAATTTTATGCTTTTCGACTGCTTTTTTATTGAAGCAAAACTGTTTGGTAAACTTTTGTTTTGCTGCTAAGAAGCAAAAAAGCATGTTTGGTAACTGCAATAGCATAGAAATTACTTTTTTGCTTTCATAGAAGTATTGTAAAACCAATGTAAACAAATTATAGAGAATTTCAATCCCTCAATTCATCCCAGCATTATCTATTACAAAAGCCCTTTGTTTTTTTCCATCTAATCACAAGAATCCAAACTTAAATTCTTCTCAAACAGGCTAACACAATTGGATGGTGGCTAATACCATCCTAATGAAACAAAGCTTCAAATCTTATTCCTTTATGATTGGAATCTTCTGAAACAGATGCTGTATTATAGGAAATTATGTGCTTATTTCAACAATGAAGCCAAAATAGGAGTATTTAGGATGAGCTAAGGAAGGAAATCGGAAGCCTGAGATTGCTAACGTGCTGTTGAGTTTTCTTTGTTTGCTGGAAGTAAAAAACCAGAGCACATCTGAGACTGGAATTCTGGGATGGATTATCCAGTTTTGAGAAAATTGTTTGGAGAACGAGGGTGATATCACTGATTGCCAGTGGCTAGAGCTATGGTAGGTCATCGGTTTTTTTGTGGATAGAGAAACTGGGCATTTGGAAGAGAGAGAGAGAGAGAGAGAGAAATAAAATCGCTCTCGATTAACAACTCACATCTGGGAGCTTCATCCCTTTTTTTAATGTTCCCCACCTCCCAACGTAGATCTCCTCTTCCACCTCTCCAATTTCTAGTGAGTCATTTTTTTATTGATCTCCAAGACTCGCATCCTGAAAAATCCCATTATGCTGTCAAATCATTGGAGATAGTAGCAAGATGGGGTAAACTGAGTAGTTGGGTTCCAGACCAAGAGAAGGATGTTCATGGAAACCATAGCCTCTAGTGCTTCTTGCAACAGAGATTCCAGCAGCCATGGATTTGCCATCAAGAACTTGAGTTTAACAAACTTAGACCCACGGTTTGAGCAGAAAGTAGCAAAACGGAGAACAAAGCAGCTGACTTGTTTAAGATGAGGTTGCCGGAAAAGAGATTCTTGCCGGAGTTGAAGATTAGCCGGGAAGGGGGTCATCGGAGTTGGAGATTGCTTAGGTCGCAGTCGTTCATCTTGGTTGATATGCATAGTGAAGACGCAGGGCTCTTGTCGGAAATTATCGAAGGATTTGAAAAACAATGAAGCAATTTTATTATATTTTTTAGAAGCAACATTTATTTGCTTCTCTTAAAAAGCAATAAAATTGATTTTCTGCTTCAAGTTAATTGCTTTGCTTGAGCATTACCAAACAGTACTTTTGCTTCTAAAAGCAAAAAAGTACTTATGAAAAGCGTTACCAAACGGAGGCTAAGAAATCTGTATACAAATCTGTATACTTCACATAAGACTACATCTTGAGAAAAAATGTATCTAACTAATTTTGTTTTCCTCAACTTTGGGTGGTTTGCCTGATTATGATAAAATCTATTTTGACTGGATGGTTTTAATGCCTTGTTTTTTCTTACCTTCCAAAAAGAGAAAAAAAAAATCTGGACCTAGGATCTGTGGCTTGAGAGATAGAAGAAAAGAAGAAAGCTGGGGAAGAAAGACATGAAAATGCTACTCCCTCTCGTCTTTGTATGCTAAAATATTAGAACAAAAGATAATAATAAAAATGGCACTATATCAACACCCCCAACCGCACAACCACCATCACCCACCAAAAAACAAATTCCAGCAAAAAGAAAAAAATGAAAATAAGAAGAAGAAAAAAAAATTGTAACTATTTTCTAAAGCTTTATCAATGATATTATATTGAAAATGGATGCTTCACTTTTTATCTTCCTCCTCTTTATCTATCTCCATGGGTGAATTCCAAACCATGGACTTCAAACTATTCAATCATCATCCAAGACCTTTATAAATAGAGCACCCCAAGCTTTCAATCATCATCCACTTCAACTATCATCTATTTCCATCATCTTCTTCAGGTTCTCTTTCAATTTAGAGACTTAGTGTAGGAGATAAGACCTTACCCCAATCGATCACCCTAATTGATAATTATGGATGATTCAGTACACTTCTCCTCCTGCTTATTCTTCCTTATTATTTATGGTAATAGTATGTTCACCTTGCATCATTTATACTTCCTTCTCTATTGCTTGGGGATCTACCAAAACTTTTGACTTCTGCTCTATTGCTTCTAAATCTACAATAAGTTTATAAATGCTTTTTTGTTTTTAGAGAAAGAAGAGTTTCAAATGCTTTTTGTTTTTAGATAAGTAAGAGTTTTATGTTCCGTATGTTCATTAATCCGATAGTGTTCCATACTGTTAATACTGTGAAACTGATTGATAAAATTCTAAAGCAATCTCTAGCAATGCTCATTCATCCCTTGTGCTCCTAATTACAATTACTTGTAAAATGGGCAATGTTCATTGATCACTTGTGCTCCTAACCACTATTATTGCAAGTAATTAATAGTGGTTAGGAGCGCAAGGGATCAATGAACAATTGAACATTGCTTGTTTGGCAACTAATAGTGGTTAGGAGTACGAGGGATCAATGAAAATTGCTCATTTGTCAACTAATAGTAGTTAGGAGCACAAGTGATCAATGAACATGACCACTAAAAACAGAGACTGCTTTAGAATTCTATCAATTAGTTTCAGAGTATTAACAATATGAAACCGATCTGATTAATGAACATACGTAATGTGAAATCCTTCTTTCTCAAAAAACAAAAATAATTTATAAACTTATTGTAGATCCATAAGTAATAGAGTAGAAGATAGGCATTTTGGTAGATCCCTAAGCAATAGAGAAGTAAGTAGAAAGGATGGATAATAAACCTATTATTACCATAAATAATGAAGAGGAAAAAAGTGAGGGTTCACCAGACAATGTAGACGAGGATGAAGAACAGTGCAGATCATCCATGAGTATCGATTAGCATGAGGACGATGACGAGCAGAGTGTGGGATCATCTATGAGTATTGATTAGGTGAGGTTTTATCTCCCAACTAATCCTCTAAATTGAAAGAAAAGAAAAGACTAAAAGTGAGTGATGCCTTGAATGCTTGTGAGGTGCTCTATTTATAGAGCTCTTGGTAGAGCCTAGAACTTGAGATGGTTTGTAATACACTGAAAGTGGACTAAGTAATTTACTTTTAGTGAATAATTATTAAAGTGGAAGCCACAAATTTTTTAAAGCCAACTTTGAGGAAAACAACTGTTAAAGTTTTTACCATTAAATCATTAAAATTATTATTTAATAATTATAATAACACATTTAAAACAATTAAAAAACAGTTAAAATTCAATCAAATATACATTAATTATAGATAAATTAATCCTATAAAAAAATTCTAGAATAAAAGTGACTTCAATAAAATGTATAAAATATAATATTCATTTTAAGTTATTAAAATATATCAAAGCTCCATTTTCCACACATATTTTATGGCCTTCAGTCTCATGTTAAATATTAATTTTCTTAATAAATAACATGTATAATTAAATTAAAATAACTATTTTGACAATTATTAATATATATTAATAATTAAAATATTAGTATAATATATCAATTATATTAATATTCTTATATATTAATTATTTTAATAATTAATATATTTTATTAATTAAAATAAGTGTTTGGATAACTATTAATATATAGTAATAATTAAATAATTATTAATATATAATACTAATTAAATAATTAGTAATGATTAATAATTATTAAAACACTTATTCTGATAAGTCTTAGTATCCTTGATAAGTGTAAGACATGAATACCATGTGAGAATTCACGACTCAAATAATCAGGAAGAAAATTACTTTCACCTTTGATGTATTCAATTGCAAAGTCAAAAATTGAAAGTAATGTCTCCTATCGAACAAAGAGCTATTTAGACGCTAAGTTTTTTACATCCTTTTTAAGGACATGTTTGACCGCCTTCCAATTAATTCTTAATACAAATTGCTGATTGAACAAATCACTTTGAAATTTAGTAATACATAAAATTATTGAAAGGATTTCCTTCTTAATTGTTGAATAATTCTTTTGATTATCATTCCAATGACCTTAAGTAAATTTGACTAATTGTTCTTTATTGTTGATTAATTGTTTAAGGATATTGCCATAACCTAGATCAAATGCATCAGTTTCAACAAATTTTTTTTGCATCAGGATTAGCAATTTTGAGACAAGGCAAATGTTTTACCTTCTATTTAATATTTTTTATTGCTTTTGTATAAAGTTCATTCCAAGCCAGAGGATCATTCTTTAGTCTTTGTGTCAATAATTTTATATCTTGAGCAAGGTTTTTATAAAACTCTGCAAACTAATTTAAACATCCTAGAAATCTTTGAAGTTGTCTTTTATCCTTAATTTTATGAGGAAACTTATCAGAAAATTGGATAACTCTATCAATTGGTATAATTGTATTTCTAAAGATTTTGAATCCTAGAAAATTTTATCTTTGTTTGAAAAAACTTGATTTTTTTTTAGAAACTACTAGGCCATTGTATTTTAAAGTTTTGAAAAAAAAAAAAAAAACTATCTAAGTGTTTCCAATGTTGATCTATGGAATTTGAAAATTTAAAGACATAATCTATATATACGATGATAAAAGAAGTAAAAGAATTAGAAATTTCATACATTATTTTTTGAAATTCAGAAGGGGAATTTTTAACGAATTCAGATCATCTAAGGTTGAGCCCATAAATTGGCTCAACCGTAGCCAATTGTTGTTTGCCAAGTAGGCAAGCAACAGTCCCTCTCTTTTCTCTCTCTTGCATGGAAAACGAAAAAGTGATTTTCACTTTTTCAGGGAGTGTTGCTTGCCTACTTGGCAAGCAACAATTGGCTATGATTGAGCCAATTTACGGGCTCAACCGTAGATGATCTGAATCCATTTTTAACTCTTAAAGGCATTACATTTCATCTTTGATTTGAATTTGCCAGAATTCACTTGTCTTATCAAATTTTGAGAAAATATTTGCATTACAAAGTCTATTTAAAAGATCTTGTTTATTAGGAAGAGGATCTCCAATCCATTGAACTTTATTAAGACGTATGTAATCTATAACTGATATGGGAACACCTCTTTCTAACTCAGAAGCTTGTTCTACATAGAATGC
This sequence comes from Buxus sempervirens, assembly GCA_947561395.2. Taxonomy (NCBI): domain Eukaryota; kingdom Viridiplantae; phylum Streptophyta; class Magnoliopsida; order Buxales; family Buxaceae; genus Buxus; species Buxus sempervirens. Next base: position 6,831,970 of record OX387182.1, read on the forward strand.
AGAGCAGCTCCATGGAAAAGAACTCTTTTGAATTAAAATTTTCTTTAATAAATCTTGGATTTCATTTTTGCATAATTCTAGAAATCTAGCATTCATTTGGACTGAATCAGCTATTTCTAGAATTATGCAAAAATGAATTATAGATTTCTAGAATTGTGCAAAAATGAAATCCAAGATTTAATCAATCAGAAAAATCTGCAGTTTTGTAATTAATTGAGAGCATCAATGATCAATTATGAGATACATTTGAAATCACAAATGGCTCCCTTCATCACATCTGAATTTATTTTTGTATAAAATTCAGAAATTAAGAATAAACAAAGTCTAACCCAGGAATTCTTATTGCATAAACTCCATTCATATATATGTATACATACGTATGTCTATAATTCTTGTTATACATAACAAGATCAATCCTTCACATAAGCTTTTAAACATACTTTATGAGGCTTATTTAAATTAAATTAGATTGCATCAGCTTGAAGGACTAGATTATCATGTTCTCGCTTCATATGCATGACAAAAAGGACATGTCTTACTAGGCAACTAGCTCTGGTGAAAAAAATTTAAATACCATTCAAATATCTTTTTAATATGCAAAGGTTAGTGAAATGTTGAGCATTTTTTTGAGATTCAACCAACCGTTTCCTTAGATGAATCTGATATGGTTCTTCAAGGGGGCCAGAATATGTTTATTCGATAAGTAGGATAGAAATAGGTTGGAGAGTCCTGAATTAATCCAATATAATTTATTTGTCTACAACAAAAAAGAAAAAAAAGGTGTTTCTGAATTGTCTTATCCTTCATAATTCCTCTGATTAAAATTTTTAATTCAAAACCTGATCACTTAATTTTTAGATAAAATTCTTGTTAAAATTTCAATTAATAAATAAAAAATCTTAATCAATAGATATTTCGACCCATCTCTTTTAATAAGATTCAAAACAATTTCAATCAATTAAGTACTAAATTGTCTCGAAAGTACAAATAATTAACCAAATTGTGTCTCAAAATTAACTCTCAGTACCTAAAATTTGTGTTCAAAGGCCTTTGAATTATGATGATCAAATGGAGGATTTTGGGTTGGTGGGATGTGGGTTGTGGAGGTGTGGCTGACTTTAAGTCATCATAAATGACAATAAAATTATGAAATGCAATCTCCATTTTCCATAGAGAAACTAATAAAAAGGCTGTTAGGCCAACATGGACAACATTTACAATTCCACATTAACCAAAGAAGCAACTGAGAGAGTCCTGGAGATACTTGCTGTTTCCCAACAGACATCCTACAAAAGGCCTTCCAACTTCTTTCACGACACGAACAAATTATTGATTAGATGATTATATTCCTCTCATCTTGTCATCTATATATAAACATTACAGCAGCATGAACTTGGAATAAATATTCCCAACCACCAAACATAGAGAGAACTGATATCTCCATTTGCACTAATGAAAAATGTAATGCAATATTCTCATGTATATATATTGAACTTCCTCTCTTCCCCAATTGTCAACCTGCTTAAATGATGATAACCATCTGATCTGTTACATGCATCTCCAATATTATAACAAGTAACTAAAATATAGAAATCTATAAATTAAAGGGGCATACTCATCCAATCAAGTTTGATTATGGAATATTGTATTCCCTTAATTCTTTTATGGTGAGCAATTTTCAGACAGAAGACATGAATCAAGCCGCGTTTGATGAAGTCAAACATGGAAGGTCAATCTACCATGTGCATTTGCTCTATAAACTATGAAGGAAGCATACCTTGTAATGGTCATCAATTATACTCCCTCTCTCTCTCTCTCTCTCTCTATATATATATATATATATATATTAATTCCCATAAGATGGAAGAGTTAGAAGACAAATATTTGTGTTGGAATATAATCAAATGGTTATATTTGACATTGTGTTTATACTACTATATATGTTTGATACATTGATCCTCTTGCCGGTTGGTTCTCTAAAATAAATCAAACAGGGCAGGGATGCTTCAAACAGATTGCTGGCATGAAGAATATGCAGTCCCCCATTGAGATTCATATTGACTTCATAACAAACAGCAAGACATGCAGTTCTAAGAAGCTCCCTTATTGTATTTGGCATTGTAGTGCTTGAAATTAAATTATCCTAATAACATAATGTAATGACTTTCTTACTGCAATTCTCACATCCAAGGGACATTTTTTGAGAAAGAAAATAAGGGTAATTAAAATGGTCATTTGAATAAGAGGCCACATTGAGAGACAGGAAAAACAGATTAAATTGAAAACCCAGTGGACCAAATCAAAAGATTTCAGTTTGGCTTGGTTTAGGATTAAACCAAAGCGAGTTAGACCCCACACACAAAAAATTTTACAATTTGGTTTTAGTCTTGGTTTCTACCTGGGTTTCAGTTTGGTTCACTGTAATTTGGTCAGTTCTTGGTTGAAAGACTAAACTGAACCAAACCGACTCTATAACACACCTCATCTTTGAAGTACAGCACAAAAAAAAATGAAAATCATTGTAGAAATTTGTAGACTCATCAGAAGGCAGGCCAAGAAGGAAAGTGAAAGTTTAATAAATTAGGAGTCCTTCCTCTCTCTTTCCCACCCTCTCATGTCTCCATCTGGGCTCTTAAATGACATGGGGAACTGCGTGACAAAACCGCTCCTACTTCCTACTTTAAATACCTCACAAGATTTTTCACTTCTCTTTCAAATTTCTTCTTCTATTGGACATAGCTTTCTTCAAATGACAAATGTGTCCTCTCACAGCTAAAGAATAACCAGATAATGTTCAGATAATGTAAGATCTGAGAGAATCAGTTCCCAGCAGCTCCAATCCATCTATGAAGAGCCAAAACCAAGAGGCCAAAGAACCAAACAAATTTCAAATAAAAGCCAAAGAATATTAACAACTTAGCAAAGACAACGACACAGGCAGGTGTAGCTTTTAAAATTGGGGAAATTAAATACCTTTTGAAAATAATTAAAATTCAGTCGGAAATGTTCTGAGTTTTAACTTTAGAAAACTTTTATCAAAATAATTAAATTTTAGTTACATTTTATTATTGCATACAAATTCTTCCAAAAATGCCCTTATTCCACTTACTCAATCACATGACTTGTACAATATCACTGAATACTAATTTATATAAGTTATTTGAGTGATATAAAGGCATTTTTGGAAGATTTGAGTGAGTGGTATAAGGGTATTCTTGGAAGAGTTGGTTTGTAGTAGTAAATTTTCACCAAAATTTAATTATTTTGATAAAGATTTTCTAGAAGTTAAATCTCAGAAAATTTTGGACTCAATTTTAATTATTTTAAAAAGGTATAACTAAAAATTGATTTTTAATAATGGTTTGAGGGATTGAAAACTACCACAAAGCGATACTTAACAAAAGTAGCATGGTATTCAATGGAGGGTATTGAATGCCATTGAAGTATACAAGAACTTCAATTAAATATACATGAGAGACCCCACTTTGCTCATCTTTCTCCATTCCCTTTTCACCTCCCTTTAAATTCTCCCTCCTGCACCCTTTCTGATCCCTATTAATGCCACACAAGCGAAACACAAAAGCCATTTAAAACCCTCTTCACAACAAGTGTGCTTAGGAGATCCAGACAGAATGGGCAAGAAGATGAGGTTCCCCTCTCTCTTCAAGAGCAAAGAAATTACAAGGCCTTCTTCTTCATGGTCATGGCCTTCTTGTACGCAAGCAAGGACCGTCTCCTTCCGAGCCGGGGATGACATGGTCAAGACCATAAACTCGGTTTACTTTGATGCCGCCGAGATGGTCACAACACCGGAATCATGGTTTACGAACTCATCGGAGTCTCCGAGCTTCTCGACGGCGTCGGAGGAGTCCGGAGGGGAGTCTCTAGAGACGGTCATTCGTGGGTTGCGGTCGGACCGGCTGTTCTTCGAACCAGGTGACACGAATTCGATCTTGGAGGAGGCCAAGGCAGGTGGGTTTCCCTTCAAGGAGAGTGTAGTTCTGGCCATGGAGTCTGAGGATCCGTACATGGACTTCCGAAGGTCTATGGAGGAGATGGTGGAGGCTCATGGTTTGAAGGACTGGGATTGTCTGGAGGAGTTACTGGGATGGTATCTAAAAGTTAATGGGAAGAAGACTCATGGGTTTATTGTTGTTGCTTTTGTTGATTTGCTTGTTGCCATTGCTTCTTCTTCTGAAACTTGTTTTTCTTCTTCTTCTTCTTCTTGTGCTTCTTCTTCTTCTCATTATTTGTCCTTATTACAAAATCAGAAAGAAGAAGAAGAAGAAGAAGAAGACAAAGGTTCATGTTTAGAAATATGATTCAAAGGAAAGATGGGTAAATCTTAGTTTCCCATGTACCATTTTGATGTATACTAGTAGGTTTGAAAAGGATAGTACAATTTAACATTAATGGCTACACAAGATCTCCCTTTCTCTATCTTCCCTCTCTGTGTGTGTATCTGTGTGTGAGAGAGAGAGAGAGAGAGCATGTGCACGCACATGCATGCACATGTGTGGTAGGTTGCACGTGTTATCTCACCTGTAAGCAGGCATAATTGTTTCATACACATATCATTAAGCATAAGCATGGAATTGAAAATTCAATCCTCCATTAATGGAGTAGTAGTAACATATTTTTGGCAAAATTACTGTGGAAGAAACATGATTGCTCCACCATGGCCTACTGAAATTGGACTGTCACAATCTTTTGGTAGTTTCAGAAAATCTTCAGTATGTTCCTAAAAACCCTGCATTCATATCATCCCCATCAACCATTTCTCCCTCTTTCTGTATATGCATATCGAATATTATATATGTAGACAAGCAAATAAATAAACACCTGCAACAACTGCTAAGTGAGGAAAAGACATTCCACGCTTGTATTCCTCATAAATAGAGAGTGAATGCAGGACTGCAACCTAATGAAAATCATTTATTTGATTCTTGAAGGTGTTTGAAGGGTAAAAGCTCATGGAAATCATCACAGCAAGTATCAATAAAACATTTAACGTTTACTTAAGCTTAATCAAAATTTTGATTAGAATTAGCAATCACCCTCTTGGGTTTAATTAATTGCAAGCGAGTTCAGCCTTGACGACATGATTCATTGTTACTTTCATGGTATATGAAAATCTGCAACTGGTTTTGAATTGACAAATAACTAACATGTAGTCAAAATATCAATGGCATGACTCATTACCCATTTAGTTGTGTGGATCTTCCATTAATGGTGATTATTCTAATCAGTCTTAAAAGTCTTAAACCCTTGTTTATCTTTGAACTTATCGTTTTCTCTTCCTCTACCCTTATGTATAAACGAAAAGGTTTTCGGCTATGGCCAAGTAACCCCACATGAAGATGTTTGTGTTACCGTTGGAGTAAATAACAATCCAAAAATAGAAAAGACAAAAAATTTTCCTCCCGTCAACGCTCATCGTTTGAGGCTAGCTTCTTGGCTTCTGCACCAGATCAAGAGTCTTGTCTCTGAGATGAAGCTTCTACACCTTGTGGCAGTGGCCTTTTTAAACTAGAAGCTCACATTAAACAAGGCAGATAAACTAGTTTAATTAATAGTAGTTGGGGTTGGGCCTGCAATAATTTTGATTATAGAAATCTGGTGATTACATCATTAAAGTTGTTTTGTTGCTTAATTTTGTTTACTTGTTTCTTCATCTTGACACAGGATAATAATGGTTGTTAGGCCCCGGGAATTAAATAAGGGCCGGAATTTCTTGCTGTTTTCTCTCTTTTGATTTTCAATCCCCATTTAATAAAGACTTGGGAATTGCAAGTCTTTAGAAAAAAGATTTCCTTCTTATCAAGGAAATGATGCAAACAAGGTTAGACATTTTTGGTATTCAATCAAAATTTATTATTCCATATTGAATCAATGGTTCTGGTAATTGAAGTTTTAACACAGATCAATGCAATGCCACCTAGCATATAATAAAGTATAATATATACCCAAGAAAAACCCTAATATCAACAAATCATGATCATCAAAGTAATTTTTTTCAATATATTATTAAATTATTTCTCAAGAGACAGAACAAACAAACCCTCTAACCCTTCTCTCCCTAGGCATCTTCTAATTAAGACCTTGTAGGAACTCAATACATGGGTTTTATAACATGAACTAAACCCAATATGAAAGGAGGTTTGTGTTATAGGCATTAGCAAATTAATGACCCATTTAATGAGATTCTACTTTTCCAATATTTCCTTACTTGAGAAAATTCAAATTTGAAACACCAAACAAGAGAGTTTATCTGGACCCTTTTTTTTTCAATTTCTCTTGGCTCAGTGTGGTTTTGACATTAAATGCTTTTGTATCAAACAACTCTAATTAGTAAATTATTTCTCAAGCTGGCCAGTACAAACAAACCCTTTAGCCCTTCTCTCCCTAGGCATCTTCATGTCAAAAACATTTTAGGAAATCAATACAGGGGTTTTATAACATCAACTGAACCCAATTTGCAAGGAGATTTGTGTTTATGCATGGACAAAAATTAATGGTCCATTTAATGAGATTCTACTTATTCCAAGATTTCTTTCCTTGAGAAATTTCAAATTTGAAACACCAAACAAGATAGTACATGTCTATCTAGAGTTTAATTTTTTTGTCAATTTCTCTTGGGTCAGTGTGGTATTGGCATTAAGTGCTGTTGCATCAAACAACTCTACCACAGACTGTGAATGGCCTGCAGAAGATGCCATACCATATTTATTAATATTCTTTGGGCTTTAGCTGTCGAATTAGTTTGTATTGTTGAATTTATTTGGTTTTTTCTTTCTAAGGCGGGAAAATTACTGAAGGGGCGCTGTAAGAATTTCAAAAAGAAAAATAAAAATTTTTAACCATCTACTTGTGTCCAATTTTGATACTTATAGAGCTTAAACTACTCGGATACAAGCCATTACATATGTTGTCGATCAACAACTCTTCAATTGGACAGTTTCTTTGTTTGTTTTAAAGCCCTCTTATCATGCCAAGTGTAGGCTTAAACACATACACACATATAATGTTTTTAATTCAGATTATCTTTAAACTCATCCAATTACAATTTTTTATCACGTATAATTTTATATGTATTATACAAAACTATTTGAGTAGACCAACAAAAGACTAGTTAGTTAAGGGTGGGCTTTGGAGATAGCAAATTAAAACTGCTCCCAATTCTGTTGTGGGTTGTATCTATCAATACTGTTAGTAAAGTCAGCCTTGGGGAATATTCTTTAGGATCGTGGCCTTCTTTTTCCTTTCCTTAAATACCCTCCTCAAATTAATAAATCAATAAGTATTCATCCCCCAAATATCCTCACGTCCTTGCACATTCAAACCTAATCGAAACCACCCATTCAAACATTTTTAACTTATCAAGTAACCAATGTGTTTATCTATACCATATATAACAGAAGGCGTCTCCTTGGGAATTGCGCCAACCAAAATGTGTTGACTTTCTAAAACATCCGTTATACATCATACTGTGAAGATTCATTAATAAAAAAGGTATACTTTTTTTACTAGCCGCTGGCAAAACCGTTGGCAAAAACTTTTGCCGGTAGCATCTACAGGGGTGCGACTCTTAACCCCCGGCAAAGCTTTTGCCGGTGGCTATACGCTTTTACCGATGGTTTTAAAACCGCCAGCAAAAGTGTCATATTTTGTAGTGGTACAATAGTAAAAACAGCCTCAATTTTTCTAGAATTTAATAATCAGTTGCAAAACTGTTCCCTTCCTGTCTACGTATAGTATTATCGTTCTCTTTATCCATACGTACAGTATTACACGTGCACCCGGGTAGTCTTTTAAAAACCATCACCCAAAAGGATCCCAAATTAACCACCTATATCAACATGGAGTAGCGCACGTGACTCCCATACTATTAAATATAAAGTAACAAAAACATTTTCTCACACGAGACAGCATTTATTATTATTTTTTTTGTAAAAACTATTTTATATTAAAATTTTAGTTTAGGGGCGAGTAGTAAACTCAATTCAATAGTTGGGAGAGGTGTAGGTTACTCGTTTAACTCCTCATACAGCCATATCTAGCTAAAGGAGGCTATGGCAATACGGTAATATTGAGAAATGGGGGGAAATTAAATTCATTTTGCCATGCAACCAACTACCACTGACACATTATCCTGAAATTTGAACCACATAGAGAGGCTTATGGACCAGAAACTCAAGTCATTTTTGGACCACCATCATAACTCCAAATCTAAAATTTGTATTTGTTACAAGTCATAGTGCTTCGTGAATATAGGACCATATGTCTCGTGTACCATGTGATGGTGGACCCACTGATAGTTATGGAGATCTGTTTCTTGCTAGTTATGAAGTTCACAAGCTGGGCTGAGAGGATTCTTTGTCACGTACGTGATTTACAGTAGGAAAATCCTTATGAGCTGGGGTGACCCAATGGACATCCCACTGCCTTACTGAATCCATGGGCTTTTAGATGAAGCCCAAAATGAATGCTGAGTTGATATTGAGTTCGGTGCCGGCCCATGTTAAGCCCGTTGTGTTATGGTTTGTATGGCAGTGTCTATGGAAAAGAACACATGAAATATTTTTCGTAGTAAAAAAACTAATTAAGAAATTAGCCCATGACCATTGAGAAGAAAAATTCAAGAGCAATTTACGGTCTGTTTGTGTGAATCAGAGAATTTCAAATCTACATATTTCGGAATATACTCTATTTTGGAAAAATTACCTTTCAGGCGCATTTTTTTCGTATGAACCAATCACACAAATTTTAATAGAATATTCATTTCTGTTTAATTCCTGTAGATTATGTGTAACCAAACAAACCCTACCTGCAGGAGCCATGGATGCACTAGAAACACCTAGAAATAGAAATTTTTGTACGAAATCTCCAGGGACAATCTTGAACCCGGATTTTTGGAGAAATTGGTTTTTAGTGATACTTTTTAACAATATTAAATCACCTAAATCTTGGTAATTTGAAAGTAGTGATATTTTTTTTTAAAAAACAATTGATAATTAATTTGATTTTATTGTTCATAAAATATTTCTTCTAAAAATGCCCTCAAGAGACTTATAAACAATTTGTGTGTTATCATCTTTAATGAGGTTAAGAAGTCATCTAGGGGCATTTTTGGAATAAATTTTTTATGAATAATAAAATGACACCTATTCATAATTATTTTAAAAATATTATTAATTTTCAATTCCCAAGAATTAGATGATTGAATATGGGTTATGTTTTAAAAATATCACTAAAAACTAATTTTCCTCCTGATTTTCATGGTAGGAGCCCAAGCCTAGCTAAATGAGTACAAACCTTTATTATAATGCACCAGAAGAACCGTATTGACACGAGAAATTGATGCATCAAGACTAGCTAGCTACCTAGCTTTGGTACATTTTTGGTTTTTAGTCGAAGTTGAATAAAATTGAGTCGTAAATGTTAAGCAGTCGTACACGCTTCACGAAAACCGTGATCCTTATTATGTGACTGCAGATGTGTTCATCGTAGACGATACGCAAGGTCATACTCATACATGATTTCTGATTAAAACTGTTGTTCTATGTTCAATTGTCTCTTAAAGCTTTTCAACGTAAAACATTCAAACATTCAGATGGCCAAGATAACACTAAAGCACTTCTCTCCTCTATCCAAGAATAACTGAGTTTTAATTATGATGGTGCAAGGTCCATCTGATTGAGCCAATAGATATATATGACCCAAAATCCACTTATTAGTTGAGTTGGTTAGAGCAGAGACAGAGAGAGACAGTGTGGGTTAGAGATGTCTAGTGATTGAGGTAGCAAGGGGATCACAAGCTTGAGATCATGAGTTGGAAGCAACTCTTTACAGAAAAGCTTACATGCCTGAATGTCTGAATGAGAACTCAATTGATGCATCTCATTATAACACTTTAAGAAAGAAAACTTTATGGTGAAACCCCTTCAAGGGACAAGATTAAAGACATGGGGTTCCATGTCTCTTCATTGTGGAGAAAACCCTTTCATGGTTTGGTTTATACTTGGTTGGTTTCCTTTGCCATGGGTTATTGGACCTTCTTTTCAATCCAAATGTCACATCTCTTGATCCCTCAAATCAAGACATCCCATCATGGGGTAGATCGTCTACTTTGCTCCTCGTGTATGACACTTTCAGTACTGATCATCAGATAAACAGTAAGCTAGTTTTATGTTTTCACTCTCATATTGCCTGACCTTTAACTAACACCAGGAATCATCTTATCCTGCTCAAATGTCATGACAATTAAGAAGAGGGTAGCACTATGCCTTTTCCTTTTTCTTCTTTCATTCACTCTCATGGCTGCTCTCATGGCTGATATTGAGTCAGTGAAACAAATTTGCTTGCACGTATCAAATTTCCAGAACTTCTGAGAATCAAATCTTAACACGCAACAGCAGACATTAAACACACAGACATCTCTTCCATTCTTCCATGCTGATCAAAGACATTTTGGGTTCTATTCTTGCTTGAGGACAAAAGTTCCTTAATTTTCTCTACTGAAATTAAGGAATTTTCATTTGTTCTTTTTTCTTACTAGCTATATAGATTACTTATAACTAGATCTAGATTGACCAAAATGGATCAGGTCTTGTGGATAGAAAACAAGAGAAGAAATTAAGATGCCCCCCACTATTCAGAGAAAGATAATGAGGGATCACATAAAGATGTCCCTTTTGTGCCCATTATTGAATGCAACTTTGGAATATCCACCAAATGATGTACACAAAGGACTACCCCTCTGCCAAGTAATAAGCTATTCTTGGTTGCTAAAACAAGTGACCTAAGCCTTTGCCCTTGAAAGTAAGATGTAGCATGAAAGAAAAGAAAATCTATTTTTTCTTTTGCAGTTGAGGGCCATAAGAAAATTAAGGAAGATGGATTGAGGCTATTGTTCTGCTCATAGATCTCTATCAGCTAGTCTTGCCTGCTAGGTTTTAAAAAAAAATGAGGGCCATACACTGTTTTATTACAGCTTGCTTGAAGATTCCTTCTTGGTTTCTTAGATTTGACTAAACACTCATGAAAGTAAATCAGAATTAAAGTCCATTAATGGAGTTTGACAGCCCCATTTATGATATGATGTCATTATCAATTGGATGCGTGTATGTTATAAAAGAGAGAGAGAGAAATTGCCAACCCCAAAGCCCATGAACATCATAACTGCAACAGGGAAAGATAACCACTGAATCACAGAGGCCACAAATAAGGAAGAAGATCTACCACTAAGAATCATGAGACCAACATAGTGGCAGTAATTAATTGTGTGTTGGAAAATGTACAGAAACTGCTAAGAAACCATAACTCTTTTCATTAAAACTCATTAAAACCAATACTCTTTTCTTCACACTTACACTATCAAATTCAAACCCCAATGTATACATCTTATACCCACTTGCACCTAAATTAAAATCCGCATGAGATTTGACTACCATTCTCATGTGAGATTCACACACGTGACGGGCCTAGAACTCACGTGACTTGTGCCGACGGAGCCGTTTCGACGAACCAGGTCGCACCGAGAAGACACCATTCCAGATCTCCGTGAAAGCTCGAACGATGATCTCATGGTGGTTTGGAGAATTAAGCTGTAGAAAGCACTCGAGAAGGTGGCGAAGATCTTCCCTCGAGTAGATTTCCTTCTCCAATATCATCTGAAGCATCGAATGCCGGAAGTCGAGATAAGGGTCGTCGGAGTCCTTGACGACGGCGATGCTCTCGCCGAGTTTCCCGGATCCTCTGACAGTCTTTGAGCACCTGGGATCGTATTCGGCTTCGGAGTATTGTGGGGACGTGTCGACGTTGGGAGAGAAGGTGTTGGTGTTGGTGTTGGTGGTGGTGGTGTCGTCTTCGTCGTCGACGGAGCGACCACCATGACCACTTCTCTCCCAGGAGCTCGAAGAAGACCGATGGAGATGGGATTCTCTGTAAGTGGGGAGTTTGGTCTTTGGCTTTGGATGAAAGACGTTGAAGAGCTTGGACTTTCGACATCCACAGCCTACGCTGACTGTGATGGTGTTCTGAAGGAGCTTTTTCCCGTTGCAGGACATTGTACAGGTAGAAGATAGAGAACTTCTTTGGCTTGCGTTATTAGAAAGAAAAGATGGAGAAGGTAATGGAGTTTGAGTTCTGTTCTGATCTGCTGTTGAGATCTCTAAGGAGACTTTGGGATTTGACTGTAATATGAAGCTTCTTCAACATAAATTGTGCATGTGACCACCGAGGGACCCGTCTTTATAAACTTTAATGTTTTTATTTTTAAATTTTTTCCCTTCAAAAAATTTTTAAATTTTTTTTCCATATAGTCTCTTGTACTTTATTCTTAAAGTTAGGATAATTTATATTTATTTTAATTTTTATATACAGACACATTTATCACTATTAAATAAAGGAACTCGACTGCATTTCGTATAAATTTTTACTCCCACGAAAAAAAATGGCAAAATTTTAAAGAAGTGTAAAATATGGGATTATTTATTGCATATTGATTGCATTATAGCAATTTTAGCTAGCTCTTAGTAACCGATAGACTTCTTATTTTATTTTATTTTTTTAAATACTTAAGTCACATTTGAGGAAATATGGCATTCTTTTCTTTTCATCTTAATCGTTTTATTATTTTCTTTTCTTCCCATATCGGTGGATCCTAAAACATTATTGTAGGTAAGACTAGTAGGGACTGCTCCCTTGGAATCTCAACCAGCTTTCCAGTCTCCCAGACTTGGGGCTACAGAAAACCCAATTCAATGGCAGTTACCAACTGGTGGATTATACAATTATAGTATGCATACTTGGAGTTCAATCACTTTTTAACACATTCCCGACTGATTTCTTCAGTTGTCTCAGTAGTTTATGGATCAGGGCTCTGGTTGCAATCACTTGAATGAGACTTCTGGATTGTCCATTCATACTAAGTTGAACAGTTCAGTCTTACCGGCAAGACTTTCAGCAGACTTTTAACACTCAAGGGTTGCAGGATTTGTGGTTGAATAATCAGATTGGAAGAGGGATGAGTAGGATGACTGGTTCAAGTGCTGTACTTGTGAGGATGAGCATGTTAATGCTTCTATGGTTACATGGAAATGAGGTTGTTAATGCTTCTATGGTTCATGCAAATCAAATGCAATTTTTCAGTCTGTTCCTGTTATTCATTGTGCTCCTTGATTTACAACACTTTTAGTTTTCCTTGGTAATTTAAATCATCTATCAACACTTTTAGATTCAAGGGAAAGAAACCATAGAGCCGAAATAACTCGCTCTGAATGCCTTGTTAGCTATTGAATAAACCCGCAGCATCTCCGTTGGCAAAATAGCAGCCCACCTTGGGGCTTCACAATCCCTATCCAACAATTCATCTCTTGAATCCATGCATGAAGTCTGAGTTGGATCAATCCTTCTCAGGACAATCCAAATCAAAAAGTTCCAAAAGACGCCACTTTCGGCTTTTCGATTCTTTATCTTCCGGTGGGTTTTTTTGTTTATATTCCATTGCAAGAGAAGAAGAGGCATGTTCACTGTAAGTTGCACTGAGTTCACCCTTGGGGCCATCAGACCCAGAAAATATGGTTAAGATTGTAGTCGCTATTTCCACCATTGAAAGTTTGTCTACTATTACTGGAACAATAGTAGAGTTGGGGGAACCATGGCTTATAAAGGTGGGAAATTTTGATATATATAAGATTTTACTTTAATTCTATGGCACAAGATCCAAAAGGTTGGGTACTGCTGCTCTGTAGCTTCTCTATGGCAGTAGATCCCATTAGGAAATAACACAACCCAGTAATCAACCAGGTTGATTACCTTAACAACCTAAGAAATCTTTTTCGTTCTCATTTTTTGGGTTGCTCTTGACCATGTATCATAGCAGCTTAATGTGCTGATTTTTGGGTTTCGTTGTCTTATAAATGGGACTAGTGGGGTAATTCAGATCATTCGGCCATATAGATATTGATGTGGCATAAATTACTTACACGGAAAAATTCTTCTCTGGTGGCATAAATACCCGTGTTCACACCAAAGCTGCTTCAATGTACTTCCTGTATCAAAGATTCTAGCATTCTATATCTAGATCATGGGCTGGATAGTCACCAGAAGGCCGGGTACTTAGAACTACACATTCCTTAATATTTGTCTTGCAATATCTTAACGAAAACAAGGATCAACGGTTGCCGTATAACCAAGCCAAAGTTAATGCGATCTATCACAAGACTCAACTTTATGAACACCATGTAACAGAGATATAAGAATAATATCATACTAATCAAATAAAAGAGAGATATTTTACAAGAAAAAATAATAATAAATAATAAAAAGGAGAGATTTTGAGATGATTTTAAAATCTGAGAGGAGGCAAGTCAAACAAAAGCGAGATACTTGGAACTAAAATTAAATCAATTAAATCCAAGAGAGACGGGCTTGAGATGATTTTGGACTCTGTAGAGGAGAAAAAAGGAGGATTTGTTATTAGGTAAATGGGTGTCGACATTTGAGGCTCCTCTACACTAATGTCCCAAACCAATGCCAACCTGTAATCACTCGATAGCTGGCAAGGCATGTGAAAAGGAAGAATTTAAGGGAAACCAAAGGGCGCAGTATTCTTGTTACCACAGAATAATAAGGACTTGGTTCATAATATATTTTGAACTTATCTTGACCAAGCAGTACCAAAATATGAGTATTACCATATTTTAATTAGTAGCAAAATATGATAATGCTTGCATAATGCATCTAAAAGGGCTAACCCAATGCATGAAGCTCCTGCCAATGTGCAAGGTTTGGGGAGGCTGTTTTCTGTGACTCGAACCCACGACCTTTAGGCCACAATGAAGCAACCTCACCATTGTGCCAGGGCTCACCCTCGCCTGCATGATGCACCTATTTAGAATAAAGGAAACATATGTTAAAAGAATGAACGTGGCTATGAGAGATACAACATGGATCCATAGCTGTACGTCATGTTAAAATGGGTATTGTAGTGAATAGGGTACATGTAAGAAATAATATATCAGATAATAATTATAATTATTTAAGGACATTATAGCCTGAAAAAATAGAGTAAATAAATGAGAAGTTAACTAAGGCACATAATGGTCATGTTAGAAAATTTTATTTGTACATGAATATCTACATTACAAGGATAAGATAGTCATTTTGCATGGAAGAATTCTGTTAGGATACAACTTTTTGAAGGGGACTTACACCAGGTCAAATGGCAGTCATTGAACTTCATAATGTTTAAGCAATAAAAATGTCAGAAAGAGTTGATACTTATGATGCCTATGGAAATACTGATAAAGAAAAAGGTGATAATATTAGTACATAAGAACGAAAAGAAATTTCAGGAACTTTCTGTAGCATCTCTCAAAAGGATATGGAATATATGTAATCAAGGGACAAATGAAAAGTCTTAGCTAATGGCAAGAATCATCCAACCAAAGCAGAAAATGTCCAAAAGATCTCGTAGATGCCACCAATTATGTAGTTTGGATGGAAGAAATTATTTGAGATTTGTTTTATATTGACTAGTATCTAATGTATCCCATGACTTAAACTTAAGTGGGTTGGACTACCTAAAATCACCAAGTACTTTCCCTGTATCATCAGTAAGCACTCATTTCATATCTCTCAATCCATTTGGTGCATGATGAGATCCAATTTTACCGTAGAATGTTTTCATGCACTTGAAAAGTAAACTGTACATAAATTATAAAGCAAACTCTACCTCCTTGTTACTAAACGAACCTTCCAAAGAGATTGAATCCTCACAGAAATATGCATCAGCATAAAAAATACAGATTCCAGCATCCTTGCATATGCCAAAGACAGTAAAACCATATCGGTGAGTCAGCGTAATCTTTGGCTAGGTGAAGATGAAAAATGATTCTTGATCAAGTTTGCCACATGCTGAGCAACCCATTCTGAACCAGCTTCCGTGCAACTGAAAGCATGATCATGGCCTTCCCTTTCAATCGATAAAGCAACATCAGGGGCCTGCTTGGAAATCTGCAGGTAAAAGAATATGAGCTTAAACTGGGCATCAAATCAAAGGAAAGTATCAGAATGGGGAAACTTCAATATACATGTTCAGGATCATTGAGCAGAATTGTTAGACAAAATGAAATTTACAAATTTGGAATTGTACTGTACTAAATTGGCCTTAAGAGGATCTTTTGGGTTGTGATTAGGCTACAAATAGTTGTTCTCTTACAAAACAAAAATCAGTTATCATGTTGAATGTAATTCCAACATTTCTACAGCACATTTCACACAACTTTATCTATGGGTGGCAATGGGCCAAGCTTGAGCCAGGCATGGTGTATGGTATATGATACCCTAAAATAATATTAGAAGCCCAAGCTCAAACTGATCAGGTGGGAATTTTTTCATTTTTTCAACTTTTATTAGTAAAAAAATGCGAAAAATATTTATATTCAAAGATATTGACAATTATTTTTCAACAACTTAATTAAAAACAAAAAATAAAAGTTATAAAATAATTTAGCAATATGTCTTAAAATATGCAAAAAACCATTATCCCCAACCCCAACCTCATAGATGCATTAAAATCCAAAACCAGGCCAAGTCAAGGCGGATCAATCTTCAACATGCCTAGCTCAAGTCCAGCCCTAATTTTTGGATCTTTTTAATGTAGTATAATAATTCTCAAAACAAGAAATTATATTATAGACATTAAAATGTACCTCTTCAAACTTTGACAGTGGACCCCAGTGATCATTAATGCCAAATAGAAAGGCCAATTGGTCGCTCTTTCCTCTTATGAATGTCCAATTTGGTGTTTCTGAAAGCTAAAAGTAAACAAAAATTTGGAAGACACCAGGTTAAAGTTAAGCTTAAATAAGCAAATATATCTAGCCATGACTCTACAAACTATGAATTTATTGTTGCTGACAAGAGGAAAGATTTTTTTCTTTTATTGTTTTTTTTTTCCTTCTGTTTTTGCTTTTTTGATGAATACAAGAGAAAATATATTCGCAATCATAAATAAATGCTACTCAAAGAACAATAGAGCCAGTTACTGCCTCATAAACCAAATGATATACATATACACAGTTATATCTCATATTCAATTACAATAAATTCTTCAATGAATGCATTAATACAATAAAAAGGATGGTTTTAAAATGGAAAAAAAAATTTTGATCAGGAAAAAACCAGGAAAATGAAAAAGAAAAAAAAAAGTGCATCCCAGACTATATGCAACCTACATTTCTAAACATCTCCAGGCCTGTTTAAAAAAACCCAAATTCTTCTGGACTCAAAGAGGATTTTCCACTGCGGGGATCACATAAATGTACATAAGGACCACACTATTGACTTAATGGGAGCAAGGGCCACATAGGGTTCGACTCCTGAACATGACAAGTTAATGCTGCGGAGTAGGAGAAGCAGCTGATTTTAAGATAGCTTCAAAAGAACCTTGCCTCTGAGATTTACACATTCATTCAATCCTCAACCACATTTATGTTTCAATTTATTTATTGATTCACAAAGCAAAGTTTCCCATTTAGGCACATCATAGTTTAACCAAGTTGGTACAAAATCCAAAAATGTCTCTATTCCTTTTTCCTATTTTTTTGGTAGGTGACAGGCAATTTGCATTTAAGAGAAAAAAAAATTTGAGAAACTGGAAAGTCTCATAGAAACAAATTGTACAACAGGCTTGCAAGGGAAAACAGATAGCCATGGCAGAGCTCTAAAATGTATAAAGAAACAGAAAGCCAGATTGAAGCCTTCAGAAAATCAGCCTTACATCATCCAATCATACCATTCAACTCCCAAGTTATGGCTAGTTTTCAAGACTACTATAACAGATACCCAAGCTTTGACTTTGCAGGAAGATTTTACTTCAAAATGAATAAACAAAGTCTGAACTAGAATTACAAATAATAGCATATTGTTTCATGTTCTTCTATATGCTGGTGAAGTTCTTGTAGCAAACATGTTGTCAGTTTCTCTTTTATAAGCTATAGAATATGACATTTAAAGAGCAGCGGGGCTCTAAATTTTGATTTTGAGGAAATTTTTCATTCTTGTAATTAGTAACTTGTGGGGTATATTCCATGTGTTATCATTTTTTACAAACAAATATAATAAGCAATTGCTCACCTTTTTGAACTCAGTCATTGCCATAAAGAGGACATTCCGTACAGTATGGTACTGTAGATTAAAAATATAAAACCGTTGTTAATACAATAATGCTATATAACAAATCATTTTTTGCTATCTATGAAGCAAGGATCAGATTTTGAACATTCTGGTGCCCTTAAAATAGAATGCTTTTAGATGAGTAGATTGATGGCAAATAAATGTAAAATGATTTGGGAAAAGAAAAATGATGATTATATCTGATTCTAAATCAAAAAGGCGAACTTATCTCCTCTTTTCTGGTTTCTCCTTGTTTCATATGACTACAAATAAATTCTGATTGCATGTAAAGGATTTCCATCAAGATTTATCAAGTTTAATTTAAAATTGGACAGAGATATATAAAGACCATAGATTGTTCCTATTTTATTAACTTTTTCTTCAACAATTTCTGAGTTTTTAGATCTAAGGTCTTATGATTTTTTACTTGGAAACATGTTTTGTGCTAAAAATCCAATAAAGGTGTCCCAAGCTCGTTCATACCCCTTAAAGCTTGAGTTTCTTGATACTAACTTAAAGACCTTAAAATCCAACATAAATTCATGACTGAAGAGAGACAAACATCACCTGCAACAGGTAACTGCAAGCAACCTCAATAGCGGTGGCTGACCATGACTTCCCAATAGATGTTTTTGCAAGAAACCTCAAAACCCGATTTGGAAGTAAACCAAACATTGCTGCAATATAACTAAGTGAAACACAGACAATTTGGGACCTGAAATGCACAAACTTATCAAATTAATTCCTACAAGTGGCTTATTTTGAGTTAACTCGACATAAGCATGACATTGAAAAGAAAATAACTAATTTTAGACTTACAACACAATTAGAACCTATAGAACTAAAAATCCAAAAAACAACCACATAGCCACCAGCTCATGTAGGCAAGTTTCTTTATAAACATCATTGAAGGGATCATGTTCAGGAGAGGAAAGTTTAACCTACGTCTTATATCAAGTGAAAGGCAAAGAACCATCAGTCTTGTTAGGGAGTCAATTATTTAGATTGAATTAATTATTTTGGAATCTTGGATTTTCAGTTGAGATGGGGTTGTCTGTCAGAATAGCACAAACAAAAACATCTAACTAGAAGAGGATCTCATAGATGGAACCTTATTTGGAAACCCTACTTCTGCAAATGTACCTTCAACTGAGCCCACTCAAAATACAAAGTTTCGGCATCGAAGACATTTGCTACATGAGAATAGGGAACTCCTTAAACCAATATCTTTATTGTGCAGAACTTAAGAAATGTAACAGTTACATGTGCTAAACCTGTAAAACATTTATTAATGGATTTTACGCCTGTTAAAATGTTTTCCACAAGGCCTAGTCAGAGAATCACATATCAACTGGAAAGTCTAAATTAGCCACATCATTTCTCGATGTGCTAGAAAAAGACATATCTTACTACGCAACTAAACGTAGTAAAGCAAATCAAATTACCTTTCATCTTTTTAGTTAACTAGATATATGCATGTATGCAGAAATTTGTTTTTTCATGAATCAATGGAAATTGAAAATTTCAAGCACACTATTTTTTTTTTTGGGAAGGGGAGGGGGTGGGGTGGGGGAGGTATCACAATATGGATATTTTAAACCTACTCATCACAAATCCATCAATATCCACAACAAATCTTTTAACGTTAAATAACAACTATAGATGATTAGAAACACCAGAAATATGAGACTCGATAAATGAAGTATCAAGTTTAGAACACAAAGATGTACAATTCTAGCCTCCATTTTTGGCAAGATACCAAATTCTACTTATAATACAAGGCACAAGCCTCAAGGAGTGAGGCATGCGCTTCACGTGAACCTCATATACTAGGGCATGAGTATCAGAGGATTTGAGCCTCAAGGTCAAGTTGTAAGGCATTTGTATTGATCCTTGTCATTAGGCAAGCCACAAAGCATAAGCCTCACATGTGTTGTTGTCAAAAGTAGCTAGGATGAGCTACAATGTTCCCTCTAATTGCTCCCTTCAGCGTCACCTGGTTGCAATGGCAAGTATCAATTGTTCTCCCATCAAGCCAAAAAAGGTTGGCTATGGTAAAACATCTTGCAATGGTGAACAAATATTTTCGGAAGAGAGATAATCAGTCAAAAATTTTCAAGAGTAAATTAATCTAAAGAATTACTTGTGGCCTGACTAGGAGCAAGAGGTAGTAGAGCTGCTGTTTGTTTACACCTGCTGGTGTAATTTTTCAGTTTTCTAGGTTCTTGTTGATTGCTCCTTTTGTATTCTTATCTTCATCCCCTTTCTTGGGGGTTCTAGATAGTTCATGTACTTCTTCATATCTATATATCTATATATATATATATATATATATATATATATATATATATATATATATATATATATATATACCTATCAACAGAAAAAAAAAGAAAAAAAAACAGAGCCTATCCATGCAACAACATTGATCATAGTCCCATAAAACTCGAACCCTAAAATTGAAAGGAATCTCACTGCTTTCCCAGTCCCCCATAGCATTATGAAAACAACAAGAAGCCTCTTTCACAATACATACCTCTTAGAATTAAAGCTCCATAGTCATTAAAGCATGATTCATTGACCTTACCCTATGACTCATTATAAATGTCATCTTGCTAATTCCATCCCATTTGAATGAGTGAGACTTCTTATGAGCACCCAGCCATTCCTATAAAATCCATCTGAAAATTCCTATGCTGGGAGCCAACTTGATATATCTTAAAAAACAGATAAAAAGGAACTGATGTCAGAGAACTCTTAATACAAACACGCCACCAGCCACCACCACCCACCCAAAAGGGAAGGAAAGATTTCTTCCTAGTTCAACTAGCCAATTTTCCTTTCAACCCTTCAAGGATGCTTCTAGGATGTGGATTCCAAATGCTAATGGCAAGCTTTGTTCTAAGGCTGTTCAAAACCATAACCGTTTTGAAACTGACCTCTTCATCCATCCGTTCATCTGACAGGTATATGGATATTATGGCTCAAAAAAGCTTTTGAGCGGACAGAATCTAAACTTCATTTCATTATTTCACCAGAGATGTTCTACAGTAAAAACCTTACCTTAAAAATTTAGATGATGCGAAGACATTATGGGAGATTACTAAGAATCTGTACACTAATTGGAGGAGGCTATAGACCTGGAAAGTAACCATTCTCTTCACATATGACATAATTTCTTGAAAATTATACCAAGCTGATTTCTTGAAAATTATGTACATGTGTTAGGCATGAAGCTATAAAATATCTCACTTAAATTATAATCCACAAGATGAAAACAAGAGAATTCATTAAATAGACACTGTTTAGCAGGCAAGACCACCATGATCAAAGAATCTACTAGTGGGTATAGCAGATTGACAACAAGTAGAACAAACATTCATGAAGGATTCAAAAAGACTATCTAAATAATTTCTCAATCTATATCTCCACAACAAGAAAATAGAAATATCAATTAAATTAGTAACCATTACAACACATGACAAAAAAGGGGAAATCCTATCACTTTCTGTAAATCCATTTAAAACTTTAAAGACTAAACTAGTAATGTTGCTGATCACACTAGACCCTTCAACTGCTGCTCTGTCATGCTTTGGCATTTTGATGTGGGGAATAACTCATGGACTAAGACACTTTCATACTGTTATCAGATTACAGATTACAGCTCACAGATGCATCAAGGAATCCATGAGCTGTTGGGGGGCATGGGGCGAGGTCAGATTTGATGCTACTCATAAATGAAAAAGAGCCATACCCTGCAATTTTCCCTATCACAGACTGCACCAGGGATTCCTTGTTCAGAGACAAAAATGGATAAAGTCCTATACAACATACCACCTGTAAACCCAAAAGGAGTATTATATTTGCTGTGTTTAAGCACATAAGAGATGTCACAGTTACAGAAAACAGAAAACTTTGATAGAGTGTGGATCACCTGTTCTGGATATCTCCTAAGAACCTCTAGAGTTATATATGAACCAATTGAATGTCCAACCTTCAAATGAAGAAAACAGGTCAGCAACCAAAATCTTCATGTAATAAATCAATCTTTTAGATTTCAGATAGAACACGACAGAAACAACATGAATTAGCTTTAGATTACAAAAATTTTCATGAAAATTAACTAAGCTTGGAAGACTGTGATCACTCTAACAGAAATAAATCACATTATTCATATCTTTTGCAAGATTTTTCAAAACAAAGCAGTAAAATAATGCTTAAGATGCTAATTCAACAAATGGAGTTATTGGCTGACGTAACCCACCTCTATGTGTAACAAAAAAGTATATAGGGAACATTTCTGAGATCAAGCAGCTTTAATCAAGGTTCAGCACATTTTCCAAGCAAAATAAAATCCAGTACAACATCATCATAATGCATGCTATTAAAAAACAAATAAATATCGTGAAATTATACTATAAAACTGATAAGAAAATGGCTGCTCAAAGTTCATGGTTAACACAAAGATTCTTTCCATAAAACATTTTTCTACAGATCAACGATGGATAGTGATTTTCATTTTTTTTTTCCGAAATTAAAATAGTCAAGAACCATCAAAAGATCTTAAAAGACAACAACATCATCATCATCATCATAAGCCAGCTCCCACAAAAGTAGGGTAGGCGACATGAATCTTGTCTCTCCATCCCACTCTATCAAAAATCATATCTTCAGCTAATCTACATTTTTTTTTTGTAAATCTTGTTTTATAGACTCCATACATCCAAGTCTTTTTAGGTCTCCCTCTTGCTCGCTTAAGCCCTTCATTATGAATACTCTCACACCTTCTTACATGTACATCTCTACATCATTTTATATGACCAAAACACCTTAACCTACTCTCCTTCATTTTATTCCTAATGCCTGCTATGCCTAACCACTTTCGAATTCTTTATGGAATATATATGCGTGAACAAGAACAATAGATACATAAGGGAATATTTAAGTTTACCAAAATATTATCTTGCACCTGAGCAAACTCAGTGAAGAAATGAAACTCATTTTTTTTATAAGAAACGAAATCTAGATTTCACAGAGGAGCATTTACAGATGAGTGCAAGCAAATAGGAGCCATATAACAAGTATACAGGCCTCAAACTCTAAACAAGATTTCAACATATTTATAACCCCACTTAAATAAGAGACACCCAAAAAAAAAAAAGATACTTTAGTAGTTTCTGAAAGACCAAAAAATTTCTATGGCAAAGCACCACAATGGATGAAGATGTGCATTGAATCTTCTGACTTTGCTCTACGAAACAC
The DNA here is from genome assembly GCA_947561395.2 of Buxus sempervirens. NCBI lineage: Eukaryota > Viridiplantae > Streptophyta > Magnoliopsida > Buxales > Buxaceae > Buxus > Buxus sempervirens. The sequence continues at coordinate 6,855,415 of OX387182.1, forward strand.
CAAGTAGGAATCATGATTTCCCTTAATAATAAGATCATCCATTGTACAGAACTTGTTCAAAACTTCTAGGGGTAAACTTGCATTCCCAGAATCCAGATATTAAGTCCATGGCCTAAAACTTTGCCCAGCCTTTTATAAAATGATCTGATCAGAAATCTGCCTTTCTCATCAGTGTCCACACTTTTCTCTCCCCCACCTGCCTGCTACCCCGAGTATGGGTAAGAAAGGCTACTAATGCATTCTTCAACCTCTCATCAACTGTTGAACTGTTAGAGTGTGGCTCATATTTTATCTAGGTCAAAGAGGGAGGGACCTGAGGCATAGCATATTGGGAACTTTCTCTAATGTACTGGGCTAAGATTGCAATTGGGATTGGAGATATATATTGTGACTATTTCATTTGTGAATATAGCATAAAATCTTCTTTTCACCTGTGGAAAGAGGCACAACGCTAGACCACCTAAGAATCTGTCTGCAACTTCTTTGATCTTTCTTTTGCGTTTATATCGCTCATTGCAACGGTCTAACAATCAACATGAACTAAGAAAGGTAGCCAAACAATGTTATCACCTTCCTTCCCAGAAAATGAAATTAACTAGAAGTTTTTCCTTGGAGATAAATGCTATAAAAATTGGACAACTTCATGAAGTTTACGCGAACCACACCATACATCTTCCCTCAATCATAACAACTTCCTTTCACACAGCAAATTTCAATCCCTCAAAAAACGAACCCAAAATATCTCTAATGTACCATTCTACCCCATCAAATCCACATTTTCTTGCAGAAACTCTTTCCCCATTCTCCACATTGCCCTGATCCCATCAATAAAGCTACATAGCTGCCAGTAAATAGGGATATTCATTTGGCTTTCCTTAAACCCACTCCACCAAAGTTCTATAGACCTTATATCTGAAACACATCCCTTAAGAAAGCCCAGGAGATAAAGTCACCTCAAAGATCCCAAAATTCTCACGTCCCCTCCTTGACTGCAATGATTCTGCACTTTAGCCAGTTCACCTTAATCCTGAAATTGCTTGAAAGCATCACAAAAAAGGGGCCTTTCAACAGAGTTGAAACCAGAAATAAAACCATATTCCTTATTTCCTTCGCCTCTATGCAAAGATCACTTAGTGCCTCCATCACCAAAATGCAAATATATGAAGAAAGAAAATTCACTATGCAAAGAATTTCTCTTAGGCCTCTGGAAGAACAAAGGGTATCCTATATGATAAATTCATAAAATTATTGATAGCGGACAAGTGGACACATGAAACAAAAAGGAGGGTGGAAATTTCTTCCATTGTAATCAAATTTCTAACAAACCATTCTTTAGCAACTAAGTAAACATTTTTGTTAGAGCACATGCAAAAATTTGTGCACCCTACAAAAGCTCCCTAATATTGTGACCAACAATTTTGCATTTCGGGCTGAGAAGTTGCATGCAAAACAATGTTCCTGATCTGGTGGACTCAAATAACTTTGCAATTTGGTCAAACATGATTGAAAGACGATATGCAGGCTTACATGTCTATGTGAGTTTTGGGCTTAAATCCAGTCCTACAAATTAAGATAGCCATACTTCAACAAACCTTATTAAGATACCCATCGCAGTAGACAAAGTAAAGACGGCATAATGAAACTGATTGAGAAAAGAAAACATCCTACCAGCACTAAAGGAAGTCTTGTACTCCGAAACTCGTGCTCAATGAAGTTGACCTGCAAAATTCGAGATAAAATAGATGTTAAAAGATGCTCACAATGTGAATTACTTTCCACATAGAGAAACAGAAAAGAAAATTTCCAGAAGAAACAAAGGAAGGGATAATGAAAAAAAAATGTACAAGATAAACAAAACACAGTTAAGAAATTTCCCTTCTTCTTAAATCAGTAAATTCAAATTTTAAAAGGAGTTCCTTCAGAAGGACAAGTTTTCTAAAAATAAAGGGCCAATTCAGATACATGATACAAATTAATGTTCCACATTTAAATCCATTGATAAAAAAGAATAAAAAAAAATGGGTTAATCGTCCGATTGAGACAAGTTAATTTTCAGCACTAATTGGATATTGCGCGATTATGCCAATCTTGTACTCAGGAAAAAGTAAGTGCGACTGGATAGATCTAGCTATTGTTATTGCCAGTTATGCCTCTGAAAAAGCACGCCTTTGCACATCCAAACAGTCCATTAGTCATTTTATCAAGCACGCAGTTTACCTTGAGTTCAATAGTCAACAAAAAATTACCTTATGATCAATTTGGTCTTGTAATGAGAACAATCTTCCATGCTCCCAGTTCTAGCAGGAAAAGAGAAAAAGGAAAGATAAAAGCTCCCTATTAACATAATAACCAAGTCATCTACTTAGAAGGATTTAAATCAAACAAAAAAAGTATAGAAACTGAAAAGGTTTCTGGATATCGAGTAAGAAAATGAGAATGGAAATGACACATTTAACAAAATAAAACAGAATTCATCAATAATACCTTCTCCCAACCAGCTGAAATCTACAAAATGAATCTTTTTTGTCATTCTATGAACCTATGCATTAGGAACATATCTTTAGATAATTTACAGGCCTCAAAGTCATTTCTAATTTATTCAATCCAGGTCCATTTTGGTTTTCCCTCTAGCCTTTTTGAGTCCTTAACTCGCGTGTTTTCTTGCAGGCATCACCATAGGTCTAAGTTTAACATGCCCAAACGATGTCTGTAAAGTGTAAACTTTATCACCTGTTGAAGCTACCATAGATTCTCTTCTATACACTCATTCATGTTACCTTTTAACAGTTCTTTCGAAACACACTCTCAACATCCTAATTTCAATAATGTCATTTAATGAGTGTGTTTTTTTTCCTCTGCCCTGTTGCTCTTGCATCCAGACCATTTCTCACCAATTTTCTTTTCATTTCTTAGGTAAACCACTTTCAACCATCAAAATGAACCTAACTGTAAATATCATACTTTCAGATTTAATGGTGTAAGTTTCTAAGCTTACAATGAATCAATATGGCTTTTCTCAACTAAGGTCATGCCAGTTGAACTGCATGACAAGAGACGTTCCTGCACCATGTTCTCTGAACTCCTGTTCATTAATTTAAAAACTTTCACTTACACAAACTTGCGCTTTTCATTTTCACATAATCAGCAGCCTTCATTTAATATGATTGAATCATGAAAATCAACTTTTCTATAATTTATCCCACCTAAGGCCATTCCCAAACTCAATAAATATGATCAAATCTCAAATCATCATTCCTAGTCTTTCTGCTCACATTCTGTTCCATAAAGAGGCTGCTTTTTTTTTTTTTAATTTAATTGAAAGATAATGAAAGTATATATTAAATCAAGAGAGGGAAAACAAAGAACTGTTCCATAAAGAAGCTGTTGTTCTTACAGCAGCTGAATAGAGTTTCCTTTCTAAATACAATTCTTCTATGAAAGATTTCTAACTAACGATAAATTTGCAATACATCTGCAAGAAACCAGTAACAAAACCGATTGCTAGAATTTAACCCCAACCATCACATCCACAATAACCAAAAACACTGAACAATTAACACCAGCATGATGTCATTTCTTGTAGTTTAACTCCATATACTGTACTTCATTACTGAATGGAAATCTTACTAAGAAGCTACAGTTTGTTGGAAAATCATCTTTTATTCATTTTTGCTATATTGGGAACCCATGGTCGAAAAGCAATTCAATGCTGAACATAAAAAGGGAATTAAGGGACTGACACAATCGCAATGATACATCGACACAGAGTTATAAACAGAAAAATGGAACTACACCAAAAATCAGTGTCTGCAGACACATAATCAAATTCAGTCAACCAGTATTTAAAATTCAAGATAATTATGCAAGCAAAGGAATGGACAACTACATCAGCTACTGTGATGACCTTTAAACAGCTCCTAGGAGCACGTTTGAGTCAGTTCTCTAGAAGAATCTAGAGTGTTATAAACTTATTATATCTATTTTCATGAATAACTGATTGAATCAACATGCAAGTACCTTCTCAGTGTGGGATACGTGTCCAATTGCTGAAGATCAAATCAAATGGCACAAGCAGTAAGCAAAGAGATCAGACCTGGAAATCATCTCAAAAGCAAAAATACATGCACAAAAAGGAGAAAAAAAAACTAATTAAAAACAGAAACAAGGCTCTTGCCTGTGATTGATGCATTTCCTCCAAGCAGCTCATACAATGACTCCACAAAATCTTTGTAGAATGAAACAACACCTGTTCTAAGCACCCACAGATCCTATATTTCATCAAATGTAATAACCAGAAACAATATGGACACACACAAACACACGTATTTGTGTATGTTCATATGTATTTAGCTACAAAAGTACATATAAACATTTGCAGAAACTTTCATACTACCTGGATTTCCAGGAATAAAAAGAACATGAGTCACTGGATTTTCGGCATGCATCTCCAGCAACTCAGTGACATGACTGCACAACAACCAAACTATTTATTCTCATCAGACGTACATTTGTGGACAGATGGCTATTGAAAGCAAATGACAATGTACCTCGATACATTGCACAATCGAATATTTGCATGTTTTCTCTCTTTGGAATGTAAATCCTTGTTATTCATATCCCTAATTTCACACTTCAATTGAGCTGTAGAAGTTTTCCTGAAGATATGAAAGCCGTTAAATGAGATCAAACATCAAATACACAATGCAGAAAGGTCTTATCTACAATGTAGAGTAGTCTGTGAATTTATTAAAGATTGATGTGGAAATCCATGGTTATTAGCCATGAAACTATTATCCAACGGAAAATTTGAGAACATTATCAAATCAACAGAATTTTAGGGCAACGATATATGCGCGTGTGTCTGTATGCGTGAGAGAGAGAGAGAGAGAGAGAGAGAGAGAGAGAGAGAGAGAGATAATAAGGGGCTAGGGCATGTTACCTGGAATTACAGGAGACTGGATTATTGAGAAGGCGATAAGCGCTTGCAGTTCGATTTTGCGCAACGGACGAAAGAAGACGAAGAATCATTTCTTTATTAATTTTAAATGGAAATATAATTTGAAGAACCTCTGGCCGGTTGATGTTAGAGAAGTAGTTGATTGGTTAAATTAAATGATTAGGAAAAGGCATAAGGTTTTCTGTTAATACAGCTTCACCAAACTCTTGTGACATGGGACACTTTAAGGTTGCTATCTCCGAATGGGCATTGTCTACCGTGTATGCTAGACACTATAGACAGCCCCTCGCATTCATTGTGCAAGCCCCCCAAGTGAATGATGAGACCCCCAAAATGAATGGTGGCCCCCCTTTTGAATGTGAGGGTGCACACAACATAAGTTATAAGGGATGCAAATGGGCTATCTCCTCTTTAGTTAAAATTGAAGTCTTAACTATGACTTATTACACCAGATAAAATTTGATGAAGTTGACGTGAAATTTAACTGATATGACATTTTTAATTGGTTTCTAGTTAACGGATTAATCCCTGAGGCTGTGTTTGGATAATCGGGTTAAGTTGGAAAGTTAATTGGGAAAGTGATATTCCGAAAAGTAAAAGTTAACTTTCCTTAAAGTTGTTTGGATGTACCAAGAAAATTTATGAAAACTGATGGAAAATCATGATTGTGTTGTTTGGTTAATCCGAATTAATTAGGAAAAGTTTTACATTTTCCTATTTTACCCTTTAATTTTGTCCATATAAAATTGAAAACAAAAATATTGGAAGCACTTACTCTTTTTATGAATAAATATGAATAAACTTAACTTTTTTAACATATATAATATATTAGTAATCCCATATATATATCCTCTCTTTTTTTATAAGGGACACGCAACCTAATCCCCTAATTTTTTTTTTAATAAGGAACAAGCAACAACCCAATCCCTTTTTTTTTTACTTAAATATTTAATAAATGACAAGTAAAACACCAAATAAAGAGGGTTTGAAACAAAACCAAAAAGAAAGAGAGAGCAAATAGGTAAGAACGCAAGTCAAATTTCATTTTCTGGCAAAATTCAATCATTTTGGTCGAAAAATGAAACCAAGCATAAAGGCCTTTGAAAGTGGTTTGATTGATTTTGTTTTTTATGGGACCCACGCTTTTCAACTATCTAAACGCATAGATTTTGCCAGAAAGTTTATTTTCTTGCAAAGTCCGGAATATTCCGGCTATCCAAACGTAGCCTAAGGCTTGTACAGCCCCTCGTCCCACAGAAAGGCCCTGGGGTGGTCCCAAGAAGTTGAGCATAAGAGAGTTCAAACTTGAGACCTTAGAGGGAGCATACCTCCAAGCCCCAAGAATCGACCACCTGGCCAACCCTTTGAGGTTAAATGTTGCTTTAGCATTTGATTAGCAAAACTCTTGTATTTCACAGATAATTTTTTTTTTCAAACAAATTTTAGTATTCCCAATTTATTGTAACCAAATGTGGTAGATTTTATGAAGGCACAGGCACTTATCCATAAAGCAATTAATGTGTAAGTCTTTTGTTCAATAAAGTTCTAGAAAATAAAGTGGCAATCCTGTTCTATTCAAGCTCATTCCAAAGATGTGTTACGTATTTTAAAAATAGCCATCAACAAACTAAGTAAAAATAATATCAAGCAAGATGCCCCTTGTGGTCATACAACAACAAAAAAGAAAGGAAAAGAAAAGTTTAGATTGTCACTGTCCAATCAAATTTTAATTTGGTAACCAACCTTCTGACTAAAAGGAAAATCCCAAAACAAAATGGCTTTGATAATCATTTACACATTGACCCTAAAAGCTAAATATTATTATTTTGGGAACAACTAAGAGAGTAATCTTATGCCATGCATCAGCCAATCATATTTTAAAAAAAAAAAATCAATTAAAAAATTCTAACTGATAGTCATGTATTGAATTTTTATTAAATTTTTTTAACTTTCATTAACCTATCACAATCTTCTTGTAAAAAGTTTACATGACTTTTTGCTGCATTGGATGCAAACTTCACCATTGAATGATTTAAGGTTACTTAACAATCGCCCCTCAAATATTGTTAATCATTTGTTTGATCATCAGTTGGCTTAGAGTTGACCTAACTTATAACAACTCCTTTGTTTTTATTGGCTAAAGAAGAGCTTTTACGTTCATCGAAGTTTCCAAATGAAACTCTACGGTCAAAATTAAAGTGAAAGTCAACTTTATTTTGTCTATAATTAGAGCTAGATACCATGGAATTTGACTATGGAATGCGTCTCATAGTTTATAATGACCCTAATAATAGTACTAGTCTATATCATATTATATAAAATGACCCTCATAATAGTACTAGTCTATATCATATTATATAAAGAGATTAGTGAAGATTTTGGCTCAACATAAAATGCCATTTACTTTATTTGAATGACTTTTATCTTCCAAATAAATTATTTGACCATGTACCCTTCAAAACCACCTCATCATGTGCATCCACTAGTTACAATAAGAAATAAAGGGTCATTTTCTAAAACAAAATAATATAATCTGAACACATTTTCAAAAAATGTTTAGAATTTTCATTTTCCATTATTACTTATTTCACATTTCCTGTACCGTTGACACGCGGGGCCTTGTGATTGGTGATCTCATTTTCAAAATCAATTTCTCTTCTAATCAATATGTATTTAAGGTGAATTCATCAATCATTGTATCAGTAGAATATGTACAATAATCCAATCTATACTATACTATATATAATGAGAAGAGGTCATTTAGGAATCGTGCCGAACAAGATACGCAGCTTTCCAAAACAGTCCTTACATACTATTGAAAAGATTTATTAATAAAAAAGTAGAATGATTAAAATTGTACCAACTTTTCCAAAAATTAATAATCAGTTTTGCAACTGTTTCTTCCAAGTCTCTAACATTGTCTCCTTCCGTCTCTTATTACACACGTGCAGAGCTACACATGCACCCCTTCTGGTTTATATTTCCATGGGATGACTTGGTCATTTTTTCACTTTTCCAAAAATGCCCTTAAACAAATTTTCAATTACATACGTGCGTGCCACCCGCTACTCTTGTGATATGATTAGAGCATTCATCCAACGGTCATGATCTTGGGAGACCAAGCGTTATCGCCTAATACGCTCGGTTTCGAAATGACTGAAATACACTAGCCGGAACTTTAACCGCCAAACGGTAATTTCGTCGAGAAAAAATCCCAAGAAATCCTTTCGCTTTAGAATAATACGGTTTAAAAAAACGGACAGGGGAAGCGTCCCTGCAAAGAAATCTTCGTCTCTCTTCTCTTGCCACGGACTCATTCCCTCCCTCCATAAAACAATTCTCTCGGACTTCTTCCTTCTTTCATCTCCACGTTGCTGTAGAGCTTTCTTTGTAGAGGAGAGATTCTTCGTTGAAGGTAAAAGCAAACTACATTAAATCATGAAGTTAGACGAAGTTTGAATTTGATTTACGGATTTCTTTTTTTTTTTTACTGTTTTTGATCGGTATCTTTGTCGTTTCAGGGTTCGAATCCGTGAAATGAAGATCTCTTTGAGCCATAGATCGCATTGATCAACGAGTAACAAGGTTTTCCGTGTTGGACGACCGATTGATTTGGTGATCTTCGAGTTTTAGTTCGCAGGAGGAGTTCGGATTCATTTGGCTAAATTTCGTGCTATCTGTTCGGATTTAGAGATGATTGAGGAGCACAACGGTTTTGGTTGATTGCTCTAAAATTAGGCAAGTCGGAAACCGTTCAGGTTATTTAGAAAATTCCGTCGAGTTGATGCGCAGAGGCCGACATGATAGGAGATTTGATCACCAGAGTTCTCGTGTATGTTGCGAATTTCAATTCCGTTTCGTTTTCGCCTCTGTTTTTGAGTTATCTTTCTCTGTGAAGGATTCAGAATTATTAATTGAATTGGAATTTGGATGTCAGGATGTTTCTCGGTTATGCATATCCGGCATTTGAGTGCTTCAAAACCGTGGAGAAGAACAGGATCGAGATCGAAGAGCTTCGATTTTGGTGTCAATACTGGTACTGTCTTTTCAAAATGCTTTTATCTGTTTTGGCTTGGCGTTTTTTTGAATTTGTTCAAGTTATTCAAATTTCAAATAGTCATCATTCTTTTCGTTTCTTATAACTAATAACTAATAACTAATAACTAATAAAAAAAAATGGTAAACAAGCTTTTTATAGTGAATTTTTCTTTCATTTAACCAACCGTTGCTCGCTTTGTTGGTGAATGGTGAGATGTAATTGTTAAAAAGCAAAGAAAATAACAGGAAACAACATCAAACAAACATTTGAATTCTCTACCATGCAAAATATTAATTTACCATTAGGAAAGGATTAAAAATTTAGAAAAATAATAGCACTATTATGAACTTATAGATGACAGGGTGAAGAAAGGAAAGATAAAGACCTTCTACTCAATGGATTGTGCTAAACATTTTCTCTAGCATAGAGTAAGTGATGAGATTCGGCCTCAACAGTATGATATGGCAAGAATTTAGTTCAGAACTTTTATATAAGATCTTCAATAGTTGCATAGTGTCAAAAATGAAAATAGTGAAATCAATGTCCTAAACTATACAATTAAGTTGATAACATTAATCAGTGCAGGTGCCCAAATCTCTCAATGAGTTCTCAAGTCCCACACCCTAGATTTTACAGAATTTATTAATTAAACAACTATGATGGTAATTGTTTTACAGATTATGCATAAAGATAATTTCTTCTATGGTATGCACTTAAGAATCAAAATTTCAGTAACTCTATTTCAGAGGACATATTTTTTCATGGCGAATCATTGGTAAAACTCTTGTTACTGTTTTAGAGAAAATAGTTATATTATCTTATACTTCAGTAACTTTCTCCAAAAAAGAAATCAGAAACATGGACAATGGAAACCATAAATTTTTATAAAATCTTCTCTATAAGTAACAACCTTCATTGAAAAACTTGAGTAGATACTTCTTCCAGTTAAAGATGACAAAACAAATTAAGAACTGAAAACTCAACTTGAGAAGCAAAGCTAGACATTCTTGATCTAGTGTCATAGACTGGAGGATATGAATTCAAGCTGTGTCCACTATATTAGTTACGTAGGCAAAGATCAAAGTTTGTTATCCTTGGTTGGTGCAACATTCAGTGAGCTCTTTACAACTCCTAGGCCAATAATTGAACTAATCAGATTGCTTCAATTCGTCCTAGATATCTCATTCTCTGGATTTCCACTTGAAGAAAAGGGATATAAATGATTTATAGATTCTTTAGAAAGGCATTGTGGTGATTTATGATTATTTGGCAAGTATGACTTTTTACATCAAAACGGAAGTGTTTGTCGTCTCCTACCCTGACATAGAGTACAGAATTGATTACCATGCACACTGTTCCTGGCGATGTCCGTATTCTTCTGGCCTTACATCAAGGCTTTACCCTTTAGATCCTAAAAATACGAATAGTAAGGAAGGAGGACAACCCCAGTTGGATATCCTGCATGCACTCCTTCCAGTCGGGCAAGTAGGTTATTGCTTCTTGAGGTGGAGCTGGTGCCCGTTGGAAAGGATGGTTAACTACCATACAAAGGTCCATTAATCATCCTGATGCTAGACCATTAGTTTTGACTGTCAATCAGTAGTAAATCCTATCTAACTTGGGAAGGACAAGTGGAAAATTTTAAAAATGAAACTGTGGACCACAGCTAACGTTCACTAGTGACGTAACATCGATAACCTGCAGAGTTGATATCTCCAAATAGATGAGCGGACCACCTCTTTACTGCTGAGGTGGTGCCCAGTGCAGCTCTGACCATATATACTCATGCCTTCCATTCTAGCTCTGAAATAAAAGAGGCAATTGGCAGTCCCGCAGTCCCATGTCACTGAGCTTTGTCTTTTTACACAAGTATCCTTTTTTTTTTATCTTTTTTTTCTGTTGATCTATTGCCGTGTATTCGCAGGATCATTGTTGCCTTGATGACAGTTTTCGAGAGATTTCTGGATGTTTTCATTTCATGGTATGCAGAGTTCTTAAATATTTCTTCCGTGCACCAAAGGGTATCAAGTTCTCATTACAGAATTTTGTAATTTCTTATGTGAAGGCTACCAATGTATGGTGAGATGAAGCTGGCCTTTTTCATCTACCTGTGGTCTCCCAAAACCAAGGTATTTTATACTGAAGACTGGACTAAAGCAATCAAAACAGATCCGCATACTAATGCTAGTCTATATGACTTCATGTAGGGAACTAGCTTTGTCTATAATACATTCTTGCAACCTTGTATTGCAAAGCACGAGACGCACATTGATCGGAAGATGTTGGAAGTGAGAGCAAGGGCCTGGGATTTGGCCATTCTGCATTGGCAAAACTGTGCAAATTATGGGCAGACCACATTTTACCAAATCATCCAATATTTGGCTTCTCAGTCCAGGGATAGAAACACCAACACTCAGGTTAATTTTTTAACTTAAACAGAGAATGGGAATGTGGTGACATTATTTCTGCAAAACAACACGAAATTCAGAGTTATGCCCACAATACCCAAATGGTGAATAGGGTAAAACGGTGGCAATTGTTTGCCAAGATGGGTGATACCTTATCTTCTGAAATCCTGAGCAATGCAGCTGGGAAAATTGAGTTGGTTTGAAAGAGCTTTGAAGCTCAACTGCACAGCAACTCATATCAACACCAATTGATCTATTACAGAACTACAAACATTGCCAATTCTTGAATTAATGGTGTCTATTCACATCAAAGAATTAACATACCTGTCCACTAATAGGCTGCACACAACTTTATTGGTCCTGAGTTTTTAATGAAACTTTTCATCTCAAACTTGCAGAAACTGGATCCAAAGTATGCAAATGAACCTCCTGCTGCAGCTTCATCCACTGCCAATATCTCCTTCCCTGGCCAATTCCATAAACAGACTCAACAGGCAAAAAAGAAGTGGCCACCAACCCCAGCACCACCTCCACCGCCACCGCGCCGATCTACAATCAATCGATTGGTGTCTCAACCACCAGAATCTGATCTGATTGAATATCCTCTGCCAAGCGAGTCTCAATCAGAAGCTACCCTCGGAGTTTCACATTCTGATTACATGCCTAACTCAACTGACACTCAAGACATCGACATGAACGAAACTCTCCTTGAAGCAAAAACAAGGCTGAGACGATCTCGTTCACGCCCAAAACAATGATCACAGAAAGTTCAAAGATGAGAAAATTTTCAACAGTAAAAAAAAAACAGATTATGAATCAAAATTCTTTCGTTGAAAGTTTATTCTTCCATTAGTTTTCTGGCAATCACTGCCTCCCAAATCTGTAAATCTATGTAGAAAGTACTGCCTAACAAATCTATAAATCTATCTAGAAAGTGAGCAAGAAAGAGAGAGAAAAGAGAAGGTGAAAAAAGGATAAACATTAAATACGAATCTATTCTGTAAATCTATCTAGAAACTGAGCAAGAAAGAGAGAAAAGAGAAGGTGAAAAAAGGATAAACATTAACTACGAATCTGTAAAGCAGCGCCGGCACTTCCGCCGACGATGTCGCCATTATCGTCATCTATTCCTCCCGATCCAAAAAACTCCAAATAGCTTCCGAAACGCTCGGGTGATCGTCGGGATCACGTGCCGATTGACGAACCCAAAAAAAGCATTGACCGGATCCCGGAGCTCGCCGGATAATCTGACCCACATCCTCTGGAAAAAGTGACTGCCGGAGGAGTTCGGAGATATTGCCATGGGCTGCAAGTAAGCCCAGGCCGCCTGTTTAACCAACCGGTTCTTGATGGTGATCTCGTAGCCGGACTGCGTGCCGGGGCCAGTAGGAGACTGGATCCCAATTCCCGGAGACGAAGGTAACAGGTCCTTCAGGGATGTGTAAGATATCGATGAGAGTGAGACGAGTTCGAAATCAGCATTAGAGAAGGAAGAAGATTTCTCGCCATTGCTGGTGGGAAAACTCGAACTTTTTTGCTGCATCGGGAGATCAAGGTTACTGGGTATCGTAGAAGCAAACGAATTTCTGCGTCTGAGAACCGAATTAGCTTCTGCTGTTTTCTTCGTTTCCATGAGAGCAGGACGAAGAAGGCTGTGGAATTTAGAAATATAAAGAACAAAAAGAGAGAGATAGAGATAGAGATGAGACAGAGCAACTGGAAAGATATCAGGACTCTAGTCTAAGTGTAATACTTAGCAGTTTAGGAATTTGTTTTCACATTTTAGGAGACTCATGATCTGAGTATTAGTATTCGGGAGAATTGGTTTTTAATGATACTTTTTCAAAATAATTCAGATTCAGTCGCCTAATTCTTATTACTTAAAATAATTGAAAATCATTTGCCATTTTACTATTCATCAAAATTTTTTTTCAAAAATACCCGTAAAAGACTTTGAAAACCTTTTTACTCATTTTGTTACAAGTTAAGTTTGCAAAAGACATTTTACTATTCATCAAAATTTTTTTTCAAAAATACCCGTAAAAGACTTTGAAAACCTTTTTACTCATTTTGTTACAAGTTAAGTTTGCAAGTCTTTTGAGGGTATTTTTGGAAGAAAATTTTCAGGAACATTAAAATAACACTAGATTTTAATTACTTTAAAAAAGCATCACTAATTTTTAATTAATGAGAATTTGACGATTGAATCTAAATTATATCAAAAAATATCACTAAAAAGCAATTTTCCCCGTATTCGGGAGGTATTTGTTCTCCCTCTTGACCTATCATGCTGACATGGGGCTCTTGTTAATCCCATCCATCGGAAATTGCTTTGCTTCTTGTGTGATGTAACGCGTCAGTATGAGGGATCCCATGGCAATAGGACCGCTTAAATTGGTAAGGTGCCCATGATGGATCCTATGTGGGGAGTAGACCATGCAACTTGGTTCGGTACGGTTAAAACCGAGAACCGATGGGATTTGGTTTTAATGCAGACGGTTCGGTTTTAATTCTAAGATAACTAATTTGGTTTGGTTTTGGATTTTAAAGAAATCTGCTTGTTGGTGTTGATTCTGAGATAACTAATTTGGATACGTGTATATGTTAGGTTGAGTTTTTTTTTTCTCAATTTGGTTTGTTGCAATTTTGGGTTGACTGGTTTTAGGGTGATGTCAATGATTCAAACCTAGAGAATTATATTGATTGATTCAATCCATGATTTAAACCTAGAGAATTAGAAACACTACGAAGATATATTTAAAGAAAAACGAGAAAAAAAAATTCATATTCCCCTATCAAAATACATTGTTTATATGATTAGAAGGGATGACTCGACAGCAAATTTAACCGTCAACACCAATGGGCATCGTCTACAGCGCACGTTGTAGATAGCCCCTCGCATGAATGGTGTGGGGCCCCCAAATAAATGGTGGGGCCCTCATATGAGAGTCCCTTCAACACACATTCTTATGCTATTTAAGGCTTTTACCATCATTGGTGCAATAGTTCATAATATAAAAAAAAATAATTAAATAACAAAAAAGTCATATTCAATCCAATTTAGAGCCAACTTTAAACAGTTAATTCGAGTTAATCTGGTTCATGCAATATAATCTAATCCAACCAAGATTCAAACATGAAAAACCATCTAAATTAAAGTATGCCAGCCGCTTGGCTTGCCTCACGATAAACATGGTAGAAACTCAAGCATTCCATTGAATTTAAAACTCATAAACTAATGGAAAATTTAATTTTTAGTTGTATTTTATCAAACTATTTAAGATTTAGTCGGCAAAGTTTTGAATTTTAACTTTTAGTACACATTTGTCAAAATAATTAATTTTTAGTTCTATTTCACTATTACAAATCAACTATTCCAAAAATGCCCTTACGTCACTTATCCAAATGACTTGTACAAGTCATTTTATTATTTGTACAAGTTTAAAATGGCTTTTACAAGTCAATTTATTGCTTGTACAAGTCTCGGAAGTAAATTGTATAAGGGTATTTTTGGAAGAATTTACTCGTAATAGTGAAATGACACTAAATATTAATTATTTTAATAAAGGTGTATTAAAAATTAAAATTCAAAACTTTGCCGACTAAATCTTAAATAATTTGATAAAGTACCACTAAAAATTAAATTTCCCTAAACTAATTCAAGGGTATTTGTATCGATCTCATTGGAAATTGATACAAGAAGAGGACTGAAAGTCAGAGAGGAATAACTCCACCTTGAAATTGGGTACAAGAATAAAAAATGACTTGTACTATGAGAAGAAGAATAATCTATGGTACAGATCGAGAAGTCCAGCTGGCAATCTAATTAGTTAAGTTTGACTTTAAAACAATATATTATTCTTAAAGAATATACGTTTTTCTTAAACCTATATTCATACCTAAAATGGTTTTTTAAGTATGATTTTTCCTGGGGTTTGCAAAATCTACCGAGTTGCAAGTCGTTAGCCTGACTCGGTCTCTTTGGTGGACAACTTCAATTATTGAGAGAATACCATCGTTATCTCATTTTACTTATATTATTATCTGTTAGAAGGACTTGTTTGGTCGGTGGAACTTTTTGTCTTTGATAAACAATTGTTATTGGTG
This sequence comes from Buxus sempervirens, assembly GCA_947561395.2. Taxonomy (NCBI): domain Eukaryota; kingdom Viridiplantae; phylum Streptophyta; class Magnoliopsida; order Buxales; family Buxaceae; genus Buxus; species Buxus sempervirens. The sequence continues at coordinate 6,870,926 of OX387182.1, forward strand.
ACAGAATCATGCACTTTGATTTTAGGACTTTTATTTTGCAGTGCATACATCATCCGCACATCTAAATTAAAGAGACCTTATAAATATTGGATCCTTTGAGGTGGGGTCTCATTAGGGTCCACTTCGAAATCTGTGAAGAATCCTTGAGGTGATGGGCCTTTGAACGAACAGAGGCCATCAGCCGCTAGTTTGTTGAGCTTCGCTTTCACCTGTTTTGTCAATTTCTTTTTTTTTTTTTTTGGTAACAAAGATGGATTTATATCATCTGCGTAACATACAAAAGCCCCGCATATCATCGGACAGCAGGGGAGAAATACATGGGGGAGGAGAAGATACCCAAATACAGGAAAATCTATCAATTGAAAAGTTTGCAAGATGGTCTGCTACACGATTGCCCTCCCTGGGAATATGAGAGAATAGAAACGCCGGGAACTGAACGACCAACTCCTTTATCTGAGCCACAAAACCTTCTATCTTCCACGGAATTTGAATGGTTGCTTTTTGAAGAATCTGTATCAAAGAAAGAGCATCTCCCTCAATGATAAGGTATGAGATCTGAAGAGCTCTTGCTAACTTTAAGCCTTCGAAGGCTGCTTCAACTTCTGCCAGAATGGACGATGAAGCATTGCACTCTACAGCATAACCGCCAATGAATCTACCATCCTTGTCCCTTATGACGCCTCCAATTCCTGCTTTGTTTTGCTCCCTTCTGAAGGCTCCATCAAAATTCAGTTTACTCCATGTTGCTGTAGGAGGAGTCCATCTGACCATCTTAGGAACACGGATATGTAAGTCTTCCTGCACAAGAGAAGACACGTGCTGTAAGTCTTTGATCAACGAAATACATTCCTTTGCTGTGTGTAACACCGATGGCTTCCTTCCATGAAACAAGACTTGATTTCGAGCTTGCCAAATATACCAACCGAAAATTGCCACCTGCGAAAGATATTGGACTGAAGTGAAAGCATTATTTGGGATGTGTAAAGAAACAAGAAATTTAAACCAGGAGAAGAAACTAGTTTGAGGTCCTGCCGATTGCATAGAACCTCCCAAGGTGTGAAGCCACACAGCCCTAGAAAAAGGACAATGAAGCCAAATGTGATCAACTGTTTCTGTGGCATTGGAACATAAAACACATTGTTTATCAATATTTTGTAAACGGCCAGATAGCAGAGCTGATGTGGGCAATCCTCCTGCCAAACATTTCCAAAGATGTAACTTTATTCTTGGTAGACATTTTAAGTGCCAACAAGTGAGCCAAATGGGATCGCCGGCCTGGTCCATATCACCTTGGATCAATCGATAAGCAGAAGCCACCGAAAAACCACCTGAGGAGGTAAGCTTCCAGTGTCGCCTATCATAGCCTAAGATGCCCGAAATTGGAGTAAGCAAAATTTTTTCTGCAATATCCTTCTGCCAAAAATGATGAATAATGCCTCGATCCCACTGCCCAGTTTGGTTGTTAACAAGTTGACTTACCGAAATGAGGTCAAATGTCCGGTGATTTTTCTGAATCTCCAACTTTTCAGACAAATCCCTAACCCATGTATCCTGTAAAATGTCAATGTCTCGCCCATTTGCGATAGACCACGCGGTACCTTTAGAGACCCAATTAATGACCTTCTGAATCTGACGCCATCCATAAGAATGATGAGCTCTGAAAGAAGCAAGAGAGCATGTACTATTTGGGAAGTATGAACTCTTCATAAACTGACACCAAAGACCTGTAGATCCAGCTTCCAGCTGCCAAGCAGCTTTCAAAATCATCGCCTTGTTCATTGAGGAGGCCGTTTTGATATTCAAACCACCACTTTTCCATGATTTTGTAAGCCTTTCCCAACATAAGGTATGGACAGTTTGCTCCTCTGCCCCTTTCTTCCAAAAGAAACCTCTTGCCATGCGATCAATTTTATCCAAAACAGCCTGCGGCAACAAAAAGCAATTCATTAGATGGAGTGGTTGGGAGTTCAACACTGATTGAATCAGTGTAAGGCGACCCATCTGAGAAAGGAAGAGGGATTTCCAGCTAGCAAGACGATTCGTGATTCTAGATAGAACCCCCTCACAGTCCCGGAAGCAAGGCTTCCTGGTCGTCGTGGGCACTCCCAAGTAAGCATCCATATGTTGAAAGCCTGAAATGTTAAAAATTCTTCGAATTTTGACTTTAGTATGGAACAATCTCTCAAGGACCTGTTTGATGGCTTTCATGTTACTCTATAAATGCACGTCACCATCATGTTCGTGCATCTGCTGTATAGGGGTGCAACTTGGATCGATTGAAAACAAAGCCTGTCTCTAACATGTACACAAACACAAAGTATATATGTGTATTTATTTACAATTATTATACCATAATTATGATCTAAAGATCAAGCTTTTTGTTATACTTAAGTTTATAGAATATAAAGATTAGAAAACTTATTTAATATATATTCAGGTAAACCAAACCAAAACAAATCAATTTTATAAGGGAAAATATGATAATTTTTCAAAATAATTAAGATTTAGTCATCAAAGTTTTCAGTTTTAACATTTAATAAACCTTTACCAAAATAATTAATTTTTAATGACATTTCACTAATATAATTCAGCTATTCCATAAATGCCATTACATCACTCACTCAAATGGCTTGTACAAGTTACTCACTCAAGGTACAAGTCATTTTATTGCTTATACAAGTCTAAAATAGCTTGTACAAGTCTTAGGAAGTCTTGGGAGTGAGGGGTATAAGAGCATTCTTGGAAGAAATTGTCCGTGATAATGAAATGTCACTGAAAATTAATTCTTTTGATAAATGTTAACTATATATTAAAACTTTACCAACTAAATCTTAATTATTTTAAAAAAGTGTCACTAAAAGTTAATTTTCCCATTTTATAATTTGGATTGGCTTGTTTTGGTTTTAGGGTTTTTATTTTCATTTTTGTTCAGATTTCGGGTTGGAATAATCCGTTCCCAATTTGATTTGATTCAATTTTAGATTGACAGTCAAGAACTTGGGTTTCATTTTGAGTTGATATCAAATTATCAACCTCGACCAAACTAAACCAAGTTGTACCCCTAATGCTATAAAGTGACACCATGTGGTGAAAGAGGGGTTGAAATCATTTTCCGCAAGACTGTGCAGCAGACATTTGCAGCCTCATTGAAATGTTGCTACGTGCAACATCTCATGATGTGTGTTTTTTCACATTTATTAATGTGAAAAGACACTTTTACCTTGAAAAACACAGACCGTGGCAACATCTCATGCAGCTGCAAATGTCTGCCGCACGGTCTTGCGGCAGATAATTTCATCCCAAAGAGCATTCAAATATGGCCTCTACTCTTCTGTTTTGAAGTTTTTTCTTTTTCTTTTTTTTATTGTTTAAAAGGGTAAAAATGATTATGGTCCCAAGTCCAAGTAAAGAAGGTTATGAAAAGTTGACAGCTAGTACTTACAAATTTTTTTAAAAAAATCTTTTATATAATAATTAAATCTTGAATTGTTATCTAAATATTATTATAAGACATTATACAAAATTGAAATGCAACAATAAAGCCCAATTATATAATGAAAAGTAAGTGTTACACATACTTTAATCGACGATATAGTATTTAATAAATAAATGGATTTAAGAGTAGGATTATTGTTTTTGACCCTGACCATTTGTTATTGATTGAGTGATGTATGCACTTCTAGATCTTTCCATATATTTCTTTATCTACTCTCTTAATATAATTAGTTATTTCTTGATATGATCCCCAATATAAATTTGCCTAAATAAAAAACAAAACATATGATCAATCAACCTAAATAAAGTGAACAATAACTAACATGGTTCTTAAAACTTAGAATATTAAGCAATCGCAAAACTTCTTCAAAACAAAACGAGGACTCTCTTTCAATGCATCCACACTACCCTTGTCCATTTCCTGATTTATTCTATTTCGATTTCACAGAGGGAGACAACTCAAATTTGACTTCCTGTTGTAATTGGATGTCTCCATTTCCTTTCACCCTCAGACTCTCTCTCCTCAATTATTGTCTTTCCAATATTTATATTTAATTCATTTTTATTGAGGTTGGGAAGAGTCTAAAGGCATGTACAACGCACACAAATATAACGTATGACATGGATCCAAGCTGGCAAATGATTTTGACAAATTGCACTTATCCATAAAAAATTTGACACGACCACACTTCAACTTCACATGAATTCGAAATTTAAAATTAAGAAATTTTATACGGTTTTGGTTGATGTATGTGTACCAATGACCTTAGAGAAATTGAAAGTGTTGTGACTTTGATTCATCCAATCATATAAGGGATCAATTGCCAAGTGGGGAGTTCGAATTGGCCACATCATTGGTCCACGTGGCAAAGAAATTTCCGTTCTCTTTGGCCAATTCACTTTTGGCTTTAGTGGTGTCACATGACAAGCCGAATAGGAATAGTTAAGCTGAAAGAGTTGGGGAAAAAGAGAGGGATGCTTACATCCTGAGACGACCCGCAGACCAATCATTACAAGGAACCCAATATATTTATTTTTAAAAAAATTCATGACCTATATTTTTTCCTATTCTACAAATTTATTATATCACATCAATATAACTAATCAAATAGAATAAAACGTAATTCAGGTTTTTCTAAAGAGGTCCACAAAGACATTTACAAAGTATAAGTTTTGTATTTTGCAACGCGCATAACGCGTTTAATATCCTAATCTTATTATGAGGAAATCCAAACAATATAAGAAGAGAGGAGCATTCTTGATCCCCGCCAATATAGCGAAATTAGCAGTTCCGTTAGTTACCCTATTGGCTTCTCTGTAAACTTTATGATATACTAGCACTACTAAAGAAAAAGGCTTTAAAATTGATGTCAACAATGCTAGCTCCATGAAGGTCCTTTAAATAAAGTTATCTAGGTGTCTTGTGTTTTTTACTATATTCAGTGTCCAACGATGCGCGTTGGGGTATTATAATTGCCTGTAATGATTTTTCTTTTTTTTTGTGGTGATAATTGCCTGTAATGATTTTTTTTGGTGGAATTGCCTGTAATGATTGTGGTGTTTATCGAGGGATGGAGCATTGAATTTCTGTGACAGCTACATTATCAAATATGATTACCCAAAAAAGAAAAAAGGACTATTATCAAATATGGTCTAATCTGGAATAGAAACGTCCAACGGAAGCCTGCATGTGGAATTCTAGTGGAACGCTCTCTAGTGATACGGTGGAGCCTATGTTGTCGTGAAGGAAATGTAGGCGGACCCATATGTCACGAAGATTGGAGCATCCAACTCAGAGGACAAAAGCGGACCCATGTGTCAAGAAGATCTAATTTCAGAGTTTTTTCTTTACTTTCATTAGGACGGAAAGCTAGCTGTCAATGGTTTTGGATAAAAAAATCTGAATTCTAATATATCTCCAATTAAATCGATTGGTCCAAACCAAACCAATTACATATGTACATATGTTAAAATCAAACCATCAATAGGGATAATTCGTTCATTAGTTAACCCAATGAACCAAACCGATCCAAATAGGGTCGGTTTTAGATTAGCATCAATCAGTTTCGATTTGGTTTATTAAAAAATAAAGTAATACGGTTTCAGTTTAATTTCATTCCTAGCATAGAATGTTGGTTTGGTTTCGGTTTTCTCAAAACTGAACCATTGCCATTCCTACCAGGGAGTGGGTCCTTAAAAGGAAAGGTAATATTTTGGGAGTCAGATTTTATACTAAATTCCAAAGCCGAAACTATTTTTTACTTCATTCGTTTGGACTTCCATAGTCATGATTTGATTCATACAAAACATTAATATCTTCAAAGTTTTACTACTGATTTCGTGGTTTAAGGACAAGAAAAAGTGCGTTAGGCTTTATTATAGGTATCAATGGGTGTCTAATATTTTAATTTCTTTTTATTTTATTTACATGAAATTTTTTAAAAAGAAAAAAAGGAAAAAAAACGGACGATAGTCTTATGTTATATAAAAAAAATATATTTATATTGGAAATCGATTAAGTTTGATATATGATATATGTACAAAGAAAAAGGGATTTTTAAATCATATTCCAAGTGTGAGTTTCCTTATCTCAATAAGTTTTCCTATTAACTCTTACTCCTAAAAAACCATTAATGTAAGAGTTTTCTACTTTCTTGCATTTTGTTGTTTTCGTTCTTTCCAAGGAGTTCTTCGTGGACGTTTCCAGATTTTGTTAAACTTTGCGATTAACAAAACAATCCCTGTCTTAGAATCAGAGTTTTCTGTTTTCCTACGGCACCATACCAGAATTGGGAAGCAATCTGGACTGCCCGGGGGGCCCACATCCCAGCTCGGTGCGGTGCTGAAAAAAAAATTTTAATTTCCTGCAGCTAGCTGCACAAGAAGTAAAGCGAATAACTACATACCAATCTAAAATTATTGTTTAAATAATTAAAACTGGGGCTTTAAAACATGCCAGAGAAAGGTTTGAGATCAAGGCTGTACTTCTACAATAATATAGAGTCCCTTATCGGCTTATCTATCAATAAAACCAAAAGCCAATCTGGCAAAAGAGCTGCAATTAATGAACTGCAATAATTTTAAAGAACATATCCTTTAAAAAAGCTTCTACGTCGATTAGGTTGCCTAATTTTAAGGGACTTTTCTGAGTTTTGCCCTAGAGCCTCAATCCTCCCAAAATTCATCTGTTTGAAGTTTCTGATTTGTTCAGAAGATTAAAGAATCTGCAAGTCATCTGCTTAGATTCCTCCACATGAATGAGGAAACCAAGACAAGATCCAACAGTAAATTTATTTCCTATCCTAAAAGTACTACCAGTACTTTCTTTAGAGCCGACAGCTCTTATTTTTGTTTCCATGTTTTGTTCTTAATCAAAAACAGGAGTAGCATTTTTCTTTCCATAGTCAGCTTTCCGAAGCATAAATATGAACGGAACGTAAAGACAAAAATGGAAATCAAGAAAAATATGATGGAGCTTACTTTGCAGTCTCTGTTACTCTGTCCTAGATGCCTTTCTCACTCTGTTACGCTCTTCATGAGTGCAATGTAGACGTTCAAGCATTGCTGAAAAGATATCAGAGAGGCTTAAAATTGTGCCTTCTAGTTTGTGTCAATGTCCTATATGGTATAAATTTTCTGCTAATTCATTTCTTTCTAGATGGAATCTCAACAAATGAAATGGGAGGACTTGGCACTTACTCTTGCTTAAGCTGCACAGAAGGCTGAATCTCCACGAAGCTTTCCTCCAAAAGTAGCTCTTATTCCTATTGCTGCAAGTTTGATAGGAAAGAAACAGGAAATTTCACTTGTATACGCAATCATTTTGAATGCATGTGATCCTTTTATTGTAATATGTACACCTTGATGTTCCCCAAGGGAAACTACAGAAATATTTCTCTGATTACAAAGGGGAAAAATCCATCACATAATGTGTTACCAAAATCTCACTTACAAAACATTGAAATAAAACCATGATGTAATTGAGCCTCGCAAAACATTTGACTGAATGTTCCCAAGTGAATACCATGCATTTCAGGAATCTCATGTATTAATGATCTTCTAAGCTTGTTGAAGTGATGAGAATAGAAAATTAAGAGCCAAAAAGAATTCCTGATATGGACATCATCATGTTAATAAACCTTGGGATGTACCTTTTATGCAGCCATGCCACTTCTAGACCATCTTCATGATATATGGTGGCTTCAAGACAAACAACTATATATTATTCCTGAACACCATGCAATGGAAGCCTAACCCCCCATCTTGCCCAATGGATCTCCACTTCAGCATAGAAATAAATATGCATGAAAGACATCACCATGACGTGTGATGTGTGAAATGCATGTGTTATTTGTGATTAACATTCACTGCAATAATACAAGTCATTACCAACCTAAACAGTTACCAAAGTAATCAATAAAATAAACACTTTCAATGAAATAATATAACATTTTTCACTCATCAGACAAAAAAAATGACTTTCTTATTAATCACTGATTCAAAGGGATAAAGGTAAAAACAAGAGGATGATAAGATGGACGTAATGCAAAATTAGAAAAGACAGAGTAAGACAAAGATATTCGGAAGTGGTTAGGATAACATGCATTAGTGGAGAGTAGGTTAACATAGTTTGGACATGTAAAGCAAAGGCCTAAAGATTCATTTGTAAGAAGGTATGAGAGGATGCATATTGAAGGGCCCAAGAGATCAAGAGAAAGACCTAAAAAGATATGGATAGAGTTAGTAAGACAATACTTAGATAAACATAAATTAACTGAAGACATATTTTTTGATAGAATACGATGGAAAGACAAGATTTGTGTCGCCAAACTCACTTTAGTAGGAACTAGCTTTGCGTTGATGATGATGAACTAGCCAGCTCCACCTTTCCCATCAGTTAGCTGCTAAGAATAACTTCTCTTGGGCAGATTTTTGCAATCCATGGCCATCTTCAAATCCAAACTCCAGGATGAACTACCAAATTCATAAATAGTCATTTTTATTTACCTCATTAAAAACCCATTCAACTCCGGCTGGTGTAAGCAGTGAATGGCACTTCAATAGTTCCAGATGGTGGAGTTTGTAGCTTTGGTGTGCTGACATCTGCTGTAGCATTTACTGTATCCACCTCACTACATTTGACTTCACCTACACATGGAGTCAGGGAATTCAAGATCCCCGCGCAGAGCAAAATAAAAAATAAGAAACAGAAAAGAAAACAAAAAGGGGTGACTTCTTTAAAGAAAGGATACTCTCTGCCTTCCACATTTCTGTAATGCTGACTCCAGCATCAGATAAAAGCCAGTAATCTGCATCAGTCTGCAAATAAAGTAAGAAACATCAAGGTTATCGTATGTAAATGTTACAACCACCCTTTTAATATATCAGCCAAAAATGAGCAGGTACTCATTATACATTATGAAAACTGCTTCTAGAACCACAACTTTTCAATTTGTTAAAAACAAAGATATATATTATGAATGACTTAAAAACATTATTTGTCCATAAAAGTAAAAAAAATGAAGGGCAGTAATTGCAAGCATGGTGTACCCAATTTATGTAAGATGCACTTTGTGGTAATATTTTTATTAATACATGAAATCACAGGATTGATTGTGACCTGAACAGTGATTAACCAAATAATTCGGAATATCAAACTTACATCGGCCTCTGAGGGAACAATCTTCATGATCCCACCCACAAAATCTTGTGCACCATTTAGATCTGAGCACATCCGATGAGCTTCTTGTTGCTGCATGCCTATCTCCTGCCCTCTGCTTTCCTCATTGACCATAGATACTGCTATTTTATCATTATACACTGGATTCGATCCAAATGGGATGCTTGGAAGCGCCTCATCACCATTGGGCTCTTCAAACCTCTCATACTGACTGAAAGGTAAGGAAAAGAAAACACTCAATTAGGGAAGTAATGCAACTCAAGTTTCCCGTCATCTATGATCCCATATTGACATAGTGACCAGATACAGCTACACAAGGCAAAATAGGTCCTAATTGCTCCCAAGTATAATCAGTCTGTAATTGGATATAAGAAAAACATTACCTAACAAGGAAAACATCTATAGGACCCATTGTGCTTCTCAGGACCATTCTGTATCTCCTCTGGGGATAATCAACAGCCTGTACATTAAGAATAGCTCCCTTCTTGAACCAGTTAACTTTAAAAGTAGAACATAAGATGAACTTCATTTCAACTCACTCCATACCTCATCAGGATCTGGGACTTCCAGAGTGCTTCCATGTGGTGCTTTTATTGCTATTAGGGTCTCATTCTGTGAGAAGAAATTCGTAAGAGGTGTAGTTAGCAGTTAAATGGATTTTGTAAAGAGGATTATCAGAGTTTTATAAACACAGACAAAGAATTCCAGTGATCATAATACCGCTAGTGTAAAGTACATTACAAGATTCACAACCACATATAACAGGAAGAAAAGTGACCTGGAAGCAGGGTAGGTCCTTGATGTCTTCTTCAGTCAAAAAAAGACACCTAAAACAAAAATAAGAAAGCCTCAAATAGAGTTCAAAATTGTAAAATAAAAAAAGGATAAAACAATTTCTTAAATAACCATCACTTTAAGCATTTAGGAGCAGTAGATTCACTTTTGATTGCTTTCTTCTTCACTTAGGTCCCTTAGTCTTTCTTGTATCTCTCTGAAACAATTATAAATATAAGCATAATCCCAAAGGTTCACACAAGCAACATAATGAAACTGTACAAGGATAACCATATAACCTTATTTGATTGTCTAATCCATGCTCCTCCATAGAAAAGTTTTGGACTTCTTCCTACAGGAGAAAAGATTAATTGAGATGAATACGTAGCCTCCTGAAAGTAAATTTCCACTTATGTTCTACATCAGTGTTGACATTGTATCATAGATGAAAATGCTTGTGGTTCCTGCAGCATTTCAATATTCTCTGGTGATAATATTTCCACATAAAGAAGTAAGAAGCTCAGACATATTAAGATAAATAAGTCTAAGCATCCAAATATTCACAAAACCAATATCCACTTCAGCATACCTGTAGAATAGCAACATCATTGTGAACCACCCCTGGGCTTAAGACATCAAGTCCCCTGAATCAGGCCACAGATTGTTAGGTGAATTCCTGAATCTTTCAACACTAAAAAGAACTCAAATATTTTCAACTGAAAGCAAATAGCCTTGGAGATGTGAAAAGGTGTCAAAATTTACTTCCAGCGTATTCTGTTCTTCAGCTCCTTTTCGATGAGCCCTATTCCTTCAAGGACGTTTGTTATGTCATATATGCGCCTCTTCTGGACCTGTAACAGGAGAAGAAACTTTGATTGGGAATGCACTATAACACAGTATAATTTCTAAGATAGTGAATGATCACCTCCAAAGTGTCAGCAGCTTTGTTTAGGTCAAGTATACCATCTTCCGCATGTTTGATCAAGTTAATAAACCTTTTTGTCAAGAGACCTGAAAGACAGTCACACCACATAATCATCACTCTTTCAACATGTGCATGCTTTGATTTGGAGGCCACAGAATTTTTTCTCAGGAGCAAAAGTATATTTATTAAACAAGCTAGGGAGGTTCAACTACCTAAAGAGCTGTCATAACGACAAGATCCAACTGGAGTAGGAGCATTGCCAGAAGCAAAACCTGCAGTGTGTACGGAAGAAAGTTTTAAAAATATCCCCATTTATTATTTTTTCCAGGTGAAAGGCGTATGAGACGAAGTTCGGATAGAATTTCTTCAGGGATTAAGAGATTTTCAGTTATAAATAGTGAAGTTTGCATGTGAGATTACATGCTTATCATTATCAGTATGAAAGCAGCACATAAAATACTGGATATTTTCTCACCTGAATTTGACATGATCATTTGAGGCCCAGATCTATTGCACTCAGAGATTTTTGGCCTGTATATTCTGCCACCTTCTCCTGATATAGGTGTTCGATGAGGGCTACTAACTATTTCAGTATATCCAGGACTGGAAGTCCACCCACCAGACTCTGCTTCATGGTCTTCTGTTTCACTCTTACGTTTCAGAGGCTGAGAATCATCATTTAGTTTTTAAGTTGTGATTAGCAACATGTCACATGTGCAAGTAACTTTAATAACAGCACAAATATATGAGATCTATGATCATAAAAGTCTTATCCATGATGAACCAAAAAAATAATGTCGCATATACAGAAATGCACCATGCTAGCTTAAATGATCGCTAATCCTAATGAGGCAGTAAAGACGTTATATTATGCAACTTCAGCAAAATCAAAGGTTCTGTCAAGACTGAAGTACATCTTCCAGATGTGACTTCACGTGGATAGTAAAAGGCTTATTACATATAACGGTAAATTAGGTTATCCAAATTGAAAATGTCATCACAAATTCTCTCAGACCAACAATTGCAGAGCCATACGGATGGCATATATGTTATGCACAAACAAGCACGTAGCCACCATAAAAAAAAACTCCCTAAGTACCAAGGTTTGCAATTTCAGAACATTTTGGTGAAATTTCGCTATTTTCCAGGTGGCGACACAAAACCACCTTGGAAAAGGAAATGTCGAAGATTCCCTGATGTTGTAGCAAAATTTCAGTAACATCAAGTAAAAGTGATAAGGTTTTCAATAGATTCAAGGCTTATTTCCCTGATGTCAGTGAAATGTCGCGACATACCATTAATTTACATTTTAGCTTTTTTCGATTTTTTTATTATTTGACAATTTTTCCCTCATTTTGGTGACATTTCGCCAATATTTAGCCAGCAACACCTGGCAAAATGTCATTCAAAACAACATTGTAAACCTTGCTACGTACATCGCCACACACAAAGTCGTATGCATGTATAAAGGTTGCTCCTGGATGCCGATAGTCTTCTCATTTTCCTATCCTCCCTGATGGTTTGTATCTGATTCTTTTATTTTCTATAAGTAACCATATCTTATACAAAATTTGGAGATGTAAAAGAAATGGAAAGTACTACTGTATAGTATATATTGGTATAACTATCCTAAATTACAACCTTCCAGCTCCGTGTAAAATTCACCCACATGATGTCTTCACACTCTTAAGATATGCATCCATTTAACAAACAAAAGCCTCACAATCATGCATTTAGCAAGTAATTTATGTTATTTACAATTCCTGTTTTGTGCTGTTTCTACTCAATACCAAAAAGAGAAAACCAAGGAATCTCCTCAAGAATCATTTCCCCTAATGCTATAAAATCAAGGCTTCAAGTATTGGTGGAATCCGATAGGATTCAACCAAATGGTATTGGTTACGAGGGTGGCCCTACAAACTTCTTGTTAAAATTATTGTCACAATACCTTTACCAATAGCTCCTATCTTCAATGGTATTGACCAATATCCGCTGTATTGGCTAATACATCCTAACTCATATTAGTTGATGGGGGCCACTTCCTAATCCAAAATTGATGCTTTAAACATTACATACAGCCTACCAGACCATAATACGAATCCCCAAATTCAACAGGAATATGCAATAAAAGTCAAACAGTAGTAGCATGCTCCACAACAAAATAACTACTATGTGAAAAAATATGTGTTTGAAGCTACTACACTGATGGATAACAGAAAAGAGCCAAGAATACAAACACAAATTTCAATTAACAGCTCACTTTAAATGGTGGGAATTGATAAAAAGTTCTTGCCTAGGGAAAGAAAAGTAGAGTAATTTCTAGAGAATCAGATTGGTAATGGAAGTTGTGAATTCCAATAACAAACAGCTTTCATATTACATTATCCTTGAATATATTTTCTTCGAAACTGGAAGTGTAAAATCATTTTACATAAGCTTCTTACATACTGTAAGAATAGAAACTATATACCATCCCGCATCCCTCTGGTTGGGCATCATGTTATTCCAAACATAGCTGATTTAGCCCAAGACACAGTAAGAGTTTTCTGGCCGCACCGTAATAGATGTCAGTGGGGTCCCTGCTATTTATTACTTACACCAGGAAGAAGTCTGAGGGATCCGCACATGTGGAATTTGTAGATCTTGTGAGATAGGGCTTGGAATGGCTATCATCTTAACAGATATAACTAATGCCTGAGATATTATTAGATAGACTTTTGGATATTGAGAAAGTTACAGGGCAATGAAAATGCATCTGCTAATACCATTTTATTGGGGCATCAATCACACGCAGAGAGGAGCTTGAAAAATAGCTAGATTATGTTGTCTTCTTGTGATCATGATATTGATATCCTATTACCTCTATTGCCCTTCTGAATGGATCCACTTTTTCTATGGCTATTTTTTTACCCAGCATGAGAAATAGCTTCCTGAAAAGATTATGGAAGCAAACTGATATAACAACTAAACAAAGAGACAAAAAGTGACAAATAAGATGAGTTGTTCAGTTGCATTGACCTATGCCTGGTGCAATGGGAAGAACAGTACATGAATGAAAATGGTGGACTAAAGGCATGGAAGAATCTAGTCAAAAGATAGAGGTGCAGGGAATTCTTGATCTGATGCTGGGGTTTTAGATAGTTCATGGACCTGTACATGACTTTGTTTCATACGAGTATATATTATCAATGGAGGTACTGGTGAAATGATGATAGTAATATCTAATAACTTCCTCTGATGACAGAACAAATATAGGTGAAGTGGAAGGATGTACATAGATGCAGCCATTGATAAAGGAAATGAACTCGAACAATGCCACAGTAACAAGGCAATGGTGAAATTCAGGCAGATTTACTCACAAGCAGTTCATCAACAGATTGTCCCTTTCCTTTGGTCCATTGGAGATGGTTAGAATCGGTGAACTTCAAATATGTCTTTGGACTATTCAAAACGACTTCTTCCTCTATATTTGATATTGCTATCCATGAAAATAGCATGCTGGAATCAAATATGCAACATTAATGTGATGGGAAGAACAACGTGATGGGAAGAACCATGTGACAACACTGATCTGCTACACACTGTAGAACTAGTTATCAGCCACACTTACTATATCGTATGTCCAGCCAACAAGGAATATATAACCCCTAGTCCATGTTTTTTTCTTTCTTTTTATTGAGCAAACTTTAATTTCTGCCCTTAATCCCAACACAGTCAGAACTCCAAAAAAAAGTTATCATGATCGATAAAGAAAATAAAAACACACGCAACTACTTAACAGATGGAGCACCTTTAGTAATAATTTAAAAAAAAAAAAAAAACAAAGAGATATAGAGAGAGAGCATAAACTAAACTCATAATTAACTCCGCAACTAAGAAAATCCCTCTAATCCACTACCGACTTCCATGCATCAAATAGAAAAGACAGAATGTAAAGATATACATCAAAACATCAAATGAAAATCAAGCAAATCCAGAATAAGTATTCCAGTTCAGCAATCAACGACATCAGAAACCAGATCCAGAACACAGACAAGATTATAAAAAAAAAAAAAAAAAGACATCCACAAGCAATCCAAACAAACTTACAGTAGAATTGCCGAAAACAGCTTCAGCTTCTTGATCAGCAACCCTAATATTCCCTGCAGAGAACGCCTGATAACTATCTGAAGGAACAAACGGCTTCATCGACTAAAACCGGAAGGTGACACTTCAAAGATTGCGGAATCTGTCCCGACCGCTGCGCCGAGCGACTGGAAGCCCGGACGGCAGACATCAAAATGCGCAAAATCAGAAATGTTTGCGATGAAGAGCAGAACTGATAAAGCCTTTCTAAACCTTTCAACGCGATCTCGAGAGATTGGAATCGATAATTATCGGGAAGACCCTTTGAATCCGACGAGACCAATTGATCGCGAAAGAGGAGAAGGAAACGGTTACGAAAGCGGGGGGAGCAGAAAACGAGGGAAGGAGGGAAATTTGTTCGGATGGATATGGAGGGAATCACAAAGAAGAATATAAAAATAAATAATAAAGAAATAAAGAAAAACGTTTCACATAGCTCCCCTATGGTTTGTTATAATATCCAAATACCTCAGAGAAATTGTGGTACATCAATTTATATATTTTTTTTGAGTGTTGTATTCTAGGGCTTTTTACAACTATACCCTTATATTATAAGAAATTTGCATTCATATGCTCTTGTGTTTTAATATTTATATTTATACCCTCTACTTAGCATAATCATTGCAATTATACCCATGACCAGTAGGGGAATCACGTTATTAAAAATATATTTTTTTCTATATGTTTTAATTGAAATTTATGTTTTGCCCCTCCTAACTCATTGAAATTTCTATATTTCATGAGAAGTGTTAATTGAAAATTTTTTTTGTCCCCTCAAATTTGGAGTCTTGGTTCTGCCACTGCTCATGACATTAAAGTTCGTTAACTTTTATTGTTTATTTTTACTAAAAGATTAAAGTAACCTTCAATAAAATAAAAAATATTTCGCATGTACCCTACTATATTATCTTCCTACCATATTATCATATATTTTCATTTATATTCTTGTGTTATTATATTTACTGCATTTATACATTAAGTCATTAATAATTTGCTCAATTAATAATTATTAATTAAATTCAGCCAAGCATATATTCATTTGGTTATCTAATAGTTTGTTATCTTATAGAAGGTTATATTAGTCATTTAATAAAATATAAATCACAAAAATTAACGAAATTTAACGTCAAGGATACAGTTGCAACGATTATACTAAATCAAGAAGCATAGATACAAATTTGTTATAATGTAGAGAAATAAACGAAAAAAACCATTTATTCTAAAGTGAGATAAGCAGCTTATCTCATAAGCTTGATATAGAACTAGTCTCTTTTATGTGGTCATTGACTAGTAAGAATTCTTCATTGTTCCCTCTCTCTCCCCTTTTATTATAAAGCAATTCGGTGGGTGATTCGTTGTAGAGTTAGAGAAACATGGGTGTATTAGGGGTTGAAAGATTGTTGATTCATTATATATTTAGACAAGAGTGAATATTTGATGGACTCCTAATGATGGGGAATCTGTTTAGTATTAGAGATTCTTGGAGGGATTGTTTTATATTTTTGGAAAATACTGGGGCGGTATTTTTGTCCCGATCAGCCGAGGTATCCTCACTTTTGTCTTGAGGCTTCTTCACCTCTTTATCAGAGCTTTGCATTAGTTTGGGGATCTTGCTTGGCTATGTCTCAAATTTTTTTCTCTCAAAGCTCTCTAATGCTGTCTTTGGAGCCTTGGATTTGGGAAGTCGCCAGTTGTGAGACATGGAAAAATCACCGGGATGATTTCCCCTCCGTCAGCACACGGGCTCAACGCAAAATTGGGAGAGTCGCCACCATTCAGAATTTTGGGGTGTGAATGGACACCAAAAAGTTCAAAAATATGCAAAAATAGCTAAAAGACAAATTCTAGAGTAAAAATAACTCTACTTGAAAATCAAATCCAGAGATGGGTAAGGGGATTAGATTATGAACAAGGGAAGGTGTTAGGCACCCCCATTCACCCACACAAGGTGGTTGCCAAGAGTTTGTTCATGCAAAAAAGATAAGAAAGCTTGCTAAAAATCATTAAAAACATTGGAAAAGAATTAAGCCAATGTGTGATATTTTCACATGAGGAATCCAAATGGATTCTAGATCCTCTTTTATGTCAATATCACTTCTGGAATATCACAAAAATATGGAAATCAAAGCAAAAGTTGCACAAAATCAAGTTGAGGCAAATCTGAGGAATTTGGTAAAAAGCAATGCCATTTGTCTTGAAATCAATCAAATCCAATTTTAAATTAAATCAAACCAAACCCATTTGAAAGATTAGGGTAAATAATAGGCTCATGCAAAATTTCAATTAATTCCGGTTGAAATTCTAGGAGTTATGGCTCTTTTAAAGTTGCTATTGGAGATAATTGAAAGTAACAAGTAGGCAAGTTTGGAAAATCACCTAGAAAAATCGGCTCCATGAAAATCCATGAACTTTGGTGTCAATGAAGTCTGTATGGCCATCTTTCAAAAGAAACTAGCCTCATACAAAAACTCATTCGGATGTGCCTTGGGTGACTTCCCGAACAGGCCCCGAAGATCACAAATTAACCCAGAAAAGTGCTGTTGAGCAGTTTTGAGTAAATCTGCTCTCCACGACACAATTTAAATCAAAAAATTATGAAACCAATTAGAGTTAAAAGTAGACTCATAAAGGAGTTCCCAGAAACAAAAATCACTCAAATCGGATTTAAAACCAGCAAATGGCGCCCATTCGAAGTGATAGGTTCAACAGTTTGACCTGAAATGACTTCTCAACTTTGGCAGAATGGTGTCAAAACTCTGCTTCATAGAAATTAATGAAATTTGGTAGGCATAAACTAGACAGCCTCACCTTTCCCATAGTTCTGGAATCACTTCAAAATTCATCCGGATGATGAAGTTATGAGTATCCGAAGTCAGGGTACAGTTGCTGTCAAGTAAAGCCTTTCTTGGAGAAAAAATATCCAAAACTGTGACAAAGTGTGTGCAATTCGTACAAGATGAATCCAAATCATTTAAAAATTATTTAAAAACATTCCAGAATAGATTGAGGCCATTTATTTCAGATTTATCACAACGAATGTAATAAATCCCCAAATATGAGCCTATCCCGCCAAAATCATGCTATGTATGTGCAAGTGTGAAAAATCATACAAGAATAATATAATAGCATAGCATGCATCCATATTCATCAAAATAAGGTTCTAAAACAATCTAGGGTTCCGTTCCATTATCGTTTCCCTTAGTTCTTTCACCCCGTTAAACACGGTTCTTCAAGATAATCTTGGGGTACTTTGAATATGAAACGGTTTTCAATCATTCAAAAGGCTTATGTAAGATAGGTTCTAGCACTAGGGTCAATCCCCAGTCTCGTTTCTCCTAGATCCCGTCTTCACGTTTTACGGCTAGGGGGAGTCTTGAGATACTTTGAGCCAGGGAAGGGTTTTCATACACATAGAAGGCTTTATTCTACAGAAAGGTAGAAGAAGAGATCTAGATCTAGAATATAAAATAAAGAAAATAAAGAAGAGATTTGAGGCTTACCTGGGGTTCTGGAAGCAATCCGGCAGCGGTTCCCTTCTTCACTCGGAGCTCTTGGATCTCCAACTTCTTGGCCATTTGCTTGAGGAGGAGCCTCCTATTTATAGGCAAAGGCTAGGGTTGGTGGTAGACACAACCTAATGTTTAGAGCCCACCAACCTTAACCCTAAGGCTGTTTCCGAGATTTCCCCTCATTTAATGAGGGAGATGATGGTAAAAAGTGAAATCTCTCGGAAAACCCTAATTTTGAGCAAAACTAATGTATCTGGCATATCAGGCCGGATACACAAGGGCCTTAAGGTATCTGGCATATAATGCTGGATACATTAAAGCTTTCTTGTATCCGGTATTTTCCATCGGATACAAAGAGAGGTACTTGTATCGGGCCTGAGTTGCCGGATACAAGTAAAAAACACTTTTTCTCAAATTTTGTGCTGGCTTTCAAGGAGATAATGATTTTTGATGATTATTGTGCAATTTGGGGTGTCTACACTATGTCTCAAATTTTTTTCTCTCAAAGCTCTCTAATGTTGTCTTTGGAGCCTTGGATTTGGGGAGAAATAAAAAGAAAACTAAAAAAGAAAAGAAACGAAGAGAAAACAAAAGAAAAATACTGATTTTCTTTCCTTTTTTATGTTTGGATACGATGAGAAATGAGAAGAAAAAAATATATACATTTTAATAAAATGATAGGTTGGGGTGGTGGACGGTGGTGCCAGGTGGTAGTGGGTAATGGTGGCGGGCGGCAGTGGGTGATGGTGTTGGTGGGCGATGGCGGCAACGGCTAGTGGTGGTGGTGGGAGATGGTGGTGGTAGTGGCGGCGGTGGGTGGTGGTGGTGGGTGGTTGTGGTGATGGTAGACGATGCTAGTGGTAGGGTGGGTGGGTGGTATGAATAATGATAAGTGATGGTGAATTTTCTTTTCTTTCAAAATTCTTATCTTTTTGGAGAGAATTTTTTACATTGAAGAGAAAAATGGAGAGAAATTTTGAAGAGAAAATCTCATTTTCCTTCATCTAAACCAAACAAGAAAGAAGAAAATTTTAGCATTTTCTTTTCTTTTCTCCCCAAATCCAAGGTTCCGACATAGCCTAAGAGTCTAAGACTAGGTTGGCGTATGATGCTTGGTGTCGCTGCTCTCCCTTCTTTGGCCTTGACATTTGGCACTATAAAGAAGCCTTAGAGGGTGTTTGGTAACGTGTCCAAACACTGTTTTTCTGTTTTTAAAAACAAAAAACTGAAAACTTGTTTGGTTTTGACTGTTGCCAAACCGTTTTTTAGAAAAACAGTTGAAAAACAACCCTGTTTTTAGAAACCGAAAATTTCGGGTTCTAAAAACGGCGAACTATTTTTTTGTTCGATGGCATTTGTGTAATAATTTATTTCCTAAAAACGGCGAACTGTTTTTTTGTTCGATGGCATTTGTGTAATAATTTATTTCTTCCCTCTTCGACACTTTTACTTATCGTCTCTCTTCTTGTCTCGAAACTCATCTTCCTCTCAACAAGGCAGCCAAGTGAAACCGAAGAAGTAGAAATTAAAGGCGTCATTTCTCTTAATGTAAAAGCTTCTCAAAACTCTCATCTCTCTATTGTTGTTCGTTTCTGAAATCATTCTCTAAACCCCAATCCAGATTAGGGTTTCTGTAGAAGCAAGTCGGGCTTCTAATGTACCCTCTAGGGTTTCTGCAGGAAGTAGGGTTTTTGCGATTTTCGACTCCATTGAGTATTAACAAGATCAAGAATTCTACTTAAGATTTTCCATCTCTTCGCCTCTTCCTCTCGTTTTCTCGAAAAATTATGGGATGAGATTGTAGAGATGTCGAGGAGGTTTGAACTCCCTGATAGCGTTGAGGTTCAGAGAGACTCTGTGGAGTCAGGCACCAGAGATAGCCGCCTTGTTGAGCCTCTGGACATTGCCAACTACTACAGACACTTGAAGAATGAAGATACAGGACCATACATGGTGAAGGGTAGGCCAAAGCGTTAGAGGTACACCCAGAGATGGTTGGAGCACGCTCACCGGATGCCAGCTGGTACCTGCTCGGAGTCCTGTTTCTAGGCTGAGGTGGAGGAGCTTTGCATTCATTCTGGAAACAGAGGAGCTTTTGATGAGGTGAAAGAGAGGGTGTTGATCGTCTTGCTCAATTTCTTGTAACATAATTTTTCTTAATTTTGTTTAATGAAATTCCCTTTTACCCAAAAGAAAAAAATGAATCCTGGGTAAACATGTGTGGATGATCAGGTTTAATTAATCATAAACCTCTAATCATTTGATCGATTTCAATAAATTCGGAAAAATATGAGAAACAATATAAATGAAACAATACAAATCACAGCTGATACATCTAATGGAACTTAATTATATGGTTTTATTACCGGCGTCCGGCGAATCGCTTCCTTGTTGCTTCGTTTGCTTGGTAGAGAAGACTTAAAATTAATCAACAACAGCGTAGCTGGCTTGTACTTGGAAGCTATCAATTCAAAATTGGAATAAGTCCCTTGGCTTCAATTGTCAACTCCGATCCTGTCAAAGACGAGTTCGATCGAAGCATATATATATGGATATATTTGTTCAGCTCCTCAACGGATATCCGCCGCTTTTCAGTCGAGTTTCAGGTAGAGACGACAGACCATCTCCACGCATTAAGAGAAAGAGAAAGAGAAAGAGAAAGAAAATGCTAGCTCCTCAACAACATATTACAGTCTCAGTTGGAGAATAGAGAAGCATCGATCCAAAAAGAAACAAATCGAGGGAGATGGCTTTTCATTCGATTAACCCAGTTCAAACCAATTTGACCGACAGCAAAAAGATTCTAATCCGAATCTAGTCATAAAATAATGCATGCTGCATGTTTGTAAAAATGCCCCAATCAATTTTTTTAAAGACGTGTGAAAATCAGGTTTTTGAATTAGGACTTACCAAACGCATATTTGTAATGCAATAACACTATTATTATTTTAATAATATTATAATAAGATATTATAATGCAATATATATTATAATATAAACTATATTATAATTTATATTTTAATATATAATTTTATAATAATATATTTCATGTTTATTGTAACATAAATTTATGTTCATTTTATATAATATTATAATAAATTTATTGGATTGAAATTGTCTTAAAATTAAATTGAATTGATTTTCTTTTTTTTTCCTTTTTCATAGCAAATTTGTTTTAGTTTAATAGGCTTGTAGGTTGTATAGTAATGCATATTTGTTGATTTTGAAACTTGAATCATTTTTTTTTATCAATTGTTACCAAACGGGTTTCTTGTCACCTATTTTCAAAAACCCAGAAAACAGTGATTGTTACCAAACGGGTTTCTTATCACTTGTTTTCAAAAACCCAAAAACAATTGAAACTGTTTTTGAAAAAAACGTTACCAAATGGCCTCTTAGTCTCCAAGATGGCTGGTGCTGCGGGACTGTCCGGGAGATGCCACGGAAGTACTGGACCAAGTCTCCAATAAAAAGCAAGAATATGAACTACAATTTAGATCGAGACATTAAAATGGCAGCTGAGATAGATGAAAATTGCACTGAATCACTGATGATGTTATCAAGCTATCGTCGAAGACTCGTGGGGAGGGTGTATGGAAAAAGCTTCTACGAAGGCCTTCCCACCAGTTCGCTGGATCTTACTTGCAGCTCAAGGGATTCATTTCCTTGAGCATGTTACAGGCATTGAAGTGGTTGTATTGTAGAGTCCAAGAATTTTCATGAAAACTGGAGTCACCAAGGAGAGTAAAAGCTCTTCTTGCAATGGTGGGGTGGGACTTACTAAGACTCTATTTATCTTGGCAGCCGCATTCTTTCTAGATAAATTAAGTTGGTAGAAGGAAACTGCTGCTAACCAGTATTGGAGGTATGATTGCAGCCCCAATAGGATAAGACTTTGCTCTTACCATGATGGACACTCTGAACAGCAGCTACTGTGGGCTTTGACTGAAATGTCCATAACGCTAAAGCCACTTTGCTATGTATATTTAGATGGGTGAATAGAACTTTTACTTTATGTATCATACATCAATTTTGTAAATAACATTTAATACATCAATTCATATATAATTTGAATGTGGTTTTAGTATGAATTTTTTCAAATAGCATTTATTTTTTTAAATTCATTACACAATATATAATGGTTTTGTTTTATTTGTTTTTATTCCAAAAAAGGTATTTAATGTATCATTTTCTTCAGCAGTCCACGCATCGCATGAGGTTTTTGCTAGTAATCATAAGTTCGAATCAGTGATGCGCGCGTTTCGTTTTGTCTTGCTGAATGCGATTTCTCGGCGCTCATGATCACTTGACTTTTGTTCTTGGTCGAACCGCTCTTTCACCAAACCAAAGCACCAAACCCCTAACATTCCAACAACTGCTTGAAATCTTTTGCTATGTTTACACGAACCAGCAGGGTGCACGTGCATTATCACATGTAGAGGGAGAGAACAATTTTGTAAATTATGCCTTATCAATGAATGGTTAGGGCTTGTTCGGGAAAGTCGTGCAAAGCTGTTGTCACGCTTCCCAGGGGCCTATTGTCGTTATATATAGTATGGATTGCTCCCTGCCTTGGCTATAAGATATAGTCATGGGAGGCATTTAACGGTTAGTGTTTTTTCAAATTGGACCTATTTAAAACATTTATATGATAGTGAAACGCAGCAGTATCTCACGCCCAAAGCAAGAGATAATTCACTTAAACATAGCAGGTGATGTGATTCTTGTGAATGCATTTCTTCTGGTCCGAGAATTGCCCCGCCGAAAAGGCACACGTCCGTCCGTTTTACAATGGTACCACCAATGGTACCATAGTAAACCTTCTTGTATGAAAACATTTTGTAGGGAGACCGGATTAGGTGTGGTCTCGTCCCACCAAATTGGAAACGTGTGTCCTTTCGGGCCTCGTTTGTCATTCATTTTGGGCCGAATATGAGTTTTGGTTGTTAGGTGACGCCGTTTGGTTTGATGCTGGAAAATAAGTTTCCCCAAAATAAAAATGAGAAAAAGTCCTATTTCTACCAATTACTCTCCATTCCATTTTTGGATTTGAAAATGAATTTTAACTTTCTTGTAATGGCAAACCTGTAAATAAATCGATCTTTTACTTTTTTTAGGTCAAGCTTATAATTATGTAAACTCAATTTTTATAGTAGCAAGCTTGTTATTACGTTAAACTAGTAATTAGCAATGAACTAGTGCACGTAGAGAGAAGGAACAATGTTGCAACTGTTCGGATTTTTAAACAAATTGACAAAATTTTGACTATTTTAACCCTATATTAATTATGCGTTATAACTAAATGGCAAGGGCTTTTTGAGAAAATCATGCATTGCTGTTGGCACGCTTCTTAACGGGCCTATTCTCATATATGGTATAGATTTGACCAAAACACCATGCATAATAACTCATTCGGTTTTGCGTTAACCAAATGAAACCAAGGAACTAATTCCATACTCATTACGTCTAGTGTCCATACGGTTTTAAATAGTCTACCATAGAGTACATGCCGCAAACCCTGCAACATGTGTCAATGTTGCAACATTGACAGTCTATATTTTTCAATGTGAAAAGTGTTTTTACATTAAAAAATATGACAATATGTAAGCTGTCAGATGATGCACATGACAACATCTGACGCAGGCTGCAGGATCTGCGACAAACCCCTGTAGTAGATGGTATCACTCCTATGGATCATCACTATTGTAATCCGATGATGATCATGTACAGATTTAACCGGACATATGACTGAAGTGGAGCCCATATTGTTAAATACAAACTTAATGCTAATAGAGTTGCACTTGCAAGGGAAGATATTGTCTACCACCATTTATTGTTGCTGTTCATGCAGCCTAAGCGAGATGCTACCACATAGAGCATCTCATGATTGGCTTTTTTCATCTCCAAAAAAATTTTTTTTTTTACATTTTCACAAGCAAAGTTCTTCAACCATTGGATTCTCCATGTGTCACCATCTAAATAAAGCTGCACTGATAGCAGCAGTTTTCAGCGGTAGATGATTTCAAAGGCAGTTGCTGTAGTTTAGTTTGCATGTTCTCATGTATCATGTATCATTTATCATGTTGAGAACTATTAATTTGACTTGAAACCAATTAAAACTTGTCATGTTTACTTAATTTCCATAGGAATTGTAAGAAATATTGGAATTTTATGGAAATATATGGTAATGTTTTTGGGCTGAAATTGTTCCAATCACTGCTACGATAATTACAAAGAAAAATTATCAGGAAGGTGTCGCAGTCCAGATTGGTTCAACCAGCGCGCCTTTGGGCAAAGCATTGATCTACAAAGAACACAATTACAAATGAAACATGACCAAATATAAATTGACTAACTTATTACCTATAATGCCATATGCCTACTTCCTACATCCATACATGAGACATCATCACAAACTTGGAACACCCACAAACGCCAAACTATTTTAACTTAAAATGAAATTATTTCACATTGTCATAACCTAATCTAGCTACAACTTTAAGCCCCTCTAAGAACAGGATATATCCAATGAAAAAGCCACAAGAAGATCCACAAGTTCTTGCAATTTCAGTGAATCCAGTTTTTGTTTAAGTAGTGTTAAGACATGCACAGGCAGCTTGCACTTAAGGATGTTAACAAACCATTGAAAGGATTCTAGTTCCTTTTTTTTTTTCTTGTTTTCACTTCTCAAGCTAACACAAACTTTTTAAAGAGAATGTGCTTATATTTCATCATAGTAAAATTTAGCGGTTTCTCAAAAAATTCAAGACCCCATCATGAAAAAATTACGCTGGATATGTTATGATATATTCCAATTTTCAAACGAAACAGCATCATCAGAACCTTTAGCTTCAAAGAGTAAATGTGTGATAATAATACAAAACACTGAACTTCATTATGATGATTCATGTTAGGATCTTCTATCAATTATCTGCATTATTTTATCCAACATTTTGGGATCTCCTATATGATTTTTTTGATAACTATAAATCTTGTTCGCACCTCATAAACCAAGAGAAATCCTTTATAATCCCATATGTGTCCTTTTCTTGACAAATCTCAACTTTAGGTGTAGGCATAAACACACAATCCCCATTACATTCCAAAAGGTGATTGTCACAGCTTACATTCCACCCAAAAAAATTTAATATGAGCATGAAAGTTGTCTCAACGTTTTCGACAGTAACTTGTGTCAAGTGCTTCGAGAACTAAATCTAATGCAAAAAGCCCTCAAAACAAGCTTGCAACACATAAATGACAGACAGATAGTTTAACACACCATAGTTGTATAGTTCAATTGAGGATCACAAATCTGTTGGATGTGATGCATTTAAACCATAGTTCTGTGAGAACTCTGTCTTGAATTAGTCTCTCTATGATATGGACAGAAATGATGAGGGCTGCATAATGGACCTAAAGGAGTATTCAGGACCTTAAGGAAGTAAAATTCTTTATCTTTTAGGGTTCAAATCACTCTTGGTTAACCTTTCAGCGCAGTACTCATTTAAATGTCCTGGTATAGTTATTAGCATGATAGCATCATAAAGAAAATCCAGACTGATCTATTATGTGGAGGTGGTAGTTTGAGAAAGGAACATCTAATTAGAAAGGATTTAGTTTATAGACCAAAAATAAAAGAGGCAATTAATCTTGGCAAATGGACAACTAGAAACCAGGCTTTACAGGGTAAATGGATTTGACATTTCCAATTTTCCATGTAGAAAAAGAAAATTTATGGCATAAATAATTATGAGCGAATATGATCAATAAAAAAATGGATGGCACATTGATTCCGAAGGTAGAGCTTTTGGTTTTCATTCATGGCTTAGCCTGTCTTGTGTTGCCAATTCTGAGATTCAATGTTGGATTAGGTTGAATGTCTAGTTTGGGTGGAGCTTGTGTGGAGATATGGTCTCTTAAGGAATGCTTGGAAACATGGTCATGGGCAAGAAATAGGAAGATGTTCCCATGGAGAATATTCTTGTTCATGATTTGTTGGTGGATTCGGAAATAAAAGAACACAAGAATATTTGAATACAACACCCAAACAATGAAATTTTCAGGAATATTTTAAGAACACAATTTAATTGGACAAAGGCTGCCAGGGAATTTCGGAACCTTAATTCTCAATCATTCAGTAAATTCTGTAACAACATGCAGATGATCTATTAATGTTTCTGCTTTTAGCTTATAAAATTAGTCCATCATGCTGATTTTGTATAACATTCATGTACTCACACAGTCGCTTAAGCTTAGAATTCCACATTTACAGATCAGAAAAAAGATAAATACAGTCCCCAGATGACTGTAAACTATCAATGAGAGGCATATACATCTTCGGGAGCATTAATCAACATAACTCACAAACTATTAGTATTACAAGATACAAAAACAAACACAAACAAACAGAAAAACAGATGCAGTCAGCAAAAAAGTCTGCAGTCATGCATTCGAATCTTTGAAATTAACATTACACATGCAGAATTAATAAATCTATAAAGACCAAGTACTGTGATACATTTGAAAACAAATTAGCTTGATATTGAATTACTATTAAAATCTGTACACCACAAGGGAGAATTTCTCAATGGTAATGAAGAACAACAACATACCTCCAATCTACTACGAAACCGTGCTTCACTTGTCTTTAACATTACAGGAAGAGGGAAGCACACACCCTTCTCCACACACATTTGATGTCTCGCCCTTATCCTTCTCCCTAAACTAAATGAGAAGTACTGTGGAAATTCCTTCAACTCCTTCAAATCCCTTCCCATCTCCATTACAAAGTAATTAAATTTCGGCTCCAAATTATCTTTTATACTGTAACAGAATATCTGTGGAAACCTTCTCACCATTGAAATCGCGTCACGATACGAAAATCCAATTTTCTCGAAGTATTCAATCCTTGGTATGAATTTCTTCTCGACACTACACGAAAGTAACGAGGTGTGTTTCTCCACGTCAGTTATTCCGATTCTTTGTAGGAAATAGAGGGTCGGCCGGAGCTGCTTCTCGACGTTACTGACGAGTAATCTCGGTCGCCGGTATATGACCCGCCGGAGGTCAGAGCCGTTGACGTTGGCTTCACGAAGAAGGAAAGTGAAGACCGGGACGATGTCGGAAGCCCTAGAAGTGAGGAGCTCTGGGCACATGCCGCAGATTCGACGGAACTCGATCGGAGTGAATCCCATGGAGCGCATTAACTCTACGGTGGCTTTGATGTCGTTGAGAGACGAGGAAACGATCGGAGGGTAGTCGTCCACGAGGGAGAACAGATCAATTCCGATGGATTCCAGATAGAGCATCTTTTCTCGAAATTGGGAGTGAGGATCCGAATGCGAATCGAGGAGGGTGGGTTGGGGTGCCGGGGGAAGGGAAGGGATTTGGGGGGTTTTGAAGGGTTTTTGGGGAAGAGAGATTGAGGATTTGGAGACGTGAATTTGAAAGCGGAGAAGTCTCGTTCGAAAGCCTGAGAAAGAATCGAGGTGGGAGGAGGGGAAATAGAGCTTGGAAAGGGTTTGGGAGCCATTGTTGCAGAAGAAATGGAGCGTTTCTTTCATGGTGTCTACATGGCTGTTTGCAGAGACCGTTTTGTTCTGGCTGAGTGGTTTTAAAATACCGTTTCTTCAAAGCGATAAGATGATGGAGAATTCTGGAGCGAAATGAGATCGCATTATCTGAAAGAAATCCACGCGAGACAAGGAGAAACGAGAGAGTTGAGGGTATATTGGTCATTAACCTTTGCAGTTTCTCCTTTTGATCCTTCTCCGGTTAACCTGCCGATTCGGTAAGTTATTACAGCTACAAGAAACGATGCCCTTATAATGACCACACTTCCAATCCCAATATATCCGGTTGCCCTAAATCAACGGAGCTGGTTTTCTGGTAATTAAAACGCCCAACCTCTGCTTATCCACACAGCAAACGCTTCTCCTCAAAACAGAGGACTGTGACTGTGAGTGAGAAGCTTCATCATCGCCATGGCCTGCGCAGCTCCTTCGACAGCTTTTCTCTTATCAAACACTAAGGCGTTTAACTGCAAATCTGCGGGTCAATCCGCTTCTTTATTCTCTTCGAAGCAGGTCTCGCAGACCCTTACAATTTCCAAAAGCTTCGATGGTCTACGGATGCCCTTCCGATCTCGCTTTTCTCGGCCAATCTCCACCCATGGATCTTCGAACAGAAGCTTCGTTGTCAAAGCTTCTGTAAGTGAAGTTTGCTTTTGTTAGTCTGCTTTTTGGTGTTCGTTCCTTAGATTTTTGTTGATTCTGTTGCAATACCGCAGGGTTTTAAAATTTTTTGTGAACGGTATCACTGCCTTAAGAAAATTTTCCGTATTCTGTTGCGCATTCCTCTGAACCCGATAAAAATAATTATTCGCGTTGAGTGTTAAAATATGTATTCTCAGTGAAGTAGTTGTCCATATGACTGATACGATTATCGATCTATGGCCTCATATTTCGGAACGTACAACGGTATAAGATAAAGTGGGCTATAAACAAGAGGAGATGCATTCGATTAACTTTGCTTAATTTTGTCTGAACCTACTGTATATGGTACCAAAAGCTTAAGCTCGTGGAATATTTTCAATGGGTGGAGTGGAGGTTTGAACCCAGGACCTCAGTACTAGCCTAAGGCTTTTTTGGTACTGTATAGAACACCAATCTTACCAGAAGCTTAAGCTTATAACGGGGTGAACTTGATATATTTAATTATATTCCTAACAAGAGACATCAGGTACAATGATTGCTGAAATTTCTCAAGTTTGAGAGTTTCAACCTTTCACGGACATTTAGAACTTGGAAGTACATTAAATAGTGGTCTAAAGCAGATACAGCAAATTAACCACTGATATTTTCATCCGGGTTTCAACTTCCTTCGAAGGATAAGAAATCGTAACATTATGAATTTGAAGATTTCAATATTTATTTTGCAAATACGGATTATCATTCTTAGCAGAAAAAGCTTGGCCATGTGCCTTAGTTTATGGTTCTGCCATACCTTTGAGATGCAATCCTACAAGTATAGGTTTCTGGAGAAAGGAATAAAACAATTGGGTTTTAGGAGACCAATTTGGTGATATAAGAATATAGAAGGGATGCATCTGATTCTACTAGTAATCATCACTTGTCAAAAAGTTGAAAGAAGCAGTATCTTCAAAGGCTTTAAAATTAGCAGCAAAACATTGACCTGAAAGTCTGGGTTCAATTCTTCGTATCTTCTTCCTGAAGTCATAGCTATATAGTAATTTAAGTCCTATAGCACTCAACTTGGTAGCAACTAAATTAAGTCAAACCTCTTTTAATTTTTAATTTCCATAAAAATGTTTATTCTAATGCATTAGTCCCATTGACTTGCTGTCAAAAGTCTAATGAGGCATTTTGACCTGGATAACTAAAACTTGAGATCTTGCGAGATAATAGTATGACCTTCAATCAAGGAGGAAAAAGAAAAGAAGAAACTGAAAATGAAAAATTACTACCACTGGAAATTCAGCAATTTTGAAAGACCGGAATTGTCTTATCATTCATGGGCTTTGCATTACGAGGTCCAAAAGGAATCATTTGGGCCTCCAAGTTTCCAAAAATTGAGCATTATATTGTTATATCGTCATTAGTATCTCAGAGTTTGCTGAAATGTACTATCTAAATTTACATATAAATTTAGCATTATTTTGATAGGCATCTTTCTTTTCTTTTCTTTTTTCCTTTTATTTTAAATGCTTATAGTAGCATATGGCTTTGCTCCATTTCTCTTTGGTCTGTGATTATATGCATTGCCTATTTTTCCTTTGTGCAGAGTGAACTTCCTTTGGTTGGAAATCCAGCCCCAGATTTTGAGGCTGAAGCAGTTTTTGATCAGGAGTTCATCAAGGTATTTCATAGAATAAAAGGAAATAAATAACTAACAATGACAACAAGAATGATTGGAATTAATCAGTACAACTCTTGATATCCTGTGTAATGCTGTCTTCTTTTTTCCTCTTCAAATTTGATTTTTTAATGTTGAGCTTTTCTTCTTCTTCAATTTTCCATTTTTTTCTTTTTCAAATATAAATATTGCATTTAAATATTTGGTAAAACACATTAATTATTGCTGGCTGTTGATGCAGGTCAAACTTTCTGAGTATATTGGAAAGAAATATGTGATTCTCTTTTTCTATCCACTCGATTTCACCTTTGTTTGTCCTACAGGTGCTTTTTACCCTAAAATAATGTTATTGGAGATAAAATAACTGTGGATGCTAATATTGTTTCCTATGTGTTCCTTCTTCATGTCCGCTTGTAGAAATAACTGCTTTCAGTGACCGGCACTCAGATTTTGAGAATTTGAACACAGAAATATTGGGCGTTTCTACTGATAGTGTGGTAAGTTGGCTTTCATATGTTGTTAAAGTTTTTGTCCTGTCACCTACTAATAATATTAATATATTAATATCTTGGTGTATGAATATCTTGAATCTGCCAGAGTTCTAAATCCTAAGTAGGGGTATGAAGTACTTCATGCATAATATACTTCTATAGCTACCTAATCCTAAATAACCACTAATTTGTTTTGACTTGCAATTGGTTCTGATGTTCATTAATTTTTGTGAGCAGTTGAATAGTTGGTGAATCTGTCTTATTAGCTTAGTTGCACTTAGCCTATATGTCATCCTTTTTTATTATTTGTGGGAAAAGTATTTCAAAAATCAACTGGTGATTACTGGATAGATCAAACCAATGATGTGGAGGAAAATATTTCATTACCTCTTCCTTTAGATTTTAAGTAAAAAAGTTAGGATGTGAAGAATATCCAATCCATTTATGGAGAGTGTGAATGCATGGCTCATACAGAGTCCATACTTTTAGAAGTTACACTTTAATGAAGTCCAATTGAGAAGGAGGGTACCCATTGCAAGAATAATTAACACCTTTTGATAAGGAATAAGTTTTTCAAGGTTTTATAGACTACTTTGTGTGTGAGAGAGATAGAGAGAGAGTATTTGACTCCCATTTCTCATACCAAAAAAGTGCTAGCCTACTTGCCTCTCCTCCCTCCCTCTATGATTTAAAGTATTGCTCGATATTGATATGGATTGTCCAACCTGTATTGGCATTGGAATGACCTGATCTAGGACATATAAAGGCATGCATAGTTTTTTAGGTAATACTTAAAAGATCCCTTGATTTCACCCACTATCTAAAACTGATCCAGTGCTATAGTGATTTGGATAGGCCATTTTGGACTGGCATAAGGTTGGCTGTATGGGTAAGGATACTAATACTTTAAAGTTTAAACTCTTCCTCATCTTATCCTTTATCTCTGTGAGAGTTTTTTATTCCATGTGCGTTCATAAGTTTTTTAGTGCTATTTTATGGCTGTATTAAACTCTAAAATATTTTTATAAATTTTAGCCATGCTTTGTTGATAGTGAAATTTTCATGAAGGAAAAATGATCCCAACTCCTAAAAGACATCCATGTTAGTGATGTGGACAAATTATAGATCATCATGAGAAAATGATGGCAAGTTACTGATGTAGGTCTATATTAGTGGTGCAGACCAACAAAAAGGGTATTTGTAAAATGACTATGATGATTGCAATTCCAGTGCATTGCATGGTACTTTTGGCCTGATAAGGTGTCATATTGACAACTTGTTGGTATATATACATTGATGTAAACCTTAATCAAATTTTTCTTAGTGGAATATTTGTCGTACATAGTGGATGTAGGCACATTGCCGAACCACTCAAATTTGCGTGTTCTTGTTCATGTTCTTCTTCTCTAATTTCTATTCGCGTTGCACAAATTACAACACTAAATTTGTCCATATAAAAAAAGAAATAATTTTTCTTGTTTGAAAGACTCGTATGACATAAGATTCTCTTTCAATGAGGATTAATCCCCTCTAGAAGCAAAGTGGAAGACTTTTTTGGTTGTCCCATGGGAGTAAATGACCAATCTCTCCCAAAATAACATATATCAGCTTGTGAAGCTGCCTTTAACTAGAAAAGTTTTATCTTCAAGAAAACCCAATAAAAGGAGGGGATAACTTCATAGCTGATAGGGGGCAGCCTCTTGCTGGCTCTGCCTTTGTTGATTTTAAACATGGCTGCTTCATTGCGTGCTAACTTGGTAGAAATTAAGCTTGGGAGGGCTTGAGATGGGCTTGCACACTAATATAACAGCTCTTATGTGTGTTTGAGTCTTGCCTGTCTTGACTTTGAGCTAAGAAGTTTAGGCCCAGTTTGGCCCAACATTGGATTTCTCTAAGTTTGAGCCTGCCCAAGATATCCATACCACGTTTGATACGAAAAAACTGTAATTTTAAATGATATTTCAAGATATTTCTCTATAAGACTGAAATTTCGAATAAAGTTGTACATTTTTCATGAAAAGCAGTATTTAATACAATGTTATTTAAAAGCAAGAAAATAATATTATTTGACTAGGCCAGGTCAGCCTTGATGAGTATAAAGCCACAGGTCAATATATCTTGTCCAACTCCACCCAGATATTGGGCTGGAGAGTATCCCCATTTAACACACAGTCTCCAACCATATTGCTATGCGTAGCAGTCCTAGAGTGACGCCGGACAGAGTAGCGATTACTCTGTAGGCTAGGTTGAACAAACGATTTAACAGGGAAGAATACAGTTTGTTTGCCATAGAAACGCAGAGAGAGACGTTTCTGAGATTCAATTGAATTCTATATAATCAAGTAATAATAAAATCAGTCCACAAGTCGGACTTTATAGCCAAAAATCATTTGTATTGGAAAGTTACTAAGAACGACAAAATCCCTTAAAGCATGCTTAAATGAAATACAGAATAAAATAAGCAACTTGTGAAAATTTTGGCCCAAATCGAGTTTAAAATCACTTCCTAATTAACAAACGAAATATTACCATAAATAGCAAAAAATAACTAAAAATAGCGATTCAAAGGGGATAACAACGGAATTTGAGGTTGGAAAAGATGCACATCAACTTAGGTAGGTGTCCACGGCGTGTGCGCCGAAAATAGCTTTCCGAAATGGAGTCATATGCGCGATTCCGATACTCGTAGCCAAAGTTATGACCAAAATACTAAAACGCACTCAAAACTGTCCCAATTAGAAAGATATCACAATCACTTCCTGCCTTTGTGTTGATCTGCCAACTCATTGTATTTAAATGCCATCAATGTGCAATCTGACAGTTCAGCATCATTTGTCTCGGATCCCCCTGCATCACAATGTAGCAGGGCATATACCACATCTCCATGCCCAATCTCATCTAGAAAGCAGGTTAGTAGTACTGGCTAATGGTGTAAGATGGGGTACTTCCCGCCGCGGTACCAACACAACCTTTTTCCCCTTGATGTAAAGGGAATAAGTATTCTTCCGTCCATCATGAATAACACTGCGATCATACTGCTAAGGTCGACCCAACAATACATGACGCGCTTCCATAGTCACAACATCACAACAGGCATTATCAAAATATTTTTTTCCAATCGAAAAAGACACAAGGCATCGCCTATCAACCGTTACCTCACTGCCTTTATTCAGCCACGACAACTTGAATGGCTTAGGATGATGATTCATCTTCAACTGCAATTTCTGGATAGCCTCTTCAGATACTATGTTCTCACAACTGCTGCTGTCCTGTCAATAATCATCTTCCAGACTTTATCTGCTACTGTGCAAGTCGTGTGGAAAATATTGGTCCTCAGCCAATAATCTCCTGAATCGCCTTTGGGGTCAGCAGGCTCTTGCGAACGATCAGAGTCTCACGGCCGTTCCCATACAGCACGTCACCATCATACACAGGTTCTTCAATCTCCTCAGTTTCGTTTTCTACATCTTCCTCCATCAACAAATTTTGCCCTTTTGATTAGCAGGCTTCCTGCAATCAGTGGCTCTGTGCCCTGTTCACCACAACGAAAGCACCTAATAGTAGGATTAGAATTACCCTGCGGTAGCTACTGGGGTGCCGGAGTGGAACGGGAATCCTGAGGACGAACAGATCGACTAGTTTAATCACTCATGTTCACTGGTCTCTTATTCTGCTGCTTCTCAACAACAAGTGCACGCTGGTATGCCTCAGAAACGGTCCACAGTGAGTGAAGACTGAGGACATATTGCAGAGACTGGCGCAAACCTCCCAAATACCGTGCCACCATCTGCTCCTCCGTCTCTGATAAATCGTTCCAGGAGATCAACTGATAAAACTCCTCCATGTAGTCATCGACTGATCTCTCGCCCTATCTCAACGTATGGAGTCGTTGGAACAAGGTTTGAGTGTTGCCGAAGGGAAGTGACCCTTCATTTTCTTCTTCATCTTCTCCCAATCAGTGAGCTTGGCTTTGCCCTGCCTTTCTCGTGAACGTCGTGACTGATTCCACCATGCATATGCTCTGCCCTTGAGTTTGATGGCGACCAGTTTCACTTTCATACTATCAGGAACTTCCTTGTAATCAAAAATACGCTTCACTTCGTTTAACCAATCGATGAATCCCTCGGCCTGTAACGTTCAAGAAAACTCTGGTAGGTCAATCCGAAAGCCGAGATTTCCATGATGCCTCTCCTAACCACGATACCCCCTGTTGGAGCATGATTGTGATAGGGTTTTCGAAAGTGGAGTCAGATTAGAAAGTGGAGCCAAAATACAAAAACACACTCAAAATTGCCCCAATTAGAAAGATACCTACGGTTGTTGAGTGAGTTCATTTGGCACTTCACAAAGAAGATATTCAGAGTTCTGGATCGTTACAAGGTTGCAAATCTGAACAGTTCTTTAGATACTTGCACTGTGAGTCAGAGTCTGCGTTGGGTTGTTTGAACCATTGGCTGTAAGTCTTCTTTTTATAGTGAATTTTCTGAGGTGACACCTTATCGCCCGGAGGGTTTTTCTCTTTGAGAGTTCTCTTAGAGTTTTCCCTTCGTCACTAGACAAAGAAATGAAGGGTCACTTCCTTCCCTTGGGCTACAGTCAAACCTTGTTCCAACAACTCCATACGTTGAGACAGGGCGGGAGATTAGTCGATGACTACACGGAGAAGTTTTATCAGTTGATCGCTAGGAACGATTTATCAGAGACAGAGGAGCAGATGGTGGCACGGTATTTGGGAGGTTTGCGCCAGTCCCTGCAAGATGTCCCCAGTCTTCACTTACTGTGGACTGTTTCTGAGGCATATCAGCGTGCACTTGTTGTTGAGAAGCAGCAGAATAAGAGACCAGTGAACATGAGCGATCAAACTAGTCGATCTGTTCGTCCTCAGGATTTCCGTTCCACTCCAGCACCCCAGTAGCCACCGCAGGGTAATTCTAATCCTACTATTAGGTGCTTTCGTTGTGGTGAATAGGGGCACAGAGCCACTGATTGCAGGAAGCCTACTAATCAAAAGGGCAAAATTTGTTGATGTAGAAGACGAGACTGAGGAGATTGAAGAACCCGTGTATGATGGTGACGTGCTGTATGGGGACAGCCATGAGACTCTGGTCGTTCACAAGAGCCTGCGGACCCCCAAAGGCGATTCAGAAGATGATTGGCTGAGGATCAATATTTTCCACACGACCTGCACAGTAGCAAATATAGTCTGCAAGATGATCATTGACAGCAGCAATTGTGAGAACATAGTATCTGAAGAGGCTATTCAGAAATTGCAGTTGAAGACTGATCGTCATCCTAAGCCATACAAGTTGTCGTGGTTAAATAAAGGCAGTGAGGTAACGGTTGATAGGCGATGCCTTGTGTCTTTTTCGATTGGAAAAAATATTTTGATAATGCCTGGTGTGATGTTGTGACTATGGATGTGTGTCATGTACTATTGGGTTGACATTGGTAGTATGATCGCAGTGTTATTCATGATGGACGGAAGAATACTTATTCCCTTTACATCAAGGGGAAAAAGGTTGTGTTGGCACCGCGGCGGGAAGTACCCCATCCTACACCATTAGCCAATACTATTAACCTACTTTCTATGTCCAGGTTTCTAGATGAGATTGGGCATGGAGATGTGGTATATGCCCTACTGCCTTGTGATGTAGGGGGATCCGAGACAGATAATGCTGAGCTATCAGATTGCATATTGATGGCATTGAAATACCATGGGTTGGCATATCAACGCAAAGGCAGGAAGTGATTGTGATATCTTTCTAATTGGGGCAGTTTTGAGTGTGTTTTAGTATTTTGGTCATAACTTTGGCTACGGGTATCGGAATCGCGCATATAACCCCATTTCGGAAAGCTATTATCGGCGCGCACGCCGTGGACACCTACCTAAGTCAGTGTGCATCTTTTCCAACCTCAAATTCTGTTGTTATCCCCTCTGAATCGCTATTTTTAATTATTTTTTGCTATTTATGGTAATATTTCGTTTGTTAATTAGGAAGTGATTTTTAAACCCGATTTGGGCCAGATTTTTCACAGGTTGCTTATTTTATTATGTATTTCATTTAGGCATGCTTTAAGGGATTTTGTTGTTTTTAGTAATATTCCAATACAGACGATTTTTGGCTGTAAAGTCCGGTTTGTGGACTGATTTTATTATTACTTGATTATATAGAATTCAATTGAATCTTAGAAACGTCTCTCTGCGTTTCTATGGCAAACAAACTGTGTTCTTCTCTGTTAAATTGTCTGTTCAACCTAGCCTACAGAGTAATCGCTACTCTATCCGGCGTCATAGAGTCTGAAATTAAGGGATTAAATTGAGTAATTCTTGATGGCCTAACAACAAAAAAGGGAGGTACCTGTTTGGGGATCCCAAAGCCTGATCTAAGAATAGGCTCATTTTAAAAGATGGTTAACCTGTCAAGGAGTTAGCCAACACTCTGGAAAAAAGTATCAGCAAATAAGAATATATCTGGAAAAGAAAAAAAAATTCCAGCAAAAGCAATCAAAGCACTTCCTGCAATCACGCTATTAGGTGAGAAAGAGATTGGAAACATTTATTTTCCTTTTTCCTTCTTTGAAATACTCAAACATATTTTAAACATGGGTTTTGTACCTTCTAATTAAATAATTTTTTAAAGATCTAAGAGGGTAACAGGAAGACCAAAAAGGAAAGTATACGAGGAACCATATATTGACTGAAAATATGGTTTTTGATAGACTGGGATGAAAGAACAGGATTCGTGTTGCTGACCTTAACTAGTTGGGATAGGCATTTGATCTTGTTTGATTGATTTACTGAATAAACTATTTCTTCTCTATCTTTTATTTTCTTCTTAATCAAAGTCTCTCCATTCTACTGCACAATCGACGGTTCTGAATAAAAATTTTGCACAGAGACATGCCACCATTGAATCATAAGTAAATATTGATTATTTA
This sequence comes from Buxus sempervirens, assembly GCA_947561395.2. Classification (NCBI taxonomy): domain Eukaryota; kingdom Viridiplantae; phylum Streptophyta; class Magnoliopsida; order Buxales; family Buxaceae; genus Buxus; species Buxus sempervirens. The sequence continues at coordinate 6,908,738 of OX387182.1, forward strand.
AAGATAAATGCTTTAACCTTCCCAAAACAGCCGTACTTCATTCTAGCATGAAGTACGGCTTGCTGTTGCATTCCAGTGTCCCCTTCTATTTTGTAATCTTTATGCTCTCTTCTTGTGTAATGGTTATATTTTGGTTTTATTCCTTTATTTAGACATCTACATTCTTTCTTTATATTTTTCTTTTAAATTATTTTCCTTCTAAATTTAGTATTCCCATAAGCTTCACAGTTTTCTTGTTGTATCTTAGCCTAATTCTATAGTTTTCAGATCTTTTTTCCCGAGAAACCAAACCTCTAGCAGATTAAAAGGCATTTAGGCATGGATGCTTACCAGTTTTATTAATTAAATAAAAATTGAATACATGTGGAGGGAGATAGGAGGATGTAGGGTTATTTGATTCATGAAAAATTGATGCAGCTATGAAAAATTATGAGGAAAAAGTGTTTCAAGGCTGTTAAAAGTAAAACCTAAAAGAAAGTAGAAAATAAAAACTAGATCTTGATTTTACTGATACCCTTCTTGTCCATTAGATATATATTCTATCACAAAAGAGGAGTCAGAATTCACAAATCGAACCTGGGTGATACAATATTCTTGAGGCTTTTAACTAACCTATGGTTTGGGATACTATTTCTTAGCAACGGTTGAGGTTTTATCCTTTTTTGAAACCTATAAATATCAGCAACAAAAGGTAATTATATTGTAGGGAGAAGGATTTCCAATTCTTTTTAGGAATAATATCACTCTCAAAGAAACAACAATTTGCATCAAGGGTATATTCCATATTCCTCTTACATTTTTATTTGATTTCACTCCTTGAAATAACAACCAAGTTGTGTTGTCTTCATATCTTCAAGACGGCAGTGGCACACTATTTTGTACGTTGTTGTCGCATGTAGTAATAAGTAGTTTGTGTATCCTATGAATTGTTTAATCTATCTATTGCTTTTTAGTTCCATCTATATTTATGGCCAAAGCATGGTTTTTGTTAGCACTCTAATGGTGTACCATTTTATCTTCATGTAGTTTTCCCACCTTGCATGGGTACAAACAGAGAGAAAGTCAGGTGGACTTGGTGATCTGAAGTACCCACTGATTTCTGATTTGACTAAATCAATTTCAAAATCTTATGGTGTATTGATTCCTGACCAGGTATGCTCTTACTCAGTTTTACTAGCATTTTCTTTTTCCTTCTTAAGAAAGAAAGATTTGTCTTGATATATTGAAAAGTGTAGAAGATGTGGTCATTTGGCCAAGCTGGGAGTTCATAGAGATTGTCTATTTTACTGGATTGCCCACTGCTGAAATCCTTCTCTATGAAGTTCTTATACCCTGTCTTGTTTCTTTTATATTACTGTTTGCTTCACCGTTCCTATTTCAGGAATAATTTATATTCTTTGATTGTAAACATGTTATAACTCTTCACTTCTGCCTTTTGGGTTGACACTTGGCATAAACATGTCAGAAGACTCAGAACTCTTCACAGGTCAGCCAATTAGAAAAGTGATCCCATTGATGAACAACAGTAAACATCATTATGTTGATGATGATGCTGATAATGCTAGTGTAACTAGTATTAGTGGCAATGGAATATGGTATGGGATATGGTCAAGAAATAAGTTATGCAGCTTCGTGCTTTTGAAAGATTGATGACATTTACTAGGATGAATGGAGAACTATTTTAGAGTCAGCATGATGCCATTCCATGTTCACTTCTGTGAATATTTTAATATGCATGTGCTCACTTTTCTATTTTTTCCCCCCTTGTTTCTTGGGGTCATCCTGGTTTGAGAGCATGCACTTATCTATAGCAGTGGCTATGGTTTGGTTAAAACTGGTAAACCAAACCTCTTAGGGTCAGTTTTGTGTTACTAATCTGTTTTGGTTTTAACGTCAAACGGAACTGAACCAACTATACACACACACACACATATATGTTTAAGTTACACTACCAGTTAGGTATGGTTGAGTTTACTGGTGATATCCAAACCTATTAGGGTTGGTTTTGGGTTTGTATTAATTGATTTTCAGTTCAGTAATGGTTTTATACTGAAGAACAATTCGGTTTGTATTATACATGTCGGTTCAGTATCGGTTTTCTTGAAAACAAAACCGAAGCGAAACCGAACCATTTACATTCCTACTTATCTAACTGCCAAAATGAATCAGGGAATCGCCTTGAGGGGACTTTTCGTTATTGACAAGGAAGGAGTTATTCAGCATTCCACTATAAACAATCTTGCCATTGGGCGGAGCGTTGATGAGACAATGAGAACACTCCAGGTAACTATGGTTGATGAGAAAAGAACAAAAAAAAAATTACTAAGATGGATGCTAATGCTCTTATTGTGATCATATGACCATCTTTTAGTTGGTTTATTTTTGTACTTGTGTTCTTGTATTCTCTCCACAGGCATTGCAATATGTTAAAGAGAACCCGGATGAGGTTTGCCCAGCTGGGTGGAAGCCCGGAGAGAAGTCCATGAAGCCAGACCCTAAACGCAGCAAGGAGTACTTTGCGGCAATATGAGGGAATCGAATCATCATTATACTGTTTCGTGTAGAGCTTCAGCAGAGTTTTGTTTTCTTCTTCTGTCTTTTGCTTTTTGTGGAAATAAAAGGGGATATTCGTCACTGTGTTGTGCCGTTTTTCTCAGTGATATTTATGAGGTTCTAGGTAGTCCAGACAATTGTCATACTGGGGCTATTCCGTTGAGGAATATAGTATGAATATGTTATAATTAGCTTCAAGATGGGCTAACAATCGGCGCCGGTCCTCTATCGGATTACCTTTTAACTCATCGTTCATGGGTGGCATTCTGCAGGTGATGCGACGCAGTGGCGTGAAACTGCTGGGGACGGCAATTAATGTATTTGCAAATGGAAACCATCTTGCGAATAAATCATGGATGATTCGTTAGATGCCGATAAGAGAATCTAAATAAAATAATTTTAAATTATTAAAAGTTCTTACGAGATGGCTTTTGGATTTGGACCTAGATCATTGCGAAGGTTAGTAGACTAGAGACAAACGATCATAAAAGCTAATCTTAAGTTTTAGATGGTACCCCGAATTTTAGAATAATTTTAAATACCTTCCTATCTATGTCATATTTTACGCAAGAAGGCCCTTTGGGAAACGTGCCTAAAAAATTCACTTCTTCCCAAAATACCCATGCCCTGCGAGAAGGCGCCTTTGGAACGTGACTAAAACAATTCACTTCTTTTCCAAAATGCCCATTCCTTGTGTAGTTTGGGGTTTTAATAATACAGGGTTATACTCGTCTAAACTCTGCATTTTCGTTCAAAACTCAGTCAGTTCGTAACAATCTGTTGCTCCAAAATTGGGCCAGTGTGGACACGTGTCTGTGTTGATGATGTGTCTCTACGCGGGAGTGCCAGTATCGTTTGATACAATGATTTTCGAGTCGATTCCTGACCTCGGGCACATGTTCCAAATCTGAACCGGGATCGGTTCAGTCATACTACAAGTCACTTGTGATAAAATCGGTCAGGCGATGGTATGAAGACTAGGGGTTCGGTCTTCGTTTTGGGTTCTTGTAAGTGTTCGAAAGCGAAAGCAACTAATGGCACATAAATCCTTTATTATTAAATCGGCCGAATAGCCGAAAGCGACAACAGATAATCCTCAAAAGGGAAACCAAAGTAAAAAAGAAAACTGACAGGGCTCGCAGGACCGGCCTGTCCTGGTCTTATAGCCGTAATCGGGTATAAGCGCAGGAGGAAGGGGGCAGCTGCTAGCAAAGCCAGTTGAGGGGGTTCACCTTGGATTGCTGCTTACCCGAAAATACACGAGTCACCTGGCGTGAACAGAGCGAGTCTCGGGACCGGCTGCTTGGGACTCTGTAAGGACAGAACTGCGAGTCAGGGGCGGCCTCAACTTACTCCCCGGTGGCAAGATTCTGGTGTTAGTCGGAGTAAAGAGGGGTCAAAGATGTCACTGCGACTGGAAGCAGTGAGAGAAGTCCTAGTTTATCCGTCTGTATTAGAGGGGATAAAGGATCACGGATGATCAAAATAATATAATAACCGGTTGCGGTTGTGTGGATTGTGTCCTCGAGCTCTTTGAATTGGTGCCTTTTATAGCCGATCCTTGACGGTTGCTCAACGTCCTACTCTTGCACGATCTTCATGGCGGTTGGTCATCTTCAGTTCTCTGTTTCAGAATGATAACCGTCCGGCCATGTTCTTAAAATAGTTTTATTCTTGAACGGCCGATGGCACGATCTTCTGATATTTGTGGTTTTGTCGTATTGGCTTGCGTGGCTCGAACCGCATTCTTCTGTATGCGTGCTGACGTGGCCTGCTCAACCATTCAAAGCCTACGTGCCCTGATGTCGTGGCCTAACTAAACCACCTAGGTACCACGTGTTCTTCTCTTATTCGTCGGTTATATAGGGTGTAAACACAATCACTCATGAATTTTTCTTAGGTCGTTGGTATTGGACATCTCAAACAAGTCATCATATGCTCAGATTTCCAAACGGAGATAAATATAATCAAGCTCTAAAAACGATAGAAAACTTTACAAAAAAAATGCAATTACATCATTACATGGGGTGCTCATGTAGGCGGATCTATTTCAGGATCCGGATCTATTTTAGGATCCGCTTACGTGTGCACACTTCGAATCCATGAATTCAACTCATCCGAGCATGATCCATTAATTTGACAACTACATTTCTATCATGATCGTTGATAATTTGTTATCTGATGACGAAATCCCACAACACATTTAATACAAATAAAACTTAGAAATATTTTAAAAAAAAGGAAAATAAAATAAAAATCTTTTAACTTATATTTAGACTCTTGATTGTGACACAACACGGTATAAAAGGCCTGATTCCATTGGCAACCTGTGGGCCCTCGCTTTCGTTATTAGGACTCCGTGGGGGCATGACGCGCGCGACAGATAGAACTGACAATGCAGGCTCGCATTTTGCTGCCTTAGATCATTGACCAATAAACGTTTGGCCTTCCAACTGACGCAACTCAATAAGTGGACAGTGTCACAATGCAACAGGTTTTCCATTCTCCGAAATTCGAGAGCGTTTCGTCTGCTGCTACTCGGTGGAACTAGCGTGAAACACACGTTTAAATGCCCATGCCAATATTTAGTAGGTGACCCTACACATCCAGACAGTGGTTCCAACATGAAACGTGTGGATGGGTGGCCCTTTTTTAATAGGGGGCCCACACCCCAAAATGCATCCCATCCAGTGGTTTCAATGAACCATCGGATTTTGGCTCTAAAAGAAATGCTCACATATCCATATTCCATCCTAGCCAGTGGTTTCACTGAACCACCGGATTCTAGTTCTAGAGGAAATGCATTCTCGAAATTCATGCATTGGAGCTTTATCAAATGAAAAAGGCACAAAAAGATTGCATGAGTATTTTACAATGAATGCACCAATCACAATATTTGTTAGACTTGTAAAATTAATTATATACTATATTCTTTAGAATTTTATATCATTTTTAAAATAAAAATTAATCACTTTCACTAAAATGAAATAAAGATTATATATATATTTAATTTTTTGTAACTTTATATCTCTCATCCATAGATTAATTCTTACAATAAATTAATACACTCATATTCAATTGATCCAGTTCTTGTTAGGGATTGAGCTAGACCTTCCCTTATATATATATATATAAAAGATTGAGCTAGAAGATGAACCAACGTATACGAGGTCCTCGTAGCACACAAACCCAAATCCATGTATACAATGAATTTATTGCAGACCAAAAAAACAACAAAAAACAAAAAAATTAGATATCCTTGATTTGATCAGACGGTTATAACTTTCCACATGCATAAAGAAAAAGCGTTTCTTGGCTTCAGCCATCCCTAGTTAATTTCTCCACAAAAAGTTCTGTTCTTGTCCATCTTTCCTCCATCAGAACTCGTCTGTGTGACACTTTCAGTATAGCTATGTATTGAGTATTGTGTCCACAAAAAGAAAACAAAACAAACGACGCCAAAAGCACGTCACGTTGCAACACCTGACTCTGGAGCATAGCTTAGTCTCTCAGCCTCCCATATCAACTTGGATACATTCTCATCACACTCCGGAACGTATTCCTGCAACAACAACCACCAAAGCAAAACCCCGACAATTAGAGTACATGAATGTTTGTTTCTTTTTATATTTATGGGAATACGTGATCCAGAGTTCTAGAAGTCGCAGTTTTCTGACTTCAATCGGATGGGTCTTATGGATAGAAGACAAAGCAAGCCATGCTCTTTGTCTCTAAAGAGAGACAGATCATTCACCTTTTGGTATAATTAATTCTCTGAAACTGGCTAGGTGTTCAAAAAGATCCATGATTGAGTCTCCTTCTGTTTTTTTAATAATAATGCGTCTCCCATTGATTACCTCGAGTTTCCTTACTAATTCCTTGGCTGTTGGAGCAGATATTATAATGCGACGTGCAGTTGGGGAGATGAAGCCTTCATCTACAGCCTTATCAATGAAACTCAACAGGCAATTGTAGAAGCCCTCCACATTCAACAGACCCACCTACATCAACATTTATATCTGGATTTAATTAGATAAGTTTAAAACCATCCGTCATTTAAGTGGAGATCCTACAGATCATGATCAAAAGAAATAATATTATCCATTCTTAAATCGATCCCACTATATATCAAGAGCTGTACCACATGGTGATTGGATTGGTGTTTTAAGAGCCTATATAATATTAAAAGGATATATCATTTTTTAATGCATCCAAGTTTGTTGGCAGCCAAATTTTAAATAGGGAACCTAGAGCAACCTTTCCTTTCGAATATGAATATAAACAAAAACAATTCAAGAACCCCACAAATAGGAACTACAAAATCTGGCTAAATTTGTCTGGAGAGATTTGTGATCCGGCTTTCCCATGGAATGTCAAGTTGTTCCCACGTTATATTAGAGTATGTGTAATCAAAAGCCATAAACAACAAAAATAGAAAATAAGAGAACACAAGAGATCTAGAGAGAGATTGTGTGATGCAAACACCATAAAAAGACAAATAATTTTGCCAAAATGGAAAAATGTAGATAAAAGAAAAAACTGTTACAGGTTTATGGTGGATTCCAAGTTGAGCCCAGGTAATGACTTCCAGTAGCTCTTCAAGGGTGCCATAACCACCTGAAATGTCAAAGAATTATAACCCTATAAATAGAGAAATAATAAAAGCATGCAAACTGCGACACTATATTCTCTTATAGATTAACATGATATTTATATGTGTTAATTGCAAATTTATACCTGGAAGTGCAATGAAAGCATCAGCTTGACGAGCCATCTCGGCTTTTCTTTGATGCATGCCAGATACAGCTTTCACTTCGCCAACAGTCTGACCAGTTATCTACAACCATACAACACGAATATGGAATTTTGCTCATGCACAATACTTGCCAAAAGGCCATCTTTGAATCCATTGTTCTACGTTTTCGAATAACTGCTACTAAAAACGTCATACAAGATGCAAATGTTACTGAAACCTAGCCCATGATTCAGAGTGGAGAGGCCACAGGTAGAGAGATCAAAAAATAATTAAATCCAAGATGTAAAACCTCCCAAGTTCCTGTAGTTTAACTAATGAAAAAGTTTAAAGAAAAGAAGAAGAGTGCAGCTCTTGACAAGCTGTCCCATCCCATCCCATCCACCTTATCTTTACTGCTTTAGTGGTCATACTTGCCGTCTGGTTGTCAACAACACTAGTCCAACGAACAACGAGATACATACAAATGGAGTAAAACATGTTTCGGAGTTTCTGAACATACCTCTCTAGGCATTAGGGTCTTGGGAATTACTCTGCAAAACAACCCCACGAACAAGAAGATATCAGATCAAAAGTACAGGTCGGTAAAAGACAAAAAGAATACAATTCTCAAGAAAAGACACAGTAGGGAAAGATTCAGATTATATAACAACTATTATTAGTCTAAAAAGAGAAGTATATTAAAAAAAAATTAACTACTACTAGCTAGTTAAAAGCTTAAACTACATAATAAAGAGAACTGAAAAGTTGCTGCTGAACTTTTAACAAGCTTTCTTCCTTACATAACTCAGTGGACACTGACATGGCCAATACCCCAAAACACACAATCCTCACAGACGCTAGTGAAAGAGATATTAAATGAACGTCTTAGCAATATGAGAGAGACCCATTTCCAGCAAAACAGAAACTTTTCGTTGCTGTAAGGAAAAGATGCAGAAGTTTCCTTTTGATCAGAATTCAACATTTGATCCCGTGAAAACTCCACGGAGAAATATGTGCGTGAATATCGAAAAAAATGGATTTTCTACACACAAAAACAAATGAAAAGAAACAGTTTTTGTTTTTTCATGTTTTATTGGAGTACATAATGAAATGTTTAAATGAGTGCCCACGAAACCCCGCCTTTACATAACATTCACACAATCACAGAGACAGAGAGAGGTACAAACCCTAGAACATGGCGCCCACCATCATGAACAGCCTGAGAAACAAGACCCATCAACCCCACGCTCCCACCTCCGTAAACCAGATCAATCCTTCTCTCCACCTTCAAAACATATCGAAAACACAAACCTCATTAACAGGTGTCAAGAAAATTAACAAGTTGATCATGATTCATGAACCACCATCATCAATCAACAATTTTTAAAACTATTGCTTTGTTAAATATAATTAATTTTGAGGAAACCAAAATGGAACCGCACAGAGAAGAGGGAGTGAGAGGTTTCATGAAACCCATAAGCAAAAATGATGGAAATTTTGTGACTGAGGATGTGGTAGAGTGATGCCCAAGATAACATGCTTAATGGGTCATGATGCCAAGGTAGGTTGTTTGCTCCCTAGGGAAAAGCACGAAATTTTTTAATGTCTGTGTTGCTGTTTTTCCCTTTTTTTTCTTTTTGCTCTTCTTCTTGTTTAATTTAAAACAAAAACAAGGTCATGCAAGAAGGCTGCAAAACAGACAGGCAGGTTACAGCTAGCAATCTCTCATGCCAAAATAAGCTCAAAAATTCCCACATTTCACCAACAACAATAATCCCACGTTGAAAGCCTGTTCATCTCTACACACTAACATCTCCATCTAAGAAAAAGAGCAAACAGAAGAAAATCTGATGAAACAGAAGATTGATAAGAGAAGGTAAAAGAAACAAAGGGACCGTCTTTCTCCCTCTCCTGAGAGAAGAAATCTGGAACAAGGAGAAGGATAGAAATCTTTAGATTGCATTCAAACTAGTAAACTTCCGGCCATTAATAGAATCCCGGGCCGAATTCAGTTCGACCCAGATTAATTCATCCGTGTGGAATGAACTATATATACTGTACTTTTTAAACATCTTCAGCTCGATTGAATAACAAACAGTATGTACAGTATATTCATGATCAAACAGTAGTGCTTATTCAAAAGAGTCAGAAAGAGAAGAGAGCCCATTATTACCAGTTCTTTCCCCAACTCAACTGCGGCCTCCTGATAGCTTGCTTTCTTCCCGGAACTGCTCCCACAGAACACACAAATCCTCTTGAACCTCGACCTCGTCTCCTCCATCGCCCTCTCTCTCAACCTCCGTAGATGAGTCTCTATAGAGTCCTAGCTAATTGTCTCCTTGAACAAGAAATCTGATTGCAGAAAGCATTCTGTTGGGAGAATGTGAACACCTGCATCCAGTATTTAAAACCCCTTAACCCCTCTTAAGTCGCCCTCTTCACGCCAACAGTTAGCCAATAAGAAATTTTTTGTTTCACATATGCCTTCTCTCTCTAGAGACTAGAGAGAGGTGCCCGTCAAGCACTCAACTCAAGGACAAAAAGGAAGGAGTTTGAAGGAAAAGAATAATTCCAGTTGAATCTTATAAATGATATTTTTGTTCATTTTCTCTCTCTTCTCGCAACTTTCTATTCGCTTCCTCCAACATCGTTTAGGTATTTTTTAATTTTAATTTAATAATACTTGCCAAAACAGATTTAAAAAATTTGGCTCGCAGCTCACGTGTGAGTCTAATTAATCCCTCTAATGTGGATGGGAACAGGTGTAAAAGCTTCCAAGAAAAGAAATGGTCCACAAGGTTTTGTTAAAACATGTCCTCTGCAGCCAAAATCCGGTTGCGATGGAATTTGAATGTGTGGCCCTCTTGAAATGGCATCCATCCGTGTGTTTCACCGTGGCACCACTGAGTGGCTCCAGGTGAAACGTTCTCAAGGTTTTTGAGTCTTTTTCTCTCTTGCATTCTGACGTGGCAGTTGACGTGGAAGCTAGGACCTTGATAGAGCATTGCTTTTATGAAGAACAATTTGACCACCGATGTACATGTGAACAACATCATGTGTTCACATCTACAAGATAATTAGGTTATTGTTTGTATATAAAAATTAAAAAATTTAATAAGCGTAGATTCCTTGGGTTATACTTTTAATTCTCATGGAGCAATCAAAGATTATCAAACCCGAATCATTAAGATTGACAAGTTACAACGTTTTAATCCACTCTATTATAATCCCTAATATCTACATATATAGGAGGGGATGTTTAATTTGGATATGGTTACATGATGCATGATAGCTAGATTAACACTAGCTAGCTAGTAGCATATATGCATAACAACAGACCGAGTTTGACAACCCCGAACATACCTTACCTTACAAAGAGCAAGAGTCAAGACCACTTAAGTTTTCTTGTAAATGCATGATTGTTTTTAAGGGATAATTATACTTTATTCTCTTGAGGTTTTAAACAATCTCACTTTCTTTTTGAAAAATTTTGAAATATCAATTTACCATCTTAATATTTGCTGTGTGTAATAGTTTCCCTCTTCTAAAGGCTTGACCATTGAAGTGGTAAGAAAAATAAACATATAGACATTTTTGCCCCTTTTATTCTAACCCACTGAAGGGTAGACTAGGTATTTAAAAGGGGCAAAGTTATCAATACATGTTTTTTCACTTGCCACTCATTAATGAAACCCCAAGAAGGAGAAATTGTTATACACGATAAACCTTAAGATGGTAAATTGTTATTTTCGAAAAGCTAACAGGAAACTGGGATAGGTAGAAACCGAATTCTCCCTCGTGTTAAAAATACACATGCTTGTACACATATATAGAAACCAAAATAAGTTTTTCTTTTTAACATTATTCCTGTTAAAAGCTTAAGGTGACAGTAAGGGTTAAATTTTATATATATATCACTTGTAGACCGGACTCAAACCCATTTTTAGAGAAATCGTACATGTGAAATATTAATTTTTTTCCTCCATAAGTGGGGCGAGGTTTCCTACTAAGAACTCAAGTTGCTATCAGGAATGAACTTTTATATATATTATTATATTTCTTAATATGTAAAAAAAAAAAAAAAGTTATTGGGGTTTGGATTTATTAATTTCGGTTATCTTCTTTTTTTTTTCCGGTTATTTTCCTTCTTTTTTTTTTTTGGCGTTATTTTCGATATTTCTTTCATTGATTGCGTTTCGGGAAGGAAATTTTGTACTTCCTTGTGGTCGTACTTCCGAGTTTATCATCCATCATTCCCTCTTTTTTGAGGGGGAGAATGTAGTCTGCCGACTGCAGAGAAAAGTGAATGAAAATGACATTTACCCATTTAATTTGCCACCTGTTAAAAAAAAGTCAAAAATAAATAAATAAAGAAACGCAGGAACTGTTTGGTTCGGTTCCGTTTTCTGGGATAAAGAGTCCCTTTGGAAGATAACATGCTTAATGATCACCCCTTGACTGAAGCAAATTAAAACGCCAAAGTAAAAATTCTGTCCTAATATCATCGCTATATTAAAAGGGACTTAAACAGCTAATCTGAGTGCAAGATATGATGTATTTCATACAAGTTTAATTTATATTTTTTAGTCCATTTATAAAATATATGGGTTTGCGTCAAGCTCAATACCCCGTACCAGTGCAACAACGCGAACCTAATGAGTCTAATTTTGTGCAAATTAATGCTCTCACCGGTGAAGACTATTATATTGTTACTATTATTATTTTTTTTATCTATTTGGTAAAGCTGGTCTACCAACAGTCACCAAGTGACTTGTCAAACTATATAGCACAATAATATTTGTTTAAGCACCAAGACTTGCTTCTGTTCTTATATTCTAAGTTGCTTGTTCTGAAATTATTATGTCTACTTCATTCATCTTCCTTCTAGCAACCCCAAATAAAAATTCATACTGCACCATTCATGCTTATAGACCTTGTTTACACAATTTTCGTGTTTGAAAAATCAAACGGGTGTGCGAATACAAATAAAATTTTATTTTATTTATTAAAAAAAGTGTGGTACAAATACAATTCTTTGTAACTCCTCTGATTCTTTTCTTTAAAAACCTTCAATTTGAGGATTGAAATAGCTTATTCTTAAATCAATTTTCTGTCTTCCTTAACGAATTTTACGAAAGGCAAACAAAGTGGTAGATCTAGTGGTTTCCACGTATAGATCTGTGTTGGATTTGGTGAGAAGTCTTCGGTTTAATCTCTAGCTTGTAAGTTTGTTGAAGATCTTGGAAAACTTTGTTCTTTGTTGTGGATCTCTGGGCTGGAAAGCGTGTTAGAGACAAATTAAGTGCCTGATTTTTCAGATCTTGAGTGCTATATTTGAGCTTCAAGTCTTCTATGCTTCAAGGCTTCTTGAGTCTTCAGAACAGCGGCACTTCAGTTTTTCAGGGCTTAAGTCTTTAGAGCAATAAAAATTTGCTTCTTTTCTTCTGTAGAGTTAATGTGTTCTTCTTCACATGTGTAGAATGGAGAGAGGACTACCCTATTTATAGATGTGGGGATGATAGAGTTCTCCAAATCTAAAACTCTTGAAAGAATTATCACAATTTGCAAATAATTCTCTATTTTTATTTTTACTTTTTTTTTAAGAATTATCAATATTTAAAGATAATTCATTTATTTTGAGAATTATCAAAATAATAATTCTTCAATGGGCTCCACAAGCATTTTATTAGCTATTTTAGAAAGAAAATTATATTTATTTGATTTAAATCATTTTATCTCTAAATGGGGTCCACATTTTTCATGAGATTTTGCCAAATGGTATTTTTTTTAATCTAAAAAATTTCTCTTCCTACAAATCTAAATAATGATTTTTGAGCATAATAATCTTAATTTGTAGTTTATAACTGGGGATGACAATGGGGTGGATTTTGATGAATCCAAACTTGCCTATAGGAGTTTAGGTAATACCAAACCCTAACCCGCCTTTATTCGGTTAGTAATGGGCTGGGTGGGTTTGACCTGGTTGAAGTATACAATATAAAAAAAATATATATATATATATATTATAAAATACATATATTAATAAAATATGTATTTTTATATATGATATATATATAAATAATATTTTAAATATATAAAAATTGATAATATAATATAAGAAGGTCGGGTTCACTGCAGGTTATCCGATTAATTAACCTGTCCATTTGCCGTCCCTACTTGTAACTATTGCTTAGGTCCCACAAAACCGAATTATGATACATGTAAGAAGACAACCTTCATGTTAAAAGCCAATATGATTAATTAACTTCTAACCATCTGAATTGCATCCGTTTAAACCGTGTTTTAAATGCTTTAATCATGCGACAAAATGAGCACAAGGAACAAAAATGATAGGAAGACGATAAGAAGGTTGTGGAGCCTGCCTGAGCTTTGTTTTTTTTTTTGGTAAGATCGCCTGATAAGACCGAAAGACATGACGGGCAGTTAAGGCTTAAACTCTGCCGACGCTGTTCCCGTGCATGTCCCGTAGTTGTGCATACAGTGATCTCACAGCCGTGGCTGCCTAAAACCCGTCTGATCGATAGCCCCAACCCTCTTTGTTATGATGAACCTGCATTTAAGAGGCATGGACCTGACGCGATTTGAGGGTGACGCGACCAACCAACTTAACCACTACTCCACAATTGAATTAACCGCACGTGCGACCAGCCGCCGGCAAGGCACCGACGGTCGGCATGCGGGTCCATCATGTCTCATGGCTGCAACCACCTCGAACCCAGTGCACCGACTCAGACATGTCTTAACCCTCAGCCGTCACACGCTGGGATACTGTCGAGATTCATGATTCATGTGTTTGCCAGACTTATTTGGTTCGAATGTGCGCGCGCGTGTGAATATATATCTTTACGATGCACGTATAGAATTTGATGCATGTTGGCTGCAGCTTCGAATGTGCCCGCGCCAGTGTGCATGCCAGTGGGGATGCACGTGTAGTGGTGCATGTGTGTAGGGAAATAAAAAAACAAAAAAATGCAAAGGAATAGGTGAAAGGGTCACCTTGCTTCATATGGACTAACTAAGTGCATGTATGAAGAAAGAGGTAAATAAGATAGGGAACGATTTTTCAATTGATTATTAAATATTTAAAAAATTGAGACAGTTTTAACTATTGTACCCTTCAATTAATAAATCTTCTTAATGATATGTAAGGGGTTGTTTTGGAAAGTCTTGCATTTTTCTTGGCACGACTCCCAAGGGGGTGCCTTGTGTTATTTATAATATAAATATAAAACATAAAATATGCTTATACACCACTAAGGTGAATTGGTAAAAGCTTAAACATATATGTTACATGCCTAATCGTCGCTTGGGGCTTTTGGAGACTTTTGTTGGGTAAAGACTTAATATTTAGCATCGTAAAATTCCACCACACTTCAACAACCGACCTATTGGTAGCCTTTTTTTTGTTATGGTAGCTCCACTCACCTATCAATAGTCAATGACTTAGCACTATGCCTATACATAATAACAAAGCACTTTCATCAGCCTTTTTTTTTTCCTTGGTAAAGTTCATCGACCTTATAAGTTGGCTGCCCCCTTCTCGAGACTCAAACCCTAGACACAATGGTTGGCTTTGTAGTGTTTAGGCTTATGTAAATTTTGTTGGTTAAGCACTTAACATTTAAGATCGCAACAATATACATTTGATACTGTTTTTTCAAGTAGGATATCTTTATGTTATTATATTTTATTTTATATGGATATTTCTAATTATTTTAAAAATTTTTTTAAATTAATCTTCTTAGATTCATGATTAAGATGTAACTCGATTTGATTTAAGTGGGTTGGTAGCAACTCAAAATCTAATACCCTTTCAACCCAACATGTCATGAGTTTCACAATTCTTTTCTCCTTCGTCTTGTTCCAACTAAAAGTAGCAATGTTTTAATAGTCATTTACAAAAAGACTAGTGGACACTATATTCCAAATTTTTGGCAATAATTTGAACATGACCAACCTAATCTATCAACTTTAAAATTAATGAATTAATTTCGGATCAGAATACTAGTAATTTATGATCAATTTGTTCGAAGGATCAAATCCGCCGCATTGTTTGAACTTGAAGTGAATAA
Organism: Buxus sempervirens; assembly: GCA_947561395.2. Lineage (NCBI taxonomy): Eukaryota > Viridiplantae > Streptophyta > Magnoliopsida > Buxales > Buxaceae > Buxus > Buxus sempervirens. The sequence continues at coordinate 6,924,119 of OX387182.1, forward strand.
AGCCTTTTCTTTATGATAGAAACGACTACTCCAAGTCTCGCACGATACTCAATTAATGTGTTTGATTATTCAATTTGGGTAAGTTTTTGCCTTGAAAATGGAGATGGGTTAGGTTCAAATTGAATGCTAAGGGCTTTGTAGAGCCGGAGTCCAAGGCTCATCTCACGCTGGCCTAAAGCCTTTTTTTTTTTGGGCCCCAAACACCGATAAAGGCCGGGTTGCCCTTTCTACATGAGAGTCGGGCTGGTCTCTTGAGCCTGGTCAAGGGATGACATATATATATATATATATATTTTGGGAAGGTAAGTAATTGTATTAAAAAAAGAGTATAAATATTTACACCATAGCCAGAGGCTAACAAAAGGAAGACCTCATACATCCACTAAGCATGCGATTGTAAGCTATACATAAGGATTACCGTTTCGGTGCCCATCGGCCAAAACGAAATGGCAGAAAAATTAAAAAAGGCAAAATTTGGTTTTTTTGGATTTTGGGGAAATTTCATCGGTACTCCGCTCCGTTTCACCTGCACGCCGCCCCGTTTCGTCAATAAAAATTAAACAAATTTGCAATTATTTCCTCTGTTTCGCCCGTTTTGCTCGCCACGCCGCCCCGTTTTGCTGAAAAATCGCAAGGGATGCAATTAAGCGATTTTTACCTTCCGAAACGCATCGTCACATCCCAAAAAACGAAATTTCGGTGGCACGCCGAAATGGTAAACATTGGCTATACAAAGCTCCAAAAAAAGAGGGAGTGACAATACAATTACCATACAAGTATGACCTGTAGCTTTAAGAGGGGAAACCCTCCTATGCACTGGTAGTGAGAAAATCACAAGAATAAAGGATGTTGTGCCCAATTTGAGTAGATTTCACGGTTGATGGGAGTATCCTCCACTTTCATGCTTTGGTCATATAGCTTTGATGATGTCTCCGTAGCAATGGTTTGGATTAGTTGCTCTTCCAACCTAGCCTTGTTCTGAAAAATCCGTCTATTTAGGGATGAAATATTCTGATATGTTTTTCTATTGTTGTAAATGTTGTTTCAAGTGGGGCCCACATAAAAAAACACCGACTGCATATCTCACGGGCAAAGCTGGGGGCAATTCAGGTAAACATACAAGAAGATTTCATGGTATTGTGAATGGAACAAACTGATGTAAAGGCAGCTCAGTCCCATAGCCGACAACGGATTATCCTTTTGTTCCTTCGAAATTGGGTCGGGTTGGACACGTGGTGATGTTGATGATGTGTCTCTGTGCGGGCGTGCCAGTATCAATTGATACAAAGATTTCGGGTCGAATCCTGACCCCGGGCACCTGTTCCGAATTTAAATCGGAGTCGATTTAGCCATACTGCAAATCACCTGTAATAAAAACCAGTCAGGCAATAGAATGAAGACTAGGGGTCCAGTCTTCTTTTGGGTTCTTATATGTGTTTGAAAGTCAAAGTAGTCAATGGCGTAGCATTTTATTATAAAATCGGCCGATGAACACGTCCGTAGATTACAACAGATAATCCTCAAAAGTAATTCAAAAAGAAAAAAAGGAAAACCGACTAAGTTCACAGGACCGGCCTATCCTGATTTTATAACCGTGATCGGACTATAAGGACAGGAGGAAGGGGGCGGCTGCTAACAAAGTCAATTCGGGGGTTCACCTAGGATTGCTATTTAACCGAAAGTCCATGAGTCACCTGGCTTGATCAAAGTCGGTCTCGGGACCGGCTACTTGGGATCCTGTAGCTGTAATTGGGGTACAGAACTGCGAATCATGGGCGGCCTCAACCTACTTGTTGGTGGTAGGGTTATGACATCAATCGGAGTAAACAAGGGCCTATGGTGTCACTACGACTGGAAGCAGTGAGAGAAGTCCTAATTTATCCTTCTTGCTACTGTTTGAGGTGTAGGAGATGTGATAAAGATCACGGATAATCAAATTTGCATTATGATAACCGGTTGCGGTTTTTTGATGGAGGTTGTTCTCAAGCTCTTCGAACTTGTGCCTTTTATAGTCATTCTCTGACGATTACTCAATGCCCCACTCTTGCACAATCTTCATGGAGGTTATTCATCTTCATTTTTCTGTTTACAAGAGATAACTTCTCGGCCACGATCATAAATGACTAACTTCTTTGCTCGTAGTCGCTCACTCTCTAACGGTCGACTTTCTACTGATGGTGACGTGATCATTTGAAAATATGAGGATATTTGTCATATGTAATTACATGGCTTCAGCTGAGTATTTGGCCTATGTGTATGCCGACGTGGCCTATTTGATTGAGTAAGGCCATGTGAATGTCACGTGGCCTTTCCTTATTTGTTAGTGTGTAGAGGGTGTAAACACCTTTTGTTCCTCCATCCGTACTAGCTTTAGCCAACTGTCTTTAGATTTTTTTTCCATCTCATGTAAACCACCCTAGTGATCTCATGTCTTGCATGTTCTCGGTATGCTCCTTTTCATTTTTAACTGTCACTAGATACACATGTAGCCATCAGTGAAATTGATGGTAGTAGTAGTTTGTGCTTGTTTTTTGCCCATTGTGTTGTTGGTCATGGATGTGGATTATTGCTTTCCACTTTAGAATTTGGAAGGAATAACAATTGTAGAAGAGAGAGTTAAAAGAAAAAGAAATTTCAAAAAAATAGCTCCCATATCCTTTTTTACAAGTGTGTAAAGGAACAATTGATAAATATAATACGAACACCAACCAATTGATAACAAAGGATATGAGTTTTTGTTTCTAATTTAGGTTGCGTTTGGCATTGCTTTTTTAATTTTTTAAGTAATAAGTATGTTTGCACAGTAAATACTTTTGTTTTTCCTGATGAAGCAAAAAGTAATATAATTGTTTTGTCCTAAGAAGCAAAATTCTATTGCTTCTCAATTTTTTCCAAGCAACCAGGAAGGATTGATAAATAATTAAATTTTGTTTCTCAAGAGAAGCAAAAGCATTTACTGTTCAAATATTCTTATTGTTTCAAAAAGTAAAAAATCAAAAGTAAAAAATAATGCCAAACGCAACCTAGTTGAATTTTGAATCATAGATAAGGTGACGAAGTTATGAATTCTCGTTTCGGTGTTCATCTTATTTGCCATGTGACCAAAAAAAGGGATTGCATTGAACTCTTCTGAAATGACCAACCCATGAATAATGTAAATCCTTAAGAAAACGCCCTTGTCGACTTCATGAACTCTTCCGAAATGACCAAATCCTTTAGTCCAATTATTACATAAATTATGAATTTTTGTCAAGTTCAATATCCCAAGATGCGTGTTGGATCTGACCAAAAAAAAAATGCATGCTGGATCCATGTGAACGTGTTTGGCTTCAAATGAGTTGAATTAAATAACTAATTGACTTATATGCCTCAAAACACCCGATTAAGGAAGTCATTTTGTAAGTATTTTTGGCCCACTTTTGTGTCGTTTAAGGACCATTAATTTCTGGGGCCTCACCGCCTACAACGACTCGATTTCAACAGTCGGTGTAACGGCTTTGTGATTGACAGGAGCATTTGAAAAATAATTCTTTGAAGAATAAATTATTAATTTTTTGGTTTGTAAATTCAAAAATAGCCGTAGGTTTGCCATGAATTGTTCCCTGATCTGATTGTTGTGAGTGTGAGATGCGTTTATGCGAAGCATCTGACAGTCAGTAATTTTTTTATTATTATAAGTGTTTTATGTGGAACGCACATGAAAAAACACTAACCAAAAGATGCTCCGTATAACATCTTATGATAAAGTAGGGAACAATTCAGACAAACAGCATGGAAGATTTCATCCTGTCGTTTGTGATCGGCCGTTGTATTTCAAAAATTTATTTTTTTGGTTAAAATTCAAGTAGCCAGTCACAAGTACCTTGTCGTTGTATTGATCCCGAAGAAAAAGTCACGCTGTAACCATGATGCAGTTAATTACTAACCATAAGTGTCAATTTTAATGTATTTTACCAATTACATGTGTCACTGTATAAACTTGCTACGAGACGTTTGCAGCGAAGTTCTTACTCCCACAAGCGACAAAACTAATAGTGTCGTGACGTCATCCGCCACGTCGGTGCAGAAGAAAATTGGCCTTTTTTGGTGCTCGGGCTACTGACCGAAAGGTTTTTAACCGTTAAAACCTTTCTGTGATCTTCCTGCTCTGCACTTCTGCGGCCACCGCACTTTTTATATTTACACATGAAAGCCCCTACATTGTCACTAAAACTACATAATTGCCCCTAATTCAGCTTTTGCTAACAACTTTCGTTCTACATCCTCCGTTCCACAGTAGCGTCTCTCTCGACTCTAACAGTCCCGGTGGCAGTTTTGGTATTTGTAGAAGTACCAGTGTCAAATTCGGCAGCTGAGTCGAACTGGAGATATATCGTATCGTATCGTATGGGCCTCTTTTTATAAACGAACAACTGATCTAAATAAACGAATAATTCACTTCTCTCCCACACACACAGAGAAGCCATGGTAGGCGGTGGATTTTATCTCCTCTGTGTCTGCCTTGTGTTCTCTCACCTCTTCCTTGTCTCTTCCTTACCAGATAACAGATCCGCCACCATTACTCTTTCTCTCTCGCAATTTGCCAAGAACCCATCTCCAGATCCATGGAAGAAGCTCACTCACCTTGTTTCAGCCTCTTTAACCAGAGCCCACCACATAAAAAATCCCCTACATTCCTCTCTTTCCGAAGCCCCTCTTTCATCTCATAGCTATGGAGGCTACTCCATTTCTCTCAGCTTCGGAACTCCCCCTCAAACTATTCCCTTTATCATGGACACCGGTAGTAGCCTCGTTTGGTTCCCTTGTACCCATCGTTACCTCTGCAAGAACTGTTCTTTCCCCAACGCAGACCCCACAAAAATCCCATCTTTCATCCCTAAGTTGTCATCTTCATCGCAGATTTTGGGATGCGCAAATTCCAAATGTAGTTGGATCCAGGGCGGAGATGTTAAGTCCAGATGTCGAGATTGCGCACCCAATTCAAGCAATTGTTCACAGATCTGCCCACCTTATGTTGTCCTGTACGGTTCTGGAACAACAGGTGGGATCCTTCTCTCGGAGACCCTCGACCTCTCCTCGAAGAAGATTCCCAATTTCGTTGTCGGATGCTCGCTTTTCTCGTCCCATCAACCCGCCGGCATTGCCGGGTTCGGCCGAGGTCCACAGTCATTACCGTCACAGCTTGGTCTGAAGAAATTCTCCTACTGTCTTCTCTCTCGCCATTTCGACGATACGAGCGAAAGTAGCTCTCTTACACTCGACGGTGGGTCAGATTCCGGCACCAAGACGTCCGGCGTCAGTTATACACCCTTCCTCAAGAATCCAGTTGCGGGAAAGGCAGCATTCTCTGAATATTACTACGTCAGTCTCAGGAAAATCACCGTCGGCGGGAAACGCGTCAAAATTCCTTACCGTTACATCTCGCCGGGATCTGACGGCAATGGCGGGACTGTGGTGGATTCCGGCACCACCTTCACGTTCATGGAGGGTGCCGTGTTTGAGCTCGTCGCAAGTGAGTTCGAGAGACAGGTGGCGCATTACAAGCGAGCCAAGGACGTGGAAGCTCGTACCGGTTTACGTCCCTGTTTCGGCGTATCGGATCTGGGAACCATATCGTTGCCGGAACTGGCGTTCCATTTCAAAGGTGGTGCGAAAATGGCGTTACCTTTAGCAAATTATTTCTTCATTCCGGGTAACGCCGACGTGGTTTGCTTGACTATACTGACGGACGCCGTCGCCGATCCGGCCTCCTCCGGCGGACCGGCAATCATTCTGGGGAGCTTCCAACAGCAAAATTTCCACGTGGAGTATGACTTGGCCAAAGAGAGGTTCGGGTTCCGGCAGCAGGTTTGCAAGTAGCCGATACCTGTTTCAGCTCACCGACACGATACCTACGTATCGGCTGCCGACGGCGGTTAATTTTCGTTGTAGATTTCGTGGTCAGTAACTTAGTACATTGATAGTGAGCCATTCGTACTTGGGACGATGATGTGGTTAAGTGAAGAGGAATAAATGTTAAAATTAGGGTTGAAATGGGGTGTAATCTTACGTTGTATATGGTAATTTTCATTCACAGGTGATTTAGGGTTAAGTTAAGAGGAATAAATGTTAAAATTAGGGTTGAAATTGGGTGTAATCTTACATTGTATATGGTAATTTTCATTCACAGGTGATTTAGACACCAATCAATTGAACCTTTCTGTTAACTGATAGTGTTCTCCAATTTGATTCAGTGGTCCCAACTCTCACCTTCTGATATCTTTCCAGTCAACTTTGCACTGTATGGATGTGCTAGCTCCATTATATAATCCAAACTCAAAACTGCAATATCTAATTAAGTTCTTGTCTATATATGTGTACAATGCAAGCTGGGGTGATTGTATTTTGGAGAAATTATTTGGCTGATGTAGGGTCTAGACCATATATTTGTTTGGGGATTTTTTTTTTTAAATTAGTTAAAGAAATAATATTTTGGCTATGTAAGCCCCATTGTTCATGCAATTTTCTTCTCCTAATTTTTTTTTTCTAAATATATATCTGTTATTTTCCAAATTTTCAATATTTTTTTAAGTTTTAAACTAAAAGAAATAATAGTTATAGTTGAATGAAACTTAGTATGTTGCTCAGGGTTAGTTTATTGTACACGTAGAGAAGTGAGGCTCTCTATATAATATTTAAAGTGTGATTACTTGTTTAGATAGGCCTTGGAAATCGTCTGCAACCAAAATGACCATATACAGGAAATTGTGATTGGTGAATTTAATTAAAAAATTAATTTCTATCTCCTTAAAATGATTTTTTAAATTGAATGTAGTAATCACAACACCAATACAAGCATTGGTAAACTCTTTTTAGCATTGCTCCATATAATTGTCATTACCTTCTTTTTTTGAAATTTTTTCCTTGTATATCGATATTGTCTTTGTTTCCATCATAAATGATTCTTAACCATGTAATTACTTAAGCACAGAGAGAACAAGAAAGTGAAAGCTGAGAGAATCAATTTCAAAAGTCACCTATGGTCGAGAGTCTAGACTGCTTTTCCAAAGTAATAGAATGCTTTACTTTCTCTTAAAAGCTCTCCCAAAGACATTCCTAATTCTCTTATAATTTTATTTTATTTAAATTTCTATTATTCAATAATCGATACGAAATTATTAATAATTTATAACCTACCTCATTTTAGAGTCAAAATAGAAATAATTAACTCTAGTCACGATCTATATTAGTCGAATCGTGATTTAGATTCAATTAATCTATGCTTTTAATACCAGTAAATCAATGTATCGTTAGTTTTAAAATTGCTTTTTAAAAATTAGTGATATGTAACGTTACGATTTTTGCTTTATATTTCATATTTTTATAATTTGTAATCCTGCTAATTTGGAATGGATTTTCATAAAGAGTGTAAATTCAAATTTTGCCGTAGACAGTGGACGTAGACCCATTGTGGAAACTGCTTAAAATCATCATGTTCTTCTTCTTGTTCTTCTTCTTATCAATTTTATTATTATGGTTGCACAATTCACAACAAAACATGATGAGTTTTACAAAAGACTATGTAACTATGCGCTTAAAGCTTGTCATTCATTATTATTTGACAGTGGACAGTTTCAAACTTAAGCAAACATGATTATTATTCTCGGAAAGAGCAGTGTTTGGCTCGTGAAGGGTGGGTTTCTTTTAGGTTACTTTCTTTTGATGAGGAAGACTAAAAGGCCTTTAAAGCTTTTTCTAGATGCTGCAAACAGTAATTGCAACTTATTAAACAATCTCTTTTGCGATCATTGATCGATTATGATTTTGAAACGTAGGCTAGCTTTCTGTTATGTGAGACTTTATTTCTTTTGAGGAATAAAGGCATTGTGATAAAAAGTGGTTGGACCTGGACCTTCCATGAACCTTGCACTGGAAGCAAAAAAAGAAAGAACAATTGGATGGAGATAGTGACAATTGGCTGGTTGGTGGTAGAGCAATGGGGAGGACTGAAACCCCATGTGAGCAAAGGAACAGGAATCACGCAGGTGTTGGATTCTTGTGGTGAGTTTACGTACATAAGCATTAAGGAAGTTGCCATGTGACTTACCAAAGTCTTTACATAGGGAAGGAAGTGTGGGGCCATTTTCTGTCAATTATTTTGATTTTGGCCTTGTTTGGTATGGTATAATTTAGCAAAAGTAATCTTTGTTGATAAGCCAAAAAGTAGGTATTGAAAAATTATTATTATTTTATTTTATTTTTTGGTTTAATAAGTAATCAAGTTTGTATGAAGGCTAAATATATTAAATACCCTTTTAATACAAATAACAATATAATTAAGCAAACTATTAGAGTTGATGACAGCGTACTAGGGTATCCCTTTCAGCAATAATTTTAGATATCTTGGATTAATTACTGGTGCAAAAAGATGGAGAAATTGATAAAGAGTTAGAACATAGGATTAGAATTGGTTCGCCTAAGTAGAGGGGTAATTCTAGGGTACTATTGTGTGATAAGCGTGTTCCCTTTAAATAAACAGTAAATTTTATATGATAGCAATTAGACCAATTATGATGTATGTTATAGAACGTTGGGCCCGGAAAGAAACATGTTTAGAAGATGAGTATTGCCGAAATTAATGAGAATACTAAGATGAATGTGTGGCAAAACTAGTAAGGACAAAATAAGAAATTAGAATCTAGGTGTTGTTCTAAAATTATTCTTAAAACATTTGTTGCAATGGGGAATCTCTCATCATTTTTGATAAATCAAGATCTTCATAGTCTAGATTGAATAGGACATCTACTACAATGGCACATGAATATATTTCTTGCAAATTTCTACTATAATGTGACGACCCCACATTTCTTTTAAATATATCCAGATCTTTATAATCCAAATTTAAAGGGGCATACCTGTCTTAGTGGGACATCCCCACATTTTTTTATAAATCCAGATCTTCATCATCGGGATTTTATCTTCTTAAACACATGAATAAAAGAAGCAAAAAGATTTTTGGGGAAATTAAGAAGTCAATATGACTGAGTCATTTTTACTTCTTAGCTTGGGACGGATTAAAATAACTTTTAAAAAGCTAAAAAGTTATTTTTTTTTCAACTTTTCACAAAGGAACCAATTTTAAAAAAAGGGTTGATTATCGCCTCGTTTGATAAATGAACCTCAAATGAGTTTGCAGAAGTTAAAAAAAGATTAGGCTTTGATGTTTGATGAAAGACTATTGATTCTTGTAGAGCTTGAAAATATTACAAAAGTTTTATCATTGTTTTAATTTAAAAGAAATTTTCATAAATGACAAGTCTGATCTTGTCATATATAATAGTCTTTAAAACAAGTTTTAAGTATATCCTTAAAAATTTACAGGTATTATAAGTATGCCACCATATGTACTATTGCAAAACTAGTTCTGACAAACAAGAAACTAGTGTTTGTTGATTTCGGATTGTAATGTATTTTATAAAATTCACTCCCAAAAAGGAACCAAACACCCATTTAACCCCTCAAATTCATTCTAATCTCTAGAATTCATTCTAAGACTTGGAACAAGTTCCCAAAATAAACGTCAAATTATGCGTCTTAGCATGTCTCCTTATTCAAGAATGTGTTCATTCTAAAAAAAAAAAAAAAAGTCCGAAGTTAAATTTATTGTTGGACCAATGTCGGTTGGGTTAGAAGTGAGTTTGGTACGAAGTGGACTAATCTGGTTAAACCTAAAATGAGTTGGTTCATGCATGCTGATTGAAATTGTCACTTTATACATGGCAACCATTTTTTTTTTGTAAGCCACTTTATACATGGCAACCTTGAGTGCCTCGAGTGTGTTTCGAACCATAAATTTCTTCCATGTCCGAATTATTATGAGAATGAAATTGCACGGTTTGAGGTTGATTTGACCGATCCGGATCGTCTACAGTGTTATGCTTCACACCGTACCTTACAGCATTTAGTGTTTTTTTGACGCGTGTACAGGAGATGGCAGAGGACAGAAAGCTCCATCCTGTACGTTAAGTCTTTTATGTTTTTTTAAAACATTGAAAAATAAGAAGAACGTCCTCTCATGACAAATCATTTTCAAATAGTGTTTTGGACAAGTCATCGTCAACCTATGTATTCTAATTGGATGGGGTTCGGATTGACCCGACTTAAGAAAATTCGGTTTAAACCCGACAAGACATGCTGAAACATTGGGTGGGTTGAATGGGTTGATGGGTTGGGTTACGGTTTACTCTTTCCATGTTGTATTGCTAAAAATTATTAAAGGAAGTATCATTAAAGAAAATGTGTTAATACACATGCTTAAAGAACGTAAGAGGATGTTGAGCACTCATGTAACAATGAGAGATCAAATAGACCAAGTGGACATCAACTTTTTCTTCTTCCTAATTTTTCGCCTCTTCTTATTTTCATTTTTGTTTTTTATTTTTCATTCAACAAGAAGAGTGGAAAAAATAAGCTTTTCTTTTTTTGGAAAGGTCTTAGTTATTATAGAGGATTAAAGATGATCCTAAAACAGTGAAGGGGTATTGATGGGTAAAATTCCAAGTAGATGTGGCAATGGGTTTTGGGTTGGGTCGGGTTATTAATGGGTCAATTGCAAAATAGGTTGGCTCGGGTTCGACCTTGTTTATTGACGAGTTTACAAAACCATTAACCCTAACCCCAACCTGGTAATAAATGGGTTGAACTCGACCCAACCCTGATTAAATGGGTTCGGGTTGACTTGTTTACTTATTGGGTTGGGTTTGGGCTTAGCTTTTCTCAACCCATCTAAAAAAGGGTCAACTCGAACCCAACTAGTTGGGTATCCATTTAAATTTTAGGTTTATGTTTTTCCTTATTTTTCTCTCTTATATCTTGTTTATATTATATTTATTATGTTATCAAGTATACTTAGCTAATTAAGTACATAGTTTATAGCTTGGGACGTTAATTATTAAATTATTTTTATGATTAACATAATTATTAATTTTAAGAATTAATAAAATTGCCATATCTATATGAGCTGCTTATTCATTATGAAATATCTAGGTAAGATATGAGTATATAGTTGTATAATAGATATTACAAGTTATATTTTTCATATAATGCATTTGAGAATAACTATTTTAGTTTCATTTAGATCCATTTAATTGACTTTAAATAATTTAAGCTTCTTTACCCTTTGTTTTTAAAAGAAATCGTGTTTATTAAATGTTTTCATAGTATTTATTAAAATTTTGATATGTTAAATAAAGTTTTATATAGGCATATTTAAAACTAAAATAAAATCAAAAATTAATTAATTAAATTTAAAAAGAAACGGGCTGTGTCAAGTTCAACCCATTTATTACGGGGTTGGATTGGGGTTAATGATTTCTCAACCCGTTAGTAAACGGGGTTGAACACAACCCAACCCATTTTGCAATTGACCAGTTGATAACCCAACCCAACCTAACTAGGGGTGGCAATCGGTCGAATATGGTACGGATCTGCTAAGATCCGAATCCGATCCGAAAAAAATTTACCGATATCTGAATTCGATCCGATATCCGACGAATCTTTAATACTTAAATCCGAATTCGAAATTCAATGAATATCCAAAATCCGAATTCAAAACCAAAATCCGAATTCTATCAGAAATCCGAATTTGAGCCTATTTGAACCTGAAATTTTAAAAAACAATTTTAACAATTAAAGTAAATTTAACTATAAATTTTAACACAAATCCAAGTGTCTAATGATCAAATGATGATTTAACCCTTTTAACTTATGGTTGAACCATGGTTTGGGCTAAGTTTATATATATTATAAGTATGTTTTCGGTTTGGATTTTTTTCGGATCGGATACATGTATATCTGAATCCGAATCAGAAAAAATTCGGATCCGAAATTCGAGATTCGTATCCGAACCGTGGATTTAAATCCTATATCCGAATTCGGTAATTTCGGATCAGATTCGGGTCGGATTCGGATATATATCCGACCCATTGCTAGCCCTAAACCCAACCCATTGCCACCTCTACTTACTTGAAATTTTACCCATCCATATCCCTTCACTGTTTTAGGACCATCTTTAATCCTCTATAATAACTAAGACCTTTCCACACAAAAAAAAGAAAAGAAAAGATTATTTTTTCCATATTTCTTGTTGAATAAAAAATCAAAAACAAAAATGTAAAAAAGGAGCGGTGAAGAATTAGGAAGAAGAAAAAGTTGATGTCCACTTGGTCACATGAGTGCTCAACATCCTCTTACGTTCTTTTAAGCATATGTATTAACACATTTTCTTTAATGATACTTCCTTTAATAATTTTTAGCAATACAACATGGAAAGAGTAAACCATAACCCAACCCATTCAACCCACCCAATGTTTCAGCATGTCTTGTCAGGTTTAAACCAAAATTTCTTAAGTCGAATCCGAAACCCATCCAATTAGAATAAATAGGTTGACATTCACTTGTCCAAAACACTATTTGAAAATGATTTGTCATAAGAGGACCTTTTTCTTAGGCTCTGTTTGTTTTGATGTAAAATCTAATACGGAAAATGTTTTTTTTTGAGTAAAATGGGGTTTTCACGTGTTTGTTTTAATGTAAAATACAATACGATGTAAAACGATTCTCTTAAAAGATAGCTATTTTCCGAAAAATGATATACCACTAAAAATGCAGTATGTCATTTTCCGGAAAATGGATCATGCATAATATCTAACAAAAATGTAACTCAGGTCAGTTCGATTCAGGTTGAGGTTAACCCAAAACCAAACCAAAATATTTGCAATCAACCTAAACTGAATCGAACCGCATTCAAAAACAAAAAATATAAAACCGAAAATCGATACCAAAAATAAATAATAAAATCAAACCGAATTATAAGTGATCAACTCAATTCGGTTTACGCGAATAGCCTCGACGTGGCACAATCTCAATAAAACTGCAGGACAGCTGTAGAAAAAGGCAGTCGAGGATTTCATCCCCCGTTAACGTTGATGGTTCGTTGGCAGGTTTGAAATTAACGTGAGCCACCAAACGGCTCTTTAGGCGGACGGTGACGGACGCGAGCATTTGAAAGGGAAAAAGCGTCTGGAGGAGCTTTTCACTTGTGCTGCCTCTGCTTCATCTTCTGGTGCTCTGTGTTTAGGGTTTAGCAGTTCTGGAACAGTACGCTTGACAGCAAATTTCTGGATCAGTCGTCATGTGGCGTTTATTCTGGCGATCGATTGATCGCTTCTCACTCCAGCACTTCAAGTAAAGTTAACTAGTATCATAATTTCATCTTATTTGCGCTTCTGATATGAACGTAAATCGTTTCTTATATGGTTGAGCTAAATATCTGTTTTGAAGTTTGATCGTATTCTTTATTTTACTGAATTTGAAAAGACTGCTTGATAAATCGGAAATTTTTGCGTTTACTCTATTAGGTTTCTGCATGTGATCAATATATATTTGTTTTTTTCGTTTCTCTATATCCTTTTTCCTGTGGATGTAGGTATGTATCTAAAGAATTGCGTGGAGTCAGACTAGTGGACAACCTGAACAGGGTACAACAATTAAATGCAATTTTTCCTTGACATATTTTATCTAATGGTATGCAATGATTAAGATGGTTTTACATTTTTTTTTACTTCTTTTTGGCAGCACATTCACTTAAAACTATTTTCCTGTTTCCAGGAGTTTGTGGTAGATTTACTGAAATCAATTGTTGAAATAGTTACCTATGGGGATCGACGTGACCCAGCAATTTTTGAGTATGAATTTCTTGTGATATTTTTTTTCTTTAACGTGGTTCCCCATTTTCATTTTCTTGGTATTATAATAATTCTATATTGGTTATTGGTTTCTGGCAGATATTTTATGGAATATCAAATTATGGCTGAGTTTGTTCGCTTGCTAAACATCAGTGGAAATTCGTACATCGAGGGACCACTTCTTCACTATCTAAGTATAATGATCCAAAATATGACCAGTGAACAATCAATTTGTGAGAAGCTAAATTCCATTGACATCCATGTTTATTGATTTTTCCTTTCATCTGGCTGAATATTAATATTTCTCTTGTGCACATTTATATGTTGTGGAAACAAAGATGGTGTGGTGGTTGAAGCTGTCATGAAATTGGAAATATTTTCTAACTGTGTCGAGCAATGGCGTGGTTCTTCTTCGTGTTTATATATATATATATATCAACAGCTTTGTTTAGTTGCATAAATAAGCATCTCATTTAGATTAGCTAATACCTTTATATTGCTCCAGACTATTGTTTAAGCAATGAATATGTTAACAACATCATACTCCACCAGTACCAATTTGATGCTGAAGATCTGGCTACCTATTATATATCATTTTTAAGGTTATGATTCTTTCCTTTCTTAACTTTTTTTACTGCAAATTTTTAAAGTGCCCATTGGTCTGTTGACCTAGGGAGATTTCCTTAAAAAAAAAATTGATAGGTAAGTTATATGCTCTTATTTCATTGTGTTCATTAGCTCTGACTCATTTGTTGGGCAGATTAGTAGAAAGCATCTCAAACTATGTCATATGTCCTCTTGTTGTACCAGAACAGTGAGCGCAAAACTGAACAGAGATACTCTCTATCTTCTCGTAAGGGTTCAAGAGGTAAATAAAGGCCATCCATGCATGCTTCTTTAAGACTTGATTTTTTATTGATGTTCTAGGTTAATACCTGCAAGATAGCCAATTTTACCTAGAGAAATTTAGCATCTTTTAGAGTCCTGATGGCTACAAATGAAGTTCTTGAGTTCAATGAAGGGGATGAATTCTTTTCATTTTAGAACCTTACTCTACAGGTTGTAGCAAATAATTAATCTCTGACATGGATTACGTAAATATTGAGTCAGAATATTTTCTTTTCTTCTTTCTATGCTTATTTTTTATTTTTTTCCTTTTGAGATTTTCTTTGCATGATGTTGATGTAACAGTACCATCAGTATTGACCTACAGATTTGCATTTCCTGGGAAAAAAATCCACTAGATTTTAAAAAAATTCTATAATGCTTTTTAAATGAATAAAAGGTTCTCACCTACCTAGTCATTCAGCCATGGGAAATAAACGTGATCTGGTGGAAATATTAACCCTATTTTAAGTCTACTTGCAGCTTGATTGAGCATTTTTAATGGGTGATGGTGAAATTGTGAAGACTTCGGAGTTGTTTTCTGGGCATTAACTTATTCTGCTGATACCTTATAGGCTTATTTGTTTGTGTATATATATGTGTGTGTGCGTGTGTTTTCCTTTTCATAATTATAATTAGCTTTTCCTAAATTTGGCCAAATAAATCTTATCAACAGAGAGAAAATATCAACATCAAGCTCAACATGAATTCATGAATCCACATCCTCTGGTTTGGTTTCTTGTAACTAGACAACATATGGGTTTCCTCAATTAAGTCTTCGAAGATTAGACCTGCTAAGATGATTCCTGAGATTTTTCAAATTCCATAACAAGAACTATATTGTAAACTATTGAAGTCAAGGATCATCTCTTTTTCTCTTGCTCATCTTCCCTCACTCCTATTGCCACTTGATTTTCTAGATTTACGTACTTTGCCTGCTGAAGTAGCCATATACTATCCCTTCCTTGCAATATCCTCTCCACTAACTGGCCCTTCTTTTCGAGTTTCCTTATTCCCCTATGCCAAGAGACAAGTAACTTGCTTTAATAAGTGGGTAGAAGTTAAGAGGATACATAAGAAAAAACCCTTTCCCCACCTCTGTCAATGTCACTTCTACGTCTGTGACCTTATATTTTGTTAAAAATTCTATAGATTGGTCCAAAATCAACAAAATAGGATAAACCAATGTTTGAGTTAATCCAGACCAGTTAATCTAGGGACATTAATTTTCATCTCAGGGGAATACAATGCTTTGAGTTTTGTTTATGCAACACAATCATGCAGGAAAGTGTAAGGAATATATAGGTCTTAATGGGGTTTTGAATAGTTCTGAATAGAACTTTCTGTTATAGTTGAAAGGTCATTGAAACTCACCAATCCAGATAGCATTTTGTCAGTCTTATGCCGGCTTCTTGGGCTTCAACCTAAATGTGGCAGCAAAATATCAATTGTGATTTTGTGATAAAGAAATAAAATGCAGAATGTGAAAGTATTTATTTTGAAGTTTTATTTTCCCAAAACTTAAGATCATGATTTCTAATTATGGCTGCTATGTCCATGTTGATTTCCTTTGATCTCAAAAGTTAATCGGTCAAAAAATTTATCCAGCTTTGATTCTTGAATTAGAGTTGGAACTGCTGTATTTGAATCAGGTATTCTTTATCAGTTGCTCAAGAACACTAACTTTCATGATGACATTATCATGGTAAACTTTTTAATATATTCTCTCTGCTTCCCTCGGTTCTCCCTCCATGATCCATGCTTGTCCTTCCTTCTCCACTTACTCATCTTTGCACTGAACAATTAATTTTTCACTTATATAGAAGTTTTTCTACTCTCCGGGTTTAGTACAACAGGGATGGCGTCCATGTGAATTTAACCGAGTTCTATGCTTTTCTTCCTCCAATCTGCCAAAGTGGCCTTGTAAAACTTTCCACATATATAAGGACAATCTATAACTCCTTTATTCTGATATTTTCCCCATGAATTTGGATTCTCTTTGACCATTTTCGCAATATTGTATTTTGCTTTTGGCAAAAGTGGGCCTCTGGTAGATCTGGTTGTGCAAACCGTCTTCTTTGAAGTCATATCCTACATCATTGTGCTGTGAAATGTTGCAGTGTCTTTTTTGCTGCTTAGGATTCTATGAACTTATCTAAAGAGTGATAGAAACCTACCCTTCTCTCTCATCTTATATGTCATTGATGGATTTTTGTCTCATCCTTTTGGTCCTTTTCCATGTGAAGCATTTGATGAACTCATCTCAGATCTCAGGCCTTTTAAATCCTTCCTATATTCCTCCTATCTTGGTCCTTTTGAAAAAATATGACAATTCCAGATTATACGAGTCTTCGTTTTCCATTTAATCTAACGATCATTTCATTTATTGTTTGATAATAATATATAGCAAGGTTTTTTGTTTTCTATACCCCTAGGCATGCCGTCCAGGGCATGACTATGTGTTTTATTATTATGAAAATTAAAATAATTATAAAATTATTATTATAAATTATGAAAATTAAAAAAATTATAACAAAATTCAGAAAAGTTAAAACAGGTCATTAAAGCTTGTAAAAAGTCTTAGGTCTATTTATTTTTTATTTTTCTGATTCTGTTACAATTTGTTTTGGCTTTTTTGTAATTTGTTTGAATTCTTTGAAATTTCTTGGCACGATGGCATAGATTTTGCAACGACATGAGCAGTGTATAGGCGAAATTCTGGCAAATTGGTACAGCAGGCCCTGGGCGAAACGACAAAAAAAACGGCTTGGCGCACCTTGAGTAATATAACATTCAAGAATTTTAATTTGTTATGAATTTTGGTAACAATCAGTAACTAAGCTTTTCAAATCACCCCAATAATTATTCAACTAGTTTCATACAATTAATCGCTTATAATCAAGCTTGAAGAAAGTTCTTTAACCACCCTATCAGCTCCTCATTTTTGCACCCCAAAAAATGCAGAAAATGAAAACTCTAATTGAAAAGTCAAACCTAAGGGGTCAAAAAGTCAACTTTTTGACCACCAAATTTCTTACCAATGGATAGAGGATTCCGATACGGTTCTAACGGAACTGAGTTTGTCAGAATCGGAGCCCGGATGAAGAAGTTATGGGCTGGTCAAATTTGGGGGAGTAGAAATTGACTTTTTGCTAAACCCTAGATCAGCCGCCAAATCTTGTCCCAGCAGAAAGAGAATCTCGACGCGGTTCCGACACAATTGAGTTTACTCAAATCGGAGTCCCAGTGAGAGTTATGAGCAAAATCGGTTTCCAAGTAGCGGTTTCGCTCTCCTGCCCAAAAGCTAAATTAACTGCTAAAACCTATTCCAGTGGATAGAGCATTCCGACACGATTCCAACGCAACTGAGTTTGCTTAAATCGGAGTCGGGATGAAACAGTTATGGACAAGACAAATAACTCAGAAAACTGCACAAATGGCAAAAAGAGCAGAAAAACAGCAGATAAAAATATCTGGGGGCAAATCCGTAAATATCAGAAGATCCAAAAATATCTAGGGGTATATATGTAATTATCTAGTGATAAATCTGTAAATATTAAAAGATATGAAAATATCTTAGGGGTGGATCTGTGAATATCAGAAGATTTTAAAATATTTAGGGGAAGGTTTGTAATTATCTGGGGGTGGATTTGTAAATCTCTGGGGGGTGAATCTGCCATTATCAAAAATTCACCCCCATGTGCTCTCTCTTTCTTATGACTCATCCTTACATGCTTAAATCCCCCACCACATCTTTCTCTCATTATCTCTCTTTTATGACTCATCCCATATGTTGAAAATCCCCCACCACATCTTTTTCCCCCCTCTCTCTCCTCCATAACTCATGTTCCTCATGTGCATCCTTCCATGCATATGCATCCCACCCTATGCATACATCCCATCTCTTTTTCTCTCTCCCAACACCATGCATGCATCTCCCAACACCATGCATGTATCTCCCATCCCCACATGATAAAACCCTCGAAACCTGATATGAACTCCACCAACAATTGTGATGAAACCCAATAGCAATGATGGTTTGAAACCCCAAGATCGTGTAGACAAGATTTGCTGAGTCTTGACCTGTCACCTAACTAGATGAAAAACCAAGACTACGAAGGATTGAAAACGCCATACCAAGAAACCTAAGAATCTCTCAAGAAACAAAGTGATAAGTTTGGCTGCTTGAATGCCACAAGATTAATTTGATAAGTTCAAAGAGTTCTTTCAAGAACAAAGAAGAACACAAGACCTCACAGTCATAATAATTTGATATTTGAATCATCCATCCTACAAAATTCGTAATTCCCATCTATATACTTGGAACAACCCTCCAAGAATAGGAAAAGTCATAATTAAAGCTTTTAAAAGCAACACAAATATGAACATAAACAAGTCCCCACGTTTTTAGGTCTCTTGGACTTCTAGAGGCAACCAAAAATAACTAAATGATTAACATAAACAAGTCCCCACGTTTTTAGGTCTCTTGGACTTCTAGAAGCAGCCAAAAATAACTAAATGACTTAATTCAAAGTATCTAACATAACCAGCCAAGATCAAGTTCATTCCCCCTATTTAATATCCTTGAAACTCATCAAATTCATGCCCTTTAATGGTCAAACCATGCTGGTTACGTTTTTTGCATGCTAATTAGCCTCTTCAACTGCTTTGATGACATGGACTAAGCCTTGATTATCATTTGAACCCATCTTGGTCTTTTTAGAATCAGCCCAATTCTCTTGGATTAGCCCATTTAGTGCTTCCTTGAAATGTTTGGCTCTAAGTCTTGTAATTGGGCCACTAGGAAGTGACAAAGGGTCTTGTGCAGATTCAGCTCCAATCCCACGTGTATGATCAGCATGTCTAGCTCCTTGGTTTGCATCAAAACCCCATACGTAGAGGGGACTTTTTCATTCTTGGCTCATCTCTCCCATCTCTCCTACCTCCCCCATTCACCTCCTCTCAAGAAACCCTCTTTCCCTTTGCCTTCCTCATCCCCCAAACACACCTTAGACCACCCTACTCCTTTCTTCTTCATCCCTTCTTCATCTCCATCACCTAGGAGCTTGAAGGAAGCCAAAAGCTTGCTCTTGGTGTTGAAGAAAAGTTGCTCCAGCTGTTGTCCTTGTTCCAAGGAGGTTCAAATACACCAATCTAGGGTCTCTCAACCCCAAGCTAAGGTTTCTTATAATCTTTCATTTCACATATGTAAAGATGAGCATGTTCTAAGCATGCAAAGATATTCTTCACTCTTAGCATTTTATCATCTTCATTTATAGTATGTAAATGTTTATTCTCTCCTTCTCTCTTCTTCATGATGAGCATGGAAGTCTTCCATGGTAAAAGGGGAAGTATACGTATGGCTTCATGGGAGGAAGAGTTTCCATTTATGAATCAAAGAATTGGAATTTCTATAGTGTAGCCGACCTGAGTTGTTGGCAACACAAAAAAACCTACGTAGCCGACTTGAGCTGTTGGCTACATACAGAATTAAGCTGATTCGACCTGAGTTGTCGGATCAGCCTACAACTTACATTTTTCGGGATTTTCCGAATGGGCTAGCTTTTGAGGGCTTCATGAAGCTCCAGTAACTGCGTGGGCCTACAGTGGTACAGGGGAATGGGGAACACCCCATCTTGGTCTCGTTTTGGGCTTTAGGGTTCAAGCAAAAGGGGGAAGAAGGCCTAGTGTTTTGCCTTCCCCCTCGTGACCTTTCCAACAGTAGGGTAGGGACTTGAGTGTCCCTACTTTGGTTCTTCTCACTTCACACGACAGCAAACAACAAGGCAAATACAAATCAACCAACTAAGCATGGAAGGCATGATCTAAACCATGATTCCTTTACACATACCATATGCATGTAAGGTGAGATGTGTGCTCATTCGATGTGTACCAAAATGGAAGGGCTGATTTCATGCAAGTGAATATGAGCATGCTTATGGCATATGGACATGAACTAAAAAGGAAGGGGGAACATGCATATTACCTCTAACAACAACTAAAGACACTAAAATGAAGATAATGAAAGAGCATGCATCCCAAAAGAATACACATATGTGGCCTACCCTAAACAATCATACACTATTACCGATTTCATGCCCAAAGCAAGTGCAAACATCATTTAAGCAGAAAGATTTAAAGAAGAGAAAGAGGGAGGGTTAATATGGGATACAATAGATGAGCAAGCAAGGGGGAACACTCTCCCCCATTCGAATGAAATAAATCAATAGCAAGGTGATGACCTAGAGACCATTAAAAACATGCATAAATGGAAACTTTTCCTCCCTTGAAGCCATAAATGTACTTTCCCCTTTACCATGGGAGACTTCCATGCTCATCATGAAGAAGAGAGAAGGAGAGAATAAACATTTAGGTACTATAAATGAAGATGATAAAATGCTAAGAGTGAAGAATATCTTTGCATATTTAGAACATGCCCATCTTTACATATGTGAAATGAAAGATTGTAAGAAACCTTACCTTGGGGTTGAAAGACCCTAGATTGGTGTATTTGAACTTCCTTGGAACAAGGACAGCAGCTGGAGCAACTTTCCTCCAACACCAATAGCAAGATTTTGGCTTACTTCAAGCTCCTAGGTGATGGAGATGAAGAAGGGATGAAGAAGAAAGGAGTAGGGTGGTCTAAGGTGTGTTTGGGGATAAGGGAGGCAAAGAGAGGTTAGGGAAAGAGGGTTTCTTGAGAGGAAGTGAATGGGGGAGGTAGGAGAGATGAGAGAGATGAACTAAGAATGAAAAAAGTCCCCTCTACGTATGGGGTTTAGAGGGGTTTTATCATGTGGGGATGATGCATGGGAGATGCATGCATGGTGGTGAGAAAGAGAGAGAGAGATGGGATGTATGCATGGGGTGGGATGCATATGCATGGAGGGATGCACATGGGGAACATGACTTATGGAAGAGAGAGAGAGAGAGGGAAAAAGATGTGGTGGGGGATTTTCAACATGTGGGATGAGTCATAAAAGAGAGAGGAAGAGAAAGATGTGGTGGGAAATTTAAGCATGTGGGGATGAGTCATAAGAGAGAGAGAGAGAGCACATGGGGGTGAATTTTTGATAATGGTAGATTCACCCCCAGGGATTTACAGATCCACCCCAAGATAATTACAAACCTTTCCCTAGATATTTTCAGATCTTCTGATATTCACAGATCCACCCTTGAGATATTTTCATATATTTTAATATTTGCAGATTTATCGCCAGATAATTATAGATATGCCCTCAGATATTTTTGGATCTTCTGATATTTGCGGATTTGCCCCTAGATATTTTTATCTGCTGTTTTTCTGCTCTTTTTTCCACGTGTGCAGTTTTCCAAGTTATTTGTCTTGTCCATAACCGTTTTATTCGGACTCTGATTTGAGCAAACTCAGTTGCGTTGAAGTCGTATCGGAATGCTCTGCCCACTGGGACAGGTTTTAGCAGTTGATTCAGCTTTTGGGCAGGAGAGCGAAACCGCTACCTGGAAACCGGTTTTGCTCATAACTTTCTCTCCAGGACTCCGATTTGAGTTTCGCGTCGAGATTCTCTTTCTGCTGGGACAAGATTTGGCAGCTGATTTGGGGTTTAGCAGAAAGTCAATTTCTGTTCCCCCAGATTTGACTAACCCATAACTTCTTCATCCGGGTTCTGATTCTGGCAAACTCAGTTGCGTTAGAACCATATCGGAATCCTCTATCCATTGGTAAGAAGTTTGGTGGTTAATTTGCATCCGATCAAAAAGTCAACTTTTTGACCCCTTAGGTTTGACTTTTCAATTAGAGTTTTTATTTTTTGCATTTTTGGGGGTGCAAAAATGAGGTGCTGACACACCCAATTGAGATTTTAAACTACTTTCCCAACTTCTAGATGAATTTTTCAGCTATGTTTGTTAGTGACATTATTATCTTAGGGAATGTCAATGCAAGAAACCTTCTTTGAAGGCTCAATTACGCTATTTTTAAACTAAGGACCTTTATTATGTCAGATATTTTCTAGGTGTTGAGGTAGGTTGGTGTTAATTTGGTGTTAGCCTGTAACAAAAGCTGCAAGTACATGGAAAAATATACTTGGAAAAATTGGTACGGTGGGTGCAAGACCTGTTGAGAGAGTCTTAAGACTCCTGTGGACTCTACTGTCAGCTTTTAAACTTGAATATGGAAAGTTGTGCTGTGATTTAGGAGATAAAGAAGACTTGTTTTTTTTGGAGAATTTATCTACTTGCTAGGAGATAATCTTCTATTGATTTGGCTATTGTGGTTGCTGGAGTCGTTCTTACCCCAGGTGAGGCACATTGGGAAATTTTGGTAGGATAATTTGAAATTTTGAAAAATGCCCCAAGCAAGGGTCGTCCTTGTGTTCCAATAGCCTGAGTATTACAAGACTTCGTTGATTGTGATTGGGATGAATGATGACGATAACAGGTTGAGTTCTGGTTGTGGTTTGTCTGTTGGTAATATTTTAGTGAGATGGATAAGCAAGAAGCAAAATATAGTGGGAAATTGACCATAGAAGCTGAATAAAAAACTGTTGCTCATAGAACAAGTTAAATGATGTGGTCATCATGTTTTTTTGTAGGGTATGAGCTCCAATATGCTATGTACTGTTATAATCAAGTGGCTACATAACACATCTATTAATATATTGTTCTATGAAAGAAAATGGCATAATGCAATTTATTGTCATTCCGCTGCAGCCTGCAGACTGTAGAAGTATGAAAATTGCAACTCAAAGGAAATCTCAGGAGCAGCTAGGAGATATTTTCACCAAGGCATTGAGGGATAATCAATTTCAAGTTGGGTGAAAGATGACGTTTCTGAGACTCAGACCTCAAAGCCACCCACCTTAAGTGACAAATTTGGGCAAGACTAATATTGTGCTGAGGGATAATCACTTTCAAGTTGTGTGAAATATGACATTTCTGAGATTCAGACCTCAAAGCCATCCACCTTAAGTGACAAATTTGGGCAAGACTAATATTGTGCTCTAGATTTTATTTATTTTTTTTACGTTTGTGGGTTGTTGAAATCATGTATTGCTACTGTCTAATTATGATGCATCCTGATTGATCTTCTCCAAATGTCATCTCAAGCAGCAGCCCAAGAAAGATTCTTCCCACTGTGTAGAATCCTAATCACCTTGACTTTTGAGGCTACGATGTACAGTAGGAGACCTCGACCCAATCTCTGTGACAAAAATCATATGAGATTTCAATGCTTTAAATTATCCTAAGCACTGAAGCTTCTCTGGGCCTCTTTCAAGAATGATAATAACACCTGTTACTCTTACCAAAGAGGAGTGCATCTAGTCTTCACAAAGTCAGTTTTTCAACTGAAGTCTTAAGGGAAGGATGGGCTTCATTTGCAGGAATCTTATCACCGGACAATCTACTCCTATTAAAGAGGTTTCTGAAGTGACTTATTCCTGTTTATTCATCAGTTGCAGGATATTATTTTCTGTTATTTGTGGCCGTGAGGCTATTGTTTAAACAAAATTTTATCGTGTCTGCCTGTGCTCATGATTCATATACCTTCAAAATACTAGAAAGAAAAATAAAAAGGAAGTTTGAATTATAGGCATGCTTTGCCAACCCCAACTGGTTGGATATGGTATTTGGCTTTGATTGAGTGATTGATAATATGCATGCTATAAATATATATTTACAGCAGAAATAATGGTCCTTGCTGGTTTCACCAAAGCTGATGATAGGTAAAGGATGTTTCATAAGTACAAATGAATAACAGGTGTCTTATGAGGAAATTTAAAAATTACTGGAATATTTTGTTGTAGAAATTTTTGTATACAGATTTAGTATTTGGATATATTGATTTTGGTTTATTAGATTCATAGGTTGTTGCTTTAAAAAGATATTTTAAAATGCTCTGTTCAACAGGATGTCGTAACTTCGTTCCCACTGTACACTGAGGCACTTAAATTTGCTTGCCATGAAGAAAAGATGATTCAGATAGCAATACGCGCATTAACTCTCAACATATATAAGGGTACGGTGCTGTGAATTTTTCTTCCTCTTTGTGAAAGGGTAAAAAAGCTATTGGATATAAGACCTATTCTTTTGTTGCTTTGTAACAATATCCTTTTGATTATGCAGTTAGCAATGATATGGTCTATGAATACATAACAACTTCTCCAGTATCAGAATATTTCTCAGACGTGGTTTTAAGGCTAAGACAGCAGTGCTTCCAAATAGATGCTCATGTTATTACAGCAAAGTATGCTTCCTTTTGCGTTTTTCAGAAGTCCGTATTTTGGGTGAATGCAAGACTTGGCTCCATCTGTATGAACTCCTGTACTTATAAACTGAGTGACATTGACGCAGGGATGCTAACACTTATGAAAGGAGGAAAATATTACTACTGGAAACTGAGAAATTTGTAGATGATCTCCACTACTGCAAGGACATTATCTATATAGGCGAATCTTGTTTGAGTAGATTGATGATTCAAAATTTTCTCAACTTGTTGGTGTTACCGACTCTGCTACCTTCGCTGAATTTAAGCCAAAGTGTTGTAAGATATGTTTCATCTAGTTATTTCTTATCTTAACTAAGTTTATGGAATTTATTTTGTTGCCTGGGCCTCAAATGTAAATTATAATTGATGAAAGTTCATGCTCAAACTTTTGAAGGTGATCCTGTTTAGAAGTCTTTTCACAGATTTTTTGTTATTTCAGGATGGAAATTTATCTGCAATCACTTCTTTATATATTCTTTGTTGTCTTCTTCAACTTGTTGATGACAAAGAGCTCGTTAATGCGGTGGCTGTTGCTATTCTATATCCTTCTGCAGTCTGGAATGTGGGAAGTGCTACTCCACGGGACACAACTAGTTGCACAAGCTGCTGGCCTACAATATTTGTGGACCATATAACTAAAGTAAAAGAAATGGCGAATGCTGCTTCTGATTCTAAGATAGCACAAAATATCAGTTGGAACTATCTGCTTCAGAATCTTTCAGGGTACATTTCCTCTTGTTCTCATTGTATGAGCTGCCCATTAGATGCTATTCAAAGAGGAAGGCTCATGGATTGTCTAATGCAGCATATAATGATTTGTTTTATTTGTAGGAAAAATTTATGAATGATTACAATGAGGTAATAATGATTTTGTCCTATGATATGAATGTTTGAATTTTTTTTTTTTACTTTTGAATATAATTTTAAGAGACCCTTAGTTTTTAAATTATGAATGT
Organism: Buxus sempervirens; assembly: GCA_947561395.2. Lineage (NCBI taxonomy): Eukaryota > Viridiplantae > Streptophyta > Magnoliopsida > Buxales > Buxaceae > Buxus > Buxus sempervirens. The sequence continues at coordinate 6,949,930 of OX387182.1, forward strand.
CAGCATTTTGGTTTTGGTGCGTAGAAACTCATTTGGAGTCTTGGCTACCCAATTATATGAATTTTCTTGCATGTAAAAGAGGATAAAGATCTTTCATATTTTGGGTCCCATTGAAGATACGAAATGTGTCAGCTTCATCAAATAATTTAAAATATTTATTTTATTCATTATTTTGGATGGTGAACTCTATTGAAGAACTTAAAACAAAAATTTTGAATAAAAATCTTGTCAAGTTATACTGCTATAGGCATCTGATATCACTGATATATTGCTTGGGTAATCTCATGAGCAAGATGATTTTTTGGTATGGAGTATTGATAGTTTGATGACCTGCTGCATTTATTTTCATATAAGTATCTTCTGAATTACCTTATAGGATCCCTGTCTTAATTTGTATGTGATCTTAGGTGCCCTTTTTTTTTTCTTACCCCATGTTTCATGTGTTTAGAAACATCGACTTGGTCTTTGATAGGTAGTCTATGTAGGAGAGACGGATCCAACAAAGGCTTGAACTACAATGATGCGGTTATTTTCTATTGTTGCCTAAGACTGAGGGTGGGTGGATGGAAAAGGTGTGAAATATAAGTGATGGTGAAGTCAAGAATGGGTGATGGATAGAGTTAGTGCCATTATCAAATCCTTGGAATCCCACATAGAAATTGTATCTCAAAGTTAATCTCTTTCTAATATTTCTCATGTGTCTTTCTAATCTCACTTTAAGTCTTTTTTTTTTTTTTTCTAATCTCACTTTTAAGTTTTTGCCAGAGATTTTTTATATATTGAAGTTTTCAAATACTCGGACTTCTAGTCCAGTTAAGTTGTGTTTCCCTTAGAGTCTGTTGACCCTGCTTCTCTAAACTGCTTTGGCGAAATCTTTTGGTCATAGAAGTGACATTTTTATCCTAATATTGTTCTATGATATCTATTTTGCCATTTCTTATCTTTAAGACCTGAGAGCACTTCTTAAATAAGTGTTGAAACAAATATTATCTATACATTTACAGCACGACAGTTTTTATGGAAGCAGTTCGGAAGAATCAACTCTAAAAGTAATCGCTTCTCCTTATATCCTATCTGAGTACTTGAGTGAATCAGACTTGGTAAGATCACAAAACGAATCCGAAACTTGACAAGCTTGGAGAAAAGTTAAAGATCAAGAAAAACTAAATTAGATTTAATTTTCTTCTGTATTTTGTACTTTAACATGGTTGTATATTTGTATTCTCTCAATCATTAGGAAGTGGAAAAGAGTTTGCTGGAATTTTTAAAGGTGTCAATAGAGAGGCTTATATGGTTATATGTTGGGATTTGTTTCTACATCTACTTTCTAATTTCATTCTTTGCTTGATAATTTCTAGATATCAAAATTAATATATGTGGAAATACGGAGTATCATCTATTTATTCAGAAAATATCGTTTTAAGTTGAAGCATTATACGTATAATTAGTGATAGGTATCATGTTTCAGGTAGTAGAGTATCTTGTTTAGATTTTGAGTTTAAAGAAATTTTGGATTATGGATTCTGATTTCTTTTCTGCCAAAGCATGCATAACTTGGTTCTCTATGAATTTTTTTTTTGATCAGTAAGTAATGGATATTTATATATTAGAAGGTGAAAAAGTACAGGTACACAAACTGTGTAACATATTAGAGACATTACATCTGACTAAATGTAGAGTAACTACTATAATAAAGAGAGACTCAACCACCTTCCTTCATAGCCCTACTCTTAGATCATAAAAATTACTACAAAACAAGAAGTCCTCAATGGGTATGTTATCTCCTGCTGGCTGGCCTAGCAACCAACTTGGTTCTCTATGAATGGAATTGATAAATTGGTTTTGTGCAACAACACTAAAGTTAATGCACTGGCATGTTGAAATAAAACATGATGCACTTTGCTTGTAGCAATGATGTGTTAAGTACAGTGTCTATATGATGCATTTCACCTCATGCACAAATATGAATTGAGAATTTTGGAATTGTGCTAGAAGGCTTGATGAGTGTTTAAGAATTTCAGAAGTTGGGTTGTTTATGCAAATAGGTGTGGACTGGTTTCATTGAATACCAGTTGTTTGTGATAGCTAGAGAGAAAGGAGTTTTTGTAGTGACAAGTGAATCAGTGCAGGAAGTGTGACGGATCTTTGGCTATGAAAAATGTAGAGTTGAATTTCTGTTAGTTTGCTTATAAGTAAAACATTACTTGAAATGATTCTACATCACACTTTCGGTTTATATGCAAATTCATTATTTCTTAGTTTATATTCTTCATTCAAAATGCCTATTTTTCAGCTGGGCATAGATTTTTCCAATGAATTTTTTTTTTCTTGATTCTAACGTTTAAAGATATAGAAGTTGATATTTCAAATATTTATTTCAATAAACTTTGATATTACTATGGTAAAATTCTTCGAGCTCCTAAATCTTTCTCCACTGATTGATTTCTTTATCTAAAAGAGTTTAAAGAAGAATTGTTTTTTCTCCTTTTTCATAAACAAAACACAAATTTATTATCTACAAAGGAAGAATGTATGTGTCTGTGTGTGTATAATGGGAATAGATCAACGGTGAAGCATGAAACAATACAATGGGAAAAGTTCTATGAAAAAGGGAAATTGTTAGGGGCTCATTTGTTGGCTAGCTCTTTTACTTCTGAATTATATGGTCTGAGAACCCAAGAGAATGAGGTTTTCATTTGAGTCAATAGATCATCTAGTTCCTTAAGGCACTGATCTAGATGTTGAGCCCTTTGGATATTTTTTTTTTATGATGTGGAACCTACCCTAGGCAGGGTCCGTGCATCATTTAAGTTAGAGAGCAACTAGGATGAGGAAGACCGAAAGAAAGGTGATCTTGGTTTTATTGATAACGTTTCCCACCTTTCTGGATTACATAATCTTCCATTCGTTCGTTGATTCAATTCATGGTTAGGGAATTGTATAGAAACAAAAACAAAATACCTTGTTGCAAACTAGTTGGGGTTGGTAACAGGAGTATCGTTCCTCCATCTCATTCTGTCATCTTCAGTCACGTTATGAGTTTCCAAATCTCTCTTTTTATTTATTTATTTCTGAATGACTCCAAGTTATTTTTGGTCTTCCCCTTCCCTTCTTAAATCCTTCAACAAGTACACCCTCACACCTCACATCTGCACTAACAAGTCTTTGATTCGAATGCCGGAACCATCTTTCTTTATATTATCAGCTATTTGGTTTAGTATATTATGAGCCCACTAAAATTGTTGTATCTCGAAGAAAGTGATAGGTCTTTCTCTCTTTTTCCTTTTTATTTATTATTTTTTAACTTTTTGTTAAGAAATGAAAACAAGAACTGGATTCAATGTAAAAAGGCAGTTGAAAGAGTATTTGGCCGTAATATGTTTTGTTTTTAATCACGTGCAGTATTTGTTATACAAACTAACCTCTCATCCTTTCTGTAATTGAGAAAATGTTGAGACCATTGCTTGGTTTCTTCTGTGTGCAGTGGTATAATGTTTTCTCTGAATGGTTCTGAGAACTGCGGTCTGTTGTTTGCATCTATGATGCTATCACTTATTTTATCAGAAACTCGAGGTAACTTCAATTACAGAAATACTGTCAAGTAATCATACTGCCCGTTCTTCTTCTCAGAATTGTTTGCATGATTGCAGATCTTGATTATTTGCTATCTTCTAAGATGGAATTTGCCCAAAAGGAACTTGGGATGAATCAGATAATGGTATTGTTGTCTCAATTGCCTTTTCCTGTGATATTTGCTTGACTGCAGATCTTGATTAGCTTTTGCTATAATTTTTATGTCAAGGCTTCTAATACTCTACTGACTTTGTACGTGGAATGCATTGATTCCATGAGCTTGTTGCCTCTTTTTTTGATTTGTTTTCATTTAAAGGTTCCATGTATTGAGTTACATTTGGTGTTTGGAAATTTCATTTGTAATGGTTACTCATTTTCTTAATCTAGTATTAATTGATAAGTACACATTTTCCTTTCGTAAATTGAGAGATTTATGTTGAAGGAGAGATTTTGTATATTGTTTTAAGCACATCCAAGATGTTTTGATAGTCCTTGAGGTGTGAGGCATCAGGTGGATTTGGGGATAAACATGTGGATTCGCATTTCCACCTTATTTGTTTGTAAGTAATTCTCACTATTCATTGGTAACTATTACTTTGGAAAGTAATAAATGTACCATCTGAAAAACTTATTTAACCTGCCATTTTCAAGCCCTTATTTTAGCCTACATGAGATGAGACTGCCACTGGAGATCTAAAACTCTTTTTTTCTCTCCAGATAATAAGAAAAAAAAAGGGAAAACTTCTATTGGAGACTTTCATGTGATGGTTTTCATCCTTCTTAAGGTTTCAAAAACTGCATTGTGGATTTATATAGCCTCCTAGGGAAGGGATGTATCACTTGATATATCAAGAGATACAGGCGACATGTAGAACCATGATCCTTTTTTATTTAATCTCTTGTTTTCGCACTATAGCCATTGTCTACTTACCATGCCTTAGCAACCCTCTTGCTTGAATAAAAGTAGTGCGAGGAAATGTTTGTAAATAGTAGTTTAGAAATCAATGTTTGGACTCAATAAGATCTAGCTCTCCTACTTGCCTTCCAAATTTGAACACTTGTCATCTTGATTTAACCATACTGATCATAACAAAAAGCCCACCATCAGTCTCAAATGGAATATTGGTGGCCTTACGAATTTCTTACATGCTTGAGAGGATCTTCAAGAATCTATTTATTGAGAATTTTGTGTGTGTGTGTTTTATGATGCAACTATTTTACGAATATTGTGCATGTCATTGTGAATTTCACTGCATTAATTTCTCCCAGTGAACAATTTTCTTAAACTTTCTTTTGTTCCAAATAAGCTTGAAAATGCTTTTCGCTTCTCTGCAGTTGGAAGATGGCCTAGAAGGTAATTTTGATCACCTTTGAAGAATAGTATTATGATAGGGAAACCAAGCAAAAGCCTCTGTAATGCTAACCCAACCCACAATTTGTACAAGGAACCAAAAGACATTTTTTGTTTTGTAATTCACAATTATTGTTTTATTCTGTTTTTATAATATCTATTTAAAATAAAATATTACTCTTTAATACTAAATTATGGTGTAAAAGCGATTTAATTGTATATCAAATATAACTATATATATATATATATATATATATATATATAAATGATAAGATGGTTTTCAAAAGTGTAATTTTGTAGCTAGACTTCTCTCTCATTTGAATACATGGTCTTTGTGACACCAAATGACAAAAGCAAGGCATAAAATGGAATAAATATGTTGGTGTCGCTCATACTTTTATTTGGTGTGGCTCGTACCTTGGAGAGTTAAAAACTCATTTGTGGGGGTTTAAACCATTGTGCTTGGGGGGTTGGGGGTGTGCTCGCCCTCACAGTACAGTAAGGGTATAATAGTAAAATTTCTCTAATATACTGGGGTTAGGGTTGTAATAAGGGTCTGAGTATAAAACGGAAATTAGAACCCTATTGATGTAATCTTTTTTACTAAATACTGGAAACTTCTCTTTCTTTCATAGATATAGTCACATCGCCAAACCATGTAAATCTATTTGCATAGTTTTCTCTTGATATCTCAACGCTATGGGATCAAAATTTGCACTTATGTGATGTATCTCTACTGTGCAATTTTTTCCCACTTTGATTTTTAGAAAGGCGTCATCATCATTAACATAAGCCAGATCCCATTGAAGTAGCGTCGGCGACACGAATATTGTCACTCCATCCCATTCTATCAAGAATTATATCTTTAATTAATTTAAGTTTATGTATCTCATGTTTTATTAACTCCATCCATCTGTTTTTAGGTCTTCTCCTTGATCTCTTAAGCCCTTCTATATGTATCTTCTTACACCTTCTTACAGATGCATTTTTAGGTCTCCGCTTTACGTGTCCAAATCGTTTTAACCCACTCTCCTCAATCTTATTCCTAATATATGCCATGACTAACTACTTTCGAATATCTTCATTTCTTAATTTGTCTTTTTTTGGTTTTGCCACACGTCCATCTTAGCATCCTTACCTCATTTTCAATATCACCGATCTCCTGAACATCTTATTTCTTTGCAATCCCACATTCTGTTCCATTCAACATAGCTGGTTTAATTGCTGTCTTATAAAACATACCCTTTAATTTAAGTGGAACATGCTTATCATGTAGTACCGTGGAAGCACTCCTCCACTTAAGCCAACCAGCTCTAATTCTATGTGCTTCATCTTCAATTTCTTGTTTGACTACCAATGTGAAAACATGGAACCTAGTTTGACTATCACCACTGTCAGAACCCCAATTTTGGGGGTTTAATTTGCAAAAACAGAGAAAGGAACCTTTTGAGATAAAAACTGGAAAACAGGGGAGAAGAGAAGATTTAAAATTTAATTTTTAAACCCTGGACTTTTAAAAATAACAAAAAGGGAATTAAAAATTTCAAATTTACAAAAGCTTGCCCCTAGTTCTCAACGAACAGAAAATTCCCTTTTTGAGTTCGTGGGTTGCTATTTTAGCAACCAAAAATTATGGGGAATCATTCTAGAAGGATTCCTAGGTTAAAAGAAGAAGATCTAATGAGGAAAGGGAAGATTTCTTTTAGGTTTTAGCAATTTCGGAAGTTTCCCATTGCTGTAAATTCCGAAAATCTAAATCTTTGCTGGCTGACACCTCTCCTCCGAAATCTCACAGATTTATGTTTTTGATCTGGAATCTTCTATCCACAGCCCTTATTCCCTCTATTCCGTGAGCAATCAACCCCTAAAAAGGGGATTTCTTCCATTTCGAGAGGGATCTGTTGGGGAATATTTCGGACCTCTCTCTCTATCTCCGTTATGAGCAAATCAGCTTCTATAAAACGGAAGCTTCTACCATTCCAATGGGGACGGAAAACTTTGCATCGGTTCTGGGGAGGAAACTGGAATCAACGGCAGAATCCCTTGACTCGTCTCTCTTCTTTTTCTGGCTTAGTCTCCATCTCTTGCGATTTCTCTCTGTCGCAACTCTCTCGTCGTCTCTCTTCGTCGTGGGAGAGTTCTCAAGCTGTCGCACATTTACTGTTAACCTCTCTGTTTCTTCTGCGCAAGATCAGTCATAAACTCCATTAACTTTGCTGGCTTCAGAAGTGTTAAGACTAATTCTACAGTCTTTCTCACTCATTTAAATCAGGTATTTTCCATGATGCCTTTGGGTCTGGATTTTCTGTTGTAGATTTTCTAGTGTGATGTATAAGTATGTTTTGCTATTAATGAAAGTTGTGACTGTTAAAGAGAAAATTGCAAAGTGTTTGCCGAAGTATAATATCTAGATTCATGATTATTGTTTAAGTCCAAGAGATGGTTTAGTTATTTTGAATAAATAATATGTTCTTCATTTCATGTATATCTCTTGTTTCAATATGCGACAAAACCTGTGTTCAATTTTTGGCATTGAAATGTGGTGGATAATTTGGACATCTGCATGTGTAATCTGGAAATTTGTACAAAAAGGATTGCAATCTCATCAGTATCATAGTAGTGTTTAGGTTTTTTAAAAAAAAATCTGAAAAAGGTAATAATAATAATAAAAGAAAGAAAAAAAATCTGAATTTTGTATTATAGAAAATTTGAGTTTAATATTTTGTTAGGAATTTAAAATTTTAGGAACTTTACATATATAAATTTTAGAATCTTAGAAATAGTCTATCTGTATAAATCTTAGTTAAATTAGATTTTTTTTTATTTAGAAACTTTCCTTTTTTTTAAAATATTTAGAAATTTGTAAATATTAGGATTTTAAAAATAATTGCCTTGTATAAAATTTAACAAACTTAGAAATTTTCCTTTTTGTAGATTTATAAATGTTATCAAATTTAGAAACATTTAGAAAATTAAAAACTTTCCTTTTTAAATATTTAGAATTAATTACCTTATATAAAATTTAACAAACTTAGAAATTTTCCTTTTTGTAGATTTATAAATGTTATCAAATTTAGAAACATTTAGAAAATTAAAAACTTTCCTTTTTAAATATTTAGAAATAATTACCTTGTATAAAATTTAACAAACTTAGAAATTTTCTTTTTTTAGATTTGTATATTATCAAATTTAGAAACATGTAGAGAATTAGAAACTTTCCTTGTTATTAAATTTAAAAACTTTCCTTGTTGATATTTAAGAATTTGTAGGATTTTAGAAATAATTCTTTTGTATAAAATCTTAGAACTTTAGAAATATTTTCTTTCTAGGATTTGTATATTAATAAATTTAGAAACCCTTAGAAGCTTAGAAACTTCCTTTTATAGGATTTGTAAATATTTTAGGAAGTTGTAAATAAATAATTTCTTTTTTTGGGTGAAATCTAGATAAGGTAACTGGTTCATTGAGCCAAAAGTGGTTGGGTGCCTAACACCTTCCCAACCACTTAATTGAATCCCCTAACCCAGAAATCTGGTTGAACCAAATTTGAAACTCCCATGTCATTAATTATTTCTCTTGGTGCCCATCCACACCCGAAATCGAACCATGGATGGTGGCGACTCTATTGACCCGAACCGACCCCCACGGGCCGTGTTCTCACAACCACTTAATGAAAAAGTGGAACAGGTTAGTTGTATTATTAATCCACCCTCCAGGAACCTTGATATGGTAGAGCCTCATTGGGCTATGGGGCCTTTTTTTGTTAACTTTTTGGCTTAAAAAAAATCTAAAATGTTTGATTTCATTGTAATTCCATTGATCCTTGTATAATTTAATTAACTGGTTCCTTTGTTTATTTGAATAGAGAACCATTTCCATGTGTTCTTAACTCATATACATACATTTTCTAATATCTTATACATATTTATTAGCAGACAACTTCTGGGATCTCATTTTTACATGCAGTAGAGGGAGGTATCTTTAAGGATCGCATTATACAGGTATAAGTAAGCTTTGATAACATGGACTGGAATCAGTAGCATATTGAATGGTTGTACTTGGTTTTGTTATTTTTGCACTTTGTTGGAGGTATAAATGAAAGGTTTTAGTTTTTAATGTAGTAGGAAATATTTCACCTTCAAAATTGGGATATTTAGTAGGAAATTTGACAGTTGCAACATCTCTTGTAAAAATTAATAAAGAAAAATTTTTAATGAGGAAAATATCTGAAATAAGGGAAATTTGATACTCTTTGGAGTAGAGAAATTTGTTGAATTTGGAAAACAAAATTCATGAATGAGTATAGGTAATTCAACCTTTATTGATTTAGCTGTTGCTCCTCCTTTTGTTGTAACCTTCCCAATCTAGTTCATGTTCTCATAATAGTATTTCTATTTCAGATTTTGAAAGCATTGCTAAAGGTTCTAGTAAGTCAACCATCAGTTTCAATTCTTGCACAATGGAGTGTGGGATGGCTTTTTTGGAAGTTTCTTACTTGTCAAGAAAAGATTCTCATTGACCATGGTTATGATATTTATAATGTAAGGACTTACTATTTTTCCTATGAATATTTATATTGAAGTTTGATGTTGTTTTGACTTTTTTTATTTATATTTTTTGATAACTGGCTGTTCTATTTATACTGCCATCTCTTAAACCTCAGTTAGTTGAGTTAATTTTTAATTGCTTGGATTTATTTATTTTACTGTCTCTATTACTGTTAAAACCACTGTTAGTTTAATGAATGTTAAACTGGATTGATATTACTATATTTCCGATAAGCACATTTTTATAAGGTATTTCTGAAATCTATATATAACAGTAAAGGAGAAGTTCATATTTGTATCAATGACTGCAATTTAACTAATGAGCTATGCCATGAAATTATGAGAATGAGTGACGATGCAAATGTTAAAAGGAATTAGAAATTTAATTTGCCTTTCTGCTAGGGTGTTCTGCAATTGAGGCTATCTCTTTACTTACACCATTAGTGGAGCGCAGAGAGGAGAGAAGATCTCTTCACATGGTTTTTATAAATCTTGATAAAATCTTGTAAATTTTGGAAAAGAAAAGAATACTAATGAGATTTGTTAACCTCATTAAAGACATGCACAAGGGAGCAGTAGCTTAGTGATGGATTGAGAGATAAGTTTTTAACTATCGATAAGTTTACATTTAGGGGCTAATTATGATCCTTATCTCTTTCTTATTATTTTTTTAAAAATTTTCATTCCCTTTGTATACTGTTTAAAATGGCAATTTCAGTGTCTTTTCATGCCCTGTATAGGCTCTAAGTCTTGCTTTTCCTTTTAACAAATTCTAGCTTGAAACTTGAGCATAATATAAAGTTACGATTATAAATAATCAGTGGAATTTCAAGTTTATGGTGTACAAGATTCATTGGATATGGATTTGAATATGAATCGTTGGTTTTTAAGTTTCGATCGAATTCAAATTAGAGTGGATCCATTCCATATTCTATCCATTGCAGCCCTAATACCTCCTGGAAGAATCCATTGGCACTTTGGCCATCAACCAAGGGATCCCAACCATTTGACTACTCAAGTTGGATGAGTGGAGAGGAAGTTTTCCCTTATACCTCCTTGGCTTGACCAATACTCAGCTGACTATCAAAAGAATTGAATGCATTCCAAATGCATCGAACCTTTTCTTGCTTTCACATCAAGGTAACTTGACACGTTTCCAAATAAAATCATAGATTGGAAAACACTCGCCCCTATCCCTTGAGCCAAAAAAAAGAAAAAAGAAACCTTAATCCCAACAACATTTTCATGTTTTGATGAGGTCAATATTATCAAACCCTTCAGAAACTTAGCGTCCAAAAGTTTACAGCTTGTCTTATTAATGCTTTTAATAACAACCATAGATCCATCTCTCAAGTTCCCTTGGTAGATAGCAGAAAAGTTGATCTTCCCCAACAAATTTTCACCTGTGATAAGTACTAAGTTGCTGAATCCACCTCTTCAGATTGAACCTGCATAACACTTTTAATGCTTCTCAGTTGTATCGTCAGATACCGTTTCGTACTGGTACAGTCACTACTGGTACCATGGTCAGTATCATCAAGAATTTCAATCTTGCTTGGTAACATCAACATCAGTCAATTATATGTTATCATATATTTACAAATTTTGAGCAATCTTTTAAATTTATAGAATGGAAAATAATGTATATACCTAATTAACAGAACATTGATCCCTGATAATTATTCCGAATTATTCAATATTTTTAAAAAATTTAAGAATAAAATATTTTTAAAAATTTGCGGAATAAATAATGGAATGCATAATTGAAAATTTTTATTTCTAGAATTATTTTCCTTTATTCTATATATTTTACCTTTTCTTTTTAAATTTTACATTTTTTAATATTAATTTCTATTATTTTATTAAAAATTTAACTAAATGTAATCTTTATAAAAATCATCACTAGTTGTGCTTTAATATATAAGTCGCTAATTTCTATTTTAATTTTTTTTCAATTTTTAGGTAGCTAATATAATTTTAATTTTCGTATTGTATTTAAATTAATTTTTCAATTTAAAGTTATAGAAATAAATTATCTTATAGAAGTAGGTTTGGTAGAAGATATTCATTTGGTAGAAGAAGGTTTCTGGTTTAGAGAGTACATGGAGGTTAAATCATGCCTAAGCATGACGTGTTCAAATCTTTAAATAGACTATCTTTCAAAAGTACTTGCTACTGTACATGAAGGATTATTATGCTTAAGCATTGCGTTTTCAAATCATTTAATAGACTATTTTGAAAATCTTGGTACCTGCTACAGTTCTGGGCACAGCCATTGCCAGCATGTACTAGCGGTACATTCTGGGTCTAGTATAGCTGAACCACACTGATATCCTTTTTCTCTTTCAAAGAGCCTTTTTTTTTTCTTTTGTTCTAGACTATGGTATAGAGAAAATAGGATAAAAAAGACAATAAGAAAACAGTGAAGTCCCCGTTCTCTTTATCTCTCCTTTTCTTGTCTTTATCTCTATCCCTTTATCCCTCTCCCTCTCTCTCTCTCTCCCCCTTCCCTCCCTCCCTTTCTCTCTCCCTCCCCCACTCTCTTTTTATATTTTTAATGAGACAATCGGTTGATATCACTTAGAATGTAATGGCACAGGCTGTTATCTGAATCTTTTTATTTTTTTTGATCGGTAATAAAAAGGATTATATTAAGGCTTAAAAAAGCAAGGAGTACAGAAGTTAAACAGTACATGATCGGTGTACATGATCCGTTCTACAAATCACAAAAGTTCCACACTCAAGAAACTCATGACGAATCATCCCTTTACAAGATTCATAACTCGATGCCCATTACAGTAGGTAGTTGAGAGATGATTCCAATAAACCCCAAAATGGACTAGATGAATCTTCGAAAATTCTGTTGTTTCTCTCTTTCCATAATGCCCAAAGAATAGCCGCTGGTGCCAAATTTTCACAATACATCGTACCTGAGAACACCTTTGCTATAATCCAATGACTGCAGCACTTGAATTAAATCTCTAGGCTGCACCCATAATTTGCCAAATCTTTGTAGGATAACAGACCACAAATCATGTGCAACCTTACAGTGAACAAACAAATGGTTTACAGATTCCAAATCAGATTTGCACAATACACATTTGTGTGGGATTTGCCACCCTCTTTTCATGAGGTTATCTAATGTCAATACTCTCCCCAGTGCTGCTGTCCATATAAAGAACCCAATTTTGGATGGAAGATTAGGCTGCCATAGCATTTCTGAGAGCATAAATCCGATGTCCTTCTTGGCTAGATGCTTGTAGAACCCTTTTACAGTAAACTCACCTGATCTGTTCCTTACCCATTTCATCCCATCTTGATTTGAGTTTGGCTGATGGCCATGAATGCTTGCGAATAGTTGAGCAAGAGAGTCAATTTCCCAATCAAACAGGTTCCGTCTAAAATTAAGATTCCAATTTCATCCACTCCCATCATAGGAACATAGCTCAGAAATGTACATCTGCAAAGAAGTAGTAATGCTAAAGAGATCGAGAAATTTGGCTTTTAACGGCTATTCCCCACACCATATATCTTCCCAAAATCTTATTCTATCTCCTTCCCCCAACTCATACCTCAAACTAGAGGTAAGGTGTGAGGAAAATTTACCAATAGGCCTCCAGAGGCTACATCCAATATAGCCATTCACACGACTTGGCAGCTAATCATTGGGATTTTAGTTGTACTTGATTGTAATCAGCTTCCCCCACAAACTTGTAGGTTCTTTCCCATACCTCCAACTCCATTTGGATAAAAGGGACTCATTAAAGAGTCTCAACCTTTTGACACCCAATCCTCCTTTTTTATCTCTACACACCTCCTCCCAACTCACTAGGTGATATTTGTTTGTTTCATCCCAACCCTTCCAAAGAAAGTTTCTTTGGATTCTTTCAAGACTTTTCACTACTGATGTCGGGCAAACCAAAGAAGAAAACAGATAAGTCGGGAGATTTCCCAAAGAGTTTTTAATAAGAGTCATCTTTGTACCTTTCGATAGGAAGTTACTTTTCCAAGATGCTAGTTTCCTTTGCATTCGGGAAATCACCGGCTCCCACACCACTTTTGATTTAGAAGGCGCCCCAATTGGTATTCCAAGATATGGAGTAGGTAGAGAACCTTCACGACAACCCAACAAACAGCGTAGCTCGTTTGCTCCCATGCCACTCCCCACAATGAACATCTCACTTTTTTGCAAATTTACCTTCAACCCTGATTTAGCTTCGAAACACAAGAGTAATGCTCTAACATTCAGCACTTGAGAGGATTGGGCTTTGCAGAAAATCATTGCATCGTCTGCAAAAAGAAGACGAGATATATATAGGCGACCATCTCCAAAAGACACACCTTCTATGAGCCCTATCGACTTTGCTCTTTCGATGAGCTTGCTCAATGCCTCCATGACAATGATAAACAACAAGGGGGAGAGTGGATCACCTTGCCTCAACCCTCGAGAGGAGCCAAAGAAACTCGCTGCAGCAACATTAATGAGAATCGAGAAGGACGCTGAAGATACACAGAAGGAAGATTGGGTATTTCATAAAAAGTATATTTGATCAGCCTAGTTTGGAACCACTGTGTACTGGCCAGCACAAGCTGGTATTGTTTTGTACTAATTGAGACTTAAAAACAAGGATTCAGCCGGTTTTCCATTTTCACGTGCTCAAGTAAATTGGATTCAAATATGAATTCATCTGTTCAATTTAATAATAGCTTGCAGGTAAACTTAATTTTTCTTAGTTAATGCCTTTTTAGGTGCCCTAAAAATTCAATACTTAAACAATGTGACGAACTATCTTGTCGCTCTTTTTATGTTGTTGAAAGAACTTTTGATTAGATGTGTCATGGAATCTTTTAAGGACTAGCATATTATTTTACAGGAGGAAAGAATTGCCTTTCTATACCCCACTGATAGTTGTTGGTTTGTATAACATATAGACTCTTCATTTTCACCATGCTTGTGATGATTATTTAGCTTCTACATTTGGAACAAAGATGAAATCTCAAGAAATGAATAATTCTGCATGCTTCATCACAGGCTAAGGGGCTTCTTGTTATTTTTCTAGCATAAAATAATAAACTTATTTTCTCATCAGCTTGGAACTTAATTTAATGCTGGAAGTATTGGAGCATACTACCATATTCCCTACAATTAATTCTGCTGATAATTACACCTATACCATGTCTCAGACTTCCCATTTCCTAAAATTCCTGGCTCACTTTCACAGGCTTCCTATAAGCAAGCATGTGAACTGGTACGAAATGAGCTCGATGGAAGTTGGTTTGACTACATCCCATTTGCTGTGCAAAAAGAATGGGAAAATTGTAAAGCAGGTGTATTGTTTTCTTTCAATTCATGGTTGGAGTCAACATTATGTTAGGTCAATTTGATTTTTGTGTTACTCATTGCATTTATTTTTGGTGTAACATTGTAGCTCTTGAGGAATCTTCACAATCTAAGGATCCTTTTTTTCTCTTGGAGCTTTCCTTCCCCAAAAATATAGCTGATGGTATGTGCATATACACTTAAGTATTTGAACTGCTTGATGTTTTTGTTGTTTTGATCTTGCTCCTGAACATTCATTTGTTCTTCAGTTTTCTTGTGACACTAGCTATTTTAATTTACATGTTGCAGATAATACATTTTCTTCTCTTGGTTGGAAAAGGATGATTGATGCAGTCAAGGTTGATATTTCTAATATGTTCCATGGGAAAGTACATGGTTTGAGGTTGTCATGGTTTCAATATTGTTACTGAGTATATGAACATCTTAAATATGTTTTCTGCATATATAATTCTGCATGTGGATACATAAAATCCAAATGCCCCTACTTACTAGATATGTAGGGTAGGCTTAGGCGGGGTTGGAGGCCATATATAAAAGTTATGATCACTCATTGTCCAAGCTCTCCCAGCCCGACGATTGGGCTTGTAGAATTATGACCAAGCCCACCCACTAGAGAACTGTAAAAGCCTAAACACATACTGCCTGAACTAGATATTACCTTTACTTGAAAGAAAACTTGCAATTTTTTGTTTTTACCAATAATAAAACATGCTATAATAGATTAGGAAAGCAATATAAAGATAAGCATGGTTCGTTGTGCCAGCTAGAAGCGGCACAGAAACCACTTCATTTCAATGTATTTCTAAAAGCTCCCTTATTTCGACTGGCATAGGCGAACTATGCCTTGTGATTGTTGAGATTCAGACAATTTCAACATGTTATGTGTGCAGTCAAAATTTTTAGATTCCACATGGGACACATGACATGCCATGCGGAATATGTAAAATGGTAGAAAAGCATGAGGGGGAGAGAATGAAAAGAGAAGAGAGTTGCGGAGGAAGGCGACGAGGAGGGGGGGCAAACTGTCGCCCTCCTCTGCTCAATAGAGAAAATAGGGGAAATTCAGAAGGAAAGAAGAGAGAGGGTGGGGGGAACGGGAGGTGCAGAATTTGTACAAGGGGGTAAAAAAACACAAGGGGTAAGAGAGAGAGATATGAGAACATAGAAGAGAGTGGATTTGGAGGAGGCCAACGAGGAGGATGTGGCTCATTGACCCCCTCCTTTCCTCATTAGGAAAAAAAAATGAAATACAGAAGGAAAGAAGAGAGAGAGAGTGAAGAAGGGGGAGAAAAAGATAGAAGCAAGAAAAAAGGAAAGGGGGAGAGGTGGCACATACCTGGTTGGCGTTGTCACCTTCCTCGTCGTCACTTTTTTGACTGCTGCTCTTCTTTTGTGGAGAAAGAAGTGCATGTCTTTTTATTATATTAACTTTTATGAAGTATATATATATACCACTATATCTAGGATCTTAATTTTTGTGCTTTAGAAAATAAACTAAACAAAATAGAATCAGAAATAAACAGCGGAAACAAATAACAAATTGAAAATTGATTGATTGATTAAACAGATCAATAGATCTGATCAATTGATACTCTAATCAACAATGAGCCAATCAGATCCAGAATACTTTCTCTGGCATACAGGGAGATGCCAGGGTAACCTTTCTTTCCTTAGAGGTACTTAGTTCCTTTCTTCTGTTCCGGTCTAGCAGAGGCTGTAGTGCCTACTAGACGACCCTTGTTCTAGATCGGATTGTTTTCAAATAGTCAAGGGGCCGAGCCAGCCATGAATTGATCTTGAAAGATTGATTTGTTTAATTGATTAGATCTTGAAAAAATTAGAAAACCGGCGGCAGAGCCGCCCGTCGTAAGCAAATCTGTGGAACCACAGCCGTAGCACCAACCACGAAATCCACTTGGCGTGTGTGCTTACAAGTGAAGGATTGAAGAGATAAAACTTGATTATATTGATTGAACTAAAAAGTGCATATGATTGAGTACCAAAACAAACTACGTTAAGCATGAAGTTGAAAATACAAATACATATGGAGAATAACAATTGAAACTAGGACTTGACTTGACAAAAGGTAGAAGATTGAGATGACTTGAAATAAAAGACTTGGATGATTGAACTTACAAGACTCAGGGGAACTTCTAGGAACCTTGGTCTTGAAAGTTGATTGTCTTGAGATTGAGATTGAGATTGAGAAAGAAGAAGAAGATCCGAATCCTTTTGAGAGGAGTTTCGGTATTGGAGATTGAGAAGTTAGAAGTTGCTTGAATGGAAGAAGGAAGTCCCCTTAAATAGACAAGAGAGACCTATGGACTTGAAAAAAAATTTTGACATCCGAATAGTAACACTATTCACTTCCCGCTACAGTGAACAGTGATTGCTACATTAACATGTCTTGATTGTCTTGGAAATTGCCATTTGTCAAAAATCTGATTGGTCTTCAATGATTGTTGTAATTGCTACTTGTTCTTGATTAATCCAGACGAACACAGAGGTCATCCGGGTCATTTGGATCATAGTCACCTACTGATTCATCTTCTTTTGGTTCAACTTCTTGGACTTGAGAATCTACTGCTAACAGGGCTTCTTGTAAAAACTTCTTATATTGATCTTTTGTCATTGCTCCGGCTAAACCAGCTTGTACTTGAGACTTAGTCATGAGAAATTGTTCTTGCTCTGGTCCTTTGACTTTCTTCTGCTTTTGAGTTCTTGAGTGTCCGAGTAACCATTGCTTGACTTGAGGTATGGTGGCACTGGTGGCATCAAATTTGTCCCACCACTTGGTTCGAAATTGTCTTGATAATAATGGAAAAGCTTCATTGTGGTTAATTGTATAATCACAACTGACAATCCAGGATAACTTGAAATTGATATAAAAATGAAATAAAGCAGGGAAATTGTTAAGATGGGGTTTGGGATTTTGAAAATGCTTGGCAAAAAGAGAAAATCCTTGTTCAACTGGTTCTGGTAGGTTTTCAGGAATGGGACCAAAGTAAGACCACCATCTTAAAACCAGGTTGGAATTGTATCAACAAATTGATGCTTGAAAAGCATAAGCCATGAATGACTTGAGGGTTTAAGGAAAAAGGTATTGTACCAGGCTTTGCAGTAATCCCAATAATTGTAAAATTGCGGTTCAAAGTTTTGAGAAAAACTTATTGGGGTAATTGGATGGTCACCCCATGAAGACAGATTATGGACTTGAAGGATCTGAGAGGTTGAATGAGTGATTGCCGGTTCTGGTCCAGTGGAATGATAGGGCTTGATCAAAACTGATTTTGTATCTACTAAAATAAACTCATAAAATTTTTGACTTTTACTTGAAAAACCCATTGGAAATTCATAGTCATTTGTAAAAGAATGGTTTTGGAAATAGTTAAAAGCACACCGATCTGGATTGAGATGATAGAGCTCTTCTTCAATTGTAAAAATTGAAAGAGAATTTGATTTTTTCAAATAATTGGATTGATTTGCAGAAAATGATTTTGCTGATTGTAAAGGTGTGAGACCAGTGTTGGTTGCCACAATTTGACTTGCTGTAGGAGCATTTGCTATGTGCTTATTTTTTGAAATTTTTCTCACAACCTCTTTGAATGGTTGTGAAGTCAGAGCCAACTCTTTTGCTTGTTCTAATTGAAGCAATTGGATTTTGAGATTTTCTTCTTCTTTCTCCATTTGAGTAGACCATTGTTTTGATGTTTGACTGGGTAACTTTGGTGAAGCTTGTCTGGTTGGAGGATTTGTACTTGGACTGGTAGATTGAATAGAGTTTGGATCTTGGGCAAATTGAGCATAAGATTGTGGGGTTGTATATTGAAGAGTGGATGATTGAGTTTGTTAAGCATGCTGGGTTCCAAGCTTAAGCTTGGCCCAACTGCCTTCCTTGCATGACCCCAAGTCGCGTTGCCGTTTAAAGGCTGTCAGTGTGATTAAGGCCAAGTTTAGGCGTAAATCGTTGACAGTCCGGGGAGAAGGATAATTAGGACTAAAATAGAAGTTAAATGACCAAAATACCCTTATGAACGATATGAGGAGAAGTATGTCTCAGAAAACGCTTAATTTAGGACAAACATTAAACGTAGAAGAAAATAACTTAAATAACTGGACAATTCCCAAAGTACCCATAGATTAAGTTTATAAAAAAGGTAGTTTTAAATTCATTTCAGATTATTCAATCAAAACAGTAGAACAAACAATCTCAATAACCAATGAATACGAAAAAATCAATCTTTTAAGGCAAAAGACCTTAGACAAACATAGACAAAAATACAATTATATTCACATAGGAATGGTACATGTTGCAATTAAACCATTAACAAGACAAGGCTTAAATACTGAAATCTTATTATGTTTAAGAGACTGTAGACACAATCAGTTCAATGATTCTCTTAGGAATAATAGAATCAAGCTTATGCAATGGTCCAATTTACTTCAGTTGTTTCCCAAATTTTTTTGTATCTCTTACAGATCCAGGAATTCTTCAATCTTTAGTCTTAAACCTTAAGTCATCGGGATATGATATGCTTTCGGGATCACTCCCTTTTGCTATCATATATAGAATCCACTACAAAGCAATGTCTACAATGGCTGATCCATTAGTAAGGATCACAAGCCCCAAAGGAGAAACACTTCTTTAAACAAATCACCAAGATTCTAATGTTATAGTCCCAAAGACAATCAAATGGAATGAAGTTAGGTTGCCCAATGAATGATATATACAATTAGCAATTCCTCCACCCAAGAAAGAAAACAAAAAATTAGAACAAATTATCCAACATGAAAATGGTAGTGTAGAAATCAAATTCTCGGATAGAACAACTAAGTTAAATCTTAGGAATCTAGAAGTAGGGTCAAGTAGTCAAAACCCTTTAGGAAATAGAAATCCGTCTTTTACAAGTTCTAGAAAATCATGTTCGTCAATTCCTTCAACTATAGACTTAACAGGTATTAGATATAGAGCAAATATTGTAAAACCAATTTACAAACAAACTCAAGAACCTGAACCCGAAACAGACAAAGAATCAGAAGAACAAAATCTTTCACCAACATATTCCCAAATGCAAGATCCTCATCCTAGCTGTGTAGTAATGGAAAAACAATTTACAATTAGTAAAGAATCTTTAAGAAAAGATTTTTATTCTGAACAAAACAAGTTAAAAAGAAATCAATTCTTTACAAACTACACTAAAGAACAAAGAAATCAAATTCAAGCAAGATATTATGAATTTTTAAATTTGATACAATCAAACAAGTATTTCTTTGACTGGTTCAGTTTTGATTTAACAGTCTTAGAAAAACCAACAAAAATATGGAGTTGTACAGATGGTAAAAATGTTATTTCTGTACATCCTCCACAAGAACAAATTAAATTTAATTTTGATAAAACAGAAATCATAGCTGCACCATACAAGATTAGATGTACTGAAAGAGATCCACAAATTACAAATAAAAATTTAAACAAAATAATAGAACAAAACAATTTTACAAATAAATGTTTACAAACAATAGGCAACAAGTTGATAGAATAGAAACGATACTTCAAAAACAAGACATTACTGTACCATCAACGAAAAAAAATACACCAATCTTCTAGCGGAAATTCCAAAACAATTAACTAAACAATTAGATATTAGGGAATTTGATCAAGAAATAGATAATAGACTTAGAGAACTTTTAATTGATAATACAATAATTCCAGATACCCAAGAACCCCAAGAACTCCATCTTTAAGAATTAAATCGGAAACCAGTGATAAACAAAAAAATTGTATTATGATTGAAAAATCTAATAATTTAGAAATTAATAGAATGAATTGGAAAAATACTAGGAATTATTACCCTAGACCAAGTTTTCCTGACATGCAATTAGAAGAGAAGAATCAATTTACCCAAGCCTCATTCCATCCAAACACAATTTATGAATGGAACATAGATGGTAAATCAGAACATTTAATTATTGAAACACTACAACATATGACAATGGTTAGCACAACTTACAAAATCAAACAAGAAGGTGCACCTAAACAAGCAATAGCCCAAGCCTTGATAGCTGGGTTTACAGGTCAATTAAAACATTGGTGGGATAATTATCTTACCGATATCGAAAGAGTCAATATTTTAAATTTTGTCAAAATAGATGAAAATGAAGAGCCACTTAAGACAAAAGAAGATCAAGAAATATCCAATCCAGTAGAAACTTTAATATATACAATTATGAAAATGTACATAGGAGATCCATCAAAGTTAAAAGATAATTCTTCTGAAATTTTATTAAATCTTAGATGTAGAAAATTACAAGATTTCAAATGGTACAAAGACATGTTCTTATCCAAAGTCTTGTTAAGAGAAGACTGTAGCCAAGCTTTCTGGAAAGTGAAATTCTTGTCCAGATTGCCACAGGCATTGTCTGCAAAAATTAAGTCAAAATTAGCAGAACAATATAAAGGATTAATTCCATACGACAAACTAACATATGGAGATTTAATCTCTACAATTAATTCTGAAGCTTTAGCAATATGTACTGAAATCCAATTAAAAAACAAACTTAAGAAAGATAGTTTAATAACAAAAAAAGAATTAGGAAGTTTTTGTGAACAATTTGGTTTTGAGAAAATATAAACACCTTCAACAAAATCAAAAAAGAGTTACAAATCATATAAAACAAAACCATATAGATCTAGCAAAAAGTACAAAAAATTTAACAAACATCATAAAAAAGAAACAAAAAATGACGACAAGATAAACCAAGTTCATCAAAGAAATCTTCAAAGCCATTTAAAAAAAATTTCAATAAAGACAAAACCTGTTACAAATGTGGAAGAATAGGACACTTCGCAAACAAATGTAGAGTAAAACAAAAAATAAATGAATTAGAAATATCAGATGAATTAAAAAATCAATTAGAAAAAATATTTATAATCAACTCAGATTCAAAACAATCAGAAACTGATTATGAACAATTTAGTGATGAACAATTAAATCAAATTCAAGAAGATGATTTTAAGAATCTGAACAAGATTTGGATACTGAGTCAGAATCTGAGAATGATAAACCGAAACCATGCACAGGAAACTGTTGCAGCAAACCAAGCATTAATATGATAACCAAAGAACAAAATCTGCTATTAGACTTAGTTGATGAAATTCAAAATCCAGAAGAAAAGAGATTAATATTACAAAAATTAAAACATTCACTTAATAAACCAAATACAAATTACTTAGAAAAACAAATAGCTGACAAAACCAAGAACCCATATAATTTTAAAGAAATTATGGAAAGATTTAAGAAGGATTCAAAGGAAGATTTAACCATTCAAGATTTAAAGTACGAAGTAAACCAAATCAAAACTGATTTAAAAGAACTAAAAAATATAACAAATAATTTGCAAGCTTAAATAAATATTCAAAATCATTTAACTTATAACCAAATGAGAAGAATTCCAGAATAAAAAGATGACGAAGCATCTACATCCCAAGATATTGAACAATCCCAAGATATCGGAGAAAAAGAACAATTCTTAGATTTAATTTCAAAAATCAATTATCGAAAATGGATAGTTAGAGTTGATCTAGTAATCAATAAGGAATTCAAATTTAAACAATAGCATTAGTTGATAGTGGAGCCGATATAAATTGTATCCAAGAAGGATTAATTCCATCAAAATACTTTGAAAAAACCAAAGAAAAGCTTCACACTGCAAGTGGAACACAATTACAAATCAATTATAAGCTATCAAATGTCCATATATGTAATGAAAATATTTGTTTCAAGACGCCATTCATTTTAGTCAAAGATTTGAATAGACAAGTCATATTAGGAACACCATTCTTAAAATTAATCCAGCCCTTTACTATTACACATAATGGCTTAGAAACAAACATAGAAGGCAAAACAATTAGTTTTAATTTTGTTACACATCAATTAACTAAGGAAATAGACATCTTAAAACAATTGTCAATTACGCAGGAAGCCAATCTGATCCAAAGAAAAGAGAAACAAATCATGTTTCTCAAAGAAGAAATAGAAATTAAAAATGTTGAAAATCAATTAAACAATCCTAGTTTAATTAGTCAAATTGAAAATTTCAAGCAAAAATTAGAAAAAGAAGTATGCTCAGATATTCCAAATGCCTTCTGGCATAGGAAAAAACATGTAATCAATCTACCTTATATTCTTGAATTTAATGAAAATAAAATCCCTACAAAGGCAAGACCAATTCAAATGTCTCAAGATTTATTACAATATTGCAAACAAGAAATTTAAGATTTATTAAACAAAAACATAATTAGGCTAAGCAAATCTCCATGGAGTTGCTCAGCTTTTTATGTTAACAAAAACTTAGAAATAGAAAGAGGAACACCAAGACTTGTAATCAATTATAAACCTTTGAATGACGCATTACAATGGATTAGGTATCCAATTTCCAATAAAACAGATTTATTACAAAGATTACACAATGCAAAAGTCTTTTCAAAATTCGATATGAAATCTGGTTTTTGGCAAATCCAGATTGCAGAGCAAGATCGTTATAAGACAGCATTTACAGTTCCATTTGGCCATTATGAATGGAATGTAATGCCTTTCGGTTTGAAAAATGCTCCTTCCGAATTTCAAAAAATTATGAATGATATCTTCAATCCATATGATAAATTCACAATAATTCATATTGATGATGTATTAGTTTTCTCATCATCAATATCTTAACATTGGAAACATTTAAACCAATTTTACAACATAATAAAACAAAATGGTCTGGTTATATCCAAACCTAAAATTGTTTTATTTCAAACTAAAATAAAATTCTTAGGACATATTATTCATCAAGGAACAGTTCGTCCAATTGAAATGTCACTTTCCTTTGGCGACAAATTTCCAGATGAAATCAAAGATAAAAAGAAATTACAAAGATTTTTAGGAAGTCTTAACTATGTTACAGATTTCTTTTCAAGTTTAAGTCAATCAGTCCAATTGCTTAGAAAGAGACTAAAAAAGACTCCTAGTCCCTGGACTCCGGAGCATACAGAAATTGTTCAAAAAATCAAGCGTGAAGTTAAACACTTGCCATGTTTAACTCTACCCCATCCTGATGCACCCAAGATTGTTGAAACAAATGCATTAGATATAGGGTACGGAGGAATACTCAAGCAAAAGATCAATGATAAAGAACAATTAGTAAAATTCACAAGTGGAACTTGGAATCAAATTCAACAAAATTATTCTACAATCAAAAAAGAAATCCTATCAATGGTTTTATGTATTTCAAAGTTTCAATCAGATTTGCTCAATCAAAAGTTTTTATTAAGAATTGATTGCAAAGCAGCAAAAAGTGTTTTACAAAAAGATGTAAAAAATTTAGCATCAAAACAAATATTTGTAAGATGGCAAGCAATTTTATCTGTATTTGATTTTGATATTGAGTTTATTAAAGGAGAAAACAATTCATTACCTGATTTCCTAACCCGAGAATTCTTACAGAGCCAAGATGCCAAGACAGTTACCAACCAGTTGGGCCAAGCTTAAGCCTGAAACCCAGCATGCTCAACAAACTCAATCATCCACTCCTCAATATACAACCCCACAATCTTATGCTCAATTTGCCCATGATCCAAACTCTATTCAATCTACCAGTCCAAGTACAAATCCTCCAACCTGACAAGATTCACCAAAGTTACCCAGTTAAACATCAAAACAATGGTCTACTCAAATGGAGAAAGAAGAAGAAAATCTCAAAATCCAATTGCTTCAATTAGAACAAGCAAAAAAGTTGGCTCTGACTTCACAACCATTCAAAGAGGTTGTGAGAAAAAATTAAAAAAATAAGCAGATAGAAAATGCTCCTGCAGCAAGTCAAATTGTGGCGACTAACACTGGTCCCGCACCTTTACAATCAGCAAAATCATTTTCTGCAAATCAATCCAATTATTTGAAAAAATCAAATTCTCTTTCAGTTTTTATAATTGAAGAAGAGCTCTATCATCTCGATCCAGATCGGTGTGCTTTTAACTATTTCCAAAATCATTCTTTTGCAAATGACTATGAATTTCCAATGGGGTTTTCAAGTAAAAGTCAAAAATTTTATGAGTTTATTTTAGTAGATACAAAATCAATTTTGATCAAGCCCTATCATTCCACTGGACCAGAACCGGCAATCACTCATTCAACCTCTCAGATCCTTCAAGTCCATAATCTGTCTTCATGGGGTGACCATCCAATTACCCCAATAAGTTTTTCTCAAAACTTTGAACCGCAATTTTACAATTATTGGGATTACTGCAAAGCCTGGTACAATACCTTTTTCCTTAAACCCTCAAGTCATTCATGGCTTATGTTTTTCAAGCATCAATTTGTTGATACAATTCCAACCTGGTTTTTAGGATGGTGGTCTTACTTTGGTCCCATTCCTGAAAACCTACCAGAACCAGTTGAACAAGGATTTTCTCTTTTTGCCAAGCATTTTCAAAATCCCAAACCCCATCTTAACAATTTCCCTGCTTTATTTCATTTTTATATCAATTTCAAGTTATCCTGGATTGTCAGTTGTGATTATACAATTAACCACAATGAAGCTTTTCCATTATTATCAAGACAATTTCAAACCAAGTGGTGGGACAAATTTGATGCCACCAGTGCCACCATACCTCAAGTCAAGCAATGGTTACTCGGACACTCAAGAACTCAAAAGCAGAAGAAAGTCAAAGGACCAGAGCAAGAACAATTTCTCATGACTAAGTCTCAAGTACAAGCTGGTTTAGCCGGAGCAATGACAAAAGATCAATATAAGAAGTTTTTACAAGAAGCCCTGTTAGCAGTAGATTCTCAAGTCCAAGAAGTTGAACCAAAAGAAGATGAATCAGTAGGTGACTATGATCCAAATGACCCGGATGACCTCTGTGTTCGTCTGGATTAATCAAGAACAAGTAGCAATTACAACAATCATTGAAGACCAATCAGATTTTTGACAAATGGCAATTTCCAAGACAATCAAGACATGTTAATGTAGCAATCACTGTTCACTGTAGCGGGAAGTGAATAGTGTTACTATTCGGATGTCAAAATTTTTTTTCAAGTCCATAGGTCTCTCTTGTCTATTTAAGGGGACTTCCTTCTTCCATTCAAGCAACTTCTAACTTCTCAATCTCCAATACCGAAACTCCTCTCAAAAGGATTCGGATCTTCTTCTTCTTTCTCAATCTCAATCTCAATCTCAAGACAATCAACTTTCAAGACCAAGGTTCCTAGAAGTTCCCCTGAGTCTTGTAAGTTCAATCATCCAAGTCTTTTATTTCAAGTCATCTCAATCTTCTACCTTTTGTCAAGTCAAGTCCTAGTTTCAATTGTTATTCTCCATATGTATTTGTATTTTCAACTTCATGCTTAACGTAGTTTGTTTTGGTACTCAATCATATGCACTTTTTAGTTCAATCAATATAATCAAGTTTTATCTCTTCAATCCTTCACTTGTAAGCACACACGCCAAGTGGATTTCGTGGTTGGTGCTACGGCTGTGGTTCCACAGATTTGCTTACGACGGGCGGCTCTGCCGCCGGTTTTCTAATTTTTTCAAGATCTAATCAATTAAACAAATCAATCTTTCAAGATCAATTCATGGCTGGCTCGGCCCCTTGACTATTTGAAAACAATCCGATCTAGAACAAGGGTCGTCTAGTAGGCACTACAGCCTCTGCTAGACCGGAACAGAAGAAAGGAACTAAGTACCTCTAAGGAAAGAAAGGTTACCCTGGCATCTCCCTGTATGCCAGAGAAAGTATTCTGGATCTGATTGGCTCATTGTTGATTAGAGTATCAATTGATCAGATCTATTGATCTGTTTAATCAATCAATCAATTTTCAATTTGTTATTTGTTTCTGCTGTTTATTTCTGATTCTATTTTGTTTAGTTTATTTTCTAAAGCGCTAAAATTAAGATCCTAGATATAGTGGTATCAATAATTGTTAAGGTCCTTTATAATATCTCTTTATAATTGTTATCAATAATAATATATCATAATTAGCATTTAAATATTAGTTTTTCTAATTTTTATAACATTTTTATGTGTTTATAATTTTATTGCTTTTTTCAAAATTTTAAATTTTTATGAATTTTTCATCACAGCAGCATGAAAAATGTTGGGGCACGAGTGGCGTGCTGCCGAAATTTTGGTGGAATGGCATGTGTTGCCACACCTTGATTCCAAGTATATAATATATCCCATTCTAAGACCTCCAATGACTACCCTTACTGTAATTTTTGTCCAGATTTTATCCACGAATTTAAACTTTACCTAATTACCATATTTGCTTAATTATTATCAAATATAAGGCCCCTTAAATAAGTACTATTACTAAAAACACCCTTTTCCCCTTTAATGGATCACATATCCAGCTATTTAAATTCAGATTAAGCCCAACTTAAATCCGATTAAGTTCTTATGCCCAATGGTCACTTTCGTCATCTAGAATAATTAGGAAAAGTCTAAACTACCCTTAGATAAATTTTTAGGTCATATCACACGGTCCTTCATCAAAATGGCACTGAAACCAGCATGATAAACCTTGCAAATAAGAGACCTGCTATGCAAGGGAGATTAAATATACATGAACACTAGAACACAAGCTTGTTGGGTTTCAAAATCCTAATTCAAGCACTTTTGGCATATGAAATATTATATATAAAGAATTGCATCTAGTATTATTTATAATATATAGAATGAACATCAGGCTAGGCAGGGAAGTTATGAGAAATTCCCATTAATAACCAAGCCTGCCCAAAACTTTATTGCATGGTGTTAAAACTAGGCCAATTTCTAGTAGTATCAGCCAAGTTGACTTGGTATTAGCCATGATTGAGCCAATACGGAGCCTTGATACTCTGGTATATTTGATATTGATTGATGCTGGCTAATACAACTCATTGGTCTTGACAAGCTTGTGATGAGCCATTTTTGAGCTCAATCGAGTTACCCTGCCGGTATTGGCCGAGTAAACCTGGTATCTGTTGTATCAACAACAAGCGATACCAAGGTCCATACTGAGTCCTAAAACCTTGATTCGTTAGGCTTTTAAAAATGTGTTTAGCTTGACACTATGGATGACCAATGGATGAGCAATGGATGAGCAAGCCCGTCTCACCCAGCCCATGAATAGCCCTATGGATACGCATAGAGTTATGAGAAGACTAAAAATAATAATGGGAACTTTACTGATATATACAACTTTGAAATATTTAGCTTGACACTATGGATAACCAATGGATTAACTTCTTAGTGAAGTGATATACAAAATGCACAACTTATTAATTAAAACAATAGTATTTATTTTTGTGCTTATTGGTAAATATGGTTAATAAACATCTTGTATAAACTGCAACGGCAGGATGTGACACTTCTATTCATTATAAAAAAATTTAATTGTATCAGTTGATAAGTTTGCAACATAGGATATGCAATCGATGGGTCAATACTAATTTGATGCACTTGATACTATTAAGAAAATACTGAAAAAAGAAAAAAATTAGAAATTCAAAACTAAAACAAAATAACAACCTGTAAATCTATTTTTTAAAAATTTATTTCAAAAAAATGAAAAGAAAAATTTAATATATTTAATGAGTGAATGTTATTTTATTGATAATATTATACTAACAATTTTTAGTTCAAGCAAAAAGGTTTATGATCAATCCTATTAATATTATTATTATTTTTTTTGGGTGTGGAATATATAGTCAACTTTTGTGGAATATGTAGTCAACTTATATAATCTATCAGTCTGATAAATTTATTAAAATCTTAAATGCCATGTACAATATTAGAGTTTTATCTATGATTGATCGTGTATTTTGTATCTTAAAAATAATGTTTCATCCTGTTGCATAAATTGTGAAATCATATATATGGCTATTTAATAGCTGAAAAGTCTTGGACCCCCTTCTGGAAAGTGGAAATGGTTGTTGGTGAATTCCAAGTGAGCAGATTACACACACACACACACACACATTACTTTTTCCTAAACCAATGAAATATATATATAAATTTATCACCCTCCAAGCATCTAATGTCTTAGACGAAGAGAAGTTCTAACACTCCGGCTCACTAAGACATGCTCAGAAATACGTATCAGGTTTTTTTTTTTTTTTTCTTTTTTTCCTTTCTTCTTATTCTCTTTTAATTTTTTACTTTTGAAATTTTAATCATAACATTTATTTTCTCTTGCTCTATGTGCACATGCATATATTCTTGTACTCTTTGCAATTTCAAGGTATGTTCTCTTCTATGAAAACATTAACTTGCATATTAGCATTCATATCATCTAGTTCTAAAACCTTACCTACTTACCTGGATGCATATTATGTTTATTCTCTGATGCAATGTTATCATCATGACAATATATAAGATCAGCTTGTAGATGTCCATGCAAGCATGTATACTTCACAATTTCAAGGTTTGCATGTGAATCTAGTTCTAAAGTTTTACCCATATTTATCTTGCTCAGGGATGTAGTCAATGTTGGTTTTCTGTGGTGAACCATATTTTTATCACATTAAGGTTAATCAGACTGTTGAAATCATCATGGCAATTTACAATTCAGGTTTTTGTTCTTCATCATCAACTCAAGAAATTTATTTTCAATGAAGATACTCTAGAAAATCCCTTGCTACACTTGAGAAGCAATTCCTTGGAAACTGTAGGACCAAAAAGTGGCTTAGATACTTCATTGTCAACATTTGGAACAGAGATGGCATTAGGTTGGTTATTATTTACATTGTTTCTAGTTGGTCCCTGGTGGTTTATCCCAAGCTGATAATTCTTTGTCATATAATTCCATAAAATTTTCTCAGGCCTTGGAGTTCCTTGCAAAATCACATCTTCCAAAAATGGGGTGAGGGATATCTACTTGATACCAGAGGTTAAAGGAATTTCTGGCAAGTTGTTTCTTGTGGAGAAGATTTCTATTCACACTCAGAGAGGAGTTGTAATTGCTATTGCTCCACTGGCTGGATTAATTGTAAGTTTAATTATACATGGACTTGTCTGGAGCTCAATGTACTACCATTAGATTTTAAAGTTCACTTTAAGAATGTCAAGTGTCGACAACTGTCAACTATAGCTTTTCCATTTCAGGAGCATTCTTTCTTTTTGTTTCACGTTTGAACCAAAAACTCTTCATCTACTTTTCATTTCAGGTTTGGGGCCAATCTTGATATTTTAGGTTTTAAGTATGAAAGATGATGGTTCATTACTAACCTGGGTATTTGAGTTGGAACTTACCCATGCTATTCAAAAAATTCAAAAGGTTACTATTTGGGAACTGGAAGAATCCCATCAGATACAACTATTTATTGTTTCCATGCGATGTTGTGTGTTATAAGTTGTCAGAAGCTGGGCCTTCATGCACATGCATATGATATTTTTCATTTGTACCTATGCTGTACTTCATCTGCAATAATGATGTGAAGTACTTGCCCTCTGTGTGTTAATTATGTGTAAGAGGTCATATGCTTTGCACTCCATAAAATTCCACCTAAATTCACTTATACAGTCTGTTTAAATGGAAGGAAAAGAATAGAAAAGAAAATTGAGGAGGCAAAATTTTTCATTTTAGGGACTTAAAATTGTCTTCCCAAAAGTGAGAAGATTTTAAAAGAGAAAAGAAATGTAAATATCATCAGAATTGAAGGTACAACAAATGCTATGGCCCAACAGCTCTATAAAAATACCTTTACGTGTAAATTTTATTTTCTGGCAGAATGCTGCCATTCTCCAAAATCCATTTTATTTCATCTGTGTAGATTCTTTATTGTATTTTTAAAATCAGAAATAGTTGTCTGCCGTTACCTTACAGCACATGCTACAAATGAATGGCAGAATAAATTATGTCTGACATTGAAAATGTAAGAAACCTTATTTTCTATGGAATTGGTGTTGTGGCATCAAAGATAAGAGGTGCAGGCCTGATTTCTTCATGAATTCCATTGCTTAAGTTTCTGTAACTCATATCAGTTTAAACGTAAACTGGAATATGTTTGGAAAATATATACCCAAGAACAAACATTAGATACCTTTTTAACAGTCTGCCCAACATATACATCTTTTTGGCTTTGAGGGACCATCGCTTGGTGTGGTGGTAAAAGACTCAAGCTGCCAGCATAAATATGTGGGTTTAAATCGAAGTGTGACCTCTTTACACAAAAATGTCAAAAGTTGGTCCATTTCCAGTATACTTTTCCTGGGACACTGCTCTGGCAGGACCTGCACCTGGTTATGGTCTTTTTAAGTTTTTGTTGGCTCTTGCCTCTTGGATTGATCATTATATGACTCTCCAATTTATTAGGCTCCATATTTTCTCACTGGAATTTAAATAGTTATGCGTTACTCTCTCTCTATGACAAATCCATGGTTTTTCGTCACTATCCATTAAATGTAAAGATCGCCTTTTAGACATATTGGAGAAGCTTCTCTGCATTATTTTTATGAATTGCATCGCTGATAAAATTAACTCCTAAATCTCAAGTGAGATAGGGAAAAGATGACTAATTGTATTTTTGTTTCTATGTTTCTGTTATTTGACTGAATAACTTTTCATATTTGTTTATATAACTTTGCTACTAATCAATACAGGCGAAGATAGATGAGAAACATCCAACATGGCTCCATCTACAAATAAGAGAGTTCACTCCCACATTTGATGCAAGTAAAATCACAAGCTGCAATTTAAATTCTTCTAACCATGTCGCTGATAGAAGATGGACACTTGGTTTTCCAAATTCTGAGGCTTGTGAGGCTGCTCGATTGTTGGTACTTGAGCAAACTAGTAAGCTGAGATCCTCTGTCCTGAGCTTACTTAATCCGTTACTCCAAAATAACTCTTTTAGAAATTTCTCAGACAAACCACATGACTGAAGTTAATGGTCAATTCTTTTTTTTTTTCTTTTTTGTTTGTTTGTATTCATATTACTAACTAGAATTTTGTAGCATTTAATTGTGTGTATGTAAGTGTAACATCCAATAAACTCTTTATGGAATAAACATTGTGGTTTATTATTCTAATGATAGTTAATCCCTTAAGGCATTTGTTGATGCTGTGTTTAGTTAATCCCTTATGGCATTTGTTGATGCTAAGTTTAGTTAATCCCTTATGGCATTTGTGGTTGCTGAGTTTCAATCTTGTATAAGCTCTTGCCATCGGCAATAATATATATTACATTATGTAAGGGGAGGTGCTGGCATTGGCATGGATGAGGAAGTCTTAAATCTTATCTGGTAGCTTTGTCAAAGATGAGCTACCCTTGCTAATAACATTAGATAAGCATTAATATTACAGTGTAAGTGTGGAAATCATGCAAATGCTAGAGATGACAGAATTCTTGCACTCATCTGATGTTTTAATTGGGGCCTCGTGCACAAGAACTTTAGTGCCTGAGTTGTTTTCCATTTTTAGGATATAGAACTGCCTAAGAAAGCCTGAACTAAGGCAATCACCGCATTTTTTTTCAGTAGAAACATATTCATGCACAGACCTATGCTTAAATTTAGTCATTTTCTGGGACACAAATGCCATTTTCTAATTTAAACCACCATCTTTTATACTCTAATTTATTTATTTTATCTTTGTTTTAATAAAAAAAATGAATTTTTACTTGTTAATGCTTGTGGGAAGGTTTTTTCTACTGTTTCTATGCTATGTGTTTTCCTGATCATTGAACAGCAGCTCTGACTTCAAATTTTCTGAAAGAAGATCAAAGGTGTACTTTTCCGGTATGTAACTTAAACTTTTGTAACTTATTCCTTATGGAAACAATCTACAATGTCTCTTTCATGTTATTTTAATGTCTCTACTGAGAACCTTTTGCTATTAGTGTGAATTTGATCTTATAAATTACATCTTTTTCCATGCCAGTTTGATGTTAGTTTCCTGTGCCTTGATGTAAGATCTGGTCCCTAGGTTCAAATGTTTAAAATTTTCACAATTTTAGGTAACAGTTGTGTAAGACTCCAATATGTTGGTGGCCACATGAATAGGCTTTGGTAACACTCCTTGGTAGGTGTAAATTTTCAATCCTGGTTTCTAGATTCAGGCATTCCTTACCATCACTCTTGAATCCCAGCCATTAATTAGCGTAATTCATTGTCTGAAATGTGATGCCTAATTGATGAATGCATGTGACTCCAATGGCTAGAATTCGCATATTTCCTAATAGGCGTTGTGGGAATGAATGGGAATAGGTTTTTTGTGGTGTGTGTATACTTTTCTACAAAATATTGAGTTTATTTTCCTTTATATTCTTACAACTTCCCGCTATCTAAAAAGATAGCCGAATTTGGGAGCAAGATGAAGCTGTGTGAGGTAGTCTGTTCATACTTTATCTCATCTGGTCCTTGGGCTTCTGGGCAGATCAATGGCCAGTCTATATAATCGTCTAGTTCTGTTGAGAATGTAATGAACCATGTGGTTAGCAAATCACACTCTAGTCTCTCCATGTGTATATTATAAAAGATTCATTTAGCTGCATTTGGATTTCGAAAGAAAGAATATAAGATCTTGTAATCTTTCTTGCATTATATTGCGTTCTATGTTTGTGTTGTGAATCTTGCAACGATAATAGTAAGAATTAGAGAGAACACAGAAAATTTAAGTGGTTCGGCAATGTGCCTACGTCCAATGTGTACGGCAAAGAGAAAAAGTCTATTAGGGTTACATCAATGTATATATACCAACTCTAAACCCGGTATTTTTTAAATCTCAAAAATACGCTGTACCAAACCTCCACATAGCTAGTTAAATTAAGTTAGCAAGCCGAGGTCTCCTTCGTTAATAGAACTAACTAGACAAAGCACTACGCCAACTAAGAGCTCCCAGACTGTCGATACTAATTATATCTAGACATAATAAGTTTGCTCGGGTGTTAAAGCCTTCTGACCATATTCCCGAGAGCCCCGAGAACCTTAATAACCTTAATTTCTGATAAGGTGTCAGTGGAACCGTAAACCTAGTCGGAATCGTTTATGGTTGAGACTAGGATGATTTTTTTTTTTTATAGTCGAGCCCCCAAATTTTCCTTACTTTTGCAACTGTTAAACCGAGTCTTTTTTATTTGAGAGGTCTGAAAATTTATGATAAGAAAAAGGAGACTCTATGGGCTAATAATTTCTTTTCTTTGGGCTGTGCAACTGGAGCAAGGTCCACATCACTTAGAACCTAATGGACCTGAAATTAATCAGGTGATCTTTGAGCTGACGAGAATGAACTTATATCGCTATGAGTATAGTCTATACTACATAGACAAGACACGACTATGACACCTTTAAACTTTGGAAGCGACAAGGCTTTCAGTCAATCAAGGCCGGTCAATCACAAATTTGAACTCGATCCATTATAACAATACGGTGAGCTCTTATTCGTACTTTGAGTTTGTAAATTTATAATGCAAATCTACTAACCAATTTGAAACCATTTGCCTTGTGTCATACTCAGGATAGGTTTCAATTGACCATGTTGTGACTTGAGTTGAAACCAACTTAGACCCATTATTGCTTATAACTTTCATCTTTATTAATGGGTTTGCAACTTGGTTCATAACCAAAGAAATCTTATTATAAAAGTTAAATTAATTTTTTTAAAAAGAGATATAAAGATATATTTAGAAGTGTTATACTAAATTTTATTTTTTTTTAGATTTTCTCTAGTTTACAAAATTATTTTAACATGATTTTTGAGGAATCATTATTTTTTTTTTTTACTAAAACCATACAATAAATATCTTAAAAAATTATTGCTTTGTTTATTTTTAAGAAGCTATAAAAAGTACACGTCTATTGTAAATATTGTTATACAAATGCTCTTAATATTTTTATTTATTTAAGAGAAAAACCAAGAGAAATGGAGATGATTCGGAGACTGAGAAATAGAGAGTTTTTGAAAACCCTTCATTTGTGTAATTACTATTAAAAAACCGAAGGCAAAAGATTGTGGCTTTTTTTTTTGTGGCAAAAACCCACTAAGGTAGGAATAACCTTAGTGGCACTCCAACGGTGGGAGGAGGGCTGAGGCAGACCCTGACCTGTAGATTAATTCCAAAGAAAATGTTACACAAGCACCGGGGGGGGGGGGGGGGGGGGGGGGGGGTGTGGGGAGGGACTTAAAGCCTTACCCCTGGAATACAATAAGATAAATAAATTATTTCTTAAATGCATACAATCCGGATCGATTCAGAAACAAGCAACCTTTAACTTTAGAAGAAAGGGTTCCTTGTGACTCAAAAATGTATTTGGAGATATTTTCACATCCTTCATTTGCAAGCGCATCCGCAACAGTGTTAGCCTCTCTATAAATGTGGTGCACTATCCGATTTTGGATACAAAGTCTTCCTTTAATTTCTTGCCACCAGAGCATAAACTTCCATGGGATGGAAGCCTTACTGTTAACCATGTCAACGAGGATTTTTGAATCTGTCTCAATAACCAGCTCTTGTAAACCAAATCTATCAGCCAATTGGAGACCATCCCTTAAGGCGAGTACAAATACTCTTTTAAATTAATTAGTCCCATCTTACTAACTACCCTTTAATTTAAGTTTTGTTTTAACTACTTTAACTTAAAATTACTACTTTAACTTCAAATTGAAAATATTCTTCCTTTTTCTCTTAATGATAACACAACTCACCGACAGCTTATATTTACGTACATGTAGGTTCCACCCAAAAGTTGTGTTAGAAGAAAACTTCTAAAATGTAAATGTAAGATCAAACGTAAAGGAAACAGAAAATAGTACCTCTTGTTTCCATATATACATGTACCTCCCTCTCTTCCCATATATATATATATATGCATGCAACGTAATCATTAATGATTCAAAACAAACACTCTAAAATAGGAAATAAAAAGATTTAAATCCTCTACGACAAGCCTGTAAAAGGTGCTCGTCCATAGCCGTTGGATGATTGCCATATCGGCAATTGTTTGCAATAATTTGAATTCATATCATTCAAATTATTGCAAACGATTGCCGACATGACAATCGTCCATATGGCTATGGACGAGCACTTTTTACGGACTGGTCCATAGAGGGTTTAAATAATTAAATCCAAGATAAAATATCTTGCTGAAGTGCATTAATTAGGAATTTGATAAATCTACCCAATCAAATTATTTTCCACTTAAGAAACTGTGCTTAAAGACATAGGTAGGGATGTTTTTTTTGCTTATAGAATTATATAAAAGAACTTTCAGGTTTAGGAAGTCTCTGGAGTAAATGTGTTTTAGGACTGAAATTTAAGACCTAAATAGTGGGGTTTAGTGGAACTAAATTCTGCCTCTCAACAGGTTTCGAACTGTGCTAAGTGTGACCATGTAAACCAGGCCTCCATAAAGAGATAAGTGCCATGAACGGAAGTAATACTAATAACCCATATATTCTCGTCATTGTAGCCTTTTAAGTTGGTATATAATATAAAATAATGCAAGCTTTTGGGCAAAGCAGTGTGTGGTACGTAATTCCATCACCTTTACAATAAGAAAGCTGTCATGTCAAAGTTAGGGAAACTTTTTCTCTCTTTTAACCTTTAAAGTTTTTGGACAGGCAAGAACACCAGCACAGTAATAGAGTTCCATCTCTCTCTAGATCTCTCCCTCTCTTCATTGTTTTTTTTGTCTCTCAAGGATTTGCTTTAGTTCACATGGGCCACGTATAAACCCGAAGATGCTTATTTGAAGCCCTAAAGCATAAAATGAGCAGCCCTTTTTAGCAGATAATGCCATATTTTACTTTTAATGTTGCTTTTATGAAAGTGCTTTGCTTTAAGAGAAAGAAGGATTTGAGGGCTTATCGTCATTTGGATCTATGCAAAGTATGCTCATGAAACTGAAAGAGCTTGATAGTGAAACAATCAAAAAGGAAACCCAATAATTTTCACTTTAACACGCATTTCATGGTGCCCCAAGCATACAAACACCAAGTGACCGTTATGGGGTTGGAGAAAAGGGACGATTCTATTAGTGTGTAACTGTTTTTCTTCCTTTCTTCATTCAAACGCTCCTTTTCTAGCATTGTAGACTGCTTTGCCTTCAACTTGTTTTTGTGTTCTTTGTATGTCTTTTTAGACCAGTGGAGATGGGAGCTTTTTGACTGACTGAGAAACTAAGGTGGAAAGAAGCGAACAAACACACATGGAACTTTAGATCATCTCCCTTACCAAGTTCTGTGAGATCCTGCAAGTACTTCATATGAATGCAGCTTTATTTCTACGAAGATCAATTTGCAGTTCTGATCTGATCTATTTAGTCATGGCACTTTTGCACATATTATGAAGCAAGATTTAGAGTCACAAAAAGGTTGTAAGATATATTGGATATACACAAGCGAAAATGTAATAAATAAAGTGTATTGCTTGTGCTTGAAACCTTATTCGTCTGATCCACAAACTTCAAATTTTTAGAATTGTTGCCTTCATTAATTTGTAGTTTTTATGGATGGAATGGTGGCCCTAGCTTCCAATTAGTTAGTGTAATATTACACAGATGACCCACATAAAGGTAATAGAGTTGGAAACATTCCCAATGATGAAAAAAAACGCTAGGTCATATCATGGCATACCATTGCTTCCTTGGGATCCCCACGAAGAAAACATTCCTTTCTTCACTTTGATGGTTACAGATCTCAACTTTTGTTCTTCATGAATAATGACTATGAAACACAGTTTTCTTTTAGCATCCCTACCGGGTTTGATTTCTCTGATTTTTCTCTTTTCAAGCTACTTTTATCTGTTGTGGGACATTCATGAGAATGAAAGAATTTGAAATGGAGATTAGTTTTAGGTGGGGACTGGTGATTATAAGGTGGATCTTTTGGAAAATAAGTAATTAAAAGTTGGAGATGATTGAGGAATGAATGGTAGATCTCTCTTTTGGTGTGATATAAGGGAATTTAATCTTTTACACTGCTACACAGCCTTTTTTTTTCTTTTTGGTCCTAAATTTGATTGCTTCAA
Organism: Buxus sempervirens; assembly: GCA_947561395.2. Lineage (NCBI taxonomy): Eukaryota > Viridiplantae > Streptophyta > Magnoliopsida > Buxales > Buxaceae > Buxus > Buxus sempervirens. The sequence goes on from OX387182.1 coordinate 6,987,731, forward strand.
GAACAGCATCGATACAATTGAGAAAAAAAAAAAAAAAAACTGGGATAGAAAAATTAAAACTGCTTTATTAGGAAATGGCCCATAGAGCTATCTTTTTGGCACCTCCAATAAGGATAGTAGTGGTGAAGCTCTCTTTTCTATGCAAAGGAATGCGCAGGAACAAGGCCACTCACTAACATTTACCTTGGTATAGATCAATCTTAACTGAGCCATTGCTTATCAAGTATAGTATTAAAACACTAAACAATTAATTAACTGAGTTGATTCACATTGATTTTGATAACTGAGATCCTTATGGTTAGATTCTTTGCCATAAATCTGCCAACTCAATCTGGTAGCTCCATGAATGAATCTTCTCTTATTTTGATTAAGTCTCTTACATGGCTTTCTAAAGCAGTAGCCGGTGCACATGGAGGAACTACCTGGGATTATAAAATATATTTTTATAGATTCCGCTAGTCTTTGAGCATATATTAGTTATTTTGCAGCTCTTCCATGGTTATACGTAACTGCTTATAGGATGTTCTTGCTATATGCCGATGATAATAATTGAGATTAAACGTGGCTCTGCGAGCTCAATAATTAAGGAATCGCAATTAATGAATCATAGTGTAATCTTTACTATTTCTTAGGTACTAAAGCCGCTCATGCTTCTTTGCCATGTTAAAGAAGGCAAATATATATCCTAAGGAGATTCTTAATTGTGCTTATTTGCTGAATGCAAGGTTATTTTTATCTTGTTCATTATCAGACCACAAAAAATTAAATGGATTTTGCTTGCAAGCTTCTGGTTGCAGTTAAGAGCCACAAACAAGTCGAATGCTTTCATAGTTTTATCTATAATTGGCCTGAATCCTTCATTAATTTCTTCAATCCTTTACTTCCGAACGTGGGCCAATTAAGTTATCTTTTTTGTATATTGAAGGTTATACAGGTCACATGTTTTTCATAATTTTCCATCCTTGTTTGGCTATTACTGCCAAGTTGAATTCATACGAACTTGTTTAACTCTTTAAACGCTTTTAACTTCCACTGTGCTCCACCACCATTCTTGTTATAGATTACAAAGGAGTTTCCACACGTCAGAATCATCGAAGCTCGAATTAAGCACTTCTGTCTTTCCTTATTCCAACAATGGAATTTAAGGGACCATCCTTGCATTCTCGTGCAGAGACCTGATATATAATCTTGCCAAAGAAATTTTTTGGATCAACCCAACTAAATTTAAGAGTCCTAGATATTTGCCAGCCTAGTTGATGCTTAGAATTATAAGCAGACAAGCTGGCATCTTCCTTCTTAATGGCATTAATTTCGAGAATTTGTATAAAGTTCGATCAGCTTAGCGTCACAGCATAAAAAGCATCTTCCGTACATAGAAAATGCAAAAATCAATGGTTATCTTCATCCTGCATAATTAGCCGCCTCCCATATGCTAACGAGATAAGATAAATATTCCATTAAATTAAATAAATGCGGCGAGAGTGCGTCCTTTAAACTGAGTCCTCATCATTGTGATATATATAGTACTTTTAAGAAGGAACCATTTAACCAAAACAAATAGATGGGAAATTGTTTTGAGACTTTGTGTCCCCATATATTCATGGATTTATCTGAAAATTCAGGGTTGATAACCCGTGCAATTTCAGCCTCTTGAGAAAGTTTTAACACCCCAGGATTTCTTTCTTATAGAACGAATCTTCTCGTGAGAAACTTACTCTTTACAATCATGAAACCCATCGAACTAGAAACCCTACTCTTTAAAATTTTTCTTTAATTATTTTAGTTTTTTTTTTCAATTATTAAAGAATAGAAGCATTTTCAGAAAATTAACCAAACACCCATTTTTATGGCCAATGTCCAGCGGCAAATTAAATTAATTATATGTGTCCTTATTTGGTTAAAGTGGGAGTATAAGAACTCCTATATTAGGTAATTGGTATATTTTTCTCTTACAGCCATCTTGTAGGTTTCTTTCTTTCAAATTTCAATAGAACCATGCAGGATTTTAATGAATACTTTTATTCATTGTTATTTATTTTGAAATAAAAAGAGAATCCTAAAGCTTGCAAGCTTACTTTATGTGATTAATATAAAGAGTGAGGATGGAGAATGTTTGTTGTTAGTTCTGATGCATTAAAGAGCGAGGTTTGTGATCCATAACACAACTGACCGCTTTATTCCCTGTCTTCTAGTCCAGAAGAAAATCGTGCACAGTTCCCAATTCTCTCAGACAGGCAGTCCGCTCCTCTTTTTATGACTTCGGAATTTGTGGGGGTAGGAGGGAAATATACAAATATGAATGCATAGGAACTTCTCTCCTTTCGATCTTTTCTCTTTTTTCTTTTTCTTTTCTGATATTCACTCTTTACTAGTTAACTTATTTACTTAGATTCTATGAAATAAATATAGATTTTGGGAGTACAAGGGAATAACTGATTATTCCAAAGTTGCACATAAACTGAGAGAGAGAGAGAGTGGCTGCATGTTGAATTTCTAGGTTTGTGCAATAAAATTATTTATCACTTTGCTCTATTAATTACTAAAAGGATGATGACCCACATCCAAAACACAGAGAAAGAGAGAAGGAGAGAGAGAGAAAGGCAAAGCAGAGTTGCCTTTGATACTGGTGCAATCGTCCTGCTTGTCAGCACATGCATTCAACTTTCCACTACAAAATCGACTTTGGACCCCAAATTTTACCTCACCCAGAAGTAAAGCACAGTCCATACCCCATATAAGCCATACTCATCCTCTCCTCACAACCAGATTTACAAACCAGATAACTTCTACAAATATATATTACAGAGTGGAGTCGATAGGTGCCTTAGACCTATACTTAGATTACTAAAACACAGTCCTCTCTCTTCTACCAAAAACTAAGCCATCCTCTCTCCTGTCTCTCGTATCCAAACAAGAACAACCACATCATCCTTATTTCATCCAGAACTTCTCTCCTGCAGTCCAAATGAAACCTTTAAAGCCAAAATCTCTACAATTTCTTCTCTGACCTCATCTCCTCAGATCCCCTGTAACTAATACTGCTACTATATCACTGGTAATCCTTGTGCAAAACGAAGATGAGAGCAGGAGGTTGCACAGTGCAACAGGCTCTAACAGCAGAGGCTGCAAATATAGTAAAGCAATCTGTAAATCTGGCTAGACGACGAGGCCATGCCCAGGTAACACCTCTTCATGTGGCCAATACCTTGCTTTCCTCTACCACCGGCCTCCTCCGAACAGCTTGCCTTAAATCTCACTCTCACCCACTCCAGTGCAAAGCCCTGGAGCTCTGCTTTAACGTCGCACTAAACCGCCTCCCAGCCTCCACATCTAGCCCCATGTTAGGTCCTCACTCCCACCATCCTTCCCTCTCTAACGCCTTGGTTGCAGCCTTCAAGCGTGCCCAGGCCCACCAGCGGCGCGGCTCCATTGAGAACCAGCAACAACCTCTCCTTGCTGTGAAAGTGGAGATTGAACAGCTCATAATTTCCATCCTAGATGACCCAAGTGTCAGTAGAGTCATGAGAGAAGCAGGTTTCTCCAGTACCCAAGTGAAAAGCAATGTAGAACAAGCTGTTTCTTTGGAAATCTGTTCCCAAAGTCCTGTTAATAGTAAGCCCAAGGAGAGTAACCTTTTAGTCCTTGGTAGTGCTGCCTCTCAGTCACCTCCTTTCGGTCAGTTCGGGGAGAAATTTAACAAGCCAAGGCCCTTAGAACAAGTTCGTCTTGAGGATGTGAACAGTGTTGTGGATACTTTATTGAGCAAGAGAAGGAAAAGTACTGTAATCGTGGGAGAATGTCTTGCTAGTGTTGAGGGCGTAGTTAGAGGAGTGATGGATCAGGTTGACAAGGGGAACGTGCCTGAGGCATTAAAGGGTGCGCAGTTTATCATCCTTCCTCTCTTCTCTTTCGGGCATCTCTCAAGGGATGAGGTTGAACAAAAGCTTGGTGAGCTTAGGTGCCTTGTGAAGAGCTGTGTGGGGAGAGGGGCTATTTTGTATTTGGGAGATCTTAAATGGGCTGCTGAGTTTAGGGCTAGTAATAGCGAGAAAGTGAGGAATTATTACTGTCCCGTGGAGCACATGATTATGGAGCTTGGAAGATTGCTGTGTGGAATTGGAGAGACTGGAAGGTTGTGGCTCGTTGGAATTGCGACTTTCCAGACTTATATGAGATGTAGAAATGGAAACCCTTCTTTAGAGAATCTTTGGAGTCTTCAACCGGTTACAATTCCTGCAGGCAGCTTGGATTTAAGTCTCAAATCTGACAGGTATGTTTCATAAGAAATCGTTCGGAGTTCATCACCGTTCAGCAATTTTTCTTTCTTATACAATTATTGTGTTTCGATCAATATATAGAACAAAATTCTTTTTTGTATGTTTTTTTTATACTTTGCTTTCCCTTCATATATCATAAGATAGTTCAGAAAGATTAAATAAAAAAAAAAGGGAAAAATCAGAGAGATATGAGATTGGTGGAGGTGGTGGTGGGGGAAGGATTTGGAGTTAAAAAAGCGATTCAAAATATTAACGTATTTGAATTCAGGTTGTTTGCAGTGTGTTTCCAGGTTAATATTGTGGAAATATAAGTAATTGATGTTGTCCAATTTTTCTTAAGCCAAGATCGATCAACAATTCTAATGGTTTGTTTAACCTTTTTACAGTGACGTACAAGTTCAGTTCAGAAGCAATAGAGCTGGAGATGGGACAAGTTGGCTTACTGAGAGTGGAGTGGAGAAGCAGCTCACTTGCTGCGCTGATTGTTCTGCCAAGTTTGAGATAGAAGCTCAGAGCCTCGGAAGCAGTCCTCAAAACAGTGATTCCTCGCCCACATCTAGCTCTAGCCTCCCTTCATGGCTCCAACGGTACAAAGAAGAGAACAAAAGACTCAACAATAATGATCAGGTTAAAATCTTATTTCACCCTTCTACTGCTACAACAATCTAGTACCTACTCATTAGAAGTTGAAATCTCACTTGATTTTGTATGTTTTTCTCTCAATCAGGACTGCCTCCAAGTTACAGATCTCTGCAAGAAATGGAACTCGTTTTGCAATTCAGTCCACAAGCAACTCTACTTAACTGAGAAAACCGTTGATTTTTCTTCCGTTTCTCCTTCTTCTTCTGTTTCTTCTTATGACCACCGACACCGTACATTGCATCAGAAGCATAGTATGTGGCCGATTGTTGTTGAGCCCAAACAGTCATGGAGGGAGCACCATTTCTGGGTCTCCGAGCCTGTTGAAGAAGGCTTTGACAACGGTTTCAGAATGTACATGTCGGATAACAACGAGCCCAAATCAGCTATTTTATCCAATCCTAACTCAACCCCGAACTCGGCTTCTTCCAGTGATGCAATGGAAATGGAGTGTATTTACAGGTTCAAGGAGCTTAATGCTGAAAACTTGAAGACCCTATGCAATGCATTGGAACAAAAAGTTCCATGGCAGAAAGGCATAATTCCTGAAATCGCGAGCACAATCCTACAATGCCGGTCTGGGATTGTAAGAAGAAAAGGGAAGTCGAGATTCAGAGAGACCAAAGAAGATACTTGGTTATTCTTCCAGGGAGTTGATGTTGAAGGCAAAGAGAAGATTGCTAGAGAGCTGGCTAACCTTGTGTTCGGTTCTCAGTCCAGCTTTGTCTCAATTGGCCTAAGCAGCTTCTCATCGTCTAGGGCCGACTCAACCGAAGATCTTAGAAACAAAAGAACAAGAGATGGATCCAGTTGCAGTTATCTTGAAAGATTCGTGGAAGCAGTTTGCAGAAATCCACACCGTGTCTTCTTAGTTGAAGACATAGAACAAGCTGACTATTGTTCTCAATTGGGAATTAAAAGAGCGATTGAAAGCGGAAGAATAACCAGTTCTGGTTGTGAAGAAATTCGTCTTTGTGACGCCATTATCATTTTAAGTTGTGAAAGCTTCAGCTCCAGATCGAGAGCCTCTTCACCTCCGATTAGGCAGAAATTGTGTGAGACAGAAGAAGAGAAAGGTCCTGAGTCTGAGGAGACAAGCCCATGTGTCTCGTTGGATTTGAATATTTCAGTCGAAGATGATGACGAAGCGGATCAGTCCATTGATGACATCGGGCTTCTTGAGTCTGCTGATAGACAGATTATTTTCAAAATGCAGGACGTATAGAAATGGAAGTGGACCAAAGGATCTTAGGCTTGTAGCTTTGTTTCTTCTTTGACATTCAGGTTCCTATATATTGATTCTCTGCACTATTCATCGACATTTTCTGTAGATGGAGATGATGAGATTGGGCTATGTATATTACTTTTCATGATCTTTGTGCAATAGGTTGATGAATATTTTCCCTTTTTTCCCCTTGTTCTTCGTTTCGAAATTTATTGCAGGTTTTCTTTTTTCGTTCTCTTTTTATCGTTCTTTTTCAGTAGGAACTTGCATGCTTGTTACTTTTCGGGGATTAAGTACAACCAAAAGAGAATTTAATCCCAGTCAGCTGAGCTATAGTAATTTCGTTATGTTGATTCATCTTTTCAATTTATTAATACGCATGCAATCATCTGACCAGTTTTCATGCACGCTATATATCTACATATACACACACACACATATATATATATATATGTACACACTCTGTGAAGATATGAGTCTGAACAAGTACTGAAATTTTGGACCCACTTTATCTACAACTTAAAAATTGTATATTTCATGGTCCAAGAACTTTGGACGGATAATCCTAGTTTTTGGGTCTGTCTTCCTCGATCGCCTTGTTTGAGGAGCCATCAATGACTGGTAAGCTACTCCAACATGCTAATCATCTTCACCATATATAGAAACACATCATGCCCACATTTCTTCTATCTTCATGCAGTACTTTTGGGAGCAGCTGCTACTTGATTGGCTATCCCATGATGATCAAGGGGCCAAAATTGCAATTGATGGTGGGGTTTTGATACATGAGAAAACATGGCATGATTCACAGTACTACAATCAATAATATGACTCGAGCAAGAATGATTAATTTCTTCCTTTTGCAGAAAGCTCATTTTCTGCAAGAATTCAAACCTAGTTCCCTCCTGGAAAAGAACATGATGAGACCATCATATCTGCTTTATAGAAACAATGAACCAACCCTAAAAATTAGTTGTATAGAATATTACTTACATGAGGAGAAAGGACTGGAAGAAATTAACCACATTTCTCAGCCTGTGACAGACATGTAAAACACACATGGAGGGGATTTCGAAACTCCAATCATTATTTGCGCACATCAAGACATAAAAATGAACTTGATGTTGATCAGATCATACATTATAACATTATAATTGCATGCTTAAAAACATATAGATAGGTGTATGAATAATTGGTTTATAAACCATAATTGTGTGATGATGCATAAACCTTGCAAATTACATGGGTTGGAAACTGAAATAGCTAGAAAGGCAAGACATGAGATATGCAGTATAATCATAGAAAATTGGTAAAGGGGATGTGTTGGGGATGCACAAAGTAAGATTAAGGTATGATCCATAACGTAAGGGTTGTGCAAAGGAGAGTCCACTTTAGAAGGGAAAAGCAAAATCTTCCTTAAGAAATATCAAAAGGGCGCTACTTTTCATGCATGTTGATTCGTTTTGCAAAAGAATCACTTTTCCTTCTTTTGATTTTCATGAACCCCAACATTCTCATCTTTGAAAAGTAGTGGTGGGGAGGTTAAAAAAAAATTTAAAACTATGTGATTAACACCAAGAAAGAAACATAGATAGGCATCTCATCTTTAAGCCTTAAAGATTGTATTTTTTAGCTTTAGAATCACAAAAAGATCATCATCTTCTCAACTTTGAAAATTAAAACCCTAAGTGTAAGTAGGGAATTTGTCGCTTGTGACTTTTGAAAAGATTGGGTTTTTTTTTGAGAATTAATGCGTTATTATTTGAAGCACTTTGATTGCTCCCATCAGCCTGTCTCTCAGCTAGTTGTATCTTCTCTCACTTTCTTTCAAACCATCACAAAGGACCCAAACACATTAATTATATATTCCCCATTACTTTTGGGTTACCTCTTTTTTAACATTCTTTCCGTTTTTCCTTTTCCCCCCCTCTCTCTAATTTCCAAAAGGAAGAAGCCTCGAACTTAGACTGCTTTTTCTCATTTTCTTTCTTCTTTTTATTTTTATCTTTTTCCTTTTTTCTTTTCCATTTTATTTCCTTCAAATCCTTTATTCTCAAAAAAAAAAAAAAAATTTAAAGATTTTAAGTTATATCTTTACGAGTGAGAGAACTTTAAAATTGAAACTCGATACTTTTTATATTTGATTAAAATAGCAACAGCATTTGTGTTAGTGAGAGAGAGAGGATGAAAGATAGGGTTACTTTTCCAAGAAAGTCTGAAATACCCTTGGATTTTGGGAATCCAACTGAAAGATCACCATTTGCATTGTCTCGGAGTTATCAAATTCCCTTCGTTTTCCGTGGGAAATTGCAAATCTTTGATACGGATTATTGCCGGCTCTCTGTCTCCCATCTCATGATCACGTGCATGCAACAAATCTATTATTTCATCAGCTAGCCTCTGATAGGCCTGAGATTTATATTAGAGAAAACCAGAGGAGAGATGACCAACAAGAACTGTAGCAACATTAAAGGGCGCACTTGCATGTTTACGAACAGCATGCATAGTAATATATATGTTTGTGTCTTACTTTTCGTTGAAAGCATTCTGCTCTGTCTCGATACTGAAGAGATGATACGGTCTAGTCATTCTGTCCCTCTTATATAGGAGGAGATCATTCTTGAATTTAATTTTATTAAGACCTTTTAAGCGCTATATATATATAAGGTGTAATAATGTTACATCTATGAAAAGTCTTAAACGCATTTGAAAATATTATTCTTGCAAGAAGCTGTTGTGTGCCTTCTGTCAAATGCTTGTGATGTAGTTCTTTTGATTGCCTCACCTTATCGAGATAAACCTACTAATGGGTAAGGCAATTGGATTCTTTTGTTTGTAACTTTGATTTCTTCCTTGTTTTTCTCTTTTTGATTTTCATTATTATTTATTCTTATTGATTGTCATGAAGTTGAAGCTCCTGCATGTATGGTGTACACAATTAGTCAGCCCTCTTGCAAATGATACAAAGAATCGATCATGTGGACGCTTGGAGGTTCCAAAGGAAAATAGATGTTTGTGTTCGTCTCCTTTTGGAGTCTTGGCACAATGCCACATGGATACTCAGTATGTTTTGGTTTAGTAAATAAGGATTAAGGCAATATACCCTTATCCTAATTATAATCAAATCATATTGGTGGTGGGATTGATAAATTAGTAATTTTCCTCATTGAGATGAGATTAATCCTGATATATATTATATATAATGTGAATTGCCTACTTGGGAATCGTGCCAACCAAAATGTGTAGCCTCTTAAAACAGCCCTTACACATCATCGTACGTGAAGATTATAGGGGCATTTTTCTCTAGAGTACCGTAAAGTATTTTAATAACTTTTTATAATAGCATTTGTCTATAAATCCCGTAATAAATTATTTTATAGTGGCCATAATAATTTGTTTTATAATGGCAATTTATAATAAATTATTTTGTAGCGGTATTTTTCTAGAAAATACCATAATAAATTGTTTTATAAGGGATATTTGCAGATGAAATGCTGTATTAAGGCATTTGTAATGGTACTTTTGTATAAGTGCCCTTATTTTAGGTGTTGTTACATCACCTTTTTTTTGTACGTAGTTCCAATTCTCTCACAAAAGCAAGATATGGAAAAATAGAGAGAGACTGCACTTAGCTAGGATCACATATGATTGACCCCCTACCAGTCGCAAATGACTAGAGTTGCGCCGCTATAGTGAAACCTTTTTTATCTCACACACACATATATGTAGTTTAGCAAAACCAAAAAAAAAAAAATATATATATATATATATATATATATATATATTTTGGGTTGTTAATCTTCTACGTAATCCATCTGGTTTGAACTACCACAACTTACCCACTTAAAAATATTATAAGAGAAAGGAAATAATCTTATAAGACATTAGTTAATAATTGGAAATAACTGTTCAACAGTAGAATTCTTGGTTAAAAATGAGGAAAGTATATTTAAGATCTTCTCACAATTAACTTAACAACATAAGGAAGTAATTGCATCGGTGATTGCGCAAAGAAAAGTTATTTAGCCACAGCAATTTTGGTAAATGGATACAAAACAATTGAGTTGTGAAAATAAGATTTTATTGGATGCCATTTATCAAAATATAATAGTGTACACAATTCAATTTCCTTGTCAATATTGGAACAGTTTGGAGAAGAACGGTTGTGAAAGTAAGATTAATTTAATAGAGATGCCAGGATTTAGGAATCTAATTTTCCCTCTAAAAAGCTGGAAGGTAGATGGAGATGTGACTGGGATCGATGTAGAAAATGATAACTGATTGCAGAAAGTGGGTTACCCTTTACAACCCCAAACTCCTTTTTCTATTTTCTTTTATTCCTTTTGACTACTCGAAGCCTTCTTTTCCCAGAAACCTATATATCTCCATCTATCTCTTCTTACAATCCGTTCCTTTATTGCTTTTACAAATTAGTATATTTTCGACCATGGGACACCAGCAGGTGATCCATTAGACTTATAATATAAGCGGGTTGGGTTTCAGTGATGCCCATAAGGACAAACCACAGGTTGTTGGACAACCCACAATAGCATCACACTGTCTACGGGTCCCATTTAAGATGAAATGTGCTGAAGTGCTTTTCATTTGATCCTCTTATAACACAAATATTTCATAATGTGCTATAATTAGTTAATTTCTAGGAAAAAATATTTCTTATGGTACAATGTTATGTCATATTGTCATAAAATTTATTTATTTATTAGGTTAAAGTAAGGAAGGCTTAAATAAAAATCATTGAGGGAGTGGAAACAACTTTTTCCTATACCTTAATTTGTAAGAAAGGAAGAGCTCTGAATATAAAAGGAAATAAGAGTGGAAAACACTCTCTTTCACCCTTTCATTTTAACAAAAAAATTTCAAGGATGTTTGTGACTTTAATATCTTTCTTTTAACACAGTATCAAAGATATAACCGTTATATACTATAATCTTTTTGTATTTGATTTATTGTTGTAGTAAAAATTATAAAATTTTCTCCATATTTAACTTAAATTGAAACAAGGCTAACCAATCAGAGTTATATAATGGACAATGTCTATTTGAAAGTCAACAAATTTTGTGATCAATTATTAGAATTTGAAAGCATTTCATGTATAATTTTACAAAGAAGAGTTCAATTTTAATTTTAAGCGAAGTTTGTCCTCTATTTTTTTCTCAGCATATAAATTTATATCACGGCTACAATTTAAACTAAGTATTTGAGTTCTTGATATGTTCACTAAATTTAATGTAACCCAAGCAAACATGGTAGGCTGTAGGAGGGTAGTCAAAAATTGGAGTCGAACCGGATTTTATTTTATTGATAGCCTGATCAAATTGAGTCGAATGGATCATCAATTATAATTCCTTACTAAATCCAATTAATTTTAAATCAAAATTATTATTCTGATCATACTTAAATTTTTCTTTGAAAAGAAAAAAAAAACTATTTTTACATGCTGCAATCAATATGATAAAATTTAAATAAAATTTTAATAATTTATATAGTTAAAAGCAAAATATTACACACATACACACAAATATATATATGTATAGACACACATATAACTTCTTGCATCATCAAATACGAGCCAGACAATGACTAGGAGATTCATATGATTAAACAATTGTTCTAACTGGCATAGATATTCAATTAAGAGATGCATCCTAGCAAGCTATTATCCTTGTAGCCAACTTTCGACACTTAAATCCATGCTATCATCCCTTTTCATATTAGGGCTACTAGGGTTATGCCTTCTTTTAATTTGTTTTGTCTGACAAGTAGGAGGAGACCCGAAATCCTAATTTTCCAGAGATAATGGAATCCTTTTAATCTCCATTGCAGAAACAAGCATAATATTGAACCACATGAAACTTTCTGCTCTCTCTCTCTCTCTAGCTATTTTAACTTTGTTGCTATGCATGGATTCCTTAAGTTCACAATACGCAAGGTAAGATGTCTTGCATTGCTGCATGTCGGATTCGTTTGAATCTGTTTTCAAACAAAGAGGATACCAGTGAGAAAAAAGTGTCGGGAAGAATACCAAGCGAGATCGCAAAACATAAGCAAACACAGAAATTTTACGTCGTTCTCGATTTGAAAGCCCACGACTACATGCAGAGAAGATGAAAGAGGTTTTCTACTAAATCAGAAAAAAGAATCATAGGGTGCTGTTACGGACCTAACAGCTCTCCACCACCTCTGGAGAAGGCCCTGGGATACTGTTGGAAACCAATAAAACTAGAACTGTCCCGTCTAAAATCCTCATATCCTAGGTGATTTTTTTTTCTTTTATGTACTTTTATCCATATATATTTGTATAAAAGAAGGAAGGAAAGAAGCTTTCACTTCGATCGGATCTCTGGTTGTAACCTGAGATTTGAGGTGGGGGAAAAGGATATGAAAATTTTCAGTTAATGGAGCCTTGTCAGATTAATGACAACGACCTCGAGTTTTGTTCCCATGAGGGGAAGAGGATAAAGAGAGACGTCACCGAAGGTGATAATGTTGTAAAAACTTCTAAGCTAAGGTTTATATGAGATAAGGGACCTCTCAGCTTTGTGATAGCCAATGAGCTTCATTTAGAATAATCTTCAAGAACCTTGGTTTTTCTTTGCTTTTATGACCTTTCTATCAACCGTAAACGAAATCCCAAATGCATTTTTTTTCTTAAAAACTGAAATCGGGCATCTTTCACGAGATGTGGGTTTGAAGTAGTTTCAACATTCTTGAGATAATATTCTTGTTTAGCTGTACTAATACCTGACTTTTCCAACTATTGAGTGAAAAATATGCTGCTAGAATCTAATTCGGTTAGCTGCAATGACAGAAACAATTGTCCCAAGGGTGAGTAATGAGATTTAAGTTCTTATGAATTAGTACTATATCTTGATGCAAAACCACATTTCTTGCTCAAAAAATGGGTAGTAAGATTTGCAAGACATCAGAGAGTGTGCTCGTGTCAAACCCATTTCAGTTCCTCCTACACTAAAAATGTTATTAACCCACTTGCTAAATGATAAATGCACTATCCCTTTAGAACAATCACATTTATGACTGTCATTAGGCAACCCTCACATTATTTGCCCCAACAGATGATCATATGAGATTTTGCCTAACAAAATGCTTGATGTATGAAGGCTCAAACAATTAATGTTTTATTAACATATCATGTAATCTTTTATTGACCAGCTGATCTCAATATCTCTCCCAAGTTAACTACCTATGATTGGTAAATGTTTGGATTTGAGTATATGATCATAAAATTTGATCTAATTAAGGTAAAGTTCCGATATCCTTGTAAAACAGATGAATCTCAGTCAAATGACACATAGAGTCCATCTTTGTTTCTTTTTTTTTGATGAATTCCAAGCTTCAAACAAGACAAGTTTCCGCAACAAAAACTTTTACTGAAACCCAATAAAAAGAGTGTTGTTAGCATCTGCAAAAGATAAACAGGCATGGAGACAAAGTTTCCACACCTTGAACTTTTGCAGTCTTTAGGAAAAGGGAGCTTACAATGGCTCTTTCTTACAAGATTTCCATACACTTGTTCGCTTTTTCTTGCTCTTGTAGGTGAATTTTTGCATGAAAGTAAGGGAAGTCTCGGATCTGAAAGTCCCTGTAATCGATAGATTTTGTCATATATATAAAACAACGTTTATGCATTTATCATTTGAAAGTGATGATTGCGGGATCCAAGAAGAGATTTCTTTATGTGATGCTTCAGTTCTATTGAGGAGAGGGCCAGGAAGAGAGAGAGTGATAGACACACTGCCTTGTTATATTGTGGTCTTCCAGGTTCAAGTCCTATACAGGACCTGGTCAAAAAGGGGTGGTACCCCATGCGAGCAAACCAGAATGTCTCTGTGATGAGTCTTTGGAACTGGTGTTGCTTTTGATGGCTGTTGGGTCGTTATCTTCAAGCATTTTCAGGGGAGGTGGCATGGAGGGAGGGTAGAGATAGAGAGAGACACTCCTTTCTATCATGTGTGTATGATTGAATTGTGGTAACGAAGTTCTTTTTAAGCCTTTTGTAGGAGTGGTGATCCTTCTTCCTGACCCGTCGACCAGCTTGTAATTGTATCGGCCCAACATCAAAAAGGTGTCTTATAAAACGTTTCCAGCATTAGTCCTTAGTTTCTTAGTTCTCCTTTTCCCTCCAAAGGCAGCCTTACCACATATATATGTTATAGTATTCAAATTAGAATATAGATCCACTAAAGTGTTTTCCTTTTTAGAGCATTCTTCAAGTAGCCCTTTTTTAGCCTTAATCGTTAGGTCCAGGGCCTAGTTTAATGGTCCCCATCAAGCCCATCCCTACAGTAGTTAGGGTTTTCCCTTTTACATTAATTATATGGATAAGAGAAGATGGAAAATTTTTTGAATTTCTTTTCTCAAACTAAAAAGAATAAGTATGTAATAAAACAGATTTTTTGGTTTTCTACCTTTTTAAACCTTTATAATTAAGAGTGATGGTGGTGGGGTGAGGGGTGATAGTGGTTGTGTGGTAGTGGTGATGATAATGAAATAGTGGTGGTGGTAGTGGTGGTAGTAGTGGTGTGATGGTTGTCATGTTGGTTATAGTGGTAGTGGTGGTAATGGTGGTGATGGTACTGAGGCAGTGGCGATTGTGAGGTAATGGTAATGGTGGTAGGCCAAAGTGATGTCATATTACCGGCGGTTTTTGTAAGACACCGAAAAACACGTTTTCGTCGACTAAGCAGCTCGCCGACAAAACACGAGAGGCCGAAAATGCTGTCATATCACCCCGGGCGACTTCTGTAAAACGCTGGAAGAAGCTTTCTCGTTGGGGAATAAACTCCCCGGTAAACTTTTTTGTTCAAAATTAATCACTGGCTATTTAGACAAAACACTGGAAATAATTGTTTTCCGGCTGGCAAGGAACTCGCCGGTAAACAGAAAATATATGGCCGGCGGAAATACTATTTCCAGTTAAACGGCCAGAAAAGTTTTATCACCGGCGGGACCAGTGCCGAGATTATTATTTACCGTTGGCTATGAAACCAGTTTTATATTCCTGACTGTCGAAAATTAACAGCCGGTAAAATAAGATAATCTAGAAAGAATTGAGGCGACTTCTTATTCGTAGACCTCGGCCCAAGTACAACAAAGCTTGAACCATCTGGTGGGGAACTTTTCATGGCCCTGTCCATTTGACAGTCCCAGGAGTATCTTTTTACCAAAGACCAACCCAGAGTTACGACGGCCCAACACCAAAACTGAATTGAACCGATTTGAGGGCCGAAGTTCCCAAACCTAAAACCGAACCATCCATCCAAAGTTGAGCTTCTGTAATCCTTCATTGAAGATTGTTATGCAAGCACGGGCTTTTGACCCTTGAAGGATTTCCA
Source organism: Buxus sempervirens (assembly GCA_947561395.2). Taxonomy (NCBI): domain Eukaryota; kingdom Viridiplantae; phylum Streptophyta; class Magnoliopsida; order Buxales; family Buxaceae; genus Buxus; species Buxus sempervirens. Next base: position 7,003,246 of record OX387182.1, read on the forward strand.
TCTTCATTGGCTGTGATCAAGCTTGAGTCAAAAAGAAATAACAGACATTATGAATGAATTCACTCTACAAATTATACGAGATCAAATCCAAAAGTTTCTTACATCTTTTGTCAACGTTTGAACTACCGGCTTGAAAATTTCTTGAGACATAACGGAAATCAAGGCCAGATGATTTATTAGGTGGGGTCAGATGCTGTAATTAAGTATTGGGTTCATGAACCGGATTAAGATGAAGCGGAACAAGTCAACACTGCTTACTTACAGCTTGCTCCATGCAAGATCGTCTGATTCCATATGGATTAGACTCAATTGTCCAGCCTACCATTCTCTTAATCCCAATCACACTGCAGTCAACCCCCAACACAAAGTCCTGCAATTGGTGATTAGGAGGATCATTCCGGTTTGAAAACAGGCCAAACAAATGTCCTCAACATCTACTAATTAATACTCGGTGTCAGCTCTATCCAATGGTTATTCTCACTTGATTTGAATTTCGATCTTTGGTCTTTACGAAGAAAGCTTATTCAATAGGTGGGTAGTAACAGGCCAATATATAAACTACTTTTAACAAAATTGGGGAGAAAAAGTGATTTGTGGCTTTTGTGGTGAATAATATGGCAAAAGTTTTTCTCTATAATTGAGCTTTTGTTGTCATTCTAACAGCCGTTTTCGTTAGGTAGATACAATTTGCTCAATTTGAACTGCTCATTTGGTAAGAGTATATATCTTTGGAGTTAACATATATACAATATCTTTAACTCGTATAAGCTCCAATAACATATCTCCTTTTAGCTAGGTCATGTTCTTGTATAACATTCATATTTTTTTTTATTTTTTTAATTATAGGTATGTAAAAGAAAATCATTTGTTTAAAAAAAATATTCATAGTGTAAATTATTATCTTACTTAAGGACGTTAATTTTTAGTACATTCAAATAAGTTTTAATCACCCCCTACTGATTTTATTTGGAATACATACATCTATTTTTAATATGAAAACTTACGGTATGTAATGTAAGCTTGATTTCATTCCTTGGTGGTTTCAAGAAGCTCTCTTAGGCGTCATTTGGCATTCATTCTTATTCTAGGCAATCGAGTTAAAGATTTGAAAGAGATCCACACTCTTCATTAATTCTTGTAGAGCTTATAAATATTATAAATTTGCCACTACTCTAACTTGTAACTTCTTGTAAATAACAAGTTAATTTATACTTGTCATATAAAAAAGAAGAAGCCTTTATAACAAGTTTTGAGCACGTCTTTTAGAGTTCTTAAATATTACAAGTTTGTCAATATACTTTTACGAAACGAGTTTTTAAAATCGAAAAATGGATATAGTGATGATTATACTTTCCAATGCATTTTTTAAAAGTCATTTATGAGAAAAACTTATCTAAATCCTGGAACACATTCTAAAATGTGGAACAAGAAATATCAATTTCTAAAAATGCCTAAAAGATGGTTCCCAACTAGGGTTAGCAATGGATCGGATATATATCCGAATCCGACCTAAATCCAATCCGAAAATCTCGAATTCGAATATGAGATATAGATCCGTGGTTTGAATATGGATATCAGATTTTGGATCTGACTGAATTCGAATCTATCCAATCCGAATAGGATCCGAACCCGAAATCAACATATACTTTTCATTAAACTATTGGTAAATTTTGTATAAACCATGGTTAAACTATCCTTACTCATGTCTTGTTTTAATATTTATATGGTTCATTAGTTTTGATAGTTAAAATTTGCTTTAATAGTTAAACTTGACTTTTGAGTTTTAAGTTCAAATTGGATCTAATTTGAATCGAATTTGGATTTCGGTTATTTATTCGATCGAATTTCGAATTCAGATACAGTATAAAAATTCTGTTTCGAATTCAGATTCACGTATAAAAGATTCATCAAATTTCGAATCGAATTTGGATATCGGATTCGGATCATGGTTGATCCATATCGTATTCGATTCATTGTCGATCCTATTCCCTACTCAAACTAGCAGAATAAACAAACAAATTTGCAATATGAAAAAACAACAATCCAGCATTGCTTCAACTCCTGGCATGCTCCACATCAACTTGTTTTGTTTCTTTTCCCCACTAGAATATTTAATTCAAAGCATTTTATCAGTGTATGGAGGGGAAGAAAGGAAAAGGCTCCAGCCAAAGCAAGACCTCACCTGATTCAAAATTTAAAACAACCGTGAAGAGAGAGACCGAGAAAGAGAGAGGGAGAGAGAAAAAATTATACTAAGGACTGAAAACAAAGGGACCCCAAAGCCACTCTCCTAATTAATTCAAATTTAAAAGCGAGTCACCATCATCGCCCCTCATACGCCACATCCACGGACCACATTAATGATCTCGTCCTCCCTCTCCATTTCCGAGAAAGTTTCTAAATTTCTTCCACCGTTATCGTGACGGCTTACCGGCTAATCCGGTAATACCGCGGCAATCTATCCATCTACCTACTGTCGCATGCCACACGTCACGCAAACCGGTTCACCGGTTCTTAAAAGTTAAAACCAACAGAGTCTCACACGTAGTTACTTCTTCTTTCTGATTATCGCTTGCAGGGATGAGCGGTCTTAGCAAGTTCGTGACCGGACTGATCGTATTATTTGCTCTTGTTTCGGTCGCTCTTCTCTCACAGCTCTGCTATGTCCTTTGGCGCCGGCGTAGATTCCGGCGACATGCCTCTGCCGCCGAACATGAGTTGTCCGGTGGCTCCTACGCCAGCCCCACCAAGGAGCTTCTCTACTTCTTTTGCTGGAAAAGCCAATCCCGTATCGAACCCGACGAAGCCCCGTCGTTGGGCTCCGGAGAGTCGCCGGGCACGGAACCGGAACCAGACCCAGAAGACTTGGTGAAATGGATGGGAATGTCCGGACCTTCGAGGATATTGTTCACTATCAAGGAAGACGAGAGAGAAAATTACGAGTCCGAGAGGTCTTCTGGGGATACAAAGACGAAGAGGAAGAAGAAGAAGAGGACGTCCTTGGAGGAGTTTTTAATGGCTGAATCGCTCGAAACTCAGCAGCCGGAGGTGACAGTAACGGTCGATGCTGGTGATAAAGAGACCCCATTTTCTACACCTTGTGCTTCCCCTCCTTATTATACCCCTTCACCTTCCCCTCCTCGTAACCTGCAAAAGAGCGTCGGAGATATAAAAGAGTCTTCGTCGGACGGTTGTCTTTCCGGCGAAAGCAAGAGGCCCGTCGTCTGCTTAGAAGTCCACGGCGGAAAAGCATCGCCGGAAAAAGGGCGTCCTCCGTCCTGCCGTGATCGTGATGGTTGACTGGACTGGTGTACGTGTTCGTTGTTAATTTTGTCTCGTCAAACTGTTTAGTTTAGTTAGATACGACGTTTTCATACTAACATGAGCTATGGGGGGTAAGCTTTACATTTTTCACTCTCTTCACACGTGTGAATCCGACTGTATATAGCAAGATGTGGAGAGTGATCGAAAGTTTAGTAGCCGTTGGATATATATAGTCACGTGTCACGTTGTGATCTTTCTTTACATTTTATTAGGGTTTTTTATTTTTTGAATTCAAGAAGCCAATCACAGAAGAAGCTGATACTAGTAGTGGAAGAACCTACTATTTTTGTTTATGACGATGTTATTAAATATTGTCCTAGAGAGAATGAAATACTAAACATGCTTTCGTGTATTCCTATACTCAAAAAAACCTTAAATCTATACGCATTTACTATTAGTAGTTCGTGTTAGGCCCTACTCGTGGGTCATCGACTTGAAGAACTAATGCCGGCAATTAGAACTATAATTATGATGAACTCAACCACCACCTTATACATTTATGAATATAGTATTAAATTATTAAAGAACCGCCACAACAACTTCAATACTAATAATGTGTCATATTATCATCATCATCGTAAGCCAGTTCTCATCAAAGCGGGTCATGATACACCAATCTTATCTTTTCATCCCGTTCTATCAAAAATCATATATTCAGTTAAAAAATGTGTCCTTAATTAAATTATTGGTGGTCAGACGTTTTTTAATCGGCAATTTAGATTGTTCCACCTTTCTCCTAACTTATTAGATCCTGTTGGTGTCAAACAATTGCGGATTTAACATACCTCCAATTTGGTTTTTCTTTTTTGGGTAATCCAATTTGATCACCTTTGGGAACCCAAATAAATCTCAAGAAATTAAGGTGTGCAAATAGGAAACTCATGAAGAAAGAAAGAGCAGGCAGGAAATTTATGAGTAATGCTTTTTTCACCCAGAAGAAACGGATTTCTGAACACTTTTCCAATTATAACTGGGAAATGCACGACTTAAAATCTGTTGGAGCCGTCGGCTGGAATATCTGCTGGTCAAATGGAAATACATGTGTCCACATAGGTATGTGATGCTGACGTGGACACATGCACGGCTGTTGGACTAGCAGATCTTTCAACGAAGGGGTCAAATGATATAACTTTGAAATGCACGGGTCTAAACTCTAAAGTACTGGAGGATTGAATGCAACGGTGAACTGGGGGGGACCTCGTACCATGGAGGCCCAAAGAGGGCACGTAACCGTGTGATGCCGTGGTCAAGTGGGTGGGCAATCTGTCTCCATAACACGTGGCAAAAAAATAAGGCGGCCAACAAACTAACAGATTTCTCCTAGTGTCCACTTTTGGCTACTTTACAGGTGCCGGTTGTTGGGTAGGTTGGGCGTGCATAAAAATCTAGCCTCCTATGCAGCTCTTTCGGGCAATGCGGGAAAGCCACAAAGGCACAAATGCTTTCCCCTCATAATTCTGTGTTTGCAAAGAAATTTTGCCTCTTTAAAACATTAGCTTAAACAGACCTAGTTGCAACTCAGTTCGGTTTGGTCCATGTTGACATCAACACAAGACCATAAAGTTATCCAAAACTGAACCAAACCAAATTGAGAATCGACCATTCCAACCTAAACACTGAACCGAACATATATTTATATATAGGTTTGGTTCAGCTCGGTTAAATCAAAACATCAACCCCGTTGAACTAAAATTAATTCGGGTTATTTTTAAACGAAAACCGAACCATAGGCTTTGAACCAACATATTGCTCATGGGTTTCAGTTTAAACCGAATCAAGTGGCACCCCTAGAGATCAGATGTGGATCTGGTGCCAATATCAATGCCAGAAAGCTCATATTGTACCACCTTGGAAAGGTCTTTTGGCCCAAGACATTAGTCTTTAGATAGAGTTAAACTGAACTTCCAAAAAATTCAAGCAAGGTGAAGGGATTTCACTGGGATATTTTGTTATCAAAAAGAAATAATCACTATGTAAAGAAGAGCATTTCATATCATCACACACACAAACATACACACAAACGCTGTAAAAGTGAATGTCTTCGCATATAAAAAGTGATTTAACGCGTTGGATCCTTCCCGAACCCCATCAGAGCATGAGTTGCGAGCATCGAGCCGCTGCGAGTCATTTCCATGATTCGGCCAAACAGTGGCAGTTTAACCGTGTTTCTGTTCCATAGAGGCTTCTTATTCCACCTGTGGACATTTAGGAGATGATTTTTCCTCTAGTTACAGAAGCAGTTTAAGATTTAAAACATTAGAAATCCATAGCATGATGAGTAACAGACTGTTGCTATTATTTGGTCCACATCAAGATGGGTTTTCTCCGGTTGTCACACAGAAGCAGCTGGATTTTTGATATTGTAACTCCATGCCATGAAGAGTACCATACGCTCACTATTATATGGTTCACATGCTAGTTTGATCTATCACCCAGTTATTCGGTTTTCCCTCCCTCCCCCATACCCTCAATCCCCATGATTTTTGCCCCTTGTGGAACAAACACCATAATTGAGTCACAAGTGTAGACTGGCATCCGATTAGGAGGGAAAGCATCAAAAACCCAAATAATTAGCAGTATATATCAGATTCTACAAATATTATTTCAATTAGATTGCAAAGTTTCTGTATGAATTTGCTTCGCATTTGCAGTCTAGAAGAAAGCATGCATACTAAACAGACAAATCAAATTTGTAGAGAATAAGCTTAGAGCCTAATTTTATGTCAAAATGACCTGTGTATAGATTTTTTAGAAAGAACTGAAATGAACTAGAATGCAAATAAGAGAAACATTTCATACCAGTCTTCATGACGAATGACCTTCCCCTCCTCAATATAAAGCTTGATAAGTGTTGTCATATCGATGCTCTTCCCAAAAATTTTGTAATGTTGCTTGTTGTCAATTAGTATCTGAATTGAATTGAGATTACTTTTCAGCACAAAATGATATATATAATATGAACTAAGGAGACAGAATAAACTATGAATACATTAAAATCATTTCTGGGAGAACTGCAAGAGGGGATCTCAAACCTCTTTCTTTCCAGGGGCAGATACATTTTCTTGGATGCTGTACTCCACAATTCCAGATTCACTGAAAGCCTGAAAGATATAAAATGAAGACAATTTAGTTAACCAGAGGAAATGTATTTGGTAAAATACTAGAAGATGCTTACTGTTTATTTATTGATGTCCCTCTCCAAAGATACTTATGCACAATGAGCTAATGAGCTTTGTCGCACCAACTAAATTAGGGATGCAACTTGATTTGGTTAACACTAAGAACCGACTCAAACTGGTTTTGGGTTGATTTCAAAGTCTATGGTTTGGTTTTGGGTTGATGTTTTACTAACCAAACCGAACCTAAACCTGACTTCAAAATATTCTTTACTAAACTGAATGGAGCAAACATAACCGAACCTATACATACATATATGTTCGGTTCAGTGCTTGGATTGGAATGATCGATTTTCAATTTGGTTCAGTTCAGTTTTGGGGTAACAGTTATGAGCCTTGGTTTGTCTTTGGTTGATGTTAAACTAGACCAAACCGAATTGAGTTGCACCCCAACCAACTACAAATAATATTCACAAATTATTATAATGGGAACATTATGTGAAAAAAGGAAAATCTCATTGAGGAACAATTGAAGAACCAACTTCAGCAATAGAGATCTACATGGACAGAGCCATAAACCTTATTGTCGCAGACCTGATTGTCCATTCATCAAATTTACTGTAAACATTTTGTAACATGGTTTGGGACTATAATAATCAGAATTTCTAGTTGTATCTACCATACGCTTGAAAAGGATCAAACAAAGTTGTCATTCACACCCTTCAGTAACCAAAAAGGAGTCAGAAATCAAAGTCACAACCACTGACCCAGACTCCGTTAAATTTGTTGACTCAGATATTATTTTCCAATTGTGTAATACTAACACAATGGATGTCACATTCCAGTTTGACACATATTTCATAAACTCATAAAAGTTATCTCAAGAAAAGTAGGACTTCAATAGTAAAATTAAGACAACCTTGGAAAGTGAATAGAATGCTGATTTGATTTGTTTCACCCTGCAAGCAACGGCAAACTTTTAGTAAACAGCATGGGAAATAGTCAAGTCTCATGTATAAATAAAAGTGAAAATGATACTACCCAGTAAACTACTTCATTTCAATTTTATTCTCGTATATAGATATATCAAAATCTGCAAATAGGGTAGCAATGAAGATGGTCAGCATCCAAGGAGACCCTGCATTCAATTGATAACAACCTTGCAGATCTTTGCTTTGCACTTCAAATAGTGATCAGATAAAATGTTCTAGAGTCATTATCCAAGAAGGTTCAAAAAAGTGATCGGATAAAATGACTCAGTACCCACCGTGGCCGGTACTGAGTCATATCTGTATTTTACTGTACAAGTACAGGGCCGGTGCCAAGTCATACCAGCGTTATCCACATCAAAACTTGTGGAAATGAGATCCACCCGAATGGTCATCGTCCAGTTAATGGACCAATTTCATTGGATTCTAAGAACATTATATTTCCTCATAATGTTAGTTATACAATACTAGTACCCACCCTTTAGCACACATAAGTGGATCTTCAAAAGTTGCATTTGAAGCATAAATTTCAAAATCATGAGATGTTGCACGGGCTCCATACCTGAAAGAATGCAGAACAATTGCTGATCATATATGTAGAAAGATCTATGGAAAGAATTCGAACTAAAAAGTAAATGGCATAGATAATTATGTATCATCACATACACACACACACACATTATTGCAGCCATACAGAAATACAGCTATGGAGTTTCCGATTTGGCTTTTTTTGGAGAAATAAGTAATCATGTATACAGCATAATATTCAAATAATGGAGCATAAAATATTAAATTCGTGGTATAAGTTGGATATGGTATTCTATCTTATGAATTTTCCATGTGCCAAATTTGAAACTCTTTCTATGCATATATGTATATATAGAAGGTATTTAATAAGCTTAGTTATGCATTGCTATCCACTTCGAGACCTAAAAAAAGGAATTGACTCTACCCTATGTTAGAAAGTAATATGTGTTCTGAGAAGATAAAGAAAAAGAAAATTTAGGAGTGTTCACTAGAATCTGTTGTGATTTTGATAGACTGAACTAGAAGGTAACAAAAGTAAAAATGAAGTTATGGAGAGAAAACTTGGAATCAAAAGGTTTTAAAATAAGTCAAACTAAGACCAGGTATAGCTTTTGCACAAATAATAATAGAGGTGAAGCAAGAACAGAATTGAGAATAAAAAAAATTGTGAAAAGCAATGAATTTCATTATTCTGTATCAATTATTCATATATAGGGAGATTGATAAAGACGTTGCAACAGAGTTAGAGTTTGATGCTTAAGTAGAGAGGTATAATGTATGGATCGATATGTTGTCCAACAAGATGTAAAATATACATAAGATAAATGATTTTGAGATAAAATGTTGAGATAGATGTGTGAAAAATGAAAGACAGAAGAAATGAGTTTATTGGAGAGAGCCTAGGGATTTCCCAAATAGGAACTAAATAAAACAAAGAAAAGTAGATAAAGCAAAGACCCAAGAAGTAGCTATGGGCAGATGTGAGAGGTACTCACTGAAGATAAAGACAAGGCCCAAAAGAGCCTGGATAAAGTCAATTAGAAAGGATTTAAATGCTTATACTATGACAGAAAGTATGATTTTTGAGAGATTGGGATGATGAACATGATTCAAGTTTTCAATCTCAAATAATTAAGATAAGGCATTTTTTAATTTTAACTTTCACCAAAACAGTTGATGTTCAAGTCCATTGTACCAGAATCCATTAATTGTAGCATCATAGCACAGTTATATCACTTTTCTGCAGATGTCTCTGAGTTATAGAACACAGACACTATATTCAGAGTCATATTTGGATTTGTCAGCAGAAATGTTTTTCTTGGATCCACGAAATAGAGCAGAAAACCACAAATATTGAAAGATGGTGCCTTGTGAAGGAAGACACAAGATAAATTAGGGCTAGTTTGTACAATGAAGAGATACCAAAACCCCGAATGGTATGTCTATTCTAGAAAGCCAACAGCTACACTCAAGGTGGTGTCACTAACACAATATTTGAGTTAGAAACAACTATAATAAGACACAGGCACTTTTTGGCATCCTAGCTAAAGGTCAAATGGCTATAGGTGGAAAGTGACTCTAGTAAAGTATGCCATATGATGAATCAAAAGGTCTGGAAGTTCCATTTCTTTGCATACATGCTGGGAAGCATTTTGAATCACGTAAATAGACAATCCAGCCAGATAACTATTATGCTATTATTTTTACTGCTTATTTATATATTTTAGTAAGGGTGATACTTCCATATGCAGAAGTAGAGGTTAATCTAGAAGTTGTAATCTGACAGGATCGTGGGGGTTTTTGCTAAATTTTAGGATTCGTATACATATATGTAGATCTTCTGTGAATGAAAGGCCATCAATTCTATTTACAACCAAAATCCTACTGAGGTTGCTACCCTGGAAAATAGCTATTTCTTTTAACGTTCAGAACATGCAAAATTTCAAAAGCACAGAAGAATCCCCCTAATATTCTCAGGTTAATTTAACAACCCATAAAAAGAATAATATTCCCACAGAAAAAGAGCAAAAGCATTCCGAAAGCAAATAAACATTTTCGGAGTTGCACATGGGGGCAGTTATTTGGAAATTTTATCGACAATCAAAGTATTAATTGCATTATTATCTGAAAGGATGCAATGGTTCAATGAAACAGCAAAGCAAAATCCAAATGGTTTACGCATAAAACCAAACAGTTGGCATGCACTTTGCATATCTAGATGAAAAGGAAAAAAATTGGATACCACGTAACCAAAACAACAATCACTCACAAGTTAAGAATATGTGGAATGATATCATCTTGAACCTCTTTTGATACTTTATGGTCGACGGATTCTTTAGCTGGCCTCTCTCTTAATTGATCCGTAGGTTCTTTATCTTCAATAGCTGGCCTTTCTCTTAATTGATCCATAGGTTCTTTATCTTCAATAGCTGGCCTTTCTCTTAATTGATCCATAGGCACTTTATCTTCAATCCCACAAGATCGTGTAAGTAAAGGAAAAGCCACGGAATGATGAATTTTAATGTTCCGAAAAACAAAAATCTTAGGAGAGTGATGAAAACAACAAAGCCCCATAGGAAAGAATCAGTTACCTTGGAAGTGTTCAGCCATGGCTGGTTCAGAGACTGCCTTAGAATAACAAGTCCGTGTCTTTAGACGAGAAAAGAGAATGAAGCTCTCGCAGTGAATAACAAAGGGACTAAAACGCCAGATTCGTGGCTCAGTAACGCGCAACGTGGCGAGCAGGGGTCCCGCTTGAGGCCGGCAGTCGAAGAATTTTTCATACATGTTAGGTGGCGTTTGGGATTTTTTTTTTTTTTTTGGTAACAGGTGGCGTTTGGGATATTTTTTTTGGTTACAGGTGGCGTTTGGGATTTTTTTTAAAAAAAGGTGGCGTTTGGGATTGCTCATCCTTATCCTTATCTAAATATTTAATATTTAAGTTATCTTATTTAACAACTTATCCACAGTCATAACAACTGCTAGTTAAGCTATCTTATTTAAGAACTTATCCACAGTTATAATAGTTGCTAATTTGAAAAATTTTATGTTTGGTAAATGATTGTATTAAGCACTTAGAGACAGGGATAGAGAGAGATGAATCCAACACAAAAGAAACAAAAAATTGCGCACAGGTACTTTGAAGCTAGATTCCACTACCGCTGCCCAATCTATCTATCTCTCTCTCTCCTCTGGCAACTCTCTGCATTGCTGGCAACAATATCTCTCTATGTTACAATTGCTTCTCTCTTTTTAGGGTTCTTTCACTTTCTCTGAGCTTATCACTGAGATCAAACCCACACCCAATTGCCCTTGTGAAATCAACGTTTCCATCAGACAACAACAGCACCTCATCCCCAATCTTCAGATCCTCGTTCCATGCCTTCATCACGAATGCGTCGTTTAACGAAATGCAAGCGACCGTATCGACGCCCTTGGCCTTCAATTCTCTGGATTTCTCAACGAATTCGGGAGGTGCTTTTGTGAACAAGTAGGAGTGAAAGCGTCGGGGACGGTAAAGAGCACTGCTTTCTTGGACTTTGTGAGATCGGAGATGATTATAGTTTGGACCTTGCCGGCTGAATCTAGGTAAGAGAAGGTGGATTTCGGGGGCTTGTCGCCGAGGGAAATGGTGGCGAAGATGTGTAGACACCCCAAAATCGCACGATTTTTGATAAATCTTAAAGGAGAGAAATATTTTATTGGAATTTTCAATTCTTAGCATTGGGTTTGAGATCTTTAACCCATTTGAATCTAAAGCCGCAAATGAAAAGGCCCGAATTCAATCTTTTATGCAAAGTCAAACTTTTTCGGGTTGAATTTTGTTGACTTTTGACCCCAGAAAATGAAATATTTTTTAAAGCAAGATTTGAAGATAATTTTTCCCGGTAATCAGGTTTTTAGCAATGTTATTGCATAAATGAATTTTTTAAGATTTTAAATCTTGACGAATACCTTGGTATTAACATGTTGAATCTTTTTACCGGACCTGAAAAACCGGAATTTAGCCTGGAACTGGAAAGTTGACTTTTTATTCACTTGGAATTTGGGTCTGAAAATATTTTTAATGGATTCAAATGGGGGGGGGGGGGGTGTTTGCTTATTTACATGTAATATCTTAAGTAAATGGAGATTAAAAAATACGAAGACATTTACTTAAACGATATTACATGTAAATAAGCCTGGCCTGTGTAGCTAAGGCTCAAAACCAACCAAAAATGTGCTGACCATAGTATATGTGCGGTTTTTGAGAATTTGGTCTCAACCGCCCTGTATGTACGGTTGCAACCGCATACACAGCACGGTTGATGTTCATGCTTCTTGTGTGAGCTGCCACGTGGCTTCCGGAAGCTTCGGCCGTTGAGCCACTTCGACAGCAATCATGACGAACGTAACTGAATTGGAACCGCCCTGTATGTGCGGTTGAGTTGAATTTGCATAGAAACCGTACATATAGTGACGGTTCTGTGAAAACCGCACTGCATGTGTATGCGGTTTTGGTTGTTTCGAGGATTTGCAAAATGGCTCGATCTCTGAGCCTTATTTACGCATATTACCTCTCTCTTAGGGACTTGAACTCCCTGTTTTACCCTCCGAAACCTCTAGATTTACATCAATTCAAGGCTTTAAATTGAATTGGAACAATCTAGAGAGATTTTTGGGCATTGTAGACACCCCAAAATTGCACGATTTTTGATAAATCTTGAAGGAGAGAAATAGTTTATTGGAATTTTCAATTCTTTGCATTGGGTTTGAGATACTTAACCCATTTGAATCCAAAACGGAAAAGGAAAAGGCCCGAATTCAATCTTTTGTGCAAAGTCAAACTTTTTTCGGTTGAATTTTGTTGACTTTTGACCCCAGAAAATAAAATATTTTTTAAAGCTAGATTTCAAGATAATTTTTCTCGGTAATCAGGTTTTTAGCCATGTTATTGCATAAAAGAATTTTTTGAGATCTTAAATCTGGGCGAATACCTTGGTTTTAACATATTGAACCTTTTTTCCAGACCTGAAAAATCGGAATTTTGCCTAGAACTGGAAAGTTGACTTTTTATTCACTTGGAATTTGGGTCTGGAATTATTTTTAATGGATTCAAATTGGGGGGGGGGGGGTGTTTGCTTATTTACATTTAATATCTTAAGTAAATGGAGATTAAAAAATACGAGGACATTTACTTAAACGATATTACATGTAAATAAGTATTGCCTGTGTTAAAATTTGGAAAAAAGGCTTTTTTCCTTGTATCCGGCAACTCAGACCGGATACAAGGAGCCTTTAGTGTATCCGGCATCATAGGCCGGATACATTAAAGCTCTAGTGTATCCGGCCTGAGATGCCGGATACATTAGTTTTGCTCAAAATTAGGGTTTTCCGAGAGAAATCACTTTTTACCATCATGTCCCTCATTAAATGAGGGGAAATCTCGGAAACAGCCTTAGGGTTAAGGTTGGGGGGTTCTAGACATTAAGTTGTGTCTACCAATAACCCTAGCCTTTGCCTATAAATAGGAGGCTCCTCTTCAAGCAAAGGACCAAGTTTTTGGAGATCGAAGAACTCCGAGTGAAGAAGGGAACCGCTGCCGGATTGCTTCCAGAACCCCAGGTAAGCCTCAACCCTCATTTATTTTCTGTATTTAATTTATTAGATCTAGATCTCTTCTTCTACCTTTCTGTAGAATAAAGCCTCTTTTTGTGTGTGGAAATCCTTCCCCGGCTCAAAGTATCTCAAGACTCCCCCTAGTCGTAAAACGTGAAGGCGGGATCTAGGAGAAACGAGACTGGGGATTGACCCTAGTGCTAGAACCCATGTAGCATAAGGCTTTTTGAATGATTGAAAACCGTTCTATAATCAAAGTACCATTGATTATCTCGAAGAATCGTGTTTAACGGGGAGAGAGAACAGAGGGAAACGATAATGGAACGGAACCCTAGGCTATGCTAGAACCTATCTGGTTGAATCTATATGCATGATATGTTGTTGTATTAATCTTGCTTGGTTTTTCACTCTTGCACACATATTACACTCTTTTGGCGGGATAGGCTCATATTTGGGGTTTATTACATTTATTGTGATAAATCTCAAATAATGGCCTCAATCAATTCTGGAGTGTTTTCAAGTGATTTTCAAAAGTTTTGGATTCATCTCACACGAATCTCACACACTTTATCACTTTTTCGGATTTGGTTTTCTTCAAAAAGGGCCTAACTGGACAGCACCTGTACCCTTACTTCGGACGCTCATAACTTCATCGTCCGGATGAATTTTGGAGCGATTCCAGAACCATGGGAAAGGTGAGGCTGTCTAGTTTATGTCCACCAAATTTCATAAAGTTCCATCGAACGGAGTTTTGACACCTCTCTGTCGAAGTTAAGTGGACAGTTCAGGTTCAAATACAGAACTTGTCACTTCGACAGAGCGCCATGTGTTCGTTTTAAGTCCGATTCGAGTGATTTTTGTTTCTGAGTATTCCTTTATGAGTCTATTTTCAAATACAGTTGGTTTCATAATTTTTGGATTCCATTTGAATTATTGGTAGCCGATTTACTCAGAACTGTTCATTTGTACTTTTCTGGGTAAATCTGTGATCTTCGGGGCCTGTTCGGGAGACCACCCAAGGCACATCCGAAGGGATTTTTGTATGAGGCTAGTTTCTTTTGAAAGATGGCCATACAGACTTCAATCACACCAATGTTCGTGGATTTTTATGAAGTGGATTTTTCTATGCAATTTCCCAAAGTTGCCCACTTATCACTTTTAAAAATCCCCAACAGCAACTTCAAAGGAGCATAACTCCTAGGATTTTCATCGGAATGAAGTGAAATTGTGCATGAGACTCTTATTTACCCTAATCTTTCAAATGAATTTGGTTTGGTTCAATTTAGAATTGGATTTGAATGATTTCAAGGCAAATGACATACTTTTTACCGAATTTTCCGGATTTGATTTAACTTGGTTTTAAGCAACTCGAGCTTTGGATTTCCATCTTTTGAGATATTCCAGAAATGATATTGACATAAGAGAGGATCTAGAATCCATTTAGATCTTCATGTGAAAATATCACACATTGGTCCTTTTTCAAGATTTTCTATGATTTTAGCAAGCTTTCTATCTTTTGCATGAACATATACTTGGCAACCACTTTGTGTGGATGAATGGGAGTGCCTAACACCTTCCCCCGTTCATAATCTAATCCCCTTACCCATCTCTGGATTTGATTTTCAAGTAGGGTTATTTTTACCCTAGAATGTGCTTTTTAGCTCCTTTTGCTTGTTTTTGATGATTTTCCCATGTCCCCAGCAGAGTCGCCAGTTGTGAGACATGGGAAAATCACCGATGTGATCATCCCTCCGTCAACACACGGGGCTCGAAATGAAAGTTGGGAGAGTCGCCACCATTCATAATTTTGAGGTGTGAATGGACACCAAAATCATCAAAAACAAGCAAAAGGAGCTAAAAAGCACATTCTAGGGTAAAAATAACCCTACTTGAAAATCAAATCCAGAGATGGGTAAGAGGATTAGATTATGAACGGGGGAAGGTGTTAGGCACTCCCATTCATCCACACAAAGTGGTTGCCAAGTATATGTTCATGCAAAAGATAGAAAACTTGCTAAAATCATAGAAAATCTTGAAAAAGGACCAATGTGATGAAGAGAGAGCCTTGGGAAAAACAAGAAAGAATGGATCCTCTAGGCTTAGAACCTACAAGTGATGAAGAGCATGCTATTTGGTTATTTTGAGCCTATGGATGATTTTTCTGATGTTTTTGCACTTGCTTCTGGAGAAATTGTGTGAATCCTTGCTCTCAATAGCAAAGGATTCTAGCTTTTTCCTAGAGAATTGATTTCCACCTATTCACACACTTTTCACTGTTTTCATCAAATAAGCTAGATCTTGGATTTCTATGTTTAATACGGGAAATCTGAAATTATTGGCTTCAGAATGAATTCTAGAACTTCATGAGGTTGTTTTTGTCGATTTTTAAGTGTTTTGATCGAATTCACTTGCACACATGCACTAGTTTTGGTTTTCTCTTCAAAAACTTCAAAACAGGGCAACATCTGTGGCCTCTCTTAGAATGCTCATAACTTCATCCTCTGGATGAATTTTTGAGTGATTCCAAAGACATGTGATAGATGAGCATGTCTAGTTTATATCTGGAAAATGTCATATACTTTTATGGAGCCAATGTTTGACACCATCTGTTCAAAGTCTGTAAGTCAGTTTAGCCCAGATTGCTGAACTCGCCGCTTTGATGGTGCACCATTTGCTCAGTTTTAATCCATTTCGAATGATTTCAGTTTCTGAGTTTTCCTTGAGAAGTCTATTTTCATTTCCAACTGGTTTCAACAGATTTTGATCTGATTTGTGCCTTGTGTACTTGATTGACTCAGAGCTGCTCGCTGGCATAGTCCAGAGCTAATCTGTGGTCTTCTAGGCCTGTTCAAGAGGGCACACAAGCCACATCTAGATAGAGTTTGGTGTGAGATTTATTTCTTTGGAAATATGGCATGACATACTTCTTCCATGCAAATTTTCATGGATTTTTATTGAGCCAAACTCCACGAATAAGATTTTGAAAATGCCTATTCACCACTTTTTCCAAATTATAACAGCAGATTTCACATGTGGATTTCTCTCTCGTTTTAAATCGGATTGAGCTGAATTTTTTACTGTATACTCTACTATATACCAGTTTTCAAATGGCTTTGGTTTCATTGGATTTGGATTTAAATTGAATGAGTTATGATTAATCGAAGCTTTCAAGTTCTCATAATCAGATTTTTCCAGATTTGCCTTGAATTGGTTTTGCTTCAATTTTCACCTTAATTTTTATTCACTCATGAAGTTCTAAGAGGTGATATATCCATGGAGAGAGTTCATATTTATTGGACTACTCATGTGGTATAACCACTTACATTTTGCTTACTTTTAAGCATCATTTGCCTATTTTGATTAGCAAGAAATCCTTAGCATAAGCAACCATGTGGCAACCGTCTTAGACGGATAAGTGAGAGTGCCTAACACCTTCCCCCGTTCATAAATAATTCCCCTTACCTGATCTCTGGATTTTTTCCTTATATTAGAGCTACTTTGGCTATATTTGGCTTCTATGAACCCTTTGGTGCCCATTCACACCTTAACTTGGATGGTGGCGACTCTTTATTTTTATCAATCCCCGCGTGACGATATCGGAAGTCATCTTAAGTGACATTTCCATGCCTCACAAGATGTGTTTAGTGGCGGTGGCGAGTTTGAGGGTTTTAGGCGAAATTTGAGGGGAAGCAAGGGGGAGTAAGAGAGGGTGGTGGGTGAGAGGTGATTGGTGGATGACTGAGAGATGGATGTTGGAGCTAATACCAGCCTTGCCATGCATGTTTAGAGAAGCTGCAAATGCCGCCATTGCTATGTATGTGGATGCAAATCTGTGTTTGAGAGTGTGGCGATGGAGGGCAGACAAGAGACGAGATTAGTAACAGGATAGGCAAGATCAGTGTGACTTCTGCTCCATCGAGTGTGGAAGATTACTCGATATTGATAGTCTTTCGTATGGAAGATCGATTACAAGACAAATCAGGTGCTTAAGGAGAAGCGGTAATGAGAAGCTACTCTCTATAGCTTCTCTTTACGAGTAATCTTCCCCTACTATGAATAAGCTCACCCATTTAACGTTATCAAACAAGTTTGCAACTTAAAAAGTGCTTTATTAAGCTATTAAGTTGATATAAGCACTTAATTAAGCAATCCCAAACGCAGCCTTAGGAAGGTCATTTTCCTTTTCCTTTTTCTCAAACTGGAACTCCACAAGCAAAGTTGTGGTTGTGGAAGCAAGGACCGTGGACGGATCGAATATGGTACGGATTTGTTAAGGTCCGAATTCGATCCGATAAGAAAATCCGATATCCGAATTCGAACCAATTATCTGACGGATCTTTCACATCTAATACCGAATTCGAATCCGACGGATTATCCCATGTCTGAATCCGATTACATTATATATGAAAAAAAAAATTAAGATATTATAAACATTAAGTTAGTGCATCAAATATGGATGTATTAATTCAGATTTGTCTTATATTATGACCTTAAATCAATAAATATTATATGAAACATTCATTCCTTCTATACTAATATATAAAAAGACTTAAAAAGGCCTTAAAAAACATAATATATATACAAAATAAACGATCAGATCTTTATCGGGTCCAATATGTGCAATACCATATTCGAATTCAAATATAATCAGATTCGGATAATCGGATCTTATTCGGATAATCGGATCTAAAGCTAAGATTCATATTCGGATCATCGGGTAGAATTCATATTGAATTCGGATCTTTATCCGACCCATTAATAGTTACAATTCACGACACAACCATGACGGTCCAATATGAATTTGGGTTGGGTTGGGTTACCATGAGTTTGGGCTCAACCCAATCTAGAGTTTACTAATTTAAAATCACTTTAGCCTGCCCTAATCCAAACACACTAAACCCAAACCCCAACCCAAAGTTTATTTTTGATTTTGGTTTGAATAAAATATTAAATCTTTGAATGTTTTTTTTTCATTTCTTACTATAGATGCAAATGATAGAATACTGCATTCATTGTAGCATAGTGAGATATATATATATATATATATATATATATATATATATATATATCTCACTTTTTAATTTTATTTGAGAAAAATTAACAAATTTGTTATCAAATGATAATAAATTTATGTTTTATACTTGATTGCATAGCTATAATGATAGTGTAAAAGGGAAAAAAAATAAAAAGTGATACATATACACGAATAAATACTTGCATATAAGTGTGTGTGTGCATTAATGTTGTGTATGCATATTTATGCATATAACTAAGCCGGTCAGTATCTGGCCTTTTGAGTTGTATAACATGAGTCCAAACTCAAATCCAAACTAAATGCTTAGTTCAGGCACTTATTCGGGTTGGGTCAAATGGGATTTTGTGCGGTTTGGATTGGATTTAAAATTCAAACCAAATTAATAATTTACGGAACATGAAATTGACAATGCGACTTTACTAGAACATAATAGAGTGAAATTTTTAAATAAAAAACATAATATTATGATTTGGGCCTAATTTTCTGAAACTTGTATGTTTCAAGTTTCAATCCTAGCTTTCAATTGTACGAACAACACTACAAGACCTCTTTAATGAAAAATTTAACATAATGGGGTAAATTACTACATCAACGGGATGGTTTTAAGCCTGCCCTTGACCATATAAGTTGGTTTTATTAGTAATCATTAATTATGTAGAAGTTAGTTCACCTATTATACAAATCCATTCATCTAAATATATAGCTCAATTAAATTGTAACACACAAGTCCACCATCTAGATAGACAAGCCCATCAATAGTACAATTTTGCTCATCTAAACAAGGGAAGACATCATCTCCACTTTTCTCATGCATTCATCCATATAAATTGGGAGAGATATTGTCACGCGGAGCATTTAAAGATATCTAGTTTACAAAAAAAACTCTTATTCCTTGCATTTAAAAGAAAATTTATCTGCATAATCATCGAATACTCCGCGTGATAGCATCTCTTTCATAACACACCAATCACTGCAGGAAAGAAGTGCATAAGGATAATGGTATCTGAGCACTAAATGTGCACTTGTAAGCATCCACAAGTCAACTTTTAAATTATACCTTTTACAAAAAAACAGAAAAAAAATACTTTTAAATTATACCAATTCTACTCGATCAAATACATGCTAAAGCCAAGTATTTGGAATAAGAAATTGGGAATTATTATTATTATTTTAATAGAAAGCAATAACTCACGAGATATGAAATCTCAAGGGGAATCATGAACACTTCCGTTTCTACCAAAAAAAAAAAAATTCATGAACACTTCCGTACTTCAGAAAATCAGCTTTTTAAGCCTAATAGCTTTCTTATAACCATTTGGTTTATAATAAATTTGACAATATAAAACTTTGGTGAAAGTCTTAAAAAGGACACTGAAATCACATTTAAAAAAAAAGGGATTCATGTATAAAAATCATATACACACATCAAAACGACTCTTTCAATGCCTCAAAAGAAATTTTTTTTATATACCTATTGTCTGTCACTATCTCCAACTTTCTTAATACTATTTGTGATCATTTTTATAAGAAAACACCAGGCAATCTACCTCCAAACCGACGTTTAATTTTACAACGTGCGGCCCCACCGAACCTATTATCCAAAAAGATTCCTATCATTTATATTAAGTATTTTATTATGAGGCATAATTGTGTCGACGGGCAACAACATCTATATCTATATATACCTTATGTAAAAAACAAATCTTAACCTGCGTGCTCGTTCTACGTTTTACCTTCACCAGTATGCTTATTCTGCCTTCTGCCGTCTGCCGTCTGCCGTCTGCCGTCTGCCGTCATGACTGAAAGTTCTCTCATGACGTCCTTGTCCCTTCCTCTTTCTTATAAATTTATTATACCGCCTTTGTCCCTGGTAAGATATAGGTGCCAATAATTATGTCCGACGCATTGGAAATATTAATGGGAAAATTAATTTTTAGTTATATTTTTTCAAAATAATTAAGATTTAATCAACAAAGTTTTGAGTTTTTAACTTTTAGTAAACCTTTATCAAAATAATTAATTTTTAATAACATTTTACTATTGATTATTCCAAAAATGCCCTTATATCACTAACCCAAATGACTTGTACAAATCACTTACTCAATGTACGTACGAGTCATTTTATTGCTTGTACAAGTCAATTTGTTACTTGCATAAGTCTTGGGAGTAGTGGTATTAGGGTATTCTTGGAAGAATTTGTTTGTAACCGTAAAATGTTACTAAGAATTAATTATTCTGATAGAGGTTCATTAAAAGTTAAACTCAAAACTTTCCTGACTGAGGCTCCGTTTGGTAACATTTTTGCTTTCTTGCTTTCAAAAGCAAGAAAGCAAAAAAGTACTTTTCTGCTTTTCAGAAGATCTTTTGTTGAAGCAAAGCCGTTTGATAAACTTTTGCTTTGCTGCTGAAAAACACAAAAGCATGTTTAGTAACTACAGTAGCATATAAATTGCTTTTATACTATCATATAAAACTACCGTAAACAGTTGATGCATTTTACTTAATAATATACTCGACATATATTGTAACGGGTTGAGGAATAATCGGGTCGATTCAAATTGAATCTATTTATTGGCGGGTTGGGAAAACCCAAAACCAAACCCAACTCGCCAATAATCGAGTTCAACCCACCAACCCAATTAAAAATTTTTAATTATAAAAATACACCTATAGAAAAATAACGTGAATTAGTGATACAATTTAAAGTTAAACGGGTCATTATCGAGTTAAATGGGCCATTGTCTGAGTTAAACGAGTCATTATCAGGTTAAACGGATCATTATTGAGTTAAGCGGGTCATTATCAGGTTAAACGGGTCATTATCGGGTTGAGCGGGTCATTAACGAGTTAAATGGGTCATTATCGGGTTAAACATGTCATTATCAGGTTTAACGGGTCATTATCGAGTTGAATATATCATTATCGAGTTCAACGGGTCATTATCGGGTTGAATGGATCATTTTCGGGTTAAGCAGTGTCATTTTCGGATTGAATGGATCATTATTGAGTTAAGCGGGTCATTATCGAGTTAAATGTCTCATTATCGGGTTAAGCGGGTCATTATTGGGTTAAACGGGTCATTGGACATAATGGGTCAATTTTTTCCTAGTTTAGTTTTGTGTCATAGGTTTTAGAAGCAAGAAAGAAAATTTATGATTAAAGTGAGAAGCAACATTTCTATGCTTATTTTGAAAAGCAATGAAATTGCTTTTTTGCTTTTTATAAATTGCTTCATGTGTACATAACCAAACAGTACTTTTGCTTCCAAAAGCAATTTTTTGCTTTCAAAAACAAAAAAACACTTCTCAAAGCGTTACCAAACGGTACCTGAATCTTAATTATTTTGAAAAGTATCGCTAAAATTGAACTTTCACCCCTGTAACTTATATAAAAAAACAAAGCTTAACTTGCTTGTTAGTAAAAAACAAAGCTTAACCTGCTTGCTGGTTCTGCGATCTACCTTCACCAGTACGCTTCGTGTGCCTTCTGTCGTCATATGTCTGATGTTCCTCTCATGACGTCCTCACCCCTTCTTCTTTCCTATTAATTTATTATACCGCCTGCCTTCGCCCCTTGGAAAATGTAGGTGCCAATAATTATATCCAATCTACTGAAAATGTCCTTTAAATTTACTGCTATAATATAATACTGCAAGGGATATATATGAGCCTCCTTCTATCTTAATTTTAGGCATTTGAACTTTGAAGTGCTTTTTCATTCTCTCCAAAACATTTGTGCAACCATCTCTACTTTGAACTTGATAGAACTTATTTTTAAGATCAAACTCGCTCAAATTAAATAAAAGACATTATATTGGAAATATGTTTCCTTTTGTATTCTCTTTTTGTGCAGCACTAGACGTACCTAACTAGTCTACATATACTGTCTCAGACTCTTATGTTATATAAGTCGGGGATAGTTATCAAAGGGACTAAATCAAAAAGCATCCTTCCTTTATAATATCATACATATAGATAAGTAAACCATTTTTGTCAAGCTCACTCTTTGACAAAAGTTTTAGCTTGACAATGATTTTAAATCTGGATAGAGATCGTAGTTGGTAATTTGGTATAATTCAGTGTTTTAAAACTCTCCAATTACTTGGAATTAGATGTGCTGGCAACCCCAAAGGGTTGGCTAGTGGTCAGGCTTGGGGCCTGGGGGTATGTTTCCTCCAAGGTTTCAGGTTCAAAACCTCTCAGGTGCTATCAATTCTTTGGGGCTACCCCCAAGGCCTTTGGCCTGGTAATTTCCCGGTTTGTGTGGGACGGGGGATTACACAAGCCCTTGGGGATTAGTCGTGGTATGCGCAAGCTAGCCCGAATGCCCCAAGTTTCCAAAAAAAAAAAAAAAAACTTGCCCTAAAAACTAGGGCAAGTTTGACAAGCTTTTAACTGGATTATAAGAACTAGGGCAAGTTTGTTTCCTTTGAGTTAAGGTCACGTCAATTAGGGTAAGTTTGTTTCCTTTGAGTCAAGGTCCCGTTATGAGATGCTTCTTTCTTAAAGAATCTCAAATCTACAAACTTCTTTAAATCTAAATCATATTTTTGGAAAATATCTCGTTACAACAGTATATTATTGGAGGTTTCTTTTTTAAAGGAATTCTAAAATCTAAAAATTCTTTGAAATCTAAACCTAAACCATATATTTGGAATATATTATTGGAGGTTTCTTTTTTAAAGGAATTCTAAAATCTAAAATTCTTTTGAATCTAAATTTACGTTTTTGGATCTTATTTTATGAGGAATAAGGGTATCATGAACAAGACTCCTAAAAATTAAAAACTCTTATCCTGATTTCTGGATGAGATCAAGTAAGATAGGAACTCAAATCTAAATAAATCTTGGTTTTAGAACCTATATTTTTCACTCATAAATTAATATAATAACGGTCAAACTTTTGTTTAATTTTTTTGTATATAGTTTTTGAAAGTTTTCACATCATAAATTTAAAGTCTTTTTAATATTTTCTGTTTTAAAATATTAATTTTATATGACAGGCTAGTAACTAAGTCCGAAGTAGCACAACGTATTGAGCCCGGTTTTACAAAGAAACTCAGAAGCGTGCCATTTGGCTTTAATTAATTTGAATTTCGAACCTAACCAGCCGTGTCGATCTCGATTATCGTCTGTGTAAGATAAGATTTGCAGCCGGCATTAACGACCCGTCTGGTACAAGCAACGACGAAGACTTTAACTCCGACGAAAGAGCTAGATACAAATAACAAATCCAATCGTCGTCATAAGAGCTAGACTGAGATTTTTTTTTTTGGAAATGAAGAGCTAGACTGAGATCCCTCATATTATTATACAAGCAAGAATTTATTTATATATAAATGTACATAAATCGATCAACAATCCAAGACAAAACCAACAAAAACTAAATCAAATGTGACCTCATGTAAGTAAAACCAAAGAATAAGAACAAAATCTCATCCAAAAAATAATGAAAGATCGATGAAGCCGTCGATATAATGAGCAGAAAGACACAGAGAATCAGAAATCAATGTCGCACTTGGTCGTCTCGAATGCTCCGACGGAGTTACGGTTTGAAGCCAAGGGAACCTTCAACTCGCAAACGATCTTCGGCTTAAACCGACCAGTCCTGAATGCTCCAATCTTGAATCTAACCCTCAAGTATAGCTTGACATCGATGTCGAAAACTCCGGCGTTCTTATCGTTATTGAAGTTCGAAACTTCTGAAGACCCCTGACCAATTGGTTTCTCGCCCCGGAAGACCGGGTTGAGCAGGTTGGTCGTCTTGTGGCCTTGGTAGAAGGGCGTCAATGGAGCAGTATCGAACATCTGGTCGTCGTAGTAAGCTCTGGCTTCGATGCTGTCGTAGTGAATGCCAACTCGCTTGTTGGGGTTCCTAATGGTCATGTTGAGTGCAAGGTTGTAACGCAGGACGTTGTTGCTCGTGAGGTTGAACTCGGTCAGGGAGGCCTCGACGACATGGAACTTGACCTTGTTGGGGCGAAAGATGAGCCACAGAACCAGAACGGCGACACCGATGGTGACGACGATGGTGAAGATGATCTTGAAGAGGCAGCTCAGGAGGCAGCAGCCGCAGCCGCAACCGGAGCCTCGGCGGTGGCTGTGGTAGGACATTGGAGGAGGCACGGATGGTCCGTAATAAGCTCCGTTCAAATGGGGATGCTTAGCTTGATCAGCCATGTTTTGATTTGAGAAAGAGAGATGTGGGTTTCTGGGTGAAGACGAAGGAGAAGGGATCAAGAGGTTTTATAGGAATCAGTGACGGTGGTTTCTAACCGGAGGGACACGGGAACTTAATTGAACGTGTCGTTTT
This sequence comes from Buxus sempervirens, assembly GCA_947561395.2. Lineage (NCBI taxonomy): Eukaryota > Viridiplantae > Streptophyta > Magnoliopsida > Buxales > Buxaceae > Buxus > Buxus sempervirens. The sequence goes on from OX387182.1 coordinate 7,028,147, forward strand.
AGGTTTGTATCGTCAACGCGGTTGCTTTGAGGATTTGGTCTATGTAGAGAACGATGGTGACTGGTGAGATGTAATTTCCAAGAAGGTTACGATTGCATTAGATTTTAGAAGTATGCGCCATCTTTACAGAGGACACGTAAATCCCACTTTTCTATTATTGCGTTAGGATTTAGAAGTATTTCCAATTGGAAACAAAGAACCACCAACTCCCACTCAATCCTTCCCTGTAATATGAGAATAGTAGGTTTAATTATGTTTAAAAGTGGGGCAAATGGTCGAGCCACTTAGATGCAATTCACTTCTTGTGGTGGCTCTATCTGCAGCCCTTAAGTAAATCTTCCACAAAATACAAACACGCAACTAACAGTTTGTATCCACAGGACACGTGTTTGCATCCTATGGAAGCTTCACTTAAGGGCCACCACAAGAAGTGATCCGAATTAGATGGGTATTCTTTCCCACCGCTAATGGGGTCTACAATTTAAGACTGCATGTGCTCTTTTTGTTTAATGCTTTCATGTAGAACATCCCATGATCAATATTTTTTATATTTTGTAAACGTTTTTACAATGTATTCAAACCCTATAACAACAAAAGCCATGCGGTTGCCCAAAACGTTTTAACTATTGTTGTGATAAAAGGTTAAAAACTGGTAATTCTTGTGGGAGGAATTGGTTCATTTGGTTAGGCTTTTGTCCAATACATTGGACATGGTTTTAAGATCATATGTTCAATGGGGTTTTAAAAGTACCCTGTCAAATGTCATGCATGTCGACTATTTGAAACAATTGAAGCAGAAGTAATGCGGTGTTAAGGAATATATTAAATATATAAAGTTGCCGAGGTCCTGGTTCAAAACCTCCACTCCAGCTGTTGAGAAAAAATATTCCACGTGTAGGGTCTAAAATGGGTTTGAGTTCGGTGTTCTACATGCGGAACTAGATTGCAGGGATTAATTTCTCTTCCAATAAAAATATAAAAACGTGAAGGGCTTATCACCTATTCACCTTAGGATACCAAGGTCAATCAACAACTGCCATATGTGAGTTTAGCTGTGATGGTACTTCTTATTTTTTTTTCATTTTTTGGTATTGAACGGTTCAACAACGGCAGTTGAGTGGAATAGATGTAACCTAACCTTACTCTTGAATGGGTCCGTCCAGCCCTTTGACAAAACAACCTTCAACAAACAGGTAATGACCCAACTATCGTGCTGAGGCGGTTTATCATCCGTTTACCACCATCCACTCATCGTTTGTGTTCGGTAATTCATAAACATCGTCTGGGTCTGACTAGGAAATGGTTCAACCCGACCCAACTCTCCCTTACCCGGACAACCATTCGAACACTTCTCTAGCCGTATTTCAAATTGTTACAAGCTTCACGTGCGCACACTAATTAGTTTAGATGTTTACACTTAATTGTAGGAAAATTTATGAAAATAGTCAAATTTTGGTCAATTAATCAAAATAACTTATTACAAAAAAGGGTGGTCATTTTTAAGGAAGAAAAAAGCTTGGAGATCACTTTCTAATAAGACGTGAGCGTCAAGCTACTTCAGACATAAGCACATTCTATATGGGACTGTGAGACATGGGAAAAAATCAATCTAAATGATTTCCTCAATCATCACACGGGATTAAATAAAAAAAAGAGTCGCCACCATTTAATCTAGGTGTGAATGGACACCAAAATATTAAATAAGCACAAAAGACAATTTTTAGGGCAAAATATCCCTCCTAAAAAAAACAACCAGAGATGGGTAAGGGGATTAGGTTATGAACAGGGGAAGGTGTTAGGCACCCCCATTCATCCACACAAGGTGGTTACCAGGCATTGTTCATGTTTTTCAAAGAAAAAAGGCTTGCTATAAAATTCATGAAAAATCACAAAAAAGGCAAAAATATATGGTTTTTTCATATGAATATTCTGATTGATCCAGAACTATCAAATATGATCATACCATTCCTAGGGTTTCATGATCAAAACAAAATTAAGATAAAATCAAATAAAATCAATTTAAAGTGAAAAATCCAAAAATCTGGCTTCAAGTCAAAATTCTAGAAATCTAGAAAAATATGATTTTTATAAAATATTTCAAAATTGAACTTGAATAGTCCAGGACATAGATAAAGCCCAAATTTCACATTAAATCTGAAAATCAAAACAAAAAATATCCACGTTGATGAAAAACACCAAAATGGGAGAATTTAGACCGTAGGGTCTTATCTCAATAATGAAAAACAATTTAAAAACCACATCATGAAACCCTAGAATTTATTTTCAGGCTTCTAGATTTAGATCTACCATATTGATCATGATAAATCCAAAATCCTAGCCTAAAACCACAAAAATCACGAAAACAGTGCTGTAGGTGCAAAAGTGGAAAAAATCCAAATTTTATCAAAAAGCGGGGATCTCATGCTATAAACATCATGGATTCATGTAATTCATTCAGATATATCATAAAAAGCATTAAAACATGATCAGGATGTTCAAAGCAACCACATCTCACAAATTAGAGCACATGGGGGTCTACCCTACGGATCCACCTGTTCCCCTTTCCCCTAGTTCTCTCTTCACGTTTTACGGCTAGAGAGACTCTTAAGGTACTTAGAGATAGGTTTGGTTACACAAACACAAACACAATCACAGGCCTTATTCTATGAAAAAAAGAAAAAAACAGATATGGGATTCTATTCTAGGGATCCACCTGTTCCCCTTTACCCTAGTTCTCTCTTCACGTTTTACGGCTAGAGAGACCCTTGAGGTACTTGGAGACAAGTTTAGGAATACAAGTACAGATATGGCCTTATTCTACAGCAATAGAGATGATCCTATTACATCTAGAATTGAAGACAGAAAAATAAAAGGGATAGGGGACTTACCTGGATTGAGCAGGCAGGCAGCAGGAGTTCTTCTCTTGGAGTTCCTTGTACTTCTTTGACTTCAAAATTTCGTGGCCCTAAGCTAGAGGAGAGAGCCTCTATTTATAGACACACCCAAGGGCATGGTTGGTCCAGAAAGATATAGCCTGGTCTTTAGAATAGAGTGAAATACAGAGATAATGCACATCCATAGCCAACCAAGATGACTTGAGCGAATAAAAGACATAATTCGCTCGTTTAAAGATATATTGGACTTCAAATAAAGCTCGGAAATCGAGAGAAGGACAAAACTTGCACGTGTCTTTAGTGACCGTAAATGCACTACGGTCCAATAGTGACCGTAAATGCACTACGGTCCAATAGTGACCGTATTGGTACTACGGGCGCGCCTGCACGTAGATAAGTTTCGGGCGCGATAGGCCCGTAAAGAAAATACGGGCAAAGCCTGTTCATTCTATTTTTAGGCTTTTTTGACCTGTTTTAAGCTCTAATTACATGTTTTTATTATTTTCTCATTTGGCAGTGCAATTTGGGGTGTCTACAGGACACAGGCGCATCATAACATATAATGTGCGTGTGTCTCAAGTAAGTTACACTTGTAGCCCGCGTAGCTTAGAGTAAAGTGACATTAATTTTTAATTTTTTTTCGAAAGTGACGTTTGAAATCAATTATTTTTTTAAAAGCGATTTGTCTGCAAGTGAGATTTTTGATACAAGCAAAAAAAGTGATCATAATTTTCCCTTCTTTCAAATGAAGTCTGTTTTGGAAAAAAAGGAAAAACAAAGGGAAAATTGGTTTTTAGTGATGCTTTTCAATATAATTCAGATTCAGTCGACTAATTCTTAATAATTGCTTTTAGTGATACTTTTTAAAACATAATTGAAAATTAATGTCATTTTTAATGTTCATTAAGAATTTCTTCTCAAATGTCCTAAAAAGACTTAAAAACTTTACTTGTAACAAAAAAGAATGAAAATGTTTTCAAAGTCTTTTGAGGGTATTTTCGGGAGAAACTCTTAATGAACATTAAAATAATACTAATTCTCAATTATGTTACAAAAATATCACAAAAAACTAATTACCAAGAATTGGCCAACTGAATTTAAATTATTTTGAAAAACAAATCACTAAAAACCAATTTCCCCATAAAAAAAAAGTCCAAAAAAGGACAATAAGTGTGGGACCTATCTTTTTTTGGTAATGAAGCGTGGGGCCTATGTGCATCTGCTTTATCATCATCACTTGAGTCTTGAGTTATACTTTTAAGTGTGGATGATAGCTGAGTCGGATGGGCCTAAGTTCATTACCTAAAAAAAAAACAAAGGATGGGCCTAAGTTGAATTTAGATGCTTCGGCTACATAACTGGAGGTATTGATAGAGATTTCAAGCGAGGTCCTATCGAAGCATATATGTTGCCTATGCAGTCTAATAAAACACCACAAAAAAATTATGAAATAGCAACACCTCTTATAACGGCACTTAATAGAAAAGTGCCGTTACAAATGCCTTAATACCGGATTTCAATAAACTATTTTATAGCGGCAATTTTCTATAAAATGTCGTAATAAATAATTTTATAATGGTATAAAATGTCATAATAAATTATTTTATAGCAACATTTTTCTCTAAAATGCTGCAATAAGTGTTTTAATAAAAAAAATTTATAACAGCATTTGTCTATAAATGCCGTAATAAGTTACTTTATAGCGGCATTTTTCTATAGAATGCCGTAATAACTCGTTTTATAACGACATTTCTTATAAAATGCCATAATACATTATTTTCTGTAGATGAAATGCCGTATTAAGGCACTTATTACGGTACTTTTGTATCAGTGCCGTTATATTAGGTGTGGCTATATCATCTTTTTTTTGTAGTGAAAATTCTTATTGTAAAAGCGTTGGCTCTAAGGCTATGCTTGTTTCAACAAAAAATATTTTCAATAGAAAATATTCTCAAAATTTTTTTTTCTATTTTCCAAGCATTTGAATGTGACATGAAAGAAAAAAACAAATGAGAGGCGTGGGATTGACATAAAAGTTTAAAATTTGAGGAAAATGTGTAATTTTAAGATTCAGTTTTAATCTTGTAACTTTTAAATATATTGAAAACGTCATGGAACTTTTTCAAATCAACCCATGCCTTGTTCGATTTTATAACTGGACTAAACCCCTAAAAAAAATTCCAATAATTTTTCTATTTCAAAGTAGCCTTCTAAGCCTTTCCTCAAATAAGCTTTGACCACCGAGTAGAGGTGGTAATTGTGACCCGTGACCCGCCAACCCGCCCGGTCTTAGGCAGGTTTGGGTTGACTGTTTCAACACGCGGATTGGGTTCGGGTCATGAATTTTCAACCTGATTATAGGTTAGGGTTTAACCCCTCAACCCAAAATGACCCAATTACAGCTTGATTATTTTTTTGTGTAATAGAAGTTTTGAACATTATAATAATAATAGTTTTGGCTACTCAACATTTCCTCTTTTAATATAAATAATGACAAAGGATAAAGTAAAGAAAGACTTTCTACATATAAATATTTCAAATTTCTTAGCCCTTACTAATATAAATTGAGGACTTGATGACAAGTAAAGTCTTTTAAGACTTTATTATTATGTTTTAGTTCTTTTCTTCATGTTATTTTAGTTCTATCTTAATGATTGTTGTGTTATTATGCTTGTTAGGTGTGCTTTGATATTAGAATGAATTAAAAAATAGAATTTGTAGAGACTTTGATATTAGAATGAATTAAAATTTTTAATTTTTAGTAGTAATTTAAATTATTTAAACGGGTTGAAGCAAGTTAGAGCGGGTTGGGATATTCCAACCCATTTATTAAACGGACGGGTTCGAGTTGAGCATTGGCTTGTTAATCCCATACATCAACCCGCCCGAACCCGACCCATTGCCACATCTACATCGAGCTTTGGATCACAACCTAGCTCTACCTCTATCATCAAAGACGACTACAATTTAATCGAATTCCGGCGAGTGAGTTCAGGCGTCGAGACAACAGTTAACAATGATTTCTTTGTACTTTAGCGTTTGGTGGAGAGTCTCGAGATGGAGCACAGGTTTTGCCCCCCTAAATTTAGAGTCCTGGTTCCGCCACTGTTTGTTGTAAGTTGCTTGAAAATTTTCAATTAATACTTCTCATAAAATATAGAAATTTCAATGAGTTGGGGGTGCAAACCAAAAATTTTAGAGGGGGTTCTCATGAAATATAGAAATTTCAATGAGTTGGGGGGGCCAAACCAGAAATTTTAGAGAGGGTTCTCATGAAATATAAAAATTTCAATGGATTGGGGGGGGGGGGGGGGGGGGGGGGGGCGCAAACCAGAAATTTTAGAGGGGGCAAAACATAAATTTTAATTAAAAATATATACATTTTTGTAGACACCCCAAATTGCACTAAAAATGAGAAAATAATTGAAAATATTAATTGGGATTTAAAACAGGCAAAAAATGTATGAAAATGGATAATTTGAGCCTGGACCGTATTTTATCTACGGTCTAAGCGCGCCCGAATTCTAAGTACGGGCAAGCAGCGCCCGTAGTAAATATACGGATATCGTGGGACCGTAAATCATTTACGGGCATTCTAGGCTCGTGCGAGTTTTATTCTTCTCTCGATTTCTGAGCCTTATCTTTAGTCCAATATCCCTTTAAATGAGCGAATTATATATTTTATTCGTGCGAAATATCTTTGTGGATAAAGGATAGGCATTATCTTGTATTTAACTCAAACTGAAACTCTATCTTGCCAAACCTTGGACCAACCATACCCCTGTGCTTGCCTATAAATAGAGGCTCTCTCCTCTAGCTAAGGGCCACGAAATTTTGAAGTGAAGGAATTCTAAGAAGCTCCAAGAGAAGAGAATCCCTGCTGTCTGCCTGCTCAAGCCAGGTAAGTCCCCTATCCCTTTTTATTTTTCTGTCTTCAATTCTAGATGTAATAGGATCATCTCTATTACTGTAGAATAAGGCCGTATCTGTTTTGTATTCCTAAACTTGCCTCCAAGTACCTCAAGGGTCTCTCTAGCCGTAAAACGTGAAGAGAGAACTAGGGGAAAGGGGAACAGGTGGATCCCTAGAATAGAACCCCATATCTGTTTTTTTTCCTTTTTCATAGAATAAGGCCTATGATTGTGTTTGTGTAACCAAACCTATCTCTAAGTACCTCAAGAGTCTCTCTAGCCGTAAAACGTGAAGAGAGAACTAGGGGAAAAGAGAACAGGTGGATCCGTAGGGTAGACCCACATGTGCTCTAATTTGTGAGATGTGGCTGTTTTAAATATCCTGATCATGTTTTAATGCTTTTTATGATATATCTGAATGAATAACATGAATCTATGATGTTTATAGCATGAGATCCCCTATTTTTGCCAAAATTTGGATTTTTGCCACTTTTGCACCTACAGCACTATTTTCGTGATTTTTGTGGTTTTAGGCTAGGATCTTGGATTTATCATGATCAATATGGTAGATCTGGATCCAGAAGCCTAAAAGTAAATTCTAGGGTTTCATGAGATGTTTTTAAAATTGTTTTTTCATTATTGAGAGAAGACCCTACGGTCTAAATTCTCCCATTTTGGTGTTTTTCATCAACGTGGGTATTTTCGGTTTTTATTTTCAGATTTAATGTGAAATTTGGGCTTTATCTATGTCCTGGACTGTTCAAGTTAAGTTTTGAAATATTTTATAAAAATCATATTTTTCCAGATTTCTAGAATTTTGACTTGAAGCCAGATTTTTGGATTTTTCACTTTAAATTGATTTTATTTTATCTCAATTTTGTTTTGATCATAAAACCCTAGGAATGGTATGATCATATTTGATAGTTCTGGATCAATCAGAATATTCATATGAAAAAACCATATATTTTTGTCTTCTTTTTTGTGATTTTTATAGCAAGCTTTTTCCTTTATTTTTAACATGAACAATGCCTGGCAACCACCTTGTGTGGATGAATAGGGGTGCCTAACACCTTCCCCTGTTCATAACCTAATCCCCTTACCCATCTCTGGTGATTTTTTTAGGAGGGATATTTTGCCCTAAAGTTTGCCTTTTGTGCTTATTTGATATTTTGGTGTCCATTCACACCTAAATTGAATGGTGGCGACTCTTTGTTTAATTTAATCCCGTGTGATGATTGAGGAAATCATTAAAGATTGATTTTTTCCCATGTCTCACAACTGGCGACTCTGCTGGGGACTTGTGGATTTCAGCCTTTAGGTGTTTTTGTTCATGTTTTGATTTTTTGATTTGCTTGCTATTTTGTGTTCTTAAGCATGTTGAGTATGTTTTAAATCTGAATTATTGCTTAGGAATTCATGGGGGTAGAAACATGCTTAATTTTGATTTATAGGATTGTTTCTACAAACATGCGTAGGGGAGGTTCGTTTTGATGAAATATGCTTGTTTCTTGCTATATTTTTAGGATAGCATGTTTTAATTTGCAGCATGATCTCCATGATGATTTTGGGTGTATAACATGATCATATGTTTGCATGATTAGATGATTTTTTTTATGAGCATGTTTTGGGTGCTATAGGATTGCTTTGTTTACTTGTTTATTTTAAATATGCTTTCCTATTATGCCTTGGTTTGTTTATGCATGGCTGCGAAAAGAGTGGCAAGGGTTTGGGACGGTGTGAATGTGACCTATTTTTACAATGCACTGTGCACCTTTTGTTTTTACACGGCCTACCCTTAACCTATAGGAAGTTGAACCCGAATGTGTGTAGCTTGGCGCAACGAGGTCGATACTTCGGAAAGCGAAAGTGAAAACATTCACCTTAGAACTTTGAGCTAATGATGTGATGATAACGTGGATCTGGGATTCTGGTCATCACTAGGCTTGAGTGCTAAGTTGCCATTAAGCCAAAACCCAAAACCCCTACGCTTGAAGGTGGAGTTACACGTTTTTGGCTAAAGTACACAATTACGTGGGGATATGGGTTTGTATGATTGTGGGAAGGCCGTGTGCATGGCTTACAAACCAGGGCATAATGCAGATGCCATATTGAAGGTAAACAAGGTAACAAGGTAATCCTATTGTTTTGCATTATTTTCATGTCATAGGGGTGTCATGGTACCCATTGGTTCGGGATAAAATTGGTCCCAAAATTTACATGTTTTTAAAATTGGTGCAGCCCGTAGGAAGAGTCTCTAACTCTGTTTAGAATCAATCCTACCCAATGTTCATACAAGAGGCAACCCAAGGGTACCAAATTCTAGAATATGGTGTCAATTTGGAGGGTACACGTACCTTCCTAAACATATGTTTTAGCAAAAAGGCCAAGGTCCACTTTGGGACAGTTTAGAAGCTCTGTACTGGGTGAACCGTACGTTTGGATGAGCAATTAAAGTGATCAAACCATGTAAAAACTGGAAAAATATAACAGAGTTCCGTAAAACCGCATTTAGTACACGGGCTGGGCTTGCCCGTATTGGTTATACGGGCTAGGCTCGCCCGTGTTTTCCATACGGTCACGGCTTACTTGTAATTTGAATACGGGCAGGGCTGGACCGTACTGTATATACGGTTTTCTCGGAATATTCAACTTTAATCAGTTTTTCCCACTAAAATCTTCCTTTAACCTTTAAATAATGATAAAGGGAAACAAGTTTGAATAAAATGCTTCAAAAAAAAAAAAAGAAAAAAAAAACAAAATAATTGAATAAATAAAAATGTGAGAGAAAGGTTCCTTGGGCTTCTGAAAGCCTTTGAATTTCAGACTTCTTCAAAACTCTTGGGCTTCTGAAAGCCTTTGAATTTCAGACTTTTTCAAAACTCCTGGGCCTCTGTAAGCCTTTGAATTTCAGATTTTTCAAAAAAATCCTCGGGCCTCTGAAAGCCTTTGAATTTCAGATTTTTCAAAAAAATCCTCGGGCCTCTGAAAGCCTTTGAATTTCAGATTTTTCAAAAAATCCTGGGGCTTCTGAAAGCCTTTGAATTTCAGATCTTTTGGGCCTCTGAAAGCCTTTGAATTTCAGACCTTTTTCTTTTGGGCCTCTGAAAGCCTTTGAATTTCAGAACTTTTGGGCCTCTGAAAGCCTTTGAATTTCAGACCTTTTTCTTTTGGGCCACTGAAAGCCTTCGAATTTCAGATCTTTTGAGCCTCTGAAAGCCTTTGAATTTCAGACCTTTTTCTCTTGGGCCTCTGAAAGCCTTTGAATTTCAGATCTTTTGGGCCTCTGAAAGCCTTTGAATTTCAGATCTTTGGGCCTCTAAAAGCCTTTGAATTTCAGATTCTTTTCTCAAAAACTCTTTGGGCCTCTGAAAGCATTTGAATTTCAGACTTTTATCAAAAACCCTCGGGCCTCTGAAAGCCTTGGAATTTCAGACTTTTTCTCAAAAATCCCTCTAGGCCTCTGAAAGCCTTTGAATTTTAGACTTTTTCAAAACTCCTGGGCTTCTGAAAGCCTTTGAATTTCAGACTTTTTTTCAAAAAACTCCTTGGGCTTCTGAAAGCCTTTGAATTTCAGACCTTTTTCAAAAATCCCTGGGCCTCTGAAAGCCTTTGAATTTCAGATCTTTTTCCTTTGGGCCTCTGAAAGCCTTTGAATTTTAGATATTTCTCCTTTTTGGGCCGTCTATAAGCCTCTGAATTATAGACACATATCCTTTTTGGGCCGTCTAAAAGCCTCTGAATTTTAGACAAACCTTTTCTTTGGGCCGTCTAAAAGCCTCTGAATTTTAGACAAACCTTTTCTTTGGGTCGTCTATAAGCCTTTGAATTATAGACACATATCCTTTGGGCCGTCTAAAAGCCTCTGAATTTTAGACAATCATTTCTTTGGGCCGTCTAAAAGCCTCTGAATTTTAGACAATCATTTCTTTGGGCCATCTAAAAGCCTCTAAATTTTAGACAAATCATTTCTTTGGGCCGTCTAAAAGCCTCTGAATTTTAGACAAACCTTTTCTTTGGGCCGTCTAAAAGCCTCTGAATTTTAGACAATCATTTCTTTGGGCCGTCTAAAAGCCTTTGAATTTTAGACAAATCATTTCTTTGGGCCGTCTAAAAGCCTCTAAATTTTAGACAAATCATTTCTTTGGGCCGTCTAAAAGCCTCTGAATTTTAGACAATCATTTCTTTGGGCCGTCTAAAAGCCTCTGAATTTTAGACAATCATTTCTTTGGGCCGTCTAAAAGCCTCTGAATTTTAGACAATCATTTCTTTGGGCCGTCTATAAGCCTCTGAATTATAGACACATATCCTTTTTGGGCCGTCTAAAAGCCTCTGAATTTTAGACAAACCTTTTCTTTGGGCCGTCTATAAGCCTCTGAATTATAGACACATATCCTTTGGGCCGTCTAAAAGCCTCTGAATTTTAGACAATCATTTTTGGGCCGTCTAAAAGCCTCTGAATTTTAGACAAATCATTCCTTTGGGCCGTCTAAAAGCCTCTGAATTTTAGACAAACCTTTTCTTTGGGCCGTCTATAAGCCTCTGAATTTTAGACACATATCCTTTGGGCCGTCTAAAAGCCTCTGAATTTTAGACAAGTCATTTCTTTGGGCCGTCTAAAAGCCTCTGAATTTTAGACAAATCATTTCTTTGGGCCGTCTAAAAGCCTCTGAATTTTAGACAAAACATTTCTTTGGGCTGTCTATAAGCCTCTGAATTATAGACACATATCTTTTGGGCCTCTGAAAGCCTTTGAATTTCAGATCTTTTTCCTCGGGCCTCTGGAAGCCTTTGAATTTCAGACTTTTTCCAAAAATATCCCTGGGCCTCTGAAAGCCTTTGAATTTCAGACCTTTTTCAAAAACCCCCCGGGCCTCTGAAAGCCTTTGAATTTCAGAACCTTTCTCTCTTTTTGCGGGACCTGTTGGAAGCCCTAGAATATTCCAACAATTCAATTCAAAAAAAAAAAAACAAAAAAAAAAAGGAAAAGAAAAGAAAAGAAGAAGCAAATAAAGAAACAAAATCCAAACTCGTGTTCACCCAGCTTGCACATAGGCATTCATAGGCATGTGAATGAGATTAAATGGGTACTGATATTTTCCCTTTATTTTTGCCAGGTACCAAGTGCACTTGCAACCATAGCTCCTGTAACCAGATCAAGAGCTCGCGTCATGAATCCCATTGAGACTGAAGCTGATACTCCTCATCCAGATGTTGTCCTACTCCAAGAACAAGTGGCAGGACTAGCTCGAATGTTAGAGAACATACTATCGGTGCAGGCCCAACAAGTGCAAGCCCAGAATCAAGCATCCACTTCCAACCAAGCACCTCCACCTCCAATCAATATCCCACCTCCGGTTCAACCTATTCCTGAACCCATTTCTGAACCTACCCCTGAACCTATACTGATCAGGGAGGAGATGGTTGAGTCTGAGAAAGAGAATGAAAAAGAAAAGATGAGGGATGAAATAGAAAGAAAATTCATGCACAGGCTGGAGATGATCCAGGAGGAAATGAGGGAGGTGAAAGGGATACGTAACTTCGGGGGCACCAATTTTGAAGATCTGTGCCTATACCCCGATGTATGTCTACCGGCCAAGTTTAAATGCCCAGATTTTGCTAAATATGATGGCACTGGCTGCCCAATGAGCCATTTGAAGTTATACTGCGGGGCTTTATGCCAGTTTGGCCGGGATGACGGCATACTAATTCAACTATTCCAGAGGAGTTTAACTGGAGCTGCTTTGAGGTGGTTTACCACTTTGGATCATGGGAAAATAAGAAGGTGGAAGGATTTAGCAGATTCCTTTTTGGCACAATACAAGTTTAACTCAGAGATCGTGCCAGACTGGTACGACATGATGAGGATGAGCAAGAGAAATGATGAGACCATAAGGCAATATGCTAAAAGGTGGAGGGAGTTGGCTGCACAAGTCAAGCCACCCATGGGAGAACCAGAAATGATTTCAACTTTCATCATGACATTGGGGCAACCATTTTACAGTCACTTGGTGGGTCAAACTACCACCAACTTTGCTGCCCTAGTGCAAGTGGCAGACAGAATTGAAGATGGAATCAAGTCTGGGAAAATAGCTAATTACTCTGCAGTGTTGAACCAGGAAGCTTCCACCACTTTCTCTACACAGAAAAAGGAGAATGGTAATGGAAGAAGAAAGAATGAAGAAATGATAGAAGCAGAAGTGAATATGGTGCAACTTCCTAGGGAACCCTTTCAAATCAATGTCCATCCACCTCCTATCAAGCCAACCCATCAAGTTCCTTTGCTGCCTATCCAAATTAATGTCCCTTTTGCACAGCCTGTGAAGGTGGAAACAGAAGTAAGGAAGAGAAGGGAATTTTCTAAACTGCCTATGAGACCATCTGAGCTTTTGCCTACTTTGCTTCAAAAGGGTTATGTGACTTTGAGGTTGCCAAATCCTCATGCAAACAAGGGGAAGAATTATGATTCATCTGCAATCTGTGATTATCATATGGGCACTCCAGGGCATACCACAGATCGTTGCTTGGCCCTAAAGCATGCAATCCAGGATTTATTGGATAATAATTCCTTATCATTCAATTCAGTCACTCCCATCCCACCTACCGATAACAATGGGGCAGGCAGCTCAAATGCAATAGGGGCAATTTTCTCTGGAGAAAGAAGATTTGACCCTTCTCAGCTTATCGCTCCTATTGGATCAACAGTCAAAGTTTATCTTGAAAGAAATGCTCCTGGTTATGAGCAGGAAGGCTTGCCTCACTCAGCAAGAGAAAGAAATTATTTGAAAAAGGGAGAAAAGTCAACTTTTGCCTTTAAGAACAGGGGCAGTTTTCGAACTCCCATGTTCTTTCAAAAGAAACTTCCATAAGAAGAATGCACATTTCCTGAGGATCCTAAGGAGCCTTGTTCTCAGGAAGTGATAATAATAAAGGCTCTTCAAAAAAAAAAATTTTCCCTTTAACATTTTTCTAGAAAAAAGAAAAAAAAAAGTTTTCAGCAAGGTCCTTTTACTTATGAATCATATCTCTTATTGAATTTCATTGAGTTGAATATGACTTCGACATTGGGCTCAATTTAGAGACCAAAATCGAAGAAAAAGACATTTTATACGAAAATTCAAATCTTTTTAAGTGTCATGAGAAGAATATTCTGCAAAATTACGAAGTGACCAATTTTATGGCCTTTGGAACCAAAGATGACCCACAATCTTCAACAGAAAAGATAGAAGAAGATTTGAAGTTTCTTCATTAGAATACAGAAAGGATCGCATCACTTGCTGATTCGTTCAAAGGGAAGTTGAAAATATTGTTTGAAGAAATTTTGGGGCTTTGCACTTGAAAATATGGGAGAAGATTTGACCTTTTCCTTGGAAATCGAATTGGGCATCATTTGATGGAAAGAATCCAAATTCATAAGATTGATCAAAAGGTGAAAACTTGTTCATAACAGAGGTTCTATTTGAAGATGCTTTTATCTTGATAGAAGGTGATTAAGAAAAAAAAAAGAAAAAAAAATCCTGAGCCAGTTATGTTGTGCAACTCTACCAAATCTAAAATTCAAATTTTTCTTAAAATGATAAGAGGCCTTTCTTTCTTATATCCTCAAAAATTTTGAAATCCCTAGTTAGACCCTTTGAGCTTGATACATTTTTTCAAGTAACCTAAACTGAGAATTGTACCCCTACACTGGGGCAACTTTATTAAGGCATAAAAAAAAGGAATGAAGAGACAATTATTGAAGTTCAAAAGGGATTTTGAATATGTTTTCAGAAAATGGGGCAAAGAAATGAAAAAAAAAAAAAAAGAAGAAAAAAGAAAGAAAAAAAAAAGGAAGAAAAAAAGATAATCAAATGCTATTTGGAGAATGTCTTCAAAATTGTGAAGAAAAGAATGGAAAAAAGAAGTACAATACTGGAGAATAAGTTTCAAATGAAGAAATCAAATTGAGGGAAGAACTTCATTACTGGGGGCAATTTTGTATTCATTCGAAAGGGAAGAAATGCCTTAAAAATTACAATTTCAGTTAACCCATTTAATCATATGGTATTTGAGCCTTTTATTCCTTTTCTTTCTAAACTAACACCAAGCCTTCGTTTCGTCCTATTCATAAGTCCTCTTTGATTAAGAAATTTTGAATTAAGGCAGTTTTGACTACATGGTTGTTGGTGATGAAGGATATATATAAAAAAAAAAAGAAGAAAAAAAAAAGGAAAAAAGGGAGAAAATGTAGTGAAAACCTGGAAGGGTGCTACATGGCAAATAATCAGCTATCTACAAGAAGGAAATCGTCAGAGAGGAATGTCCAAAATTGGCATAGATCTAGAGGAAGTCCTCATGTTGGTGGTTATTTTGAGATACAGTCACTCTTCAAGTGATTCAGAAAAAAAAAATTTTCAAGACTGAAGCAACATAATCAAAACTATGATATGAAGCATCTGTGAACAAGTCGATGGCCATCAAAATTGCCATTAGGAAATTGTTACTGAAATTGAAGTCATAAATTCTCATACCATGGATACAATGGAGAAACAATTGTTCTTCAATTGGATGAAGGAATATGTCTTTCTAGACTGGGGCAAAATAGTCAGATTGAAAGAGTTGTCATATCAGGAGCATCAATTGACAAGCCGATGGTTATGGGGATGACTCTAAAGGTTCCAAAGGTTGATTTTGGTCTTTCTGCATTTTCTGAAACAATCTTCTCATTATTCAACTTGATTTTAATTCTTTTGGACTATATGCTAATAAGTGATTAGATCATTTTTCAAAAAAAAAATATAAAAACACAAAAAAGCAAAAAATATATATTTTTGGCCTATGATGAGAATCTATATCTTTTCATAAAACATTGGTTTTGCAAGCATTAGAGAATTCTGAGGCCACTAGTATAAAATATATTTTCTTATGTTTGCATTTGCATTCTTCTATTAGGGTTTCTTTTTGGCAAAGGTTAAAAAAAAAAAAAAAAAGAAAGAGGAAAAAAAAGAGAAAAAGAAAAAAAGAAAAAAAGAGAAAAAGGAAAAAAGATGATCATCTGAGGGGCAAATACTTCTTCAAGTAACCAAAACTGGGGCATGCTCAGCGTCTTTCCCTCTGGGTTTTCATTGGAATGAATTCCAACATCTGGAAGAAGCAATCAAGCTTTAGTCTTCGAATTTGAAAGAAAAAAAAAAAAGGTTTCGAAGCAATGGCATGTTAGACAAAGGTTCCCAATTCTTCAATCATGAAGAAGGATTTTACTGGGGCAGCAAGAAGGCATGAAAGATAGATCATGGGTTGTAAAGGCCTAAGGTTAGATCAACAGATCATGATCCATCAATCAAGATGAGGGCAGTCACTTGGGCAATTAAAAAGCATGAAGACAGGTTATGGGCAGTAAGGGCACATACATCGTTATTAAGAGAGCAAGAAGATAAAGAAGCAAAAGCAAGTTGCAGAATATTCTAGCACAGGTTCGGGCATCAAATGGCACCCAGGTATATCAAATAAGAAAATCAATCAGGAAAATTCAAAAAATGAAAAACATCAAAATCAATTGAGTTTGCAGTGGTCAATTTTAAATCCACATTCTTTTCAAAAATTGCTTGTCTCAGATTTCTTTTCATAGCCACGAGAGCTCCAAGAAATCTGAGATAAGGAAGAGACGCCACCCCACTTCAAGCAGGGGTTTCATTGGCTATTTTCGAATCCATGTTTGACCAAAGCAAGTTCAATTAATGAGATGTTTTTCAAATGTGCAATTTTGAGTTGTGTCTGTTCTTTGCTGTTCATTGTGCTACAACTGCAGGCCACCCAGAAAAATTTATTTTTCATCATTTTCTCCACACTTTTCAGGAGATTAATGTTTATATTAGTTGTAAGTTGCAAGGATTGCCACCTTACCCACTTTTATTTTAAAATTTGTCTCAAATCTCACTTCATAGCCACGAGTGCTCAGTGAGACTAGAGAGGAGGATTTGGCCCTTAAGCTGAGGGACTTTTTAGCAAATCTTCCGCAATGAATTCTTTTTACCAAAATCATCCATTTAATCCTTGCAAAATGCAATTAGTAAGACAAAGATCTCAAAAAGTGCAATTGGTGGGTCTTTTTTTCTCTCTGCTTGTAATTGGTTCCAATTACCAACAAAGAGGGGGCAGCTGTAGACACCCCAAATTGCACTAAAAATGAGAAAATAATTGAAAATATTAATTGGGATTTAAAACAGGCAAAAAATGTATGAAAATGGATAATTTGAGCCTGGACCGTATTTTATCTACGGTCTAAGCGCGCCCGAATTCTAAGTACGGGCAAGCAGCGCCCGTAGTAAATATACGGATATCGTGGGACCGTAAATCATTTACGGGCATTCTAGGCTCGTGCGAGTTTTATTCTTCTCTCGATTTCTGAGCCTTATCTTTAGTCCAATATCCCTTTAAATGAGCGAATTATATATTTTATTCGTGCGAAATATCTTTGTGGATAAAGGATAGGCATTATCTTGTATTTAACTCAAACTGAAACTCTATCTTGCCAAACCTTGGACCAACCATACCCCTGTGCTTGCCTATAAATAGAGGCTCTCTCCTCTAGCTAAGGGCCACGAAATTTTGAAGTGAAGGAATTCTAAGAAGCTCCAAGAGAAGAGAATCCCTGCTGTCTGCCTGCTCAAGCCAGGTAAGTCCCCTATCCCTTTTTATTTTTCTGTCTTCAATTCTAGATGTAATAGGATCATCTCTATTACTGTAGAATAAGGCCGTATCTGTTTTGTATTCCTAAACTTGCCTCCAAGTACCTCAAGGGTCTCTCTAGCCGTAAAACGTGAAGAGAGAATTAGGGGAAAGGGGAACAGGTGGATCCCTAGAATAGAACCCCATATCTGTTTTTTTTCCTTTTTCATAGAATAAGGCCTATGATTGTGTTTGTGTAACCAAACCTATCTCTAAGTACCTCAAGAGTCTCTCTAGCCGTAAAACGTGAAGAGAGAACTAGGGGAAAAGAGAACAGGTGGATCCGTAGGGTAGACCCACATGTGCTCTAATTTGTGAGATGTGGCTGTTTTAAATATCCTGATCATGTTTTAATGCTTTTTATGATATATCTGAATGAATAACATGAATCTATGATGTTTATAGCATGAGATCCCCTATTTTTGCCAAAATTTGGATTTTTGCCACTTTTGCACCTACAGCACTGTTTTCGTGATTTTTGTGGTTTTAGGCTAGGATCTTGGATTTATCATGATCAATATGGTAGATCTGGATCCAGAAGCCTAAAAGTAAATTCTAGGGTTTCATGAGATGTTTTTAAAATTGTTTTTTCATTATTGAGAGAAGACCCTACGGTCTAAATTCTCCCATTTTGGTGTTTTTCATCAACGTGGGTATTTTCGGTTTTTATTTTCAGATTTAATGTGAAATTTGGGCTTTATCTATGTCCTGGACTGTTCAAGTTAAGTTTTGAAATATTTTATAAAAATCATATTTTTCCAGATTTCTAGAATTTTGACTTGAAGCCAGATTTTTGGATTTTTCACTTTAAATTGATTTTATTTTATCTCAATTTTGTTTTGATCATAAAACCCTAGGAATGGTATGATCATATTTGATAGTTCTGGATCAATCAGAATATTCATATGAAAAAACCATATATTTTTGTCTTCTTTTTTGTGATTTTTATAGCAAGCTTTTTCCTTTATTTTTAACATGAACAATGCCTGGCAACCACCTTGTGTGGATGAATAGGGGTGCCTAACACCTTCCCCTGTTCATAACCTAATCCCCTTACCCATCTCTGGTGATTTTTTTAGGAGGGATATTTTGCCCTAAAGTTTGCCTTTTGTGCTTATTTGATATTTTGGTGTCCATTCACACCTAAATTGAATGGTGGCGACTCTTTGTTTAATTTAATCCCGTGTGATGATTGAGGAAATCATTAAAGATTGATTTTTTCCCATGTCTCACAATTTTTAATTAAAAAATAAAAGTTAGTTGGCCCCCTAACCATAACGTGGTTCTGCCACTGACAACAAATTGCCAGGACTTATAACTTTTAAAGTAAAATTCGTTAGATAGTTTCCCACCTGATTTTTTACGGTGGTCTTTTCAAACCTCTGATCACTAATAATAAATTTTAAAAATATTTTTTCAATCATTTAGCCAGTTGTTGTATCTTGAACCCTGGCAAGTTTTTTAAAAAAAATTTGGCAATATTTGCAATTTGCTCATGGTTTCCAGTGGTCGTCGGTAAAAAATTTTATATGTTTTGTACCAATTTTAATACTTCATTTTTCTAATCATCTCTTGTATTTAGGACAAGCCGAGGTGAGTTTGGGTTAACCGACTTTAGATGGGGTTTAGCCCAAACTATTTAAAACCCAGTCTAGCCCCCTCTACTTACAGCTCTAGCTATAGATGTTGATATAAAATTATTGTCATACTCTCCTTATACGGAGATGAGCAAAGTTACATAATTGATAGAAACAAAAGAATCCAACATCTATACAACTACCCGAAATACCCAAAAGAAAAGAAAAGAAAACATTAATCCATGTGGTGTGGAAGGCGCTGAACAAGACACAACGAAATCAGAAGTCTACGTCGCATTCTTGGGTCTCAAATATTGCAGCCGTTGTGCCATTAGAAGAAGCCAAGGGAGTCCTCAACTCGCACTCTATCTTAGGCCTATATTTGTCCTTGATGGATCCAATCTTAGCTCTAACCCAACCCTTCAGCTTAATATCAATACTAAGTACTCCTGAGATCTTCTCTGAATTGAACTTATCAACACCAGATTTCCCGAGCTTTATCACCGACTGGCCTACAAACGTCGGCCGGATAATGGTTGTGTTCTTGTGGCCCTGATAGAAAGGCGTTGACAAACTCGTCCGACCAAATATCTCTCCATCATAGGAAGCTTCAGCAAGTAGCCTGTCATAGTAAAAACCGATCTTTCTGTTGGGGTTCCTCACGGCCATGTTTAAGGAGAGGTTGTAACTAAGGGTGTTGCCATTTGTGAGGTTGAATTGGGTGAGATCCGCGGCGACAACGTAGAATTTAGGATCGCTAGGACGTACTACGAGCCAGACGACGAGTGCGATGATGCCGAGACAGATGCTCATGGCGATTATCACCTTCCCGAAAGTGGTAATGGCAGAACACCATGGACGCCTGTAATGGGGTTGCGGTGGAGGAGGAGGGATGACAGGACTATAGTAAGCTCCATTGAGAGGGGCTTCTTTTGGTTCAGTCATGGCAGCGAAGGTTAATTAAAGCGACTTGGAAGGAAGAGTAGTTGGTTTTAAGGGCTCTTTTGGCAAGAAAATGGTGATAGCTAGCTAGCTAGATTGCTGTTGGGACTATGTTGAGAGGAAACAGAAGAGAAATATGTAATGTATATATAGTCGTTAATGACACCTTTTTTTTTTTAATTCGTAGGGTGTGTGTTGAAAAGATGAGTTTCTGAGAGAAGACGAGGACTAATTAATTTGGTCAATGAGAAATTTGAGGCTTTGTTTGGTTGTGAATTTTGATGGATATATATCTTAAGAGTTTGGCAGCAGTTTGGGACCAGAGTTCGCAGCCACACACCATTATGCCTTCTCTAAATTGGTACATTATCAAGGCATAAAAAACCTGGCCTTGCCTAGGCCCAATGGTGCCACCACATAACATGTTAAGACAACTTGGACCCTCTTTGTTAAAAAAAAAACAAAACAAAACAAAACAAAATAGATCAGATCAACCCAGAGGAATGAGAGGGACTCGTCTAGTGCGTTCCATGATACCATCCATGAAATGCACGGTTGCATGCCCTATTTCAATAGGGCACACCTCAAACGTACAGAATCCCAGCCAGAGGTTCCATCATACCACCAACTTTTTGCATTACAGGAGATGCATTCCAGAGGAATGGGCAAGAATAAAAAAGAAAGCCAATTACCTATACTTGCCAATATTACAGCCAAATTAATTAGCGTTAGTCCTAGGGATGGCAATGGGGCAGGTTAAATGGCAACCTGCCCCCAGAATGGTTAGGGTTTGGTCAGACATAAATAGGGTTAAGGCAGGTTGATTAGGGTTTAGCCCAATCCATCCCGAATCTGACCTCAGTGTAGGTACTTTATAAGTTAGTTATATATAAATATATGTTTCTAATGTAAATATATTCATTATATTATATGTTTTATATTAAACTTCTAAGAATGTAGTGTATTCTAGTTGCCCCAAACCTGTCCCGCTACCTATCCAATAGGGTTAATTAGGTGCGGGTTTGCTATGACCTAAATGCTTAGAGAGGCAGGTTATGGTTATCAAAACCAGCCCCTTTGACACCCCATTTAGCCCTTTAAGTAACGTGAAACAAATATTTTTAATTATAAAGGGCTTACAAAAGGGAAAAAAATATTTAAGTACGTGATGAAAGAAAATTCTATAACAAAAGAAGCACATAAACTCATTCAACATTCTTTCTATGAATAGAAATAATTAATATATCCAGATTTATTTATAAATCATCCCAATCAATAAAATAATAATACCTTTTGAGAAGAAAACAATGGAAAATTCTTGTTAATGATATATAAATGTGTCTTTCTAGATGCAAACATTCAGCCCATTTTGATGGCTTGTGGTTTCATTCTTTTGAATTGATGCATATTGTGCTTTTCTTATTATGTTGTCTTATGAGTTGGTCTAACTTGGGTTCAAAGAATGAAGCCTTCGTCGTAGACAATGTGAACTCATGTATGCTCCAACCACAGGCATTACATGGAAAGGTGACTCATTTCTCCAACCGGTATTAAAAAAAAACATTTGCTGGTGGGTTTTTCTTACCGGATTTTTCAAGACGCTGGTAATTAATAATTGCTTTTTAATACTTTTGCGGCTGTTTTATCTTATGTTGACCGCCGGCAAGTTTTACAAAATCTTTTGTTTTGTTGATGTTTGCCATTTGTTAGTGGACCTCTTGTGGCCATTAGTAAAAGTTTCATATTTTTAATCTCCGGTTGCTTGCCTAATTTAGTTTTACTTTGACTGTTGTCATTCCTTCTCTCTCTAGTTTAGTGGGCTTTCAGAAACTTCCCCCATTAGGGCTTTTGACAGCATTTTTTTTAAATGCTAGCAATTCCTTCTCTCTCTCTCTTTTTTTCCCCCCTTCTTCTGTCGCGGAAGAGAGCTATAAAACAGAATAAAAACACATGTTTAAAAGTGATGGGAGAAGATGCAACTTCAAGGATTAACCAACCTGAAGGAAAAATGAAAACAAACCTAAAAGAACAGCTTCAATTTGAAACTCCAAGCTCTCCAAATCTGAAAACCATTAGATTTTTCACCCTTTTTTTTTGTCATGAGGAAAGGCAAAAAGATAGAATTGGACCAATTAGAGGTGACTTGGTAATAAGTAAGGGTGATTGATAATTCTCTAGAAAGTCTTAGATCTAAAGAAGAAGTGAAGACTCAAAGCCTGCTATTCTAAAGACATAAAACTCTAAGAGGCCGTTTGGTATAACCTTTCAAAGTTAATTTTCAACTTTACAAAGTAAAAACAAAGTAGAAAAGTTAAAAAAAAAAAAATTCTACTTCGGAAAGTAAAAAAGTAACTTTGAAAAATTGTACCAAATAGCCTCTAAAGAATTGAGATTCTGTTATGCCTAAATATCGCACTCAAAATCTAAGATTTAAGTAATGAATCTCTAGTGCACTCCACAACCTAGAGATCTACACCAAAAACGAAGTTCTCCCAAATCTTTAATATGCCTACAAGCTAAAGATCAAACCAAAGATTTCTCACTAAATCCATCACATATTTTTGCATATGAAATCCATTTTATGTGCCACTTTCTTTGTCTTTCATCAAGGAGTATCGAAAACTGATTTGAGATTAAGTTTTGAAGAAAAGAATCAAAAGAATTACATAGATTTGTACCACACTCTTTTATCAATAAAATACAATTTTATTTATAGATCTTCACATCAAATCCGTTTATCTTTAAATGCAAACATTTGTGTACACAATAATATATAATACATAACTGTATATGGCTCACATAAATCTTCTGTGAAGGCACTGATGAAGGATTAATTTGTCAAAAAATTGTTACTGTCAGGAGGAAGTATTTTGTACTTTTCTTTGATATCATACATACGTTAGTTATTTTAGGAATAATGGGAAAATTTTTTACTTGGATGTGCAATTCCAATGTCTTCATCCCTCATAAGCAATCAGGGAAATAAGTAAGTCTGTTTCATTTCTAGAACTGCCTTTCTTTCAATAGATTACCTCTGGACAACCATAACCATAATTTTCTCAAAAGAAGTCCATATAAAATGCAATCAGCATCATCCATTAAACCAAAAAAATCAACCACACTGTATTTGTTCGACCATATTAATTCTTTTTATCATACATGGGTTATAGCCAGAGACATAGAGATACGTAGAGACAAACTAAAGAAAACATTCTCATCCAGTGTGGTGTGGAAGAAGACCCAGAACAAGACGAGAATCAAATCAGAAACACAAAAGGGAAGTATCAAGAAACACAAAAGGGAAGGATTGGCATTCTTTTTCTTTTGGACTTTGTTTGGTATGAACCTCTTACCAGAGGGAAGGCCGACAATTTAGCAGCTCAAAGAGTAAGGGACTTTCATGTTGGATGGTTTCTTCATCAGATTGTGTATGGTGGGTACCCAATAACAATGCAAGAAATTGTTGGGGATTGTTGGGAATGTTGGGCCAAGGTCCAACATCCTGCTATAGTACAAGGAAATAAAGTTGCGCTCTAACCAATAACTTAAGTTATTGGTCTAATAATAAACGTTTGATCCTAACAATGTGAAGATATTGATGTTGGATTAATTGTTACATCAGGAAGAAGCATCTGTACTCTTCTTTTTGACATTATACATATATTAGTTTTTTTGGGGATGGTGGCAAATTTCAACCATGTCATTTTAGTACTAGGATCGATGGCAATTATTCTAACTTCATCTTTCGTAAGCAAACGTCAGTTTCCTTTCTAGAACTGCCATTTTTTTTTCAAATATTTTACGTCTGAACAACCATAATTTTCTCAAAAGAACTTGAGCGTCCTCCTGCTAAACCACAAAATTCAACCACACCCTATTTTTTCGACCATTTACTGTTTATAACACGTGTTATATTCAAAGATATATAAATACATAGACAAAAACTAAGGAAACCATTCTCATACAAGTGTGGTGCATGTGAAAGATGGCCCATATCAACAAGACCCAGAATCAAATCAGAAGTCGAAGTCGCATCGTTGGCTCTCAAATCTTGCAGCCGAGTTGCGATTAGAGGCCAAAGGAATCCTCAAATCACACTCTACATCAGACTTGTACCTCCGAGTCTTGAACGATCCAATCTTAAATCTAAGCCGAATATAGATCTTGATATCAATAAGAAACACTCCTGTGTTCTTCTCTGCATCGAACTTATTAACACCAGATGTCCCGATACCTATCACCGATTGTCCTCGAAAAGTTGGTCTGATCATGGTGGTGTTCTTGTGGCCTTGATAGAAAGATGGCAGACTGGTCCATCCAAATCTATCTCCATCATAGGCAGCTGCAGCAATGAGCCTGTCATAGTAAACACCAATCTTTCTGTTGGGGTTCCTCACAGCCATGTCTAAGGAGAGGTTGTAACCAAGGTTGTTGCCATTTGTGAGGTTGAATTGGGTGAGATCTGCTGAGACAACGTAGAATTTAAGCTTGTTGGGACGTAGGGCGAGCCAGGTGATTAGCACGGCGATGCCAATACCGACGCCGATGCCGATTATCACCATGGAAACAGTGCTGAGAAAAGACCGTTCACGCCGGCCGGAATAGGCTTGCTGTGGTGGAGGAGCAACAACAGGAGCATAGTAAGCTGGAGCTCCATAGGGAGGAGCCTGATCTTTTGTTTGAGACATGGCAGCAAAAGGGTTGAAACTTGAAATTACTTGGATGGAAGCGCTGTTGGTGTGAAGATGGGGCTTAAGGGTCCTTTTGACGAAGGATGATATATAATAGATTGCTGTTGGGATTTTTGTTGAGGTCTGCAAAGGGAATTGAATTTTGTAGTATATATAGCCCTTAAGGACACGTTATTTGGAGTTCTAGAATAAGTTGAAATTTTGATTTTCTGAGGGAAGAAGGGCAGTTGGTCAATGAAAAGTTGCAGCCGTGTTTGATTGTAGTTATGATGAAGAAAGTGATCGAGAGGGGATTCACATCATCTGCTGGGTGCCTAGCACTCTGGGCATCTAGAATCCATTGCGAATGGGCCACATCAGTGGCCACATTAAAAATAATGTGGCTTGTGTCAAGGCTGCCGCTGATGTGGCCCATTCCCATTGGATGCTGGGCACCCAGCAGATGATGTGAATCCATGGATAGGTAGCCATGAAATTTCTCGGACTTTGAAGCCAAGTATATATATAACTAATAATGGAATGTTCATGTAATCAACAATTCTTCTCTTGTTTGGTGCCAAGGAAAGAAATTATGCCTTGTCGATCTAGGCCAAAATTTTTGATTTGTTTTCCCTAACTACGGATTGCATGTGCTATGCACATAGCAAATTTGTAGGGCCTACTTAGATAAACAATCAACTATAATAGATGAACCGAAATCCTCTACGGTGTCGTTTCCTATGGCGTGCATAAGGAAACAACGCGTGGATTATGATGGGGATTTCAGTTCTTGTGGTCGTGGGTTGTGATGGGGATCGATGCTCCAAACTAGAAGTGGCAATTGTGACCTGTGACCCGCCAACCCGCCCGAACCTGCTCGGTCTTAGGCGGGTTAGGGTTGACTATTTCAACCCGCGGGTTGGGTTGGCTCATGAATTCTCAACCCGATTATAAACGGGTTGGGTTAGGGTTTGACCCCTCAACCCGATTACAATCCGTTTATATTTTTGTGTAATAAAAGTTTGGAACATTATAATAACAATAATTGTAGCTATTCAACCTTTCTTCTTTTAATATAATTAATGACAAAGGATAAAATGAAGAAAGGCCTTTTTACGTATAAATATTTTAAATTTCTTAGCCTCTACTAATATAAATTGAGGCATTGATGACAAGTAAAGTCTTTTAAGACTTTATTATTATGTTTTAGTTCTTTTCTTTATGTTATTTTGGTTCTATCTTAATGATTGTTGTGTTATTATGCTTGTCAGGTGTTCTTTAATATTAGAATGAATTAAAAAATAGAATTTGTATAGACTTTTATATTAGAATGAATTAATTTTTTTAATTATTAGTAGTAATTTAAATTATTTAAACAGGTTGACAGGTTGAAGCAGGTTAGAGCGGGTTGGGTTAGGGTTGAGATATTCCAACCCGTTTATTAAACGGACGGGTTCGAGTTGAGCCTTGGCTTGTTAACCCATACATCAACCCGACCCATTGCCACCTCTACTCCAAACAGGCTACGATGTCAGCAATGATTTTCCCAACGGACGTCAAACGTTTCCCGTTTGAGAAAATATCTTTAAAAACTCAAAAAAAATCATTAAAAAATCTACTTTGATCTTTGACAAAATTAGAAGGATCACCAGTTTCTTAAGAGGGTTTTTATGCGCCTCCACCACTATCCAACATCTGGAGATGAGAACATATTTAGTTATTTCCTTGTAATGCCATGGCAATACTTTTTTATTATACGGCTTTTGTCTTTTTCTATTAACATCGCTATATTTGTACGTAATTTTAGGCTATAAAGTTAGTTTCAGATATCTTTCACACGAAGATTGTCTATGCCTTATGAGCACATGGAGGAGTCAATTTTCTTCCTATTCCCATTTTTAGGCTATAAAATTAAAGAAAATCAACATTATCATTACCAAGCAAATTAAAAATTAATAAAATTAAGTCACAAGAAAATTTTATATAGGTTAAAATTAAATACTGGTTACAAGTCCTATCATACCTTGTTACAAGTCCCACCATGCCCCATTACAAGTCCCACCATGCAAGGTTACAAGTCCCACCATGCCTTATTACAAGTCCTACCATACCCGGTTAAAAGTCCTACCATGCCTAGTTACAAGTCCCATCTTATCCCACCATGCCTGGTTACAAGTCCCACCATGTCCCGTTACAAGTCCCACCATGCCTGATTACAAGTCTTACCATGCCTGGTTACAAGTCCTACCATGCCATGTTACAAGTCCCACCATGCCTGGTTACAAGTCCTACCGTGCCTGGTTACAAGTCCTACCATGCTTGGTTACAAGTCCAAGTCCCACCATGCCTGATTACAAGTCCCACCATGCCTGGTTACAAGTCTTACCATACTTTGTTACAAGTCCCACCAAGCCTGATTACAAATCCTACCATGCCCGGTTACAAGTCTCACCATGCCTGATTACAAGTCCCACCATGCCTCGTTATGATTTTTTGAGTTTTTAAAGATATTTTCTCAAACAGGAAACGTCTAACGTCCGTTGGGAAAACCATTGCTGACGTCGTAGCCTGTTTGGAGCATCCCCATCACAACCCACAACCACAAGAACCGAAATCCCCATCATAATCCACGTGTCGTTTCCTTATGCACGCCGTAAAAACGTCGTAGGAAACGACGCCGTAGAGGATTTCGGTTCACAATAGATAGTTACAACATGGTTTTAAATTTGAGCATAGGAGGAGAAGTAATGGTACAATGGGCAATGGCGGAACCAAAACTCCAAATCTAGGGGGGCAAAAAAAAATTTCAATTAATACTTCCCATGAAATATATGAGTTGGAGGTGGGCAAACCAAAAATTTTAGATGGGGTTCTCATGAAATATAAAAATTTCAATGAGTTGGGGTTGGGGGGGGACCAGAAATTTTAGGGGGGGCAAAATATAAATTTTAATTAAAAAATATATATAATACATACATTTTTTATTTAAAAAAAAAAGTTGGGTGGGGGGGAACCAATGGGGGATTATTTTGTTTAGGGAGGACAATGTTTGGGAAAAAAAAAGGACCAAATTATATTTCTAATTTAGAATTATATTTCTACGATCCAATTATATTTCTAATTTAGAATGGAGTTTCGATTTGTTTGTGAGAACCAAATTAGAAACTAGTGCCACATGGAACTTCCCAGTTATATTCGAACATTTGAAATTATAACAAAAATTGAAAAAATATTCAAAATTTAGCATTTTATTTGGGCAAACCTAAACCCAACCCAAAGTCAAAGAATAATATTTGAGTTGGGTTTGGGTTTAATGAATTTGGATTAGGGCAAGTCAATGGCGAGTTTGGGCTAGTAAATCTTAGATTGTGCTCAGCCCGAACTCTCATAACTTGACCCCACCTACCCTACTTACACCTCTACCTAGTGTTATTCCTATAGTGGACTTTTAGAAACGGGAAATTTAATTTTTAGTGGTACTTTATCAAATTATTTAAGATTTAGTCGGCAAAGTTTTGAGTTTTAACTTTTAATACACTTTTATCAAACTATTTAATTTTTAGTGTCATTTCACTGTTACCGATAAATTCTTCCAAAAATACCCTTATACAATTTACTTTCAAGACTTATACAAGCAATAAATTGACTTGTACAAGTAATAAAATGACTTGTACAAGTCAAAAATTAACTTGTACAAGTCAATAAAGTGACTTATACAAGTCATTTGGATAAGTGACGTAAGGGAATTTTTGGAAGAATTTATCCGTAACATTGAAATGACACTAAAAATTAAATAGTTTGATAAAGTACCACTAAAAATTAAATTTCCCTTTAGAAACTTCCCCATTACGGCTTTTGCCAACAGTTTCGTTAAATGCTAGCAATTCCACCTTACTTTTTCTGTCGTTGAAGAGAGATATAAAATAAAATAAAATAATAAAAAAAAAAGCACGTTTTGTGTAAAAGTGATGGGAGAATATGCACCTGAAAAGGATTAAACTGAAAGGAAATTGAAAACAAACCCCTTGAGTGTGAAACTCCAAGCTCTCCAAATCTCCAAAACCGGTAGATTTTTCACCCAAGTTTTTTTTGTGAGGAAAGGCAAAAAGATAGAATTGGACCAGTTAGGAGTGGATCGGTAATGAGTGAGGGTGATTGATAATTCTCTAAAAAAATTTAGATCTAAAGAAGAAGTGAAGACTCGAAGTCATCTGTTCTGAAGACAAAAAACTCTAAGATGCTGTTTGGTATAATTTTTCAACTGTAGAAAAGCTAAAAAATTCTATATATTTTGAAAAGTTAGAAAATAAATTTGAAAAGTGATATCAAACAGCCTCTAAGAATTGAATTTCTATTAATTTTGAAAACCCGAAAAGCCTTGAAGAATGGAAGACTTTATGCATAAATACCGCACTCAAAATCTAAGATTTAAGCAATCAGTCTCTAATACACTCCACAGCCTAGAAATCTACACCAAAAACGAAGTTCTCTAAGATCTTTAATACGCCTATAAACCGAAGATCAAACTGAAGATTTCTCACTGAATCCATCATAGATTTGCAAGTGAAATCCGTTATGTCTTCCACTTTCTTTGTCTTTCCATCAAGGAGAATCGAAAGCCAATTTGAGATTAAGCTTTGAAAAAAAGAATCAAAGGAATTACTTAGATTTGTACCACACTCTTTTATCAATAAACCACAATTTTATTTATATCTTCACATCAAATCCATTTATATTTAAATGCAAATATTTGTGTATACAATGGTATATAAAACATATATATATGACTCACATAAATCTTCGATAAAGGTATTGATGATGGATTAATTTGTCAACAAAAATTGTAATGTCAGGAGGAAGTATTTTGCACTTTTCTTTGATATCATATATATATATATATATATATATATATATATATATATATATATATATATATATATATATATATATATATATATATATATATATATATATTAGTTATTTTAAGCATAATGGGAAAATTTTTTACTTGGATGGTCAATTCCAATGTCATCGTCCTTCATAAGCAATCAAGGAAATAAGTTGTTTACACCTGCCATAACCCAGCAAATGAAAGAAAGCCACGTGTGTAGACACCCCAAATTGCACTACAAAATGAGAAAATAATTGAAAATATGTAATTGGGATTTGAAATAGGTCAAAAATGCATAAAATTTCATCAAACAGGTAATGCCCGTATTGTATCTGGGGGCTGGTCGCGCCCGAAATTGGTATACTGGCATGCCGCGCCCGTATTGAGAATGCGGGTAGCACTTGCCCGCAATGTATATACGGGCACGGGGTTTTTGTGCAAATTTATCTTTGCTCGATTTCTGAGCCTTATCTGCATCCAAATATATCTCTAGAATATGCGAATTATCTTATTTATCCGTCCGAATTATCTTATTTGGCCATGGATTAGCATTATCTCTGTTTTCAATTCAATCTGGAAGATTTTGGATATATCCCTCTGGACCAACCATGCCCCTGGGTTTGCCTATAAATAGAGGACAGATTCTCAAGCAAATGGCCATTAATTTGAAGTCTGAAGAGCTCCAAGTGAAGAGAGGAATCCCTGCTGCTCTGCTTGCTCAATACAGGTAAGTCCTTTTTCCCTTTTATTTTATGTTTTCAATTCTAGGAGTAATCTAATCTTCTCTATTGCTGTAGAATAAAGCCTTCTTATACTTGTATTCCTAAACCTTCCTCCAAGTACTTCAAGAATCCTCTCTAGCCGTAAAACGTGAAGAGAAAGCTAGGGGAAAGGGGAACAGGTGGATCCCTAGAATAGAACCCCATAATCTGTTCTTTTCTTTTTCTTTTAGAATAAGGCTTTTGATTGTGCTTGTGTTCCCAAACCTGTCTCTAAGTACCTCAAGAATCCTCTCTAGCTGTAAAACGTGAAGAGAGAGCTAGGGGAAAAGAGAACAGGTGGATCCGTAGGGTAGACCCCCATGTGCTCTAATCTATGAGATTTGGCTACTTTGGATATCCTGCTAATGTTTTAATGATCGATTTTGTGTTGAATCTAAATGAATCCTATGAATCCATGATGTTTACAGCATGAAATCCTCTTTTCTCCTAAAGTTGAGATTTTTCACCAACAACACTGTTTTCGTGATTTTTGTGATATTAGGCTAAGATCCTGGATCTATCATGATCTATATGATAGATCTGAATTCAGAAGCCTGAAAGTAACTTCTAGGGTTTCATAAGGTGGTTTTTGAGTCATTTTTCATTTTTGAGAGAAGACCCTACAGTCTACGTTCTCCCCTTTTGATGTTCTTCATCAACGTGGGTATTTTTGGTTTTGATTTCTTAATCTAATGTGAAATATGGGCTATATCTATATCCTTGACTGTTCAAGTTCAATTCTGCAATATTTTATAAATATAATATTTTTCTAGATTTCCAGAATTTAACTTGAAGCCAGATTTTTTAAGTTTTCACTTTAGATTTGTTTTCTTTATTTTGATTTCAGTCAATCATGAAGCCCAAATAAATGGCTCTTGTTTTCATAAGGAGGATCCAGAATTAATTGGATCATTCACATGAAAAAAAGCCATACATTCTTTTATTTTTCTTTTACTTTTGTTTTGATTAGCAAGCCCTTTTTCTTTTGAAAAACATGAACAATACCTGGCAACCACCTTGTGTGGATGAATAGGGGTACCTAACACCTTCCCCTGTTCATAACCTAATCCCCTTACCCATCTCTGGTTGTTTTTTAATAGGGTTATTTTTACCCCTAAATTTGCCTTTTTGTGCTTATTTGATATTTTGGTGTCCATTCACACCTAAACAGAATGGTGGCGACTCTTTGTTTTTAACCAATCCCATGTGATGATTAGGACGTCATTGAATTGATTTTCCATGTCTCACAACATGGCACCTATGTGGACTAACTTCACCAGAGAAGCCACGTCAACATCTACATAGGCTAAACACACGACCGAAGCCACGTGAGCACATATAATGGGAAAACTATTCTCTTACGTTTAACTGTTTAAGGGATGACGTCACCGCCAATACAGGATTAACCGCTGAGATCATGTAGATAAGTTCCAATGGATGAAGAAGTTATTTGTTAAAGATCGTGGCAAGAGGTTATCTGTAAGACCCTGATTTTTGGTAAGTTTTATTGTTTGTTTATTTATTTATTCTTATATATATAACTGTGTTTATCAGGTGATTTTGTGGTTTGAGGGCTTAGCCCATACTCGTATGTACAGGCGTTATATAGCCATTTTTCTGAAAAATCGTATTATTATCATTATTATTATTAAAGTATAGTTGTGTGCTTATTAACGTAAGTGGATGCGGAACATGTAGTGTTTCCGGTGGGCGAGCATGCATAGGATCAAGGGGTTAAAAGGGTTGATCGAGCGGCGTATGTATCTCGCAAGGTAAATGTACAAATAGGGAAAGTAGGGTTTTGGGTTTAAAGGAAATACGCGTATGTACTTACGGAAATATTGTTGTTAGTCTCATACTCAGGAGCTCAGAAGAATCGGCTGGAGAGTGTGGCGACTAGGGTTCTGTGCTCGTGAAGAACAAGTATCGCAAGGGCTGAGATGAGGGTTTCGGAGTTGGAGTTGAGTGGGTTCTTTCTCTCTGCTCGAGACGAATTGTTGGGTAGGTTCTGTATTCGCGTGCGTGGCCGGAGTGGTGATCGGCCGAGGTTTTGATATATTCGGGAATAAGCGCATTCAGCATTCAGGTGAGTAGCACTGATTTACAACTGGGTTTTGTGTTTGATGTTTTCGTGGGCTTATTCTTATGCATGGTTTGTATTTTAAGTGATGTATGAGTTTTCTGGTTTTCTTCTGGTTTTCTGGAATGACCTGAAACAGAGTCGGAGACCGAAATTTATCTTGAAATTAAATGTAGTTAGATTAAATCCAAATATGTTTGGGAAGTCTTCTGGGAGTACTAGGAGGGTATTGGAGCAATAACAAACCGAAACAAACCAGCCAGAGATATAGATCTCGAATTTACAGAGAACTGGAAATCGCAGGGGGTATCCGCGAACCCGGCGCCCACTACCGCTCACCTCTTAGCTAGACGCCCGTTAAAATTCGACTTACCGCCGAGCTTGCGCGAACCTGGCGCTCAGCTCGCGTGCACCCGAAAACCAGCCGCTCGGCTCGCGCGAACCTGGCGCTCAGCTCGCGCCTATCTCGCGCTCACCTAGCGTCGAGTGAGCGGAAGCAACCTTTTACCCAAATTTTCTTACCGCCGACCGACGTCCACCTGGCGCCCACCTCAGGAAGTGAGCGCCTACCCTATTTTACTTACTGAAATGGAAATCTGAATTAGCCAAGAGTAATTGGGTGTCTTAGGGGTTAAACCACTTCACTATTCACTTGTTTGGGAACTTTGGGATCTACTTTGCCTATGAAATTATTAGAGGAAAATTTAGTTAACTTCTTAAAAGCTTCCAAGTTGAATTTAGGTTATTTATGAGTGTTGTGCCGGATGCCAAACCACTAAGAGTTACCAGTTACATTCACTCTGTTTTATACACGGTTTTGATTGAGGAGTTATTCTATTCTGGTTTCACGTGTTTGGAAACTGTAAATGTGTTGTGAGGATTTCCTTGGTATGAATGAATTGAGTTTTGTTTCCGAATGGCATGTGTTACGAAAATGAGAAAATGCTGAAAGTACTTGAGATACTGCTTGGTCCAGAGGGACAGGTGATGAACTGTGATGGGTTTTACATGATGTGGAATGAATGGTTTTTCTTTGATATTGGTATTAAGATTATACGATGTTTTACTGTTTTGGTCTAGCTTGTCTTGGATCCAGATGTTTAAGCTTAGTAATGTGATGTTATTGTTGGTTGTTGGAATTGCATGGCCTTGTGTGTTGCCACGACCGGTGTAGAGCAGCCAGAAACCCTGAGTAGGCCTGTTGTCAATGCAGAAACCCGGGGAGTAGGCCTGCATTGGATGACGAAACCCTGAGTAGGCCGTCATTTCAGAGTATCCGAAACCCTGAGTAGGCCGGAACTGTGTACATGGAGGTGTGGAGTGTCTACTTGGCATGTTTAATTTATCAACTAAACGATAGTCATGACATTGACCAATCGATGTGTTGCCGTACTTAACTGAGATGTGATTTGTTTGATTAGAACAAGTCTTGATTTCAATTTGAGAATTGATGTTGGTTGTTTAACCGTATTAAGTGTTTGTCGATGCATAGTTTAAATTGTGATCAACTATTTCTGCATGCATGTGCTACTCGCTGAGATATTCGTATCTCACTCCGTTGTTTGTCTTGTTTGTTTTTCAGATACTCGTGGTGAGGCGATTACTGGGGTAGATCCTGCTGAGGCTTATAGGGAGGAGGATTACTATTACCTTCCTTAGACTAGTAGGTTATCTGTTCTGAATTTGAGAACTTTGAATTAATTGAGATGTATTAAAGTTTAATTGGGGTTGAACCATACGATTCTAGTTCAGTTTAAATGTTACAATTTTGCATAAATGGAAATGTGCACTCTGTCAGGTTATAGCTATATGATTATCCAGCGATCATAAATTGATTAACGATCCTTGCCTAACCTCCGTAAGACGTGTTATATCTTTATTGAACAACACGGATCCGGGGCGTTACATTATCTTACACAAACGAGAGAAAATAGATGGATAACTCTCCAAACGAACATAGAGTTCGTGCAAACATGGGTCGGTAGCAACCATCAGAATTCAGCTATAAAAGGCACAATCGCGAAGAGCTCAAGGACGACCTCCATTCAACCGCAGCAAGTTATTATGATTATAACTCGATCATCCGTGATCTCTATTCAGTCTCCTACATCCAAACTGTAGCAAGAAGGGATAATTTAGGACCCCTTTCACTACTTCCTATCGCAGTGATACTTCAGGTTACTATTTACTCCGATTGAAGTAAAGACCCTGCCACCGGCAAGGAGGTTGCGACCGCCCTTGACTCTTAGTCCTGTACTCCGATTACGGCTACAGGGTTACGAGCAGCCGGTCCCGAAACTATCTTTGGTCAAGCTAGGTGATTGACAGAATATTGGCTAAGTAGTATTCCTAGGTGAACCCCCGAATTAACTTTGTTAACAAACGCCCCCTACTTCCTTTCTTTATGCTTTGATTACGGCTATAAGGTTAGGGAAGGCCGGTACTGTCAACCCAGTTGATTTTATTTTGTTTTATTTCCTTTTGAGTTACTTAAGGATTTGTTGTAGTCAACGGTTGCATTTCTGGCGACCGGTATCTAAATAAAGTATTTGCTTATTGCCTATTGCCGTTTTCAAACACGGATAAGAACCCAAACGAAGACCAAACCCCTTGTCTTCATTCTCTCGTTTGATCAGTTTTATTAGAGGTGACTTGCAGTACGGTTAAACCGATGCCGGTTTAGATCCGAAACAAGTGTCTGGGGTCAGGGTCCAACCCGAATCATTGTATCGATAGATACTGGCACGCCCACACAAAGGCACATCATCACCACGGCCACATGTCGATCTTGGACCAATTTGGGACCAACATAAGTAAAGTCTGTTTCCTTTCTAGAACTGCCTTTTTTTCAATAGATTACCTCTAGACAACCATAATTTTCTCAAAAGAAGTCCATATAAAATGCAATCAGCATCATCCATTCAACCAAAAAATTCAACTGCACTGTATTTGTTCGACCATATTAATCTATTTATCATACATGGGTTATAGCCAGAGACAAAGATACGTAGAGACAAACTAAAGAAAACACTCTCATCTAGTGTGGTATGTGGAAGAAGACCCAGAACAAGATGCAGAATCAAATCAGAAACACAAAAGGGAAGGATTGGCATTCTTTTGAATTTTTTTTGGTATGAACCTCTTACCAGAGGGAAGGCCGACAATCTAGCAACTCAAAAAGCAAGGGACTTTCATGTTGGATGGTTTCTTCATACCATTGTGTATGGTGAGTACCCAAGAATAATGCAAGAGATTATTTGGGATTGTTGGCGATATTGGGCCAAGGTCCAGCATTCTGCTATAGTACAAGGAAATAAAGTTGCGCTCTAACCAATAACTTAAGTTATTGGTCTAGTCATAAACGCTTGATCCTAACAATGTGAAAATATTGATGTTGGATTAATTGTTACATCAGGAAGAAGTATCTGCACTCTTCTTTTTGATATTATACATATATTAGATTTTTTGGGGATGGTGGCAAATTTCAACCATGTCATTTTAGTACTAGTATGGCAATTATTCTAACTTCATCTTTCGTAGGCAATCAGAAAATAAGTAAAGTCAGTTTCCTTTCTAGAACTAACTGCCATTTTTGTTGGTATATTTTACCTCTGAACAACCATAATTTTCTCGAAAGATCTTGAGCATCATCCCGCTAAACCACAAAATTCAACCACACTCTATTTTTTCGACCATTTACTGTTTATAACACGTGTTATAGCCAAAGATATATAAATACATATATAGACAAAAACCAAGGAAACCATTCTCATACAATTAAGTGTGGTGCAGCGAAAGATGGCCCATATCAACAGGACCCAGAATCAAATCAGAAGTCGAAGTCGCATCGTTGGCTCTCAAATCTTGCAGCCGAGTTCCGATTAGAGGACAAAGGAATCCTCAAATCACACTCCACATCAGGCTTGTACGCCCGAGTCTTGAACGATCCAATCTTAAATCTAAGCCGAATATAGATCTTGATATCAATAAGAAATACTCCTGTGTTCTTCTCTGCATCGAACTTATTAGCACCAGATGTCCCGATGCCTATCACCGATTGTCCTCGAAAAGTTGGTCTGATCGTGGTGGTGCTCTTGTGGCCTTGATAGAAAGATGGCAGACTGGTCCATCCAAATCTCTCTCCATCATAGGCAGCTGCAGCAATGAGCCTGTCATAGTAAACACCAATCTTTCTGTTGGGGTTCCTCACAGCCATGTCTAAGGAGAGGTTGTAACCAAGGTTGTTGCCGTTTGTAAGGTTGAATTGGGTGAGATCTGCTGAGACAACGTAGAATTTAAGCTTGTTGGGACGTAGGGCCAGCCAGGTGATTAGCACGGCGATGCCGATAACGACGCCGATTACAATTATCACTGTGGAAACAGTGCTGAGAAAAGACCGTTCACGCCGGCCGGAATAGGCTTGCTGTGGTGGAGGAGCGACAACAGGAGCATAGTAAGCTGAAGCTCCAGGAGTATAGTAAGCTGGAGCTCCATAGGAAGGAGCCTGATCTTTTGTTTGAGACATGGCAGCAAAAGGGTTCAAAATTACTTGGATGGAAGAGCTGTTGGTGTGAAGATGGGACTTTAAGGGGTCCTTTTGACAAGAAGATGATAATAGATTGCTGTTGGGGTTTTGGTGTGAAGAGGGGGCCTTAAGTTGTATATATAGCCGTTAAGGACACGTTA
Organism: Buxus sempervirens; assembly: GCA_947561395.2. Taxonomy (NCBI): domain Eukaryota; kingdom Viridiplantae; phylum Streptophyta; class Magnoliopsida; order Buxales; family Buxaceae; genus Buxus; species Buxus sempervirens. The sequence goes on from OX387182.1 coordinate 7,065,263, forward strand.
TTTGGAGTTCTAGAATAAGTTGAAATTTTGACTTTCTGAGGGAAAAAGGGTAGTGGGTCAATGAAAGTTGCAGCCTTGTTTGATTGTAGTTTTGAAGAAGAAAGTGATGGATGAGCCAAGAAATTTCTTGGACGTTACTATGCAGATGGATAGAATGAAAGGACAAGGGAATGTTCTTGTGGGACCCCAGTTCACATCCAGGACAACAATTTCTTCTCTTGATTGGTGCTGAGATACGAAAATTATGCCTCGTCTAGGCCAAAATTTTGTTTTGTTTTCCTTTTCTTCCCAAGACCATGGCCAAATGAATTTTGATTCAGGTTGTTTGGACCAAACAAGTGAACCAGGCTTTATGATGCAATTAAATTTTCTAATTTAAAATGGAGCTAGGATTTATTAGTGAGAGAGCTAAATTAGAGCGTAGTGTGACATGAATTTTGTATGTATAAAAGAATTAAATAAATGGATGAAATTAATTGGGAGATAAAGAAAAAATAAATTGAAGGACGTTTTGGGGAATAGAAGTAGTTATATGTGTAAGGATATAAAAGTGAATAGAATTAAAAATAAAGGGCATTTTGGATAATACGAGGTAGCTATATAAGTGTAAATTACTTAAGGGAAACTGAAAATGGATATAATAAAATGTATGAGGCAATTTGTATATCAAATGTCAGCTAGAAAAAAGACGTCCAATTGGCTTTATAATAATATAGATTAGGTGAACCCCACTTGCCAATTTATGCTTAATTTTATCGTGACAGCGTATAATTTTTTATCTCAAGATACATTTTAATCTGTACATCTCTTTTACAAAAACCCGAAAAATATTTTTAAAAGAAAAGATAGATTCCTAGATATAGTATTCAAGATGAAAATTATTATCAATGATAGATGTCTCTCAAGATTTTTTATTTTTTTATTTTTTGGATGAGATAGATGTCTCTCAAGATACAAACGTTCATGAGCACATTTTGATGGCTTGTGATATCACCCTTTTGAAATTTGAGGCATATAGAGCTTTTCTTTTCAGCCTGCGGTCTTATGATTTGGCCTCAGCTTGACTTTGAGCAGATGAATTGATATTCCTGAATCTTGACTTGCTTATGGATTTAAATGGACCACACTGACATCTGCCAAGATCCAATCCACAAGATAAAAGAAGCCCAACCAACCCCAACCCAACGCTGAAATAATGCTTAATGATAAAGGGCAAGTTTAAAATTTAGCTGTGACCCAGCCCTAACCCCAGAACTTTGGGCCGCAACACGAAGGGCACTAAAATCCCAAATAGAGCCAAGACCGTGCTATTGAGTCAGGGTCCATTACAAACTTGGAGACTCAGGGCCTGGCATCCATCCTTCTAAACAACTCGAAACATCTCCACATAGATTAGTCATGTGAACAATATCTTTATCTCATATCTGTCATTTGAATGGGCGATTTCTTGTTCCCGGTTCGTATCTACTCCTTAATTTGCTATGCGCAAGAAAAAAAAAACAAATAATCAAAATAGTCATAATTAGGGCTGCAACTCGGTGCGGTTTGGTTCGGGTTAGCCTCAACCCAAGACCAAACCAAAGTTATTGATGGTCAGTCCAAAACCGAACCCAATTGACCTCAAAACCAAAATATCCAAACCGAACCGATTATATAAATAAAACTCATAACCCAACCCAAACCGAACCGAAGCCAAACCAAACTCCTCTCGATCGAGCTCTGAGATAGCTCTTCTTCAACAGTTGTTGTTCTTCTCCCCAACGACAACTGTTTCTGCGGCGACATGCCGAACGCCACGTTCACGCACGGGGGTCTCATCTGCCTCAGCCGGCTTTTCTCCTCTTCCTCTATACGATTTCTCTTCAGCCACCACCTATTTCCAACCAATGTGCTGCTGTTGTTCCTGACAACCATCTCCAAGGCTGCAAGTCGATGATAAACCTAGATCTGTCTTGCCTTGATCCCTCTTGGTTTTTGGCGATCCCAACGACTTCCGCCGTCAGTGAGCTGCTACTGTTTTGGGAATTATACGGCGGCGGAATAGAACGACATCAATCAGATGGAGAAACCCTAGAAACCTGTACCCAATAAATTAAGTGAAAACCTAATAAAGGCCAAGAGAAATTTCCTTTTTTATTCAAACCTAACACTAGATTCAACTAAGGAGTCCTCTGTTATTCTAGATCGAATTACTGAACAGAAAAATGAAGAGATCATCAAATTCGTGATTTTCCATTCAACACGAATCCGAGAACGACAAACAGTATCCCATCGCGTTTCTTCCCAATATACCAAAGAAGCTATGAACGATCAAAGTCAACATAGACTAGATAATCGGTATCCACACTTAACGGTTGTGATCATCGAATTGTATACTGGTGTGTTCTACAGTAACAAATAGGCATGGAAACGGTTCGGTGATTCCTTACGCATGCCCGCCTTTACTTCAAAAATGGTTTAGTTAAAAACCTTTTGGGTTGTATGATAACGAGTTAATATATTATTAACCATGCATCTCCTGTCATGACATTACATTATACCTTATATTTCGATTCGGTTCGGTTCGGTTCGGTTTGGTTTTACATTTAAGAAATTCGGTTTGGTTTTTTATTCGGTTCAATTAACCCGAGCCTTCAACCCAAAACCGAACCAAATAAATTCGGTTTTCTATTTTTAAAACCAAAAGACTATATAACCCAAACCAAACCAACCCCAAGTCAGTTGGTCCGGTTCGGTTTTAACCGACCCAGTTGCAACCCTAGTCATAATAACTTGTCCCTTGTGTTATGGCCATGGCCACCAACTCTATTCTCTTTTTTTATTTGCCATTTACCAACTGGTTGTTGCATAACCTTTCAATTAAAAAATAAATAAAAGGCACTTTTGATTTGACAAAGGGCTGAGCATGGAGAGTGAGCAGGGCCGGCTATATTTGTTTCTAGACTTCCTTATGCTTACCTTCACATCATCACATGGAAGAACTTTAGTTTAAAATTAACCTGAAAGAGACTCACCATAATATATAAATGTGGAGCTGGTGTCTCCATTTGTTTGGAGTCTTTCTAAAAGACTTCAATTGGAATAAGATGAGAGAAGATTCTCTCAGTGGATGGGTAAATCATATGATAAAAATAGAAGAGTTTGGGAGATAGTGGGGGATGATTGCATGCCTTACATTTCATGGATATGGTCCCATGCATCATGATTCATGACCTCTTTCATTTCACATTTTCAAGCATGACTACATTGCATTATTGAAGTGCTTTGTCTGGCACTAAAACAATTCCGATAAGCCAGTGATTTAGACACCATGGGGCACACCTTTTCTTGTGAACGACTTGCGAACAAGGTTTCTCCGGATGCCTTACGTTATCTCATTTACCAAAATATGTGATGCCCAAAACCACCTTGGCTCAGTCAGTGAGTGTCATCATCCTAGCATAAATAACTCGTGCAATAATGCATACGTACATATACATATATATATATATATATACACACACAACTTTTCGATTCAACAGTACAATCTATGATTTATCATTTATGGACATTGATAAAATCCTTCCATTTAACAGTACCTTAGGATGTCATAGCCTTAAATTAAAGTTAACAGCGAGGTTCAAACGAGAAAAGGCTTACGATGGATACCCACGCACCCAGAGACGAGGAAGGGTGTAGTAAGCGACAAAATGCTTCGGGGAATTGAAAATAAGCATAGATCCGACTATATATATAGCTTTTTTTATTTTATTTTTTTGGAATACGTTTGTTACAGGCATTGCCTCAAAACATAGCCAATATATACGCACACATCCATCATACTTTCTTGGAGAAAGCGGTTTCAGAAGAGACCTAGCGAGTAACTCTTCGTGAACATTACAACGCTTTGCCACCGTCCCAAGATCAACCCACCCAGCTCAAATCGTAGGAGAGCTTACCAGTCAGTTTCTTAAAGTACATCAGGCAATAATCAAAAGAAGGTAGAAAACCATTATGTGGTGGACCACATACATATCTTGCTATATTTTTATTGATCACACATCATGTGCCTGGTACGCGTTTCACACAAGTTATCTTTGCGGCCGTTCACAACTGTTAAATCAAATCATGCAAAGATAGACAAGGTTGGCAAATTTAATGAACAAAAGATACAACCAACCCCATGACAAAACTACCCCCACATGGGGTAGGTGGAACCGTGGAGGGGGCGGCTTGACCAAAAAGATGCAAAATCATGTACAGACATACTTAGGTTGCTTGTTTTTAACATAAACTGGAAAGTTAATTATCAAAGGTTCTCCAACCTTCTTAAGTTTGCTAAGCATACATGCATTATTCAAATTCTAAATGATTTCACAAGGACATACCTAATCCCTCTCTTTTAGCTGTTCATGCTTCAAATTAATTTGGAAACATGTTCACATTCATTCATTTCCATCTAACTATTAAACAACCAATGCACCTAATTGTTAGGTGATGATGTGACTATATATAAGTGGGTCCGAATACAATATCTCAACACGTCTCCGCATGTGCCACTTTGAATGCGAACATACACATGAGGAGGAAAGACATAAGATGTATACACTTTGGATACAAATAAATGCTAAAACTCACTCCCAGAAGTCAAGCACAAGACCTCCTGCTCTTATACTATGTTGTAACCACCAAATACTAACCATTACCACCTTTCGCTTTCTTAATACTTCATCAGATCTATATCTTCCAAGTTGATTTGAATATTAAGAACTTGATCTAACATTAATAATATAACACTCAAATTATACAAGATAAAAAATGTGATAAGATGCACTAATTAATAATATCTTAAGATAAATAAAACGAGCATTAATTCTAGAAAACCAAACACATCTCTTTCTGTAGCAATTTGTTGTTAGAACATGCATGTAAGGTCAAAAAGAACCATCACCAACGAGGATGTAAAGATGATGACTCAACCCTAACACACCTAATCACTCCCAACAAGTCAATGCTACTTCTTGGTGAGCACAACTAGGTGAGATGTTGCACCCCCACAAAAAAAAATTTTGAAAATGGAAAACAACATTTTGAAAAGTGGGCCAAACAAGCCGCATAGTTTTAACCCACTCTAACCTGAGACTATTTCATCTGGAGCCACTCAGTGGTTCCAGCATGAAACTTGTGGATGGATGGCACTTTTCAATAGTGGGGCCCACACCCCAAAATGCATCTCAGATGGTGGTTTCAATGAACCACCGGATTTTGGCTTTAGAAGAAATGCTCACCTCTAACCTACATTAACTTGCATTTTACTTGTATGCACTTCATGAATCCTAAACAAAACCAGCTCTTCCCAAGATTAATTTCTATCTCCAATAGTCAATAGTCCAACATTTTTTTGGTAAGCGTCAATAGTCCAATATTGTCAAAAGCCTATTTATATTATTAAATAGGCATTTAATAATATAAAAAATCCGTCAAAACGGTTTAGATATTACTGATTTTTCTTTTCCCCTCGTTTATTCTATATCAAAATATACAATTTATAAAACTATAAATCTCCACTTATATCTAGACATGGAAGAAATCAAAGCACAATTTAGGAAATAAAAAAAAAAAAAGAAAAATTAAGAAAAACCAGACGGCTTCAAGTGTCCGGCCGGAGAGAAACCAGCGACGGAGTTTACTTATTCACATGTCGACGTCGACGCTACATTTCTGCACCAGCTGATACTTAATGGCGTGATTCCCCACTGGCCAGCCGGTGCTCTGGCTTCCGAACGTGATATACGCCGGACAGTTGACGTGGAGATGATAAACTCCAGACATCCAAGACCCGACCTTCCACTTAAGCTGTCCATCGATCTTGACGTGGATCAAGATTACCCCAGCTTCCTGATCCTGATTCAGGGCAAGAAAGAGATACGGAGCCACCGGGACACCGTTACCGTTGACGAACGGAGACCAGATGACGATGTCCTTGTGACCCTGGTACGTCGGCGGCAACAAAGTGGGGACAGTGATCTGCTGGTTCCGGTACGTCGCGTATATATCCATTCTGGAGTAGTAGATCCCGACCTTGTCCATGGGGTTCCTTGAAGAGACGGTGAGTTGGATGTTTGAGGTGAGTGAGTTGGGGAAGGAGGGAGTGACGTTGAAAGCGTAGACGGTGGCGTCTTCAAGGGTGAAACGAGGTTTGGTCGGTCGGATGATTAACCAGACCAGGAGAATGGCCAAGAGGATCAGAATTAGGAAGGTGAGAAAGCAGAGGGCAAATTGCCGGTACCGCTTCTCCCTTTTATTGCATCGGTGGTGGCTGCAGTCGATCTTCTTCTCCGACATCTCGAAACGCCGGCGATGTGGTAGAAGGAGAAACTAAAAACTTTCAAAAAAAAAAGAAACAATTCGCAGAGTAAATGGGTTAGAGTCTTCTGTGTATAGAGAGAGAGACTTGTTCATGTTCTGTCTCTATATAGAGAGAAGAAGAAGAGGAAGGACGGACGGTGACGTTTGTTTCGGGTGTGATCTCGCGATGCGTCAGATCAGACGCGTTGTGTGGAGTAACGTAAACGCATTTGTAGCTAATGACAATAATGCCCCGTCTAAACTGTTTTTCTAAACTTTATGATCTTTACGAGAAAGGGTAATTAAGGATTTTCATAGAAACTTGATCAAGAGGTGGGGCACCCAAGTCACTGATTTGGTTTGTACTAAGTACTAGATTTATTAGAGTGTCTATTAATTTTTGCTCCAGCCGCCTGGCAAACTGGTTCATGTAGAGGCTCAATCTACATTTCGAAATAGAGATTCTACAGGACGATGACATCTATTCCATTTAAACCACTGAAGTGGAACATAACAGAACTTTAAGTGGTTTAATAAAACGGATCTTTAACAAAACGAAACTTTAAGTGGTTTAAGTGGGACAGATGTCACCATCCTGTAGAGGCTCTATTCCGAACTGTAGATGTAGATAAAGCCTCTACAGAAACCGATTTGGCCTCCACTCCCAAGGCAATAAATAATTTTTAAAAAAAATTTAATTAGACTCGAAATCATGTGATTAAGGTGTAACGATCTCAACGAGTCAATAAAGTCGGGGAATGACATATAATATATGATGTCACATGGGGTTGAAATAAAACGTGGGGATGGGTCCCACTAAATTGTGGGGCCCACGAGGATGGCAAAATGACCGGATGCGGTGCCCGAGGGCAGATCGGGTATTCGGATTGTTATTTCGGAATTTTGATGACATTGGAGTGGATGAGAAAATAATAAAATAATACGACGGAGGAATTTCAGAATGACTTGGCATCTTGGCATCCACTTGATTGATCTGGTGCAGGCTCATCGACGGCCGAAATTTATTTTAACATCATAAATAGACATCCAATTAGTAGAAAGAGAACAACGCAACACCCGAAACCGATGTCACCGGATCCGACGCAAAAGGTGGCGGGGCACTTTCGTCATAACGAGAAAAGAAAAGTCTAGATGAATAATTCTAGTAGCCAGGGACTGGCCTTTTAAGTTTGGGAGAGAGGGACACGTGTGATGAGAAAGGTTGAAGTGCTTTTGGTGGGGTTTTGATATGATGGATAGGGCTTTGGCTTTTAACCTACGACATCAAGTGGGGTTTTAAATGAGTGAGCCTTTTGACCGTTCGTTAGATGGATTAAAGGTTAAGAAATCCCGGCCGACACGTTACTTCTTCTTTCTTCTTCGGTGGGACCCATCGATCCATCCAAAGGGACTTTCTCGTAGTTCCAGAATACACACCCCGCCTACTGAAGCAAGCACGATATTGCCGCTCCTTCCAATCCTAACACTGCAATGACGAAAATAGCCTCATATATTCTTTTATGTACCATTTGAGATACTCATTTGGACTGGTTGTCGCTGTCGCCACTGCGTCGGTGGCGGTGGCGGTGGTGGTGGTGTCGGCATTGGTGAGGGGGAAGACGAACCCTCTCCGTTCCATTTCCAATTCGGCTTTGAACTCAATTAGCTCGTGGCACGTGCACGATTGAAAAGCGATATTATATTAATAAAGGTGAAACCCTTTAAAACCAACTCCTCTCATCAGTCATCACTCTTTTTTTTTTTTTTTGGTAGAAACCAGTCATCACACTCCCCTCCTAACTATTATTATATTATGATTTGGATGATGTGCCACCAAACTTTTGTTTTGGTCTCTAAAGCTCTTAACCACCACACGAATAGCTTTAGTGCTACGCCAACCAAGTCATCAAGACAGCCACCCAACCCTTTCTTCCTTTCACACTCCATAAAAAATCTAAGATTCCAAAATAAAAAATGGAAATGAGTGATAATGATGCCAAAATAATTAGACTAGCAGGGGTGCATATGTAATATTGCACGTAGAGAGAGAGAGAGTTTTGCAACGAATAGGTAGAGCTTTATCTTTTTTAGCCCTATATTAATTATGCATTATCAAATCTTTTTTAAGGAAAGTTGTTCATAATTGTTGGCATGCTTTCAAATGAACCTATTTGATATAATAACACACAAAACCATTAATGATACAACTACTGAGAAAGAGTGAGATTACATCCTTAATTGTCTGGCTGATGCTAAGGGTCAAATGGGGATATGCAAGCAGGATTCAAGTGAAGCCACACAAGTTAAGGATATCCCCAAGAGAAAGGGTAAAGTGTGAACAATGGGCAAACCCCAAAAAGGATTTGCTTTTCTGAACCGACATTTAAGCTGACTTTGATCAGTCTCTTGTACTGGTAAAGTCAGAACAGGATCATCCTTGAGAACCTCCAAGGCAATCATGCTAGGTTCAGAATTTTATATTTTAAGAAATAGGTTGGGATAGCCCATGGCTAGGGAAAAAGGACAAAACATAAAAAGTGGAGAGAATAAAGCAAATAAAGATCACTTCATGGGAGGGAGATTCTAAGAAGCACAAAACCACAATTGAGAAAAAGGGAAAAGAGGGAAATGTGGAAAAAGAAAGAAAGGGATCTCTAGAATCAAATTACAGATACCCACTGCAATTCAGACAATTTTAAGCTATCAAAACTTGGTTTTCAGTGCTTCTTTAGTTCATGAATGAATGATACATCAATGGTGGTTCATTCAGGGATTTCATTCAAATGTTTCCATTACCCATGTTCTTGAAAAAAGGCAAAAAGAAAAAAAGTGTATGGAAAAAGTATGAAGGTAAAGAAAGCAGAGAAAGAAAGGTTATTCCTTGCCATTCCATAATTTCAATCCCTTTAACTGAAACTACAAAGGGAAAAATTTCATGGATGTATAGAATATTCTCTCCTTTTTCTTTGTCTATGTGGTTTCCTCTTCATACAGAAAAGATCAATGAAGGTGGAATATGACAGTAAAAAGATGTTTGAGATAATCCACAGTATCACTGGTTTAGATGGCCTATACAGCCATATAGATTTAGACATTCCTTTCTAAATCACTCTCATCACAACTATTGTATTTTATCTCATCAGATGCATCCAATCCTAGAGTATCAAAATCAGATTATTAAGACCTTCCCCATGGAACAGTAACATCAAACAGAAATTGGCCCAATCACCTTGGCAACAATGTTATTCTTTTCTTCTTCTTCTTTTTTTCTTTAAATTGTCCCATAATAAATAAGGAAAATTATGAGGAAGGGGCACTTTTTACAAGTAGTTATAAAAACACCCTTTCAAAAGTCATCTTTACAGAATAGGAAAACTTTTCAGAAATAATTTACATTAATGGCAATAGAAACCAAACCATGTATAATCTCAAAATTCCAGGTTTGCCCCTCCGTTGTTGTAAAACACCAATCCTATCAAAAGTTTAAGCTAATACTAATGGTGAACTTTATATATTTAATTATATTCCTAACAGAATACTAGAAATATTTGCATAATATTCGGTAGAAAACAGACCGAATAATATAGAACGAAACGAAGGGAAGAAGAAATAAAGCATTTTCTAACGTAAAATAGTTTCTGATATGTTCTAATGGATGATGCCAACCCCAACTTGAAATAAAGCATTTTCTTATTACTACAACTGAAAAAAAAAAACATGTTTTATCCTAATATCCCTAATTGGCCAATCTAGAACCATTCGTCTCTCAAATAACCCCCGAGATTAGCTTAAAATATAACCCATAAAATATAATACAAAAAAGTTCAAAAGTAAATATTATTTTTTTTCTTTTTTAAAAAAAAAAGAGAGAGAGAGAAAAACACTATGTGGATTTAAGTTTTTTATGTGATGACCACAAAGGCATATATAATTAAATGCTTATAAATTTACTTCATAATTTGTTGTAATTACTGATTTGAAAAATCCCAGCCCATCATATTTTGGGTTCTTCAAATAATGGAAGACAAGATTGTGTGATGCAAAGCTTTTTATTTAATGTTTACATCTTTCCATGGTTGGCAATTGCCTAAGAATGCCAGTTTAGTTTTGGAGCCTTTATCTTTCGCCTTCACTCTTCCCATGTAATAATCAATCCAAAAGGGTTTTGTCTACCCCAACTAATCTTCTTTTTGCAACATTAAAACCACTACCCTCCAAACTTTTCTCCCCTTCTTCTTCCTTTTCCATCTTTGAAAAACTAATCTTTCTTTGGACTTTTAGCTTATCCCCATTTTTGAAGTTATGAACATTATTTTAACCTAATTGTGGATTAATGGTTAGCCATTGACCGCATGGCTTATATGCTGCAACCTTAGTGTCCTGACTCACACCCGGCGGTTCGATCTGCGTCTAATCCTTAATTAATTATGTAAATTTTAGTTAAATTTTTTTATTAGTTAGTGTTTAGATAAGTTCATGACATCATGTTGTGACACGGAGCCACATCCATCCAATCGATCTCATGATAAAGTTAGCCCCAACGCTCCCGTCAATTAGAAACACAATGCAAGTTAGGCATCCAAAAATGCCGTGATTTCCATTCATGTGATCTTTTACTCAGAATTAAATGGAAGAACCGAAATGGGTTGCAAGGGGCATTGCTTGAAAATCAAGAGAACAGAGATGAACATTCTATGGCTATTTGACGTCAAAAAACAACACCTAGATAAAACTTCCAAGCTGATTTAGAAAAATAAATAAATCTTAAATGCAATCTCATAAACCAGAACAGAAATACCTTTCAATAACTCAAAATTATAATGAAAGCAGAACCTTTATATTAAAGCTTTCTTATGAGAAAGCATATATATTGCCTGAAGGTAATCAGACATTAACAGGAACTCATGCACAATGCCTCACAATTCCTTATTAGCCATTGCATAGAAGGTAACATCCTCCATGTTAAACATCTTAACCAAATGTTTTTGTCATCATGAGCCACCAAAGTTATAGCCAGAGACTGGTATTCGTAGGCCGGTCTATATTTATATTTTATACTCCTCCTGTAGAAAGGTTGACCCTTATATTTCCCCCTTAAATAATACAAACACCCCAGTAGGCCAGTTCTTACCAGTCTCAGATATTGAGCACTCTCTGAGCTCATCAAGAACAACAGCCCAGATACAAACCAAAGTCATCAGAGGATCCTTTATAATCTAACGACATCTCTAAACATCCTTAAATATTCCTCTGGATTTCTCCACCCACAGAGACAAAAATATGGCACAGAAAAATCACACCAGTGCATCAACTTCCTGTCATACATAGCCTAGGGAATCTTTACTGGACAATTAAAGGATTAACCATCTTAGGCAAAGCCCACGCTTCTCCATCAGGTGTATAAAAACACCAAAACGTTTGATGAATTGGAAGCCTGCCGATCCAAGTTTACTCAGAAAACAAATACAGGTAAGTAACATGTCAACTCTAAGTACGCATCTATAAATTACCAAATTTTAGAGCTAGTAGCTCATACTCAAGAAAAAAAATAGTTGCACCAATCTCTGGATTCGATACGAGAGGCGAGTAGAGTAGAGTACAGCAAATATAAGTGAACATTCTCAAACTGACGGGCTTGTAACAAAAATTAATCCAGATTGTGAAAGGAAGAAAGAAAGAAAATGATCAATTGAACATAAGTAATTCCATATCAAAATCAAGGCCAAGAAACAAAGATTTTAATTGCTTAAGTATTAAGAGAAGAGACATGAAAAGAGACTGCTTAAAGTGGAAGAAGGAAACTGAAGAGGAAAATAAGGAGAAATCGACAATTTTGATGAATGCAGCAAAAGACTGCATGGATTTGGTGACAAAGGTATGCTGTATTAGTTCAATAATGATCACTTCACATATTCAGTTCGATAATGATCACTTCACATATTCATGTATTCTAGATTCTAGTTGATCTTATCACATGTGCCCAAATAAGGACTGGTTCGACACCTGTTAAGTAAGCAAATTATATTGATATTCTAATGACAAATGATGCTTCATGGAAGGTCAAATAGGCACAAATGAAATTAAAATGCCCTATAGATGAAGACATTCGATAATGTGAGAAATATTCCAGATCTAAAGAAAAATTTAATTTCATTGGAAACCTCAAGACTCTAATAGCTATAGATATAAATCTAAAGGTGTAATTATGAAGGTAAACAAGAGTTCTACAGTTACGATAAAGAGTCTGAACATTGCATGCAACATCTACAAACTAATTGGGACTCCTATTTCTAGAAGAGTTGCGCAACAGCATCTGTAGACTCCAGTATTACAGAACACTCTTGTGGCATGTGACTAGGACATATGAGTAAGAAAGGCATGATGGAAATTCACAATAGAAATAGAAATCTATTAAAGATGATTAAGCCATGTTAATTGGATTTCTACAAATAATGTGTTCTTGGGGAGCAATGCAAGGTTTGATTTAAGTCAGCTACACAAGAACGAGACCACTCTTGACATAAACACTATGATGCTTGGGTGCCAATGAGAGTTCAATAAAAAGGTGGATCTTACTATTTCACAAGTTACACTGATTATTATCCCAAGATGGTCTTTGTCAGACTTTCAGTATGTACAGGTTGTGGAAAGCAGAATTAGAAAAACAAACCAAATAGGTTAACTGCCAGAATAGACACTGTTACAGAGTATGAAGATGCAAATTTTTAAAATTTTGCAAGGCATTAAAGACTCTTAATAATAAGGAAGACATCCAAACAAATCTGTGTGGCAAAAAGTATAAATCGGATTATTCCACAGAGCAAGATGCTAATGCTTGAGGTTTAATGCTGATCTACCCAATATTTTCTAGGCTAAGATGGTAAACATGCGTGCTACATTATTAACATATCACCTAGAACTTCATTTTATGGCAAGTTGAAGAAAAAGAATCAAAAGGAAGAAAATTAGATTACCTGGGTGTCTTGCCTATGCACAGATACCAGGCGAATAAAGGTCAAAGCTTGACCCAGAATCTAAAAAGATAAATCCTTCTCACATTTGATAAAGGGATGATTAAAAAAACAAAAGGTGATGATTAGCAGAGATGTACTATTCAACGAAGGATCCAAGATGAAAAGTTTGTAAAAGATGATAAGCTTAAAGTTGAAGGAGATGAAACAAAAAGCAAGTAATATGGGTGGAGAATCATGCTAGATTGATTCAGAAGACCAACAAAATGACATTCAATCATAGAAAAGATTTAGCATTAGTAATGAGGAGAATCATATTATAGCATCAGATTGTTGTTTTCAATCTCGGCCAATACTACTTAAGCCGAGCCGATACCAGGATCCAATGCGAAGGTTTTCGCTTGAAACCCCTCGACTCTGTCAAGCTCGGGCACAATACGACTAAGGCAACTCTACAGAGCTTAGAACACCATTCTTGGCATTCCAGAGCTCATATCTTCAAACCCACTCCATTTTCAAAAAATTTTGAACCCTGGCCTAATTTTAAGGTGCTCCTCCATCCCATAGCCACCCCCACATGGATTGGCGCTCTATTTGTGCATATTTGAGATTTTAAAGGAGGAGAAGTTCTCCAAAATATATGTGTTTGTGAAGAACAATCTCAATAGTTCCATGAAGGCATGAACAGGTTCTTTTCTTCTTAGTTCTTCTGTTCGTAGACGACACTCTATTGTTTTGTGGTCCCACACAAAATCAACTCATGATTCTAAGAAGTCGTTTGGTGGGTTTCTGGATTTGGATTCTGCTAGAATTCAAATCTATAGTCCACGTAAGCTGTTTGGCAAGGATTTTGAAAGTTAGATTTTTATATCAATTTTTAAAATCAGGCCAAAAACCACAATCCATATTTTACTAGCTTCTATAGATTTTGATGCTTGATGGAATAAAAATCAAAATCCGAATTGTTACGAATATTAGAATGAGCCCGACTCTCGTGACCTGTTTCTCATTGCTTGTTGGGTCTTCTTCAACCTTTTCCTCTATAGCAAAAAAACCAGGAATTCTCTCTCTCTCTCTCTCTCTCTCTCTCCCTCCCCCCCCTCCCCTCCCTCCCTCCCTCCCTCCCTCCCTCCCTCCCTCTCTCTCTCTCTCTCTCTCTCTCTCTCTCTCTCTCTCTCTCTCTCTCTCTCTCTCTCTCTCTCTCTCTCTCTCTCTCTCTCTCTCTCTCTCTCGTGACATTTCCTTTTCCTCTCTCCCCATTCGCTGCTCCCTCTTGAAACCCTCAACAATAGTCCAGCAGCCTTTGACATTTCCTTTCCTCTCTTTCTCTTCAAACCCTCTTGAAACCCTCAACAACAATTAGCATACATGATTTGTACACTGTTAGGAGGGAACAAGGTATCATATCCCTCTTAGGTTGGGTTCATGAAATGGAGCGAGTGTGATGAACTTGGAGCTACACGAGATCTTCTAGCATCATCCGACTTTACAGCCACTGTTTTGGTATTGATGGTGCAGCAACATGTGGGTGCTGCGACAGGAAGGGATTGGAACACCGAACAAGCTAGTATAACCAAATAAGCAACTTGATGGCCTTTAAAATGTCAACTGATAGAAATTTAGGGCTGTTGGTAGCAGGGTTTAATCCATGAATGTGGCACAGAGGGATGGAAGGGCATGGTATCAATTGGAAATGTACTGGTTTTGGCTCCTTCTTGTGCTTGGATTTTTGTCCGGCCAAAAGCCAAGGGGGCTTGGATTGTTAAGAACGTGATGAGGTCTCCCACTTGTTTTTTTTTTTTCTTTTCTTCTTGTTGGGAGCATGGGAATGTTTGTGCTGTTTCTGGTGATCAACCATTCGAAAGAAAATGGTTTAAAACTATGAATTTGTCCAAAAAAATCAGGTACACCAAATGCTTGTTAAAATATTTGAATCAATTTACTTTTCAAAATTCATTCTTTTTGTTTAGTTTTTGTGTCTTATCTACTTCTTTTCATGCAATTATTCTCATTAGACCTAAAAACATAGGTATTCTCATACCAAGTATACAATCTATTCCAATTAAAATTTCAACCAAACGCAATTATGGATTTTGGTTGCCAAAATCAAATTTTAAAATCAAAGTAACCAAACAAAATTCTAGATTTTAAAAATTAGCATTGAGAATCTGGTTTTTTAAAATCCAAATTATAATCCATAATCTAGAATCCAGAAGCTCTACCAAACGACCCCTAAGATCTACTCTCCTATGTTTTGAAGCTGCCTCAGGTCCGAAAATATACTTGACAAAAAGTGAATTATTTGAGGTTGGCCAACATGCTGATATTATGCACTTTTCAGGAATGGGCTGTAAAACAGGTACATTACCCACTTCCTATATAGGATTCCCCTGGGTGCTTCGTACAAGAGACATCGACATGGAAACCACTAGTTGACCGCATGAAAAAGAAGTTGGCAGCATGGAAAGGCGGATATTTATCAAAAGGATACAATATCAAATTTCTGAAAAGTTGTTTGTCTAATTACCCTACCTATCTGCTCTCCTTATTGAGAATTCCCTCCTCCATAGCATCAAGGATTGAAGCATTAGAAAAGGAGTTTCTGTGGAAAGGTATAAATAGCAAGCAGAAATATCATTTACTGAAGCAGGAAGTTTTCTTCAAACAAAGAAAAGAAGTCGGCCTACACATTAGATCCTCGATCCCTTTTAACAAAGCTATACTCCATAAATGGTTCTGGCAATATGGTGTTGAAGCAAACAAACTCTGGAAGGAAATTAGCTAACTAAATATGGCTTCAACACTGAAAACTGGCCTTCCAATCAGGCTTATGGAACAAGTTTATGGATTCCTATTTTAAAGGAGTTACAACACTTCAAAAAAGGAATCAAATTTACAACTGGTACAGGTACTAAACTCAGCTTCTGGAATGATGAATGGAATGGGGAAGGAATCTTAAAGTACAAGTTTCCTGCCATATACAACATCAACAGGTTCAAGAAAATGAAAATCAGTCACATGATGAACCAGAATGATCACACAGTTCAATGGAATCTTCACCGTCGAAGAGATCCACACAACTAGGAAATGGATGAGCCAGGCAAACTTTTAAAGCTGTTACAAGAAATTAAATTACATCGGTTGCGGGGTGTGGGGGAATGCAACGAAAAGGCAATATAACAGGCCAGTTACTGTTAAGGCAAACTTCAGGCACATTAGCTCAGTTGGAGAACAGTTTTAGGCATCCAATATTATCTGGTACAGTCACATTCAATCAAAGTTGCTTTCTTCTAGTGCGCAGCAGCACTCGACAAGATTCTAACCATTGATCATTTGAAAAACAGAGGCTGGTCTATCCCCAAGCGATATTCACTTTGCTGGGAAAGGGAGGATTTTTGTTAACCACATTCTACTGCATTGTAAAGTGGTTACCAAGCTACGATATTCAATCATTCAAAAATGTGAAGTTATGTGGGTTCATTCGACTACGCTTCAGCAAGTTTTAATAGGATTGGGGTAGAGAAATAAAAAGGGAAGGACTAACTTGTTATCGAACTCATGTATGGCGGCAATCATGTCAGTGTTACGGGGTGAGAGAAACCGCAAGATTTTCAAAGGGGAAGAGAAGTCAGCAGACAAACTATGTCAAGCAGCCTTGCATCTTATAATCAGCCGGGCCTTGGTTCTTCCAAGTTTTTCTGAAATGTCCCTGGAGCTTTTTTGAATTGTTACTCCTCCTTGGACCCTTGAGCCCTAAGAAGCCCTCTAGATTAGGAGGCCTTTTTTTTAATTCTTACTCTTGCTTGGACCTTTGAGTCCTAGGAAGCTCTCTTGGAGGTTACACACTTCATGTACACCTCCCCTCTGTACTAATCTTATCTTAATATATTACCTCTTTTACGAATCAAAAAAATGTCCACTGTACCATTTTTCAGAGTCCCATATAAAAATAATACGAATGGCATTCACTTCATCCATATCTCACAAACCAAAGGCCTCCAAAGCTTGTGGTACACTTTCAAAAGCACCAAAACCTACCCTAAAATAACATTTTGAACAATTTCAATACCAATCCAATAAACCCAAGAAAGCCCTTCAACCAGTTACCCTTTCAGTCCAGTTCCCAGTGCTAGCCAAATTCCAAAGTTGAAGTTGAGAAATAACATATTGAACATATGTTCCAGAAACCAACCAAAAGTTCAGACTATTGAATGAATCGTTAAAATGATTCCATTTAACATTCTTGAATTTTCTCTTAATCCATCATTCTTATTATCAAACAATGTACATTTACCAAACCAAGGGAGTGAAAAGATGAGCACTGATATGCTTGTTATTCTTATAAAGAATATCCAGGTTTTGAGTTCTGAGCTTCTAGTTCTTATCTTATGTTATCTTCATTTTACTAAGTTTTCTTACATTTTAACTAGTATAAATAAATCTTTTAGTACTCCTTTATTTGTTTTTCTTCTCCCTTCTTTTGTGTTTATTTTGCAGGAGTCCCTTTCTTGAGCTAAATTGTGAAGCCTTTTACTTGAGCAGCTAGGCTGCATTGCAAGGAATGCTCCAATATCCCTGAAGCATATAATAAATCATGTAATGGTTCTCATTTTCCATTACAATGACAGGCAGTGACAACAAAGCTTACAATATCTAGCAATGTAAAAAGCCATGAAAGGTGGAGCAAGGAAAACATTAACTAGACCAATCTAAATGACCAATGATGCAAAAAAGAATTATAAGTGGTTGCATTTCTTGAGTTCCAATTAATTCTCTATTATGTCAATGCTATAGATCAGTCGCATTAAAATGAGAAGAACCATGCCCCATTCAACCAGAACAAATAGTGAATCAACTAGCCAAAACATATTGTTGCCACAATAACATCCATAAGCAAGATAACGAATGTGCTCAAAAGATGCAAATATGTTCACCGCATGATTGCTAATAGTATTTCATTATTATGAAGAATCCATAGAACTTCATGGTTAGTTAATGCAGTATCATCCATCCAATTGCTGTAAAAGTGTTAAAAGCTTGTTATCATGACTACAAACAAAGATGGCTCAAAATAACTACATAAACAACTTATCAATTCTGAGCATCAACTTAACACATAAAAGGAGGGAAAAAAATTTTTACAGAAGACCCACTAGTGACCAATCATGATTACAGTAATGGCCCCATTAACAGGATATCATCATTTTATGAAACTATATAAAACCATCTACTGTACTAACCCTAAAATAACAAAAGAAAAAGGAAAAAAAATTACAATCAAAGAAAGACAATTAAACCAGAACACGCAAAAGGCCCGTGTTACTCACAGATCAACCTCGCATTCCCTTGATCCCCCCAACAACGACCCAGATCCATTTTTTGATGAAAACCCGACCTTCAAACCATCACAGAACACCCTCAACAAACGCCTCCTCGTCGTCCAGGCACCAGTTCTAAACCTAACCCAGCAAAGCACTTTCACGTTGAAATCCACAGCTCCACGAGACCGATCATCCAACATCTCCTTCACTGGCCCCTGGCCCACGTAGGCTGACAAGGCAGCAAACCTTGCCTCCACCTTTGTTTCGTTCTTCCTCCCCTGAGCGAAAGGGGACAGCCATGTGTGGGAAAGGATATCGCCTCTGTAGAAGACCGAAGACTCGAGTCGGTCGTAGGAGACGCCCACCTTCTTGTTAGGGTTCCTGACGAAGAAGGTTACATCCCAAGTGGCCGATAATTCAGATGCGGAAGAGGCGTTCAGTGAAGAGACGGAGACCGAGTCAACTCGGAACACAGGGAGGCGGGGTCGAAGTACGAGCCAGGTGATGAAAGTGATGATGCCAAAGATGATGAAAAGCGCTATCAAAGCGATGATGAAGCTGCGGAGGAAGTTTCTGCCCCGAGAGTCGTAAGGGGGTGGAGCATAAGCGTTGGAGTGGTAGTAGGCGGCGGGTGGTGCCGCAGCGTAACGATAGGCGGTGGTGGCGGGGTAGGTGGGTTGCGCCTGGGGGTAAGCGGCGTTTGTGTGGTAGTTTGCTTGCGGGTGTGGGTACCCCTGTGGGTAGCCCGTCACCGGCTTCGATTGATCTCCTGATGTTGAAGTCATCGATTTGAAACAAAACCCTCAAGAAGAAGAAGAAGAGGAAATTATGATGATCCTGACTTCTGAGAGCGAACAAGAAATTGTCTTTTGAAGTCAATACTCGAAGGAGAGTTTGGTTTTTAAAGTTGAGCGTGGTTAAAACGCGTACAGACGCTTTTTTATTCTTTTGATTTTTTTTTTCTAAGAAAAATTATACGCGTAGTTTGTTACCGTATATTTGAAAAATATCAAAAACCTCGTATCTACGAAGCTTCCTTATAATTAGCACTTTAATGGCTAGGAAGTTTTGAACTACCCGTTAAGATTAAATACGTTTAAAAGACAATCTAATCTAGAAAAGATCCAATTCAAATTAAAGAATTAGTTGAAGTTATTCTTTCTCGCTATCTAATGGAAGGGGGTTTTATAACCGCAAGGGAAGGCTTTTAACATTTTTCAAATGTGAAATGTTAAGTGTAATCACAACTTTTATTTTTTATTTTTTTATTCTTTATTTTTTTTTTTTTTTTTTTTCGGGAAAGCCAGTGATGAACAAGTCACGTGCGAAAAGGTTTCCCACATTGGTACAATGCAGTGTTAAATTGCTGTCACATTGACAGATGACATCGTCTCCCGTAGCTATGTATTTTCACAGTTTTCAATGTGAAATGTCACATTATTGTCATTTCACATTGAAAAATGTGAAATGCATAGCTGCCATAGGATGCTACACATGGCAACATCCCAGGGTAGCTGCATCGTCTGCGACAGCATACCTGCAACAGAGGATTTCCAAAGCCCTCATTGTTAGATTATACTTTATTAGCCATATAAAAACCATGTCTGCTTAATAAAATTTAAAGGGTAATACGAGAAAATTAGAGTTGAAACACCGACTTCAAAGCTTTTAACTGTTGGGTAAATTATTTAAGTATAGTGATTAATGGTTGTACTTAAGTAAATTGTTAACCTGCAGGTATTAGTGCTTATAGGATGTCTAGATATATATTTAATTAGATGAAGGTGAAGGGAACAGAATATTACAAAAATAGCTGATGTAAATATGACATAAGGAAATAATAATTAGTTATAAATCTTTCAAAAAAAAAAGTAAATATTTAGCAATCAAACTAATTTGATCTTAATTCCTTTCCGAATTGTCTGCATTACTATATAAAGTACAATGATTTAAGTTCAAGAAATTAAAGGAAATCATGATTTTAAATGAGAATTCTTTGCAGATACCCAGAACCTAACTCATTATCTCCCTAGCTACTCCATAAAAAATTCAGTCCCAGAACCTCCAATGACACCCTACATAAAAGCAGAAATATTCTAATACTCCTTGATTACATTACCTGTGACAACAGATCTGATTTTTCAAGAAATCAAGACACAACCATGCAAATCTGATAGGCTACATCTTGTTCAAATCAGACAACCTTCCCTTTTTTCTCTTTGGTAAGAATTCAAATCAAATGGCTAAAAAACATATATCTAAACCTTTCTGCTAATACACTTTGTATTTCAAAAGTCCCCTACTGTGAATCCCACTTTTTACAACAAGAACCCATGAGACCTTATATTCTTTTCTATATTACAAATTAGTAAACAGAAATGAAAAGAATAAAAAATAGACAAAACAGAATGAAAAAGACCTCATCCAAGCATGTATTATTATTACTTAGACAAGAACCAAGCACTTACTGCTCTGGTTGTTGGCCACCCTCCCCACAGGGCTACGAGGAGTGAACTTGATCAACATCTTCTTACAAAGAAATCTGATCTTCTGCTTCCTCATTTTCCATTTCTTAAACTTAACCCAACCAAACCCATACAAACTGATTTCCAAATGTCCAGCATCTTGATCAAAGATTATGTCATAGATATCGTCCCCCGGTTTCTGCTTCATTACAAAACTTGCATTCACAGATCTCACTTCGTTCTCCTGCACGGAAAATTTCCCAAACAACGCGTTCTGGGCATAAACGTCTTCGTAGATCAGCGAGACGTTGAAGTTTTCACAGTCAATCCCGGACAACTTGTTGGGGTTGGTTATATCGATGGTTACATCCAAATGACGAGTAACTTCTTTACCGATTCGATTAATGGTGTTGAAGCGACACAAGGAATTCAGATGGAATGCGGGGATTTCTGGGGCTGATAAGAACCAGACGACGATGCTGCTTATGCTGGCTAACATCATGAGCATCAAAATGCCTGCAACTAGAGTGGTGTGAAAGAGGTTGGATTTGTAGAAGGGGCGAGGTTTGGACATGGTGGAGTACTTGAGATCTTGGGGAGAGATGTAAACGTAGGGATTTGAGTTGTTGCGGTAGCTGATTCTGGAATAATCTCTCGTGGGTATGAATAGATCTTCCATTCTTGAACTCATTCTTTCATTCCAATGCAAGTTGTTGTAACGAACGGGAGTGAAGACAGAAAGGAAGAGAGCATTTGTGAGGCTTTGAGGGAAGACAATTGATTGTTTTGTTGGTTTTTGTTCTATCCGTTTCTTACTATTTAAGGATACAGTGGTTTTAGTACAGTTGGATATTTAAGGATGCGTGCAATTTTTGGGTGTCCCACGAGGATGAGATCACATGCAATTTTTGCTTCGCATTAGATGCTGACATGTGGAGCGATCAACCTTTTAATGTTGAATGTTTTATGTGGGGCCCACTTGAAAGAACATGCAATAATTATGATTGGTGCATTCCATTTAAAATAATAACTTCTCTCTCCTATGATTCTCTCTAATATAAATGTACCAATCATAATGAGTGGGTGCAAAGGTGCATCATAAATTGAATGCAGATAATAAGCGTTCAAAGAACACTCATTATGAGATGCTCCACACGACAACATCTACCATAAACAACAATAACCAATGCAAATGGATGGACTCACATCTCCTACAGCAAATGCTATATACACCCCCTCACATTCAGTGGGGGGCCCACCATTTATTTGAGGGACCCATCATTCATTTTGGGGGCCCCACACACCAAATGTGAGGGGAGACGGCGCATGCTATAGACTATGCCCATCCCAAATGGATGTGAGGGGGTAGGAGATGCCAATTGCTTTTCACATAAAAAAAACAGGGCCCTCAGATGCTGCACTACACATGGCAACATCAAAACAAGAGCCTGGCAGCATCTCACGGAGGCAAAAAGGCCTGCAGCAGCTGCTCCGGCATAGGATTTTATTCTCGCTGCAGCATAACATTGCAGCAAATGCCGTCCTAAAGTTGGAAAAGACACCACCTAGCTATTGTTATTTGGCTGTACAAGATGCCATGTCCTTGAACAAAACAGAACAAATTTTGAATGCTTGCACCTATAAACCAAAAAGGCAAGCTCTCACGGTGAAATCTACCGCTTGGGATCATTCCGATTCTTCCCCTCAAAAAACTTACCCAACATCCGCTCAAGATCTTCTAGCGTGTATTTAATGTACCTCTGGGTGTTCTTTCCATCATCGACCAGAGATCTGTACGACATCAAAAGCTTCAGAATCAGATAAAAAAGATGAGGCATAAACCAGCGTTCAAATCGTCTGCCATGTCCCCCTGAAATGCTCCCTGATGTGGCCGTGAGATGCTGCCATGTGGAGCATCTCATGGCCATTTTTTTTCATGTGGGGCCCACTTGATACACTTATAACATGTGAAAAAACCGTGGCCGTGAGATGGTCCACATGGCTGCATCTCACGGCCACATTAGGGAGCATTTCAGGGGGACATGGCAGACAATTTCATTCACATAAACCAAAAGGAACTAAAGGTCAAAAACTCTGAGAAAACACACCCAAATCGTTCAACAAAATTTCTATATGCAGTCAAGAGGATTTCAGCAATAGCAAGCCTTAGTGACTCTCGGAGCTCACTGTCAGGCACTGTCCACTGAGATTGTCTTTGGTAAAGGTCCTCAAATTGCATCTTGAACATCTTGAACCTGCCAACACAAGGCAAGGCACCAAACAAGACCAGTTGGAAACATGCAAATTATGTGTGAGAAAACAAACAAAAAATAGTGCATGTTTTTCACCTTTCCTTAAGCAGTGTTCTTGAAACTCCACTAGTGTTTGATCCATCACCTCCCATTGCATTACCAACACCAGATGAAGTCAGGCCCTGTGTAGAGAGACATTGCAGAATCTGCAGAACAAGAGGCATATAAAAATTAACAAGTCAATATAATATTCTTTCCAAAATTTTATGTTGAATGCATTAACGTAGAAGCCTTGAGTTATTTCTCTTCGACCCTTGTTTTCGGGTTTTCATAGTATGATTGCAAATTATTTTTACACCCAAATTGGAAGGGATCCACAGGCATAAATGTGTTTCTGAAAGGAAGATCATGGAAACCTTGAACACACAACATGAGACCATTAAAATGTAAGCTGCATGGACACTTTTCAAAACATAATTTAAGGTCACATTAATAAAAAATTATTAAGTGAAAGGGTTAGATAACCAAATACAATGGGAAATTATTAAAACATCAATAATGACCCCAAGTAAAAAAAAATAACAGCCATCGTATATCTAGAGGTCTATTTGAAAATTAAAAGTATCAAAGGCCATCATAGAAACAACGCTTCTCAACAAGTGAAGTAAAACTGGACACTCTGTCAGACACTAATGCATAAAAGCATTATGGTATGAAACTCAGGATTTGCTCATAAAGCCAATTAATCCATGTTTATATATGTGGTACTTCATAAAATATATGATATTATATGGGGTACTTCATAAATCCAAGTTTTCAACTGAATTGGCTCGAAAACTGCCCAAATCTAGTTAACCCAGCCTTCAGTCAACTTTTTTGAGTTATAGAAGATGCACTGAACCACCCCCAAAAGTTAGCGTTTCCTTTCGTTCATTCCCAAATCAGTCACAGAAACAAATTCCTGCTCAATTTCCAACAGGAACAAATAGTTATAAAAGAAGTAGTTATGCAAGTGTTTGTATGTGTGTTATGTCATAACATTTCACTTTTACTTTGTGCTTTTAGCTAGTGTACAAGATCCGATACATTTTTAACAGAATTTCCACCCCGCAAAACTGAGCTTAGATTCAAACATGCTTGCCACTTTCAGGAACATTGATACCAATGTTTTATGCAAAAGTTGTTAGTGACACAGAAACCATGTTGATTGAACTGATCCAGGAGATACAAAGGTACACATTGGTTTAGAGTTGAAAGAGCCTTTGATTTTTGTCAATGTCTCAGGCAGATCCATCTATTACAAATCTAGATTGGCTGACACATATACTAATACCACTAATTCAAACTTGTGGCAGAGCACCACTGAACGAGATTACAATCCACACATGTCCACAAGTACTTGGGATGAATGGTGTTGGACTAAAAATTTATGATCGCAATTTTATAAATTTTTTTCTTTTCCAAACACTCTGGATCATCAGAAAATCCAATGCTTTGAAATGTCTGGGTCTCAAGGAAATTTCCTCTCACTATAACCGGAGCATCATTTCCTCTTAAAAATTGCTTTTTATGGCCAATAAAAATGATGGAAGAAATCCTTGTCCCAACAGAACAAACTGATTCTGCCTGGACAAATTGGGTTCTAGGCTCCTAGCATCCTCTCTTGAGAACAAGATATACAGCATGGACATAAATTAGTGACCATCCATACATATTCAGTCCAAGATGAAATGATTGTACATGTTTAAAGAAAACAGTATGTATTCCTAGAGCTCCAAGCTTCATGTACAGGTTAATCACCAGCATATCATTCATATCAAAAAATCACCAGCATATCATTAACAGCATAATATTTCTATCCAAATAATTAGAACCAGTAAAATATTACTGCAAGAGAGCACCAAACTCGCATCTGAACCAGGGTAAACATTTGGCAGATTCCTAAAGAAAACCAAACCAGTTTCCAAGAACAGAGTCAAGCATCAAAACCAAAAGTGCATTGACATACATAAAATTTATAACATTCAGCTCAGTGAATAAAAGAAACCTTTGCCCAAGCAACTCTCTTATACTGGTTTGCATGTTGCTGCACGATCCTTCGGTGTCTTTGCACCCAGTCGTCCCCCAATAAATCTTTTGCTTCTGACCTAAAAGCAACAAATTATATTGGTATCAGTACTGGACTTTATAAAAGCATTTAATCTTTTCAATAAGCTGCTCTGCATACATAACAAACCTGCGCACAAATCTGACAATGTAGTGGATATTGTTCATAAGAAATAGCTGAGTTAAAGCAGGATCTTTACACTGTTTAGATTTCACATCCAAGTTGCTCTGAAGAGCCTGCATTATCCTCACTATAACAGAAGCCAGCTGGGAATTTGAATCATCTCCATTTTCAAACTCCCAGAAAAGTTGCTTCAATGCTGATTGATAGCTGCACAAATACATGATAACATAGTCGTCAGATCAAGTATATCTATGCATCGGCATTGTGAGAACCAAATGGCAAACTGGAGTGGAGAAGCAAATTAGCAAAGAAAAATGTAAGATAAAGATGTGCAAGTATGACAGTACTACTGAAGCCTCAAAGTGGAAAACATGTTTCATTGAAATTGAGAGATACCTAATCCCTCAAACAAAGTAACAGGACAACAATAGAATATTAAACATGCCTCTGACATTAAATATACAATAAAAATGCTAAATCTCCCAACCCCACCCCAAAATAGAGAGAGAAAGAGAATGAAGACAATTAGAAAATTCATTTAAAGAGACACTTCAAGTAAATCTTGAAGAAAGAGAATACAAGATTTACTATGTATCAATGAGTTAAATTTCAGGAAAACATGTAAAATCCGGCTGGCTTCAGGAAGGAACACAGAAGATACCATGATCTCTAAGACAACTACAAGGCATCAAGCAGTAGATTGCAACGTCATGTGGACTTACTCCAGCATATACTTCATATAATCCATGACATAGAAAGTCAAAGCATGGACAGTTCCATCCAAAATTGCAGGTCTTGTTGCATCTTTTTCAACCTCTTCTTCGAAATCACCACAGGTCTCTTGGGCTATCTGGGCCAGCCGCTTCATCAAACTCAATGCAGACTCACGCATTTCAGTGCAAGCTTTACCTTCAAAAATTGCTTCAATCTGTAAAACAATTTTTTACTAAAATGAATCAACATGCTGCTGTAAAATACGTGCGCTAGAGGAACTCCACTCATTCATACTAAGATGGCCAAGCTGAAACTGTGTAGCAAAATTAACAGATCCTTTTTTCTCAAATCCATGGAGGCAAGGGTATTTCTCATTTTTCCAAGATAAACAAGATTTAACTGTTGATTGATTGATTTCAGTGCTAATTTCAGCAATATTAGCAAAATTTTACAAAAATTACATTTTCAATTAAATTCTGTATGAACGCAAATCTTGCTCTGCAAGCAAATTCAAACTCGGATGTGCTCATGTAGGATTCCTCAAACCTCAGTTGAAACTCTAATCTTGATAAATTATAATCAGATTCAACTCTAACCGCTCACACTTGTTGGGCCATTAAAGGCCGGAAAGTCAAGGAAACCCCATAATTCACTGATAACAGGGTTTCATATTGACTTCAGAGTTTTAGGTGAATCTTGGTCAGCACAGTTTGGCATCAGCCATTACAATTTGAGGTAACACACACTCGAAAGTGATGCCAGTATCACTCAACATAACCCTGTGAATCACTCATTGCAGAGTTTCAGGTTGTTTTCAGAGTTAAGGTAAATTTTGGCTGATACAAATTGATATCAGCCATTATAAATTAGTTAACATGGACTTGATGCCAATAACACTGAACAAGGATACTATTTTGCACTCCATGTCCGCTTGAAAACCAATCCTTTTGCCATTTAATTGCACCGTCTCATTTTTCACCACTCCTTAAAATCACCTAAATCATCTTTGAGTTACCAATTGGCTATTTCTCTTTAACCCCAACAACTTTCTCAATGGATGCCCTTTTTAAAACCATAACATCCACCTTATTTTTTTCATCTTCGGTCCTCAAATCTTCCAATAAAAAAGACGCTAATATCACCTCTTCTTCAAGATTAAAAACTCGGGCCAGACTTAGGATGAAAACCTGAAAACCACATAAGCACTTTGTCTTATGAAAATTCACAGAACTTAAGAAATTATGTTTTTACAGTAATTGTTTGATATAGCTAATGCACTACACAGTTAAAGTGGTACACAGTTATATAGATTTTCTATTTCTGGTGGTATCTTTCAGTCAAATAATTATTTTCTTTCCAAATCAGCATATTTATTCATGCTTGTTTGTACGTATATGCTTGTAATTGAAGGTACTAGACATTGTTGTTGTGGGGGGGTGGTGTGGGTGTTGGGGGGTTATTTATGGTCATAAATTACATGACTTCGGTAAACATCACACAAAAAATAGTACTAATAGATCTCTTTTGAATTTTATACATCAAATGCGTGTGTTAAAACACAGTTATTTCATGGATTTAATATTTCATATACTTTTGTGTCATTCAGAATTTTTTCAGATTTCTAATTATCCCAATGCATATTAGTTATTACCAGCTATCAATCAAAACACATTGATGCGGCCATGTTGACTCTGAGTGGTAATGCAGCCTGCTACAAGACTTAAAAATTCATAATCATGACAGCCATTTATAACCCATGAAGAAATTTACATTGAGAGGCCTGTAGCTGTTAAGAGCAAAGGAAAAAGGGTTTTACCAAACTCAAACTTAACACCCCAGTAGATTCACATCAGCCTAGATGCAGACACACCTAGATTAATATCAGCCTAGATGCAGACAAACCAACCAGTACGAAACCAAAACCACCTACACACTGGCACATTTGGGTAACAGTCTTAGCAAGGTACTTAAAAGTGAAAACCATGTAAATGAGTGATAAATTCAACCATTGCATCCTCCCAAACGAACCTTAGGCATGGTGATTTCTTTTACTGATTTCCCATGGCAGTCTTTGTGTCTTGTTTTCACAAAATGCAAAGATTTTCTAATTTATTTTATGAGGCTCCTAGCAAAGGTGGCTCAATTAACAGCACTCATTTCTGTCTTCAATGCCTGATTTTTTACATAATTTTGGTTGATGTACGAAAAAGAAATAAAAATCATACTCTTATATGATTATAGATACCATGCAATCAACTTCAGCTATCAGAGTAGTAAACATAACCTAAACTTCGTGCAATGTGCAGCGTTCATTAGTGCAATGCGCAGGATTCATACCTCTGGCTGCAGTTCCCTCATTATCTCATACATGTCCAGCAGCACAAACAACTTTTGTGGTGATCTCTTGCTTTTGGCAATAGCCTCTCCAAAACTAAGGAGCACTGCTACACATTTTGCAGTAACTTCAGCAAAACACTGATCCCTCAGAGAATCAGTACCTTCAAATATTTGATTGCATACTCTCTTTTCCCCAGCAAATAGCAGTTTGACCTGTTTCAAGAACAATCAGATATCTGGAAGGAAAAAAAATATTGTTTACCAGATGTCTGCAAATCCTTACAGCAATCTGCATGAAATAGACCCAACGCCCAATCTTAATCTCCAAAACCTCCCATTGCATTTTCTGGACATCATCTTTACTAAGTTTTTCAACGCCTAACTTTAGTAGACTTTGTTCTAAAACTGCAGCACGGGTATCCCTGAATATCAAAGAGAGTTATTAAGTTAAATAAAGGCTAATCTAATATTTGAGAAATAAGCGCATGGATAACTGAGGAGGAGATCACCTTGCCTTTCTTTGTTCTTCTTATCTATTTCTTTATATATAGTTATATACTAGCAAGCGTGCACCTGTGTTGCAGGTGAACATTGATCTTATAAATTATAATACATAAGAGCTAAGCATGTTTTAGATTTTGAATATGTATAAATTATATGATTCATATGAATACACGAGAGAGAGAGTTCGAATTTAATCCATTTTATATTGATAATAGTTAATTTATTTAAAAAGGTCTACAAGCTTGAGTTTTTTTAATTTCTTTTTTGCTATCACTCAAACGTAGCAAAATAGTTGCGAAGGGAAGGATAAAGGCAACACATTTTGAAGAATGATTAACTCTTATATTTCAAACAATTAGCATAACTTGACCAAGGATACAGTCTAATTCATCAATGCTAAGTTTACCAAGGATACAGTCTAATATCTCATTGATGAAATGATGAACCTTTTAAGTTTTAATTTCAAAGATAGAGGGATATTTAAATAAAGATTAATAATTTTTAGATAAATGATTAACTCTTATGTATTCCAATAATTAGCAAAAGTTTATCAAAAGGATAAGTGCTAACAGATTTTTTATGAATGATAAATTCCTAAGTTTTCAATAGTTTTTCTAGAAGGTACTTTGATTGTTTCATAATGCTTTGAGGTCTTCCTATTATATATAGTTACTGGTTAAAACCCTCTTATGTGTTTAATATTTAGAAAAAGGCATATATAAATGTTTCATCATGCGCCCAAGTAAAAGTGATGAATTTAAACAATTCATTACTAAAAATTAAAAAAAAATAGTTGTTTTATCACAATATAACTCTTTTCTTTTAATAGGATAACAAATAAATTTTAAATTAAAACTATTTTAAAAAATTTCCATGTGATTCTTAATAGATTTTAAATTCTTGTTTTAGAAGGTATTTGGAGTGTTTCTTACTATTACATTTTTCTACGTATGGATATTACTTAAGGCCCTTTTACGAGCTTATGATTTAGAAATAAATATATAAAAGTGGTTGAACATGGGAATAATTAAAATGAAGCATTTTATAAATATATCATTGTTATTTTTATTAGAAAGTTAACAGTTGTTTTATGATAGTATAACTCTCTTTTTCCCTTTTCTTTTAGATTTGTTCCACTGACTTAAGATTCTAATTATATAGGTAGTTGAGGAAATGGAAACATAAAAAAAGGTGTTTTTAGTATGTGAAATTATAAAACACTTAAGGTAGTCCATGATTTTATTAGTTGTAAATATATTACTCATCAAAAGGAAGGTGTCCCATATGAATTTCAGAAAGTATAAAAAGTAAACAGGATGACTGAAATGACTAGTAAAATAAGTTTAGAGACCTGGATATATTGCTACAGTCCAAATTCTGTTTCTGTAGCTTATCTTCTATGTGTTTTATCTCTTCTTACTGCCCGTTGCTTATGGGCTCTTTGTATCTGTTTTCACTCTTTCATATCTAACGAAATCCCATTATTGATCAAAAAATTTGATTACTACAAATGAAAAACTAATGGATTAATAAGTTGTCCAGCCAAATTAGGAATGTAACCCAACGTATGTCTCGCCCACACTGGGTCCTGGGATGGATGGACTAGAAACTTAACCTTTGGAATTTTTGCACAACATCAATGCACTCAAATTCAAAGCCGTCTAAATTTTCCAGGCAAATTGAGACAAAAAATTTTGCCAAGTTCAGAATCACATGTGTTTAAGATTTTAAGTTTCTGAATGAAAGATTCAACCAGCCCACTACCAGTATGTACGAACCACTCTCAGCCAGCTTGGTCCAACCCAATGGAAGCAGGCTTTAAGGAGTATATATATTTAGGAAAAAATCAAAATAACTTTATTTAAAAAAACTTAAATAAAAATGAAAATCATATTTAATATGCGCAGGTAGTACTAACAATGACACTGTAATGAGTGAGTGGCCTAGAAATGTACTCATTCACATTGATACAAGACAAGACATAACACACTAAGAATAATAAAAGACATGACTATCGCAACATCAAATATTAAAAAAGCAACCTTAAAGCTTCAAGATGTTGACCTGCCCATTCCAATGCTCTCTACAAAACACTAGTTACCAGTTAGAGCAGCATGTACTCGACGATAGCTAGTGTTTCCAAAAACCTTTTGTACCTCATCCCTAGGAACAGTACTGTCCAATACCTAAAACAATGTACAACTTGACCAAACTGCAAATCAGGTAAAGAGTCATACGGAATCAATTTTCTACCAATTTTTGGATGGCATAAGATTAAGGAAAATACAATTGAAAGAAAAAAGACTTTCTCAACATGTTAGAATTGTAAAACATATACAAGTAAAAATTATAGCTACAGGAGATATATTTTGAGTACAAAAGAGAATTCTGATCATAGGAAGTTGACCGAAATAATCTTCCAAGTTGTTTATCACTCAAATGCACACAAAAGAAAATATAAAATAGAAAAAAAAATCACATGGGATCATAAGATCAAAAGAAATGATCACTACAAGAAGGGATGAGAAGGAAGAAAAAATAAAAGGTCATTCAGAATATCAAATGGTAGCACCGAATTAGAAAATTACCTAAAAATTTTATGCAACTGCTGCTGGTGACCAGCATGAACCATTTGTTGGGCTAAACCATGCAACAATGGCAGAACTCTTGGAGGAATAAGACTTGGAGGTGTACAAACAGCAATTTCTAAGCTCCTATTTTGCCCATGATGGTTGTGGGAAAATTGATTCTTGCCACAAACGTCACCCTGGTCACCAGGTGATCGTGAAGAGGTCTGCCGCGAGTTGGGTAGGATATCAAAAAGACAATCAGGTTCCACAGGCTTGCTGAAATCCAAAGAGTTGTGGCAAAACTGAAATGTGAGAAAAGTTGCATCATTGCATAAAAAAAATAAATAACTGTGAAATCGTCTAAAAATTATCAGATAGGAATCACCCTACAAAAAAAATATTCCATTCAACAAATTTTCCTCAAAATATTGTTAAAAAACGATGGGGCAAATCTAGGCAAAAGACCTAGGCAGTCACCCAGACAACAAGCTCTAGAAAATTTTATTTTACATGATTCTCCCAGACACTACAACAAGCTGAATAACAATATATGTAACACTTTCTTAAAAAAATTGCCAAATGTGACAAAATTCCAATGAAAATAGCCTGATACAATAAGCAATAACATATTAAATTTGAAACACTCCAAGTGAGATAAATTCCAATTACAAATGAGGAGAAATTTTGAAAATATGATTTGATGAATAAATTACGAATTAATCATCAATTATTCAGTGGTACTTGCATGCCACTATATGAAGAGAATGCATGTGATTTAGTGCTGAAAAGTCAAAGAAAAATTTTACTTAATTAAAATGCATTATTCGAGAAAAAAAAAGACTAGAAACAAAATTAAAAATTTACAATGCCCTTTATTGCTGTAACAAGAACAATATTAGAGATTGATATTAGAAAAAAAAATTTACGGAGTTCAGGTGGTTTTAAAAGAATGGAAGGAAGCGAAGATAAATTCTAAAATAAAGTGTATAATGTGGATAAAAGAGAGAAATGAGAGTAAGAAATACTTGGAAAAACGGAAAAAAAAAAAAGGAGTAGAAATTTAAGTATATGCAAGAAAACCGAAAATATGAGGCTCAAGTAATTGTAAAATAATGGAAAAAGAAAACTCAAAAAAAATAAATAAATAAAGTTAACAATATAAATTCCTTTAATACTTTAACATAAGTCAAAAAAAAGTATATGAATTCCTTTAATACTTTAGCATAAGTCACTATCTCCCTTTGCTTCTATTGAAGTCAACCAATCTAAATGAAACATATGAGGTCTTACTGAAAAACCTTTGAAAATCATCAAATATACCTTTCCTTTCTCCATATTTCTCATCTTGTCCAAACATTTGAAAGAAAATATGAATCATCTCTTTCCTTTTCTTTTTCTTTTTGTTTTTGTTTCTTTTCATCTCAAATCCCAACCTCCAAGCATAGGCATAAACAGGGGGGGGGTTTAGGTATGTGATCCACTTTAGAAATATAGCTATGGATCTAGCGATTCAGTGAGGAGAAAGGGCTGTTACGGCACAAAATCATTTTGAGCAACTGTGTATTACATAGGAATGGACAAGACTTAAACAATAAAGCAAGAATCTATTGTGCTAATCCCTGGAAAGCAAACACATCTCTTGTGCCTATTTCCCGATCTCTTGTTAAAGCTAAACAAATTTTCAGTATTCTATTTTGTTTTTGTTTGATTCTTGGTGGGAAGATGAATTCATGGCCTCACATTTCCCTCCTCTTCTTTGTATTAGTCTTCTTAAGGATGTTTTGGTGACAGACATTCTTTCTTGGTCTTCTAATGGACTTGCCATAGGGATCTTAGATTAAGCGAAATGGATGAGTTGGGGAACTTATTGGAGGACCTTGATTCAGTAATCATTGAGCCTTCTCCACTGGATCGTCACTCATGGCCTCTAGCTAAAGAGGATATTACACTCCCAAGTTGTTTTTCCCCCCATATTTGATGTCTCCTTAGGGGTCCCCAGATTCACCTCTTTCTCCTCTCTTTCTTTGGAAATCCCTATCCCACCCAAGGTTTGAGAATTCTCTTACACAGCTTTCTTAAGGGCATTAATACTCTTGACATCATATAGAGGAGGAGGAGTTCAATAGCCCTTTCACCTAATGTATGCATTCTATGTCTAAAAGCAGCTGAGACAGTATATCACTTGTTTGTCCATTGTGAGCACCTAGTAGAGCTTTTGAAGGTGTGAAAGCAGGGAATAAAAGGATGGCTTAGGAAATGGTGCTTTCTACGTTATCATCAGTCTCATAAGGAATAATGCAGAATGCTTTCAGTTTTTGATATGGTGAGAGATTGGGCTACAGTTGCCTTGTTACAATAATGGCATTTTTTCACTCTATGTTATTGGGTTGAATTCCTGATCTTTTGTGATCTGTTGTGACTATTATCTCGCTGTATTTCTATTCTTATGTTTCCTTTTTCTTTCTGTATACATCTCTCATGGGTACTCTGTATTACCTTTTTTCCTTAGTTCAACATACTATATCATTAACTGAGAAGAAAAAAAAGGAAGTATAGCCTTAAAGTTTCTAAAGAAGGCCAAATAAAAGAATGAGATATTGACACTTGACCACTAATACCAAATTCTTGAAGTGTAGCACTTAGGCCATCTATCTGTCTTCCAACCTTATCCATTGATCAGCTATGATGCCTTCGTAACCTTACTTCCTCCTCAATTCTAAGCAACAATGAAAGATCAGTTACATTATCACGGTTTAGGCTTGAATTGCTTCTATATCTTCAAAAAAAGGCATGTCAGTATTTTTTGGCATGTGGATGAAAAAGTTGCCTAAAGTGATCACTTTAGAAACTAAATTGAGAAGAAATGGAGGGGTGGGATCACAAGTCACATTTGCAACAATGTAACTGCAGCAACAGACTGAACATATATATAGTATAAAATAAACTTCCTGAAAATAAACAGAATTCGATTAAAATGAAAGAGGTAAACAAAAAAGGGTAAGTTAAACATCCAGTAATTAATTGCAAAAAGTGGACACAAAAAGGTCTGTCTGCTCAAAAGATTAGCTTTTATGTTTTGAAAGTTATGAAATCCATGGCTTGTATTCTTAAGTGCACGAAGCATTAAGCATTAATTATTGATAAAAACAAAAAAATAATAAAATAAAATAAGTGGTACTTAGAGAGAAACAACCTGTAAGATGTTAAAAGTTGCCTGAATTCTTCTTCCAGCTTTGAAATAGCCCTGGCAACTAAGTTATTAGCATGGTTAAGAACTCCATCACTACTCTTCAAGCTTTTATTGTTGCTGACAAAGCGAATATTACTTCTCAGCTGATCAATTGCTTCTAGGTAACTTTCCAGATCCTCATGTGGCCCTCTCAATATTTTCGCCTCTGCCTACATGCCAATACGGGTATTCAAATCAGCACCTATAATCATAGGATACAGGCTATAATGTACTATATTTTTTTATAAATACAATATACTGTACTTTTCTGTAAAAGGTAGCCACAGACATTTAATCATCAATAGCCATAAGATAATGGAACATGAACCAGAGAGAAAAATGTAATCCTTATTAATCATAATGACTATACACATATTAGTATATCAAGGTTATACTGATATACTTTGTGCTGCTCAAAGAAAGAGAGAAGCCATTCCTCCCTCAAATATACCATTATAGAGCAAAACAAAGGCGTAGAGTTGCAGATTTGCAGAAAAATTTAGAAGTAAGAAAATTGACTGACAAAATGAATTAACAAAATCAAGGAAGCTGGGAAATCAATCAAAGAACCTTGCTACTAGTTCTTTTTACCAATTTATATCATGCATGAGCTATGGCTTCAAGGAAATAGACTTATATGGTGATTCAAAGACATTTTCTATGTTTTCAATGGATTGTTCACATATGTTGAGATACACCAAGAAGGGTGTCAAAGAAGGTTTTGCTTTCTTTTGAATGCCTCTCCTTGTGAGAGTTCCTTCCTTTATATATTAACTGTTGAGCTAATTACAATGCTGAAAATCAGCCATTACATCTCACTATACAAGGTAAGTAGCTAGCCTAAATAAACGCCTATCAATTACAGGCCTATATACAATATATTCTTCTATACATAGCTAGACTAAATAAGGTAGAATATATGTTGCCTTAATAGACCAGTCCAGCACATACATAGCTAGACTAAATAAGGTAGAATATATGTTGCCTTAATAGACCAGTCCAGCACATACATAGCTAGACTAAATAAGGTAGAATATATGTTGCCTTAATAGACCAGTCCAGCACATAGCCAACTGTTAATTCTGCTAACATCCCCCCTCAAATTGATGCTGGGCGATCAAGAAGCATCAATTTGTCAATCAGGAACTGATGGCGATGACGAGAGAGAGCCTTGGTGAAGACATCAGCGGTTTGTTGTACAGTGGAAATGTGTGGAAGAGTAATCTCATGGCGAGCAATGGCTTCACGAATTGAATGACAATCCACTTCAATATGTTTGGTGCGCTCATGAAAAACGGGATTAGTAGCAATCTAAATAGCACTGGTATTATCAGCATGAAGAAGAGTAGGAGTAGGCTGCGGAACACTAAGTTCGCCTAACAACCCTCGAAGCCATACAATTTCAGAACAGGCAGAGGACATAGCCCGATATTCAGACTCGGTGGATGACTTTGAGACACGAGCTTGCTTCTTACTCTTCCAAGAAATAAGGGCATTGCCAAGAAACATACACCAACCCGTAACAAAGCGACGAGTATCCACACAACCAGCCCAGTCGGCATCACTAAAACCCTCCAACGTTAAAGAATTCCCTGAAGAAAAAAACAAACCGCGTCCAGATGTCCCTTTGAGGTATCGAAGAAGACGACGGACAGCGGCCAAATGTGTCTGGCAAGGAGCCTGCATAAACTGACTGACTTGCTGAACAGCAAACGAGATATCAGGTCGAGTAATGGTCAAATAATTCAAACTGCCCACCAGCTGCCGATACATTAAGGGATTAGATAAGGAATCACCACCCGCCTGATGCAGCTTCAAATTGACCTCCATAGGTGTAAGAACCGAATTAGCATCTTGAAGACCTGCTAAAGAAAGAAGTTCTTGGGTATACTTATGCTGATGTAAGAGCATGCCATTGGGACAATGTTGGACCTCAAGTCCAAGAAAATACTGTAGTGGACCAAGATCTTTCATATGAAACGAAGGTTTTAGGCGCTGCTGGAGCTGCTCAATTAATTGGAGATCAGATCCGGTAATCACAATATCATCGACATACACAAGAAGTATAACGATCCCAATAGCAGTCTTGCAAAAGAAGAGAGAGGAGTCATACTGACTCTGAGTAAAAGTGAAATCCAGTAGAGTAGTCCGAAACTTCTCAAACCATGCCCGCGGTGCTTGCTTCAAACCATACAGAGATCGCTTCAAACGACAAACCTCAACAGAAGAGGAAGGAAACAAGCCAGGAGGAGGGGTCATAAATATTTCTTCCTTCAGATCACCATGTAAAAACGCATTCTTCACATCCATTTGGCGAAGTGACCATCCTTTCGAAACAGCAATGGCCATAACAGTGCGGACAGTAGTCATTTTGGCCACGAGAGTGAATGTTTCCTCATAATCAAGTCCATACTCCTGCCGATTCCCAAGTGCCACCAAACGAGCTTTATGTCGTTCGATAGAGCCATCAGCACGTAGCTTGATGGTGTATACCCATTTGCACCCAATAAGCTTAACTCCGGCAGGACAAGGGACGATGTCCCAAGTGTGATTGTCTTGAAAAGCCTGAAGTTCGTCCTGCATAGCTTGGCGCCAACACTCTTGAGTAGAAGCTTGAGAATAAGACTTAGGCACAGCAGTAGTATCAAGGGTAGCCTGAACAGTAGAAGAAGAAAACCCATACCAATCCGGAGGCCGGGAAACCCTAGTAGACCGGCGGGGCGTATGTAAGACAGGATCAGGTGGCGGTTCAGAGGAAGGAAGAGGCAGTGGGCGTCGCTGATACACAATACCTGGCTGAAAACGATTAGGAGTACTAAACACATCATCAAAAGGAGGAAGCGAAATAGAGGAAGAAACAGGATTAGTACGAGACGGAAAGAAATATTGATTTTCAAAAAAAATCACATTACGAGAAATACGAAGCTTGTTAGCATCCGCATCATAACACACAAACCCTTTATGAGAGTTACTATAGCCAAGAAAGGCACACTGAACAGCTTGAGCAGCAAGCTTGTGACGTTCAATAGGAGGTAAGTGAACAAAACAAACACAACCAAAAACATGCAGAGAATTATAGTTAGGAGGAACACCAAACAAACAAGAATATGGAGAATCAAGATGCAAGGTAGTAGAAGGCAGACAATTGATCAAATATACAGCCGTAGATAATGCCTCTACCCAAAATCTAGGAGGGACAAAAGCTTCAAGCATCAAGGTACGAACAACATCTAAAAGATGTCTATTCTTACGCTCAGCAATTCCATTCTGTTGAGGGGTGTAAGGACACGAACGCTGAGAGAGAATACCCTTTTGTTGTAGGAAAGATTGAAAATCATGAGACATATATTCTCCCCCGGAATCTGAGCGTAAGATCTTAATACAGGTAGAAAATTGTGTTTCGACATAGGTAACAAAAGTTTGGAAGGTCGAAAACACATCAGCTTTAGAACGAAGAAAATAGACCCAAGTGAAACGACTGTAATCGTCAATAAATGTCACAAAATACCGGTATTGAGCATGAGAAAGAACAGGACTCATACCCCAAACATCAGAATGAATAATCTCAAAGCAAGTAGAAGCACGACTACCCTGCAAAGGAAAGGGTAAAGATTTGCTTTTACCAAGTTTACAAGGTGCACAATCAAAAGACGAGGAAGAAAATGCATTTGTATTGCTTAAATAACCATGTTTCATAAGATGTGTCAAAATTACAGAATTGGGATGTCCCAATTTCTTATGCCAAAAATGGCTATTATTAGCAATAGCAGAACAACCAACAGAAAGTGAACGAGGAATGGAAAACGACTGAAGAGGAAAAAGACGTCCCACTTTAGGCCCCTTCGCTATCTCCCGTCCCGACGCTTGATCCTGCACACGACAGCCACTACGATCAAAATGAAGAGAGCAATTTTCTTCTACTAATTGTCCAAAAGAAATGAGATTAGCAGATAAATCAGGAGACACGAAAACATTAGTAAAGGAAGACCCCAGGTTTCCAACCGCAGTAATAGGGAGAGTACTGCCATCAGCGATTTGAATATGTTGCTCACCATCATACTTACGAACATCATGTAAAGCTGCCGGACTGCCAGTCATGTGATTGGAAGCCGCAGAGTCAATTAACCAAGGGGAAGTAAGAAGATGTTTCTTACCTTGGAGACCAAGAGCAGAAAGAGCGGAAACAATCATCTGTTGAACTTGCTCGGGAGTAAGGTTGGAAGAAGAACCTGGAACAGCAGGCTGAGCAGAATATGTAGGCACAAAGGTGGACTGAACAGCAGTATGAAAGGCAGGAGCAGATCGATTCTGAGGGCGATCACGACAATCCGAAATGATATGGCCTTCCTTCTTGCAATAATTGCAGAATTTCTTGCTGCAATGTTTTGCAATGTGCCCAACCTCCTTGCAACTATAACACTGCGGTGGAGATCTGTATCGTCTTTTGCTGTGAGCAGCGTAGGCCACATTAACCATCTCAGTACCACCAGCGTCTTGAGCAATACCAAGCTGTGAGGCAAGACGTTGTTCTTCACGCAGGAGTTCACCCAAGCAGACATCCAAAGATGGGACAGGTGTGCGATTGATTAACCCACCTCGTGCACTTTCAAACTCTGGTCGGAGCTTCATCAAAAATTGATCCCGCTGGCTCTCAGAATGAACCGCTTGTAGTGCTGCTACAGCTTCTTTGGGAACCTTAAAATGCACCAATCCAGAATAATCACTCCATAAATTAAGAAACCCAGAATAAAATTGTTCAATCGAGAGGTTCCCCTGGCGATTGTTTCCAATGTCTAACTCCAATTGAAACTTTCGGGCAGAATTATCTTGATAATAAATCCGCCGAAGGTAATCCCACATATCCATAGCTGTAGTAAACCCACGAAGATTGTTGACCATATGCGGTTCAACAGAACTGAGTAGCCAGGAAGCAATTTTGGCATCCTTGCACTCCCATGAACTAAGATCCTTGGGATCAGTTGGAGCCGTAGAAGACCCATCCAAATGACCCCACAACTCCTTCCCTTTCACAAACATCCTAAACTGAAATTCCCAACTGGAGTAGTTCTTGCCGTTAAAGCGAACAATAGAATTTTCGCCTGACATAATAACCACCAGAAACAATATGATTGAGCAAGACTTCCCAACAATCCAAGACAAGAAGGAACCGTTCAGAAAGAAAAAAAATCAGACAGCCCCACACCAGAATTGTGATAGATCAAATCACCCAAGAAGAAGAAACCAAGAGACTGCCAACAGATCCTAAGTAGAAGAAACCAAGAATTCAGCCAAGCCGAGATAAGAAAAATATGAAAATAACTTGTGGCTCTGATACCATGTCAAAAAAGGTTTTGCTTTCTTTTGAATGCCTCTCCTTGTGAGAGTTCCTTCCTTTATATATTAACTGTTGAGCTAATTACAATGCTGAAAATCAGCCATTACATCTCACTATACAAGGTAAGTAGCTAGCCTAAATAAACGCCTATCAATTACAGGCCTATATACAATATATTCTTCTATACATAGCTAGACTAAATAAGGTAGAATATATGTTGCCTTAATAGACCAGTCCAGCACATACATAGCTAGACTAAATAAGGTAGAATATATGTTGCCTTAATAGACCAGTCCAGCACATAGCCAACTGTTAATTCTGCTAACAAAGGGTGCCACTTCATTGTTCTACAGTGCAAAAGCATGCACCACTCAGATGTTCCATTCAATTTTGATGTGTTTGATTAGTCGGATAGAGTGAAATTCCAATGAATTCTGTGTGTCTGGTTCATTGGAAAGGTGAGCCCTTGGAAAGTATCTTTTCAGAAGAGACCCATTTCCAACTGAAAATCTCCTGAAGCTTTTCCACCCAGAACTAAGTAGTAAAGAAATAAAGGTAAGTAGAAGTAAAACAAAGGCATAGAGTCGCAGACTTCCAAAACAAGTTAGAAGCAAGAAAATTGATTGACAATAACTAAAGAGAAAAAAATCAAGGAAGCTGAGAAATCAATCAAAGAACATCTTCGTAAGTTCTTATCACCAACTTTGAGCATGTCTGAGCTATGGTTCCAAATGAATACTGCCATGTGGTGATTAAAAAAATATTTTCTAACTTTTACAGCTTTGGATTGTTCATGTATCATGAGATACAGTAAGAATAGTGCTACACTCCTACTTCATTGTTCTACAGCCCAAATCATGCACTACTCAAATGTTAAATCCAATTATGTTGTGTTAGGTTAATTGAAACAAAATCAATTTCCAATCAATTTTGTATGTTCCATTCATTAGAAAATGTGGACCCTTGGAAAGTATTTTTCCACTCTAAACTAAGTAGAGAAGTGTTAGGATCAAGCGCTTACCACTAGACCAATAACTTAACTTACTAGTTAAAACGTACCTTTATTTCCTTATACCATTAGCAAGATGCTGGACTTTGGCCCAACTACTCCAACAACACCCCCCCAAACCTTTCCAGCAACTGCAACCACAAGACAACACCTAACAACTTGAGACTTGGCCAACGCCTTCTCAATAGCCCCTTGGTGGGACTCAAACCCACAATATTTCTAGGGTCCCATCTAGCAACTGCGAACCATAGGTGGACAACCAACACCTACCACAAGTATAGTGTGCAATATTGGGGATTAACACCCCCCCACCCATATCACAGGCTAGGGACACACCTACACAAACCGCACAACATATCTTCAGGGGATTTGAACCCAAAACCTGAGCTCTAATACCAATTGTTAGGATCAAGCACTTACCACTATACCAATAACTTAAGTTACTAGTTAGAGCGCAACTTTATTTCCTTATACCATTAGTAGGATACTAGACTAAGAAGTAAGGCAAGTAAAGTGCTCATTTACCTTCCTTTCTATCAGTTTCTAATTAACAAACACAACCCTAATAGTCATTCATGCATTGATTGCTCAAGCATCGACTATTAAATGACCAATGAGAATCCTTCCAGCTATGACTCACCTAACAGACTAATAATCTAGCCAAAACATGGTTTACCAGACAAGCCGGTGCCAATCTGTACTGGCCAGTCAATACCGGGATCGAATGACCCCGGTCCGGGATCATCTGATTAAATGAATGACGCTGGACCGGCCAGTACTTGTCCTGTCCATCCGGTCCAGAACAATACCGACCGGTCCGTAGCTGGACTGGCCTGGTTTGGTTTGGTCCAAAGCCAAGCCAATCCGAAAAATTTTAAAAATCGCAATAAAATCCAAAAAATAAAAAAAATTCATTTGTAATTGTAAAAAATAATAGATAATTGATATATGATATAATAAAGTTCATATTATATGTTATAATGTCAAATTATAAGATATTTTTTGTTATATTATAACATATCATTATTTGTCAAATTATATTATCACAAAAAATAACATATAACACATAATTTGATACTATATGTTATATTTGTCATAACATATATTTTGATATATGTCAAATTATATTAAGAACAACTTATAATGTTAAATTATATGTTATAACATATAATATGATATGCTATAATGTCAAATATAAAAAATAACATATTATTTGTTATAATTATAACATATCAAATTATATGTTATAATTTAACATTATAACATAGATTTTCAACTTTATTGTATCTTATATCAATCATCTATAATTTATAAAAATTATAAATGAATTTTTTAGATTTTTTGCCATTTTTTAAATTTTCTGATTTCTTAAAACCGAACCGGCCGGTACCGTTTTGGACCGGATCAATACTGGCCGGTCCAAAGTAAATCATTTTTTTCCCTTTTTTCACCGAATCGTCTGGGACCAGCCGATCCAACCAATTCGGTACAATTTGTACTTG
This sequence comes from Buxus sempervirens, assembly GCA_947561395.2. Lineage (NCBI taxonomy): Eukaryota > Viridiplantae > Streptophyta > Magnoliopsida > Buxales > Buxaceae > Buxus > Buxus sempervirens. The sequence continues at coordinate 7,108,029 of OX387182.1, forward strand.
GGTTAGGTCGGACCGATCCGGTCCCGATCCATACAAACATGAGCCAAAATCCACAATCAAAGCCAATTGCTAGAGAAATTTCTCCATGCAATCAATCATCAAATCTCAAAATCAATATTGTATAGGATCAAATGGCACATAATTAGATGTTCTGACAATCTCATTTAAATCATAAATCATGCACAACATAGAATAGTCTTTAATTACTAAAATAAGCCATACACCTCCAAAACTCTGGTGACATGTGATGTCTAGTTGTTAATCGGTTATATTGCATTCATTTATGCCAAAATTGCGGAAAGTGGTTGCAGCCCAGTTAGTAATCAAATGATAAAGCCACCCTTATGGTAAAAGCTGGGTAGACTTTTTTTTTTTTTTTTTTTTGGAACTCAGGGTATCCGGGCCCGCTTACGCTCAACCGACTAATCCCTGAGGGCCCATGCAAGACCCTACAACCCACATAGCCCAGTTAAGTCTAAAGCCCATAGACCTTATGTAGGTAGCCCCAAAGGATTGGTAACACCTAAGAGGTTTTGAACTTGAGACCTTGGAGGGAGCAAACCCCCAAGCCCCAAGCCTTGACCACTAGGCCGACCCTTTGGGGTTAAAGCTGGGTAGACTTGTTAGATGCACAAGTGTTAGAATCCTCCACAACTGCATAAACTTTAAAAAACCAAAATATGAAACATACATGCTTCTAAAAATTTTATACTGCAGGCATTTTAAAAAAAATTACTATCAAATCGCTTAGATTATGAAAATGAAAACACAGCAGAACTTCTGTGACAACATACCTCAAAAATTCATATGAAAAAAAAAATCCAATATGTCATAACTCCCGCTCAGAATGAGATAAATAAGTTTTACCACGTCTGAATGAGATAAATAAGTTTTACCACGTCTCTAGTGACAACCAAAACGAATTTAGCCGATAACAAACAATGTTATTCATTAATATAATGTCAATTTTGCCAGCCTCAAATCAAAGGCAATATACTCGAAAAAAAATCAAGATGAAGTGGAAAAACCTTGCGTATAAGATCAAACTGAGCCAATATAACCTCTGCGGCCTTCAATGTCTTATCAATATTCTCGTGCGCTCTCCTGATAGCATTCGTTCTTATCTACAAAACCAGATCAAACGACCTAGGAAGTTGAAGCATATTCAGACCAGAATAACAATGCTAACACAGAGACGTAACGAGTAGACAAGATTAAATGTTTCTACAAAGCATAACGATCTGCATGATTCTACTACATCGAAGAAAATGTATTAAACTAGGAAATCAAAGCAGATTCAGACCAGAATTCTTTAAAGATACCTGAGTGGGACGCATCGCAGTTTCGAGAGCCGAGAGACGGTGATCAAAAGAACCAAGAATGGCGACCATATTGTCAGTGATGGTCTGGCTCTTGTGGAGCGATTCTCTCATGGAAGCAGCTCGTTCGCTTAGGGCTTCCTTGGGCGCAGGAATCCCCATCTTTTCTTCTCCCTCGCGAGCAGTTGCATTCGCATGTTCCCGTACTACAGGATCGACGTAATTGAAGAAGAATTTGTGCTTTTCCATTTCTTTACTTTTTGAGCCGGGACTTTTGGTCAGACCGAGCAGCTTATTTGCGAACTCCTTTTGACAGTAAACTGGTTTTTTTCCCGTCAAAGATCTCTTTCTTTTATTACTTTACTGCTTTACTATTTTTTTCAATTTGAATGTCAGTTGCGAAGAGTACTTATCTACTCATCACAGATAGAATATCGGGGGTCGGATGCTGCAAAATCATGCTCCAGAATCCTGCGGTATGTCCTTGATCGTGCCATAAAAATCAAAAAAGATAAATAAGGCATGTGCAGTGGTGGGGCAAAAAAAAAAAAAAAAAAAAGCAATTAACACTTCTCATGAAATATAAAAATTTCAATGAGTTGAGGGGACAAACCAGAAATTTTAGAGAGGATTCTCATGAAATATAGAAATTTCAATGAGTTAGGGGGCAAACCAGAAATTTTAGGGGGGGCAAAACATAAATTTTAATTAAAAAATATATACATTTTTAATTAAAAAATAAAAGCTAGGGGGGGAGGGCAATTGGCCCCCCTAGCTTCAACGTGGTTCCGCCACTGGGCATGTGGACCAATGAATATATGGGTTTAGCCAATGGAACCTGTACCAAACCCTGCACAAACCGTTTCAACGGAATGCATTTCCTCTGGAGCAAAAATCCAGTGGTGTCATGAAACCACCACATGAGATGTGTTTTGGGATGTGGGCCCCCCTTATTGAAATAGGGCATCCATCCGCATGTTTTACGGTAGAACCATTGAGTGGCTCCGATGAATCGATCTAGTTTCAAGGTTGATCTTGTTGTAGTTAACTAGCAATGGCACATGCATACTGCATGTCTCACTCTTAATTGTAGCATATAAGTAGGGTTTAAATTGGAATGTAGAAAGGAAAGAATAGTGGGATAGTTATAGTTTAAGATTGTTTTAGTTGTGGGGAGGAGAATAGTTGGAAAAAAAAAAAGAGGGGAATATTCCCTCCTCCTCTTCCCTTTATCAATAGTATAGATGTGCACCCACGTGGGACCCATAATGGATATAATGAGACCTTTTCTAATGATCTAATCATTACTAATATTTAAAGACCTTAGTTACTCTTATTATATTTTACTGAATACAAGGAAGTGTCACTCTCTAGTATTATCTATACTAATATATGATTTGGGCCTGACATTCCATGCTATATTGTCAGGTTTTCCACATTATATAGACTACAAGGTGTAGTACTGCACGTCTGTGGGAAGGGATAGATGGAGACAATGTTGGAGGGAACAGTTGCAAAACTGATTGTTAGTTTTTGAAAAAAGTTGAGTTAGTTTTGAACGTTCCACCCTTTTACTAATAAATCTTTTCAATAGTGTATAAGGGTTGTTTTGAAAAGCTATGTATTTTGCTCGACGTGATTTCCAAGGTCTCTTCTCATTATATATATAGCATAGATTTGTTATGTCGACATTCTATATCTATAATGCTTTTTAATTTTTTTTTCATTTTTACAGATTTGTTATGTCACGTTAGCATAACTAATAGAATATAATTACATGCAATTTAAGCTATTGTTTTTCAACGTAGAGTGTTTTTCTATGTAAGCCCCATAAAAACATTTACAACTTAGAGTTTTGTAACTTGCTATGCCTGTTGCGCATGCAATCCCATAGTTGTGCATAAGGGAGTACGGCACTCAATAGGTGAATAGTTAGTTTTTTAGTGCTGAAAGATGGGTGAGTAGTTACTTAGGGGAGCTAGTTAAGGTAGTGCTCTTTGTGTGAATGCACTATGATTCAACTCTATCGCCAGAGTACATGTTGGCGATTTAGCTAACAAATCCAAAAAATTAAATAACTAAAGGTATATGATTTTTACCTAAGTTTTCAAATTTGGGTGCAATAGTAAAATCCGTGATCATTGATGAGGGCCCACCATTTGATGGATCTTGAAAATAACGTTTTTTTTTGTTTCATGTAACTGTGCACCAGATAATAACTCAAATCCTTATCCCCCAAGATTTTAGGAGAAATATCTGAACGCTGGTGCGCGAGAAACAGCCAAGTGGGCCACGCTTCCGCTCGTTTTTGATCTCCCGTTTCGTTTATGGCTGACATGGCAGATACTCTCAATGGAAAGATCTTTTTAGAAAGTCGGTGACCACACAATGAAACACTGTGGCAGCTTCGTGATGGAGCGAAAGATCTGCTCTCTCTCTGTCTCCCGCTTTACGTTTCCTCTGTTTCTCGGCTAGCTTGTGTAATGGAGCGAAGGGTAACTGACTCCCTCGCCGACGGCGCGTCAAAGCAAGTGAGGGTGTCAACTTCATGTGCCATGGAGCTTTGGGCGGCGGAAGGTGGCGTCGCCGCCGGGGAAGCTTCGTCGAGGAATCGGATCCCGAAGGGGGAAGGAAACACTGGAGGAGCAGAGAAGGAGCAAGTGATTCGATGGGAGCGGTTTCTTCCTCAGAAGTTTCTTAGGGTTTTGCTCGTAGAGAACGATGATTCGACCAGGCATATAGTTGCAGCTTTGCTTAGGAAGTGCTGTTATCATGGTATACTCTGTTGTTCTTTCTTCCGCCGATATCTTTTCTAAATTTGCCTTGTAGTTTCCTTTTCTTCAATAAAATTACTGCGATTTACTCTGTTTAGTTATACACTTATACTCAACGATTTTGTACACTCTCAACGATTGAACTGTTGAAGAAAGCGAAATTCGAGAAAGCAATTCGATGTTTGACCGGGTAATTTGATATTGGACAATATCTAGATGAAGTAAATATGGAAGGTTCTGTTGACGTTCATTCTGTACAGGTTTAGGGGATTTCAACTTGTGATATGTTTGTCATTATGCAGTTCCTCTGTCAAATGATTTTAGATTTCTTGCCGTGACTGATAGATGTGTGTGGGCTATGAACATGTGATTCCGAACTTCATAGAAATGAGAAAAATATTTATCAGCGGTAAAAAAAAATGGCTAGTGAAATATACGAAAATGGAAATTAACAAGCAATAAACCCTTATAAAATATATTTTTGTGACTTCAACAAAAAAAGGAAAAAAAGAAAAGTAACAAGATATGAACTTATTGTATGTTGAGGAAATGAGTTGAAAAGCAGGGATTACAATCGACTTGACCCTTTGCTCTTGCAACCTTGTTCATATCTGCATTGTAGACAAGTTGTTGACGTCCTTTTCATAGATTTGTTGTTTTGGATTTGTAGACGATATCTTTTTTTTATAGGTAATAGGCTTTGTAGATGATATCAAGGGCTCAAATATTCTGCTTTATTGATATTATACCAAATGAGCATATGAAAAATGAACTGTATTTAAGCCATCAGACACCTATACAAAGGACCTTTGCCTGGAGAACAGTTTAATCATTTTATAATCCCACGAAGTTGTCCAATTTGGTTGTTGCCCGTAATGTGTAGAGTCATGGACTAAATGACCACTCCAAATAAAAAAGTAATTGCTGGACAAGTCACTGGTAAATACATCAACTTCCAGCTTCCCAGCCAGTCTTCTCTAATTCCTTGGACCATCATAGAAATCATTGTGCTTGTTGCCGAACTTAATGTTTAGATCCGTAGATGTGCTTATGGGTTTGGCTCCCAACAAACCTATCTTCTCTACAAATCAGTTGTATGCTTTTGGTTAGAGAGACGAACGCTATATTTTGCCTTGCAATCTCAATAACTAGAAAATATTCCAAAGAGCCGTGGTCTTTTATTTGGAGATTTTTTCTCAATTGGATTTTTGGATCCACAATGCCATCATTATTATTCATTGCGATAAGGTATCACCCACTTACCCCACCATGGTCACCTCAGTTGCTTCTGGTGAATAAAAACTGAAGAGGCCTATCTATGTTAAAACTGATCTTGGTAAACTTTTAAACAAAGTTATGGGTGATTGCTTTAGTCTATAAGTGCCCAAATTTTGAGATAAAGCCACATATATAAGAATGCTAGCAGTATTCAAGTAAGTTATAGTGAAATATTCCAAAGGAATCCATAGCAGAGGTTTTACCATGGGTTTTATCCACAAGTTGAACGTATGATTTTCTGATGCTGCCATCAATGTGGTACTTGATGGCTTCAAATCAACATATTCAAATTATTTTTCCTGGATAAAGAGTAATGGAACTCACATGTGTCCTTCTTTACTAAAGTTGACACATCTTTTGCTTGCCACCTAGAATATTTCAATATGTTGATAAGCCTTGAGCAGAGATCACTAAATAAATATGCTGAAATTATGGGTAAGAAGGACATGAACAGACAAAATGGGCAGGGCCGTGTTTGTTAAAAGATCAATTTTTTTATTTTTTTGAATAATAATTGGAATGTCAGTAGAAGTATTGCTATAGGTGGAATATTGGGTGGCTGGTTGACGAGTGGCAATAATGGGGGCCGTCGATGATATACTTTGTAAAGGCTCATTGTAAAGCAGAACAATAGAAGCCTAGGATGCTAACTGCTCAGGAACACAATCCACTACAATGGGGATTGGTATAAAAGGTGTAAAAAGGGGGGTAAGTATAGATAGATGCGAGGGAAAAAAGAAGATACAAGTAAGGAAAGGGTGTAAAAGAAGAAGCAAAATCTCCCTGATTGCAAAAGATCAGTAAATATTGATGGATGTGCTAAATGCTCAGGAACACAATACACTTTCAATGGAGATAAGTACAAAAGCTGTAAAAGAAGCAGCAAATCTCCCTGATTGCGAGTGACTGAGCCAAGATTGATGGTTTGATCTTCATCACTGAAGAAAGTTAAAGCATTTGATAGAATGTTAAATCCGTATTAAGATAGTAACAATGAGAAATTGAATATTGATGTTTCAACCCTTTCTAAGGATGATAATATCAACAAAATAACAAGACAGTTCATAGTCTGAAGAAAAATGTTATCATTTCCTTCGACTAATACATGACGAAGCAAACACAATCAAAGACCTAGGGAGGGAGGGAGAGGGAGAAAATTATGGAATTGTCAAAATATAATTGAATATGAAGGGCAACCATCCAGAATGGATGATGGCAGCCTGGTGATGTTGGACACAAGAGGTCTAGCATATTATGCCAAGCAGAGTACAAAAATCTTGCGAGTAATTTTCATGTATTTAAAAGCTTGCCTGCAACAACTCTACACAGTTTTCATTCTTTTCAATGTCAATAGTGCCTTTTCTCAACTAGTTGTGGGTGGTGGCATGAATACTGTGATGCCATTCTAACCTATCAAAAGCCATATTTTTAGTCTATTGATTTCCAAGAACATTGTTTTTGACTTTGTTATTAACTTAGTTATCGTAAATTTTTTTGCATGTTAATCTATCCTTTGCTCTTGAATATGCCCTATGCAAATTATTGGATCTTTATCTCTAAACTTCTGATTCCTTTTATGATGATATATACCTTGTCAAACTAATCTTTTTCAACTTTCATTTTTTTTTGGTGGGACAATAGTTGCTGCTGTTGCAGATGGGCTTAAAGCCTGGGAAGTCCTCAAGGAGAAAAATTACAACTTTGATCTCATTTTAACAGAAGTGGTGATGCCATCACTCTCTGGAATTGGTCTCCTTTCCAAGATAATGAGTAATGATTTATGCAAAAACATTCCTGTAATCAGTAAGTTTCCAGAAAAGCTAAAACTGTACAATCCTTTATTTTATCTTCTGGATGACCTGATAATCTTCTGACCTTATGTATTGTGTTTAATAGTGATGTCTTCCCATGATTCCATTGGCGTAGTGTTCAAATGCATGTTGAAGGGTGCAGCAGATTTTTTAGTGAAGCCAGTTAGGAAAAATGAACTGAGAAATTTATGGCAGCATGTTTGGAGGAAGTACTGTGTAAGTTACTTTCTCTTCCTTAAGGATGTTTCATTTATATATTGAAAAGTTAATCTGCTCCTTTTTTTTTTCTTCTAATAGTAGTGCTTCAAAATATGAATATTTTAATTATTTTTCAGTCTAATCATTTTGGAGATGGATCTCATAGTCAAAATACAAACCAGAGAAAATTTGAGGCTGAGAGTGAAAATGAAGCTGCTAGTAAAAATGGAAGTTCAAATGCCGACAGCAGAACCAAGACTAGAGATAGTTCTGGTAAAGAAAATGAGACTCAGGTTGACATCTTGACAAGCTCCTTTAATCTGGTTTAAATTATCAGTGTGTTCACTCTTAACTTCTGCTAGACTTTTATAGTTTCATTTAGTGACAGGTATAATACTAGGGCAAAATACTTTTGTGATGTATAATGGTGGTAGAACCTTATAATTTTTAATATTTTGTTACTGTTGGACGTATCTATTTCTTGCTTCTTCGTTATTATGAATTTGAAGGAAAAAATAATGGATGTTAGTCTCATTAATATTAGTCTTTGTACAGAACTCATGTTGTAAACCAGGCACTGAAATTGAAAGCAATTGGATGCAAGTGGAACCTCCTGAAACTAATTGTAGAAATGTTTCGAAGGAAACTGGTTCAAAACTAGGAGATGACCATGACAAGGCTAAGTTGGCAGCATCATCAATTGTGAATGAGAAGGGAAAATCAGAAGGTCATTAGTTTTTCTTCAGTGGTTTGTCATTGTATTGTATGGGTAGTGGTGATTTTAACATATTTTGTGCTCTGCTCTTGCAGCTAAATCAGCAGGAATAGAAATCGAAGTAACTGTATCTGTCCAAGATTCTGTTTCAACAAATAAAAACGGGGGAAAAAATGGATTTTATGATGGATCTACTGTCAGGGAGGAAAACAGAACTGCTGCCAAAAGTAAAGATATCAGTCCTGAGTCTGTCGATCAAATTGAGGAAACAAACAGAACTTTGAAAGAGATTATTGAATTCATTGGAGCTGCAACTTCTAAGCAATGCAATTATCCAGTCTTTAAAAATAACGATTATAGGGAGGATATATTAGGTGAAACAGCATCATCAAGTGATGTAGGAAAGAAAATATGTGAATCTGGTTCCTCACCCACATTGTGGGAGCTTTCTTTAAGAGGACCTCAGGGCTGGTCTGAGGGAGCTTTTCAGAAAAAGCACGTGCTAAATCATTCTGATTCGTCTGCATTTTCAAGGTGTGTTTTCTTTTCCTTGAATATTTGAATTTTCTCTTGGGCTGCTTTCTCTTACTTTGCTTAGCTGATTTGTAGGGTTTAGAATATAACTTTCAGTTATTGATGTTGTAGAAAAGTAAAACTTTAATGTGCATGTGGACAAGTTATTATTCCAGTTGTATGTTATACCAGATCTATGTAATTTCTCCCTTTACAAGCCTGCATTATATGTGATTTTTTGTATATGTTGTTATATTTGCTTGGGTTGGTTCTTCCTTACTAATCATTCACGCTATCCTTTCCTTCTTGTATAGAATTGTTAAGAAAATTATATAATAAATCTGAATCTTTTATTATACTAAGTATATCCAGTAACATTTATTTGGATTGTTAATATGATTGTATTGAAAAAGCAAAAGGTCTAACACTGGTACGTGAAGAGGATAGCAAAATGAAGCCGCTAGAGCCAATCAAGTAACAAGGTCAAAGAAGATTACATAGAGGGATGTTAGAAGCAGCAAACTCCCTAGAGTCCAAGGACCACTGAAATACAGCAAAGAACACCTTTAATTTTCAGTAATAATTTGGCCACTTGGCTGGTTGAAAATTATGGGGGAATTTAAGAAAAACTTTCATTTAGGTAGCTTTTCACTGACGAAGGGAAAATTTGTGGAAGAATTAAGAATTTTTCAGTGGAGCTTCAAGAACTGATAAAAAGGTATTTTAGCATGCACTAATAAATTGAAGTGCAGAAAACCATTCGCAAATAGCAGAGAGCATCCAAATTAGAATGGCAACAGGATGGATTTTGACGAACCCTAACCTGCCCTTATTAAGTGTTTAGCCCATACCAAAACCACTACTAACCCCATTGGGTTGGTAGCGGCTGGCTGGGTTGACCCAACTATGATAAATAGTCCTAAAGTATTTGTGTTTTTAAATAAAATAGTAGTTATTATGTTTTTTTATGAAATATTTATTTTTATTTGGGTATATGTAAAAAACATTTATTTGAATGGATGAAGGTCCAGTCTGAGGTAGATTAGGGTCAAGATGGATTGAACCCTAACTTGATTTATGAACGCCCCATTGCCATCCCTAATCCAAATATCTTGAGAAACAACAAAACATGAGGTCCAAATATTCATCCAAAATGTCTCAATCCTTGAATCATGTGATCACAACCACATAGTTTCAGGCCTTCTCAAAGTCACCATTTTCATCATGATTGATGACCATAATGATCAGGTGTGCTAATATGCTTTTATGTCTGACCTGGAAACAACTTTTTTGGTCATAGTGTTCAATGCTGACATGAGTAAACCTGTAAATTATGATCTTATTTCCTAAACATGCAGTCCAGGTGACAAGGGATGCATAGAGGGAGTTATTGAAGGGATCGAGTTCCCTCTTTCCACTTAAGTTTGAGCAATCTCCACTTACAGGATTTCTTGTATTCTTTCCACAATATCCTAGGGCCTTTTCTGGAGGCGGAGAGGGGTTAGGCCCATAATACTATCTCTGTTCTAACCTTTTATTGTTTATGACTTTATTCCATATCATGCTTTGTTATCTATCGAGAAAAAAAAATTTTCAAAATATCTAATCATGCTTTGTTACCTAAAGAAAAAAAAATGGGGTGCTTTACTAAATTGAGGAATGGTACTATTTCCTTTTGAAAATATGCTTTCTTTCCAATCAACATTTTAAAATTTGGTAACCTCTTCAGAGTAATTTAATGCCTACTACTGCACATGTTTATGCAAAAAGAGCTTACTGTGGGCCTGTTGACATATTTGTCCCATGAATTTGGAATATTTTGCCAATCACTAAGAAAGTTAATGGTTATTTAGTTGTTGTAGTACTGCATCTCAAACATCTTTATCTTTGATTTGCCATAAATTGAAAAGAAAGATTTAGAAAAAAAAGAATGAAAGGAACATTAGAGTTGTTTTATATAAATTACTTTTCCTTGAACCCTCCTCTCTGACTACCACAAAAGGGGGGAGAAAGGGAGAAGGGGGGAGCGAAAAATGCTAATGAATTGACAATTCAAGCAAACTAAAGTTATCCATTAATTGACAATTCTTTTAGTAAGCTCTTTTAATTTGAGCATTCCATTTTTCATCAAAAATGCTTGTTTACAGTGACTACTAGATATAATAAGTGATGAAGAATGGAGGGGGAAAACCCTCATGTTAAATGTAGTCCTTTAAACATTTGCAGGTATAGAAATTCAAGGATTCATGTTTCCCACCCAAGGTCAGAATCTTCAGCTGGTGTATGCTTAAAAACTGGTCACTCTGGTGAAGTGAATTGTAGCATGCATTCAGATATTGATAACGGGAAGGTTACTATGCTACCTCACATGACAATAATGATTTCTTCCGATGGAGATGGAAATGAAAATCCCATTTACAGCCAGCTATCTTGTGGAATAGAAAATGCAGACACTTCGGCATCTGGTGCTGTAATCAAGAATGCCTGTTCGAGTAATTTATTCAACTTGAAGCCAGTTCTTCCTCATCCTCAACATGGATTTGTATCACTTCCAAATCCGGTTGGGATAATACCTTCCAGAAGTTTATATGCTGGTTATGATGCCATGTTGAATCCAATTTTCTCACAGGAACCACCCACATCCATTGGTAGTTCATCTAAGGAAACAGGGTTTCATTCTTTGAACCCCTACGTTGACAAGTACAATGATCTCACAAACAATATTCTATGTGACAAATTTCAATGTTCTGCTGAGAACCACCACCATCTTCAGCTGACGAGGGGTATGAGGGAGCGGACTGATGTCAAGCATGAAGATCTTCAATTGATGATGCACACTCCAAAGGAGACAGCCAATCAACATTGCAATGTTAACTTTGGAATTACTGATGCTAATGGAAGCAACGGAATTAATGAAGATACAAGTGCTGCATTCAACAATGGAGCTGCTTTAGAGAGTGGAAATGAAGATGGGTTCCAAGGCTGCAACAGTAAAGGATTGGACTGTGACTGTTCTCAACGTGATGCTGCATTGACTAGATTCCGCTTGAAACGAAAAGACAGATGCTTTGAGAAGAAGGTGACGATACTAGTCAGATCCATTCTTGGTCTGTCTTTTTCTATGGAATTGATCTACCTTTCTTCCACTTATATTTATCGGAGGAAAAAGGGAATCCCAAGTGCTCCTGGTTTCCTAATGATTGTAGACATAAGGCTTGGCACTTTTTTCGGTTTCTGAAACTGAAACAGTGTGCTTTATCTGGTTTCATAATTCTCTTTGATAACATAGTGAATTCCAGCTAAATCTGGGATGTTATTCTTTTCAGGTGAGGTATCATCGCAGGAAAAAACTTGCTGAGCAACGACCACGATTGAAAGGCCAATTTGTGCGTCAGTCAGCTGCTGAATCAACTGAAGCAGCTGATAACGGTGATGATTAAGTGAAGCCATTTAGCCAATTATAAATAGTCCAAGTAATTGAAATCCATTTTTTGAAAGTTAAAAGGTATGGACAAAGCCTTTTGGTCTTTTTTTTTTCTGCCAATGGCCTCAGAAACTTCTGGCAATTTTGAGAGCTTTAAAAAGATGCTAGGCTTTAGAACCCTGTAATTAGTGTATCGAAATTCTCACTCTTAAAATTAGTGAAAACACAGCTTTCAGAAGAAGGCTTCATAAATGGAACCATCAAATTTTTACAAGTCTGAGAAGCCCCTTTAACTTGATAGTTTTAGGTGTTGCAACTTAACAAGTTCTGAAAGTTCACCTTATGATGGACTAATAGAATCAAATATGATGAATGACAGTTCCCTTATCTTTTTTGACTTGTTTACATGTGAGCGTGCCTGAGTGTGGCATGCATTCTAGAGGTTGTTGGAACAGTCCATGAGCAGGGTCAACTGCCTCTCCGAGGAGCTAAAATGAAATTTACAGATGTGGATCCTCCTTAAGTTGTTTAGACCGGAAAATTTTCCAATACTGTGGCTTGAACTGAAGGTACGTTTAAATATACCTCTAGTATTTTCGTTCTAATTCCCTTTTGTTCCATAGATAAATTTATCTTTAATTTTTATGCCGCGAACACACTGACATAAGAACATCCTAGAAGCTCCCTTATTATGTAAATTTGAGAGGCAACCTTCTTTTATTTTAGAGAAATGCAGAAAACTGCCTGGCGACGAGTAATTTGGTCTTCATCAGTAAATCAATGACGGGATTGTTAGCTTCAATTATTCAATGTTCCACGTATTGCCTGGTTAACATCTAGGTAAATAAGCAAATTAATATTATGTAAAACATTTCGGAAGATAGTTTTTGATATTTCTGATTTATAACTTTAGTCAATTTCATTATACAATTTTGTAGTTTCCATAATATTTCTAATATCATGGATATTTTTCTATCCTGTCTTTGATTGTCAACAAGAATTTACAGATTTTTATTTCTTCCTTCTTTTTTCACTTTTGGTACATTCTTTTCTGCATAATTGTTTAGCTGCTGTATAATACTGATTTTCATTTCATTATAAACAACAATAATGTATTATTATTATTATTTTTTTGTCTGCAAGTTCAGCCTGCTCCAAGTTACCTTTCCATTCATTCACATTCCTCTTGTCCCTGTCAAGGAACAGACAGATTTGCATAGTTGACTGCGATCCACAAAGTTGACCCTACTTTAAACATCAGTCCATGATTTAAAAGCTTTCTAATAATCAAATACATGATTTGTTTCTTTAGACTTATATGAAACTGCAACAGAATAGAATTTGGCCTTAAAGATTTTAGTTCCCCAGGGCAGGTCCTATTCTCCCATGAAGATGCAATCTTATGGTTTCATGAAGTCTGGTTCATTAGACAATTGGCATGATGCATCATCATCATCTCCGCAGAGTGGTCAAACTCATCCACGGTCTCTTAAGAAGCATTGACACTCTCATATCATAGTTTAAAGTATAATCCAGTCCAACTCAGGATCAATCCTCTCAATGAACTGACAATTCAACAAGTCCAAACTAAGTCCAACTTGTTCAGATCTTCCCATCCAACTTGCTAATTCCGGACGTGTACTCTGCGGATATGTTGTGTTTATTAACTTTTATCATGATGGAGGTTGGGTCTATGCTATGTGGAACATGTTTGCGCTGCTTCTTCTTGTTTGTTCCTTGACAAGTAAAGGCAAAAAGGCTGCACCATTCAGGTAAATGGCTTGCCAAAACTCAGACAGATATCAATTTTAAAGTCGTTTTCTATCTCTTTCAGTGGCAGCAAATTTTTCAGTGGGAATTTGAAGTCCCATCTTTAAATGAGTTTTATTTTTTCAAAAATTGTCCTCATGTTGGGATAAGCTAATCGTTTTTTCATCCGTAGTGTAAATGAAATTAATGAATACATGCTGTGAATCAAAAGCACAATGCATGTTTTGGTTACTAGTTTGAAATCAGGAAAACAGAATCTGAAGAAGCTTGAAGCCTTGAAATAACCCCATATCAGATGGGTTAAAATATCAAAGAATGCAGGTAAGTTGGTCCCTTTATAAAATCTCAGTTGGCTATTAAATCTGAGTAAACTGAATTGAAATATGTTGAAATGTTGATGAAAGCCAGATTTGGCCAGCCTCCTCACAAGTTGGATGTATGGGTCCGGTTGCTAAAGCATTCAGTTTGATGGGTCAATGAATTATTCTGTTGGTGTACAGATGGCTTGCACATGGGTTAAAAATTCACAGCACGTCTGGACATTAAAAAAGTGGCTGGAGAGAGCCATTATATGGCTATTATTTCCTTCTTGAAGTAGCATGGCTTTCCCACTTGCCCCTCGCAATGCCTACATATAATTTTGTATGTGTTTCTAGGGGATCTCTTGCTGTGTTTGTCAGTGTGAATATCTGTTAATTTTTTTTAAGCATTGATACCATTATGGAAGAAGACAACAGGACTTGAGGAAGAATCAAGGAAAAAGAAATTAGTTTAACAGAGCATATCAGTTAAATAAACTTGATAGATCACCCCTGGGATTATATGTTTGAGGCACACGGCACACTTGAACAGGTTCATTTTTGTTTCATGTTTTATCTATACTATCATATAAAAAGAAGAGAAGCTGAGATTAGGACTGGCAATGGGTTGAATACTGTATGGATCTACCATGATCCGAATTCGAACCGAAAATAAAAATCCGATATTTGAACGAATCTTTTATACGTGAATCCGAATTTGAAACCGAATTTATATATTGTATCCGAATTCAAAATTTGACCAAATAAATAACCGAAATCCGAATTCAATCCGAATTAAATCCGATTTGAACTTAAAACTCAAAAGTCAAGTTTAACTATTAAAGCAAATTTTAACTATCAAAACTAATGAGTTATAAAAATGTTAAAGCAAGACATGAGTAAGGATGGTTTAACCATGGTTTATACAAAGTTTACCAATGGTTTAATGAAAAGTATATGTTGATTTCGGTTCGGATTGGATATGGACAAATTCGAATTTGGTTGGATCTGAAATCCGATATCCATATTTGAATCACAGATCTATATCTTATATTCGAATTCAAGATTTTCAAATCGGATTCAAATATATATCCGATCCATTGCCAGCCTAACTGACTCATTCCGGCAGGCATTTGGTTTCCCTAAAAATCTCCTCAGTGTGAAGTGTGAAGAATTTAGTATCCTCACAAACTACCCACAACTCGTATAAGATTCAGCAACAGAAGTCAATTCAAAATGATTTAGATTTTTTCATCAAAATTGTATAAAACTAATGGGGCCTATACCTGTCATTGGCATATCAACATCTGCTTGGTGCTGATACTTACATGCATCTTCAGATCTGTTTTGCGCACACACAATCAATGCGAATATGCGTATCCTTTCTTTTTACTCTCTCTCTATAATTGACGAAATATTCAACGTAAAGCCCTAGCGTGATCTACAGGTGCCAATTGAAGTCTGGTCACGTGCCCTTCGTAGGTAGTTGAGCATCATTTTCCCCAAAAAAAGAACACAACCCAACACCATTGTTAAGTAGCTGGCACTTAAATGTGCGGGACCCCTTTTCCCATCTCCCTTACACAAACATACGCAACTCGACACCATTGCATGAATAATGACAGCAGAGGAAGAAGAAGAAGAACGTGGCATAGCTTAAATCACACTCCCTCCTCTCTACAAAAATCATCTGCTAACTTCCATTATTCTTTAGTAAAAGATTCAAGGGCTATAGAAAAAGAGAGAGAGAGAGAGTGTGTTGTATAATATATTTATATTGGAGTGGTTATTGCATGAGCTGTATTATAAAAGAACCAACCAAAAAACCTAACTAAACAAATATAAATATGGATCAGCCCATAATATGGGAGACGGAATCCTCGACCGTTCCTTTTTTTTTTTTTTTTTTTTCTGAACTTAGGTTTGCTACTAACCAAAACTGACATTGTAAGGCCTTTTCAGTAAAACCCATTAAGCATGTCATATGACATGTTTTGATTCATGTTTTGATTCATGAAATGGGAAATGGGAAATGGGGTAGAGGATTTGCATCACTAATATGAATTGCCTTTAAAGTAAAATGATGTACCATTTTGTTTTGATTTTTAGCATCGTATTGAAAAAAATAACTTTTTTGTACCATAGTATTTAACCATTTGTTATATTATGTCACAAATTTAAACTTAAGTACCTTAATCAAAACAATATGTTAAGAATGTGTATCCTCCACATATTAGGTGCTGTTTTAAGTTGTCAATTTGATTTTAGTACTACTTAGGTGTTTGTGGTAGGGGTGCAACTCGGTCCGGTTAAAACCGAACCCGAACCGACTTCGGTTCGGTTTTGGGTTTCATGTTCAGTTAAACCGAACCGAACCGAACCGAACCGAATACATTATTTCTTTAAACCGAACCGAACCGAACCGAACCGAATTCATATATATATGATAAACTTTTAAAGTTTATCTTTAAACTTAAAGGATATTACAAAAAAACCATTGTTTAAGATAAGAATATTGGTCTAACCCGAACCGAACCGAACAGAATAGTTTTCATGTAGTTCGGTTCGGTTCGGTTTGGTTTGGGTTTTGGTTTTTTTATATATTTTCGGTTCGGTTTTGTTGGTTCGGTTTTCAATTCGGTTCGGTTCGGTTTAACCATGTATATTTTCGGTTTGGTTTTGGGTTGACATCAACCTGGACCGAACCGAACCGAGTTGCACCCCTAGTTTGTGGGTCTCATCTCATTTATGGGTTGTCTATAAATAGCAAATAAATCTGATTGGCTTTCAGCATGATATTTAGGCATCAGCATAAGAATCAATCACTAGCATTCCTCTATAAATAAGAACAAAATGGCTAGTCACAAAACTTGCTCTATTAGTAGTTGATGGAGAGAGCCCCACATAGTGAAAATTGTTCTCTATCTTTTGATAGTGATGGGCAGCCTAATGATATATTGACATGTAGAATGAAAACTTAATTTTCTGTACTCGGCTAAGTTTTCAATGGGCCCTTGCAAGGGTCAGTTATGATCTTTCAGAATGATGTTACATGTCAAATTATGATGTATTAGAGGACCCATACTTTTCTATGGCTCCCAAATCCTGGACAAAGGCACTTTCTTATCATGTAGGGTAGTATAAATTTAAAATGGTGCAACCTACTTTCTTCAAATTGAAATCATTTATTATAGGACAACCACATCTCTCTCGCAAGTATATTATACACCCGTTGTACTTTCCTCTTCAAGGAGCTTGCCTATAGAAGGGACCATAAGCTTGCGTACAGTGACAATTCGAACGATTCGAAATATTTTAATTAGAAGAAAACTGTTGAGCACTATCCCCTTGATTCGACGAGGGAGGGTTTTAACCCAGGCATTAGATATGAATATCACAAGGTTTTGCTACCATCCCAAATGGCACCCCGACAATCACATGTCTCTACCTAAATCTTGCATTTTTGAAAATGGATGTTTTAATTGGTGCATTCCCTAAACTTCATTTTTGATGAATTATTTTTGAAATTGAATGCATTACCAAAAAAAAAGAAAAAAAGAAATTGAATGCATTAATCAAAGCACATTACAGAAACAAGTGCAAAATTTTGGTCTAGACAATTTGTAGTCATTGTAAGATCACAAATAAATTAGGCTGGGTTAAGTTGAAAACCTTGGACTCTCTTGTCTATTAATAGCTCGGGGATATTTAGCTTGACCTATTCGAAATAAATTATATTTTTTTAAAAGGTTATTTAGTTAGAAATATACAATTATCAAATATCTACCCATAATTTTATCTTATTTATCAACTGTTTTTATCTATGTTTGGATAAATTAGGCTGGAAATTTAAAAAAAAAAAAGGAAAAAGGAAAAGAAGAACCAAACCAGAAGTCGTATCGTTCGTGTTGTTGGATTAGTTAGGATTTTTGCCTTCCTTTGCGGCTTTACCAACTAGGCCCTTTTTTTGTATGAACAGGCCAAGCCAAAACACTTTCATTAACAAAAACTAGTTACATGGTCATCGGCCGTCGATCGGAAGATACAAAAGGACCATTCTAAAACAAGGAGACTTAAGAACAAGGTGACCAAATTCACAACTAACACTGCTACGGCTCGGTACAAATAGGTCAGACCTGTGGCTGAAGCCACATAAACTAGCTGGAAACCAACCGTAGTATCTAACAAAGGGTCTACTTCTAGGTGAATTAAAGGTCCCAATCCCAATAAGAGGGAGGAAATCATCAACATTGGAGACGTAATGAATAGTGGGTGAGGAATCGGCAAACCGAATCTTTACCAGACTAAGAGGCGTAATAGACTAAGGTTGAGAATGATGCCCCAATCACCAAAAGAACCAAAAACCAACTATTTTTATCATATACAACAAAACAGACTCCAAAACACCACCAACAACACCCTTGGATAACACAGCTTTGCCATGGCTGATTTATCGACTGGACGGATTTCTTAACAAAACACAAGAGACATCACCTTAGATCACAGAGCTCCGTCGTGGCCGCTTTACCTACTGGATGGATTTCTTAACTAAACATAATGGACATCGTCTACGGTATATGCTATATACACCCTATCACATGGGATGTGCGGGGCCCCCAAAATAAATCGTGGGATCCAAATAAATGGTGGGCCCCAATAAATGTGAGGGGGTGTATACAGCGTATGTAGTAGGAGATCGAAATCGAACTAAACATATCAACTCTAATTTAATAATCGAAGAAGTGGAAAACGACACTAACAAAAAAAAATAAACTAGATTATGCAGTAGGAGATCGAAATCGAACTAAACATATCAACTCTAATTTAATAATCGAAGAAGTGGAAAACGACACTAACAAAAAAAAATAAACTAGAATACGAGGCGGAGCAGATGTTGATGATAGAGCGGCGGGTACCAAATCATTTGGTCTTAACAAAGAAATACTTGGAAATGGAGCTCATAAACCAGCTAGGGCTGTCGGCATGGAACGAAGCATATCCACGAGCGAACTCCATTAGTGCTTTCGCTCTCTCTCTATTTCTTTGGATTTCTCTCCCCACCCAGAAAGAGTTAAGAGAGATGGAGGGAAGAACAAGAGAGATCTCACGTTCCAATCGCTCTCTCAGCCTTTTTTTTACAAGGGAAGAGAGTGTTTTTCTAACTCAACCTCCCTCTTAACCTTAGTTAATCTGTCAAAGACGCCATTCCCTTAAGCGTGGAGTACATAATGTATATAGTTTCTTCACGAGAATTGGAGACAGAAGGTTGGAAGCATCACTAGATGAGAGAGAGAAACAGCGGGAAACGTGCTGAAGAAAATCGGGTTCTCGAGTTCGAGAAAGCGCTGGATTAATTTTTTCGGTTTTTGTTTGAACAAGAGAAGTTGAGCGATCACGGATTGCAGAGGAAGGAACATCTCCGCGGAGTTTCGAATTCGGTTGAGGCGGAAGTGAAGAGTTAGTGTTGCTTATTTGAATGCAGATCTGGAGGAGGAGATCTAAGTCAAAATTGGAATATCTAAGGTTTCGATCGTTATGTAGAGTGAAAATGGAGGAACTTAGTCAGGTGTTACAGTCGCTTGTAGAGCGACAAAGATAAATGGTGGACGGAGTTACAGAAGATTGACAGATTCGAGAATTTCGGGAGAAGATCGGAGTTATTATTAATTTTTTTAAAACTTTTTGGACGGATTCTTTTTTATTATAGGCGATCGGGATTCATGGAATCCCGAATGGATCACTATGAGATCATGGAGCAGATCGGTCGAGGGGCATTTGGAGCTGCCATTCTGGTGAATCACAAGTTGGAAAAGAAGAAGTAGGCCTTTTCGCTTTTGGCATTTGTATTTTCTTTGAAATTTTTTGTACTTTAGCGCTTTATTTTTGAGTCATTTGATGTTTTGGATTATTAGGTATGTTTTGAAGAAGATCCGGCTTGCACGCCAGACAGATCGGTGTAGGAGATCTGCTCATCAAGAGGTAAGTGGGATTAGTGGATCTTGATATGCTTTGTCTATTTTATCTTATTTCGGTTCTTGCTTTCTAATGCTGTTTTTTTTGGGTCTAAATTTGGAAATTTTGATTGCAGATGGCTCTCATTGCACGAATTCGACATCCTTACATTGTTGAATTCAAAGAAGCATGGGTGGAAAAGGTGAGATATTTGCTCAAGTTGTCGAGATTGTAGCTTTTCCTTTCTTGATTATTTTATACCTGCTTTCTATTCCTGAATTAGAAATCTTAATTTAGGGTTGCTACGTTTGCATTGTCACTGGGTACTGTGAAGGTGGAGACATGTGAGTCCTTTTCAAAGATTTTGACCTTTTTATAAAAATAATTAATTCACAGAACCAAATCTTGATATTTATTTCTTTTTACCCTTAAATAGGGCTGAATTGATGAAAAGATCAAATGGGGCATTATTTCCAGAGGAGGTATGATCAGTCAACTTAGAATTTAGTTGAGTATGATGGTTTTCTGATAATCTTTAACATTTCTCAGAAACTCCTTAAATGGTTTACACAACTAATATTAGCTGTTGAGTACCTGCATTCGAATTTTGTACTGCATCGAGACTTAAAGGTATGTATGTGAATATTTGTTAATGTATCTAAATTCCCACTACTATCTTCAAACAATGTGGACTAATTCCTTGTGCAATGACCTATCAGTGTTCTAACATCTTTCTCACTAAGGACCAGGATGTCCGTCTTGGTAAGTGCATTTAGTCTTGTAATTGGTTCAGGTGATATTTCATATATGTGGGGTCCTCACTTATATTTCCATGTTATTATCCTGATTTTGCTTGGTTGTGCCTAGGGGATTTTGGGCTTGCTAAGACGCTAAAGGCTGATGACTTGACTTCTTCAGTATGTTTGCTTCTGTACTTTTTAACTCATTAATGTCTCCTTTATAGGTTTCAATTTGTGATACTTGCCCCTATTCATTCTGATAACTTCTGTTCAATAAATCAAGATTGACAAATCTATTTTTTCCATTATTTTTTTTGGGGCCAGGGGTTAGTATAAAACTTGTTAAACTGTTCCATACGCTATTCTACCTTTTTTCCCAGGCCTTTGGTCCTGATATATTGAGACAAGTGTTTTCTTTTCTATTTCCAGTGCATAAAGGCATCGACGATTAATGAAAAATCTTCAAAGCGCATACTATTTAGTAGTACTTTTCATTTTAGATATACTTTGTTTAGCACAAATACTATATTACGTTTTAAATTTAGTGTTTTATTAATATGTATATGTAGATGATTCTTCATCTGTTCCCTTTTCTCCAAAAACAAGTTGATTGAATTCGAATCTAGCAGCATGACTGTGGATTGAATAGTTAGGTTCTTCACTTTGTGATCAGGTAGTTGGAACTCCTAATTACATGTGTCCAGAACTGCTTGCTGATATCCCATATGGCTTCAAATCCGATATTTGGTCTCTAGGTTTGGACATGCTTTCCTTTTGATTAATTTGTTAAAATTTATAATGATGTTATGCATTTGACTTAAACTTTTTTAATGTTGATCAGGATGCTGTATGTATGAGATGGCTGCTCATCGCCCTGCATTTAAAGCTTTTGTAAGTTTATTTATTTTTTCTTCATTTCCTGTATTTCTCTGGCATTGTTGTAACATTAAGAAGCTCAATTTGTGTTTAACCCTGCCAATGTATCTTCCGTTATTCAAAATCTTTAGTGACTGCAATTTCTTTCCTTTTCTCTTGTGATAAATATAAATCATATTGTTCTTTCTAGAATAATATAAGGTCAATATATGCAACAAGCAACCAAAAATTAAAGTTTTTTAAAACACTTTTGCATCTTTTAGCATGTCTGAAATTGTTGACAGTAAACAATTTTTCAGAGGAGCATAGATAACAAGATAAAAGTGGCCTGAAAAACATGAATTTTGTTGCTCGCACTATTTTATTTTAATTGAGAAACTTAGGCTGTATGTCTTGATTGATTTCTTTCAGGAAATTTGCTGGTAGTTTGCTGTGGCATCTGGATGCTTACTGTTTCTGTGTTCTATAGTGTGTACTTTGTTCCAAGTGATTGAGATGTCTTTTCATGATCCATTGACAATCAAACAGCCTTATTTTTGTGGCATGATTGGGAATCCTTATCTCTTTTTTTTTGGCCTTTCTTGTGTGTCAAACTCAATAGCATGGACCATATTTATGGTAATCTTGATGACTCTTTTCCTCTTCTCAAGTCTATTTGTGGCAGCTTATTTAGTAGACCCACTTATATATGGATATCCATTTATTCACGTCTCACATACTAAGTTTCAGACCCAAACACAATTGGCATGGGGTGGCAAGGCATCACCTAAATCTGTCTTTCTTGTGCAAAGGTTAAAGAAAATTAAAAAAAAAAAAAATCAATAGCTGCTGTTGCACGTGACAAAATTTATTAAAATATCTATGGGGCTTAGAGGGGTTAAAATATTGGCCATGTAGCCTATTCATATGGCCCCCTGTTAGGTGGATGGTCTTGATAAGCTACATCACTAACCCACGTGGCAGAAAAGGCAATGTCTAACCAGGCAGCTAAACTTGGTGAAGCAGACTAGAATACCTTTTGGCGTTTGTTAGATTACCCAATCTTATGTTGTTTGTATGGTAGAAGTAGAAGCATGAAATATTTCCGTGGCTTGTGTCATTATAAGTCCCTTTAGATTTATCAGGGAAGTCGTTGAGGGAAGGAAATGATGAGTGAAAGAGAAATCTGGCCCCTTGCATTGTACACAGGTGAAATGTTTGGTCATTGTCTTGTAAACTTATGATGTAATTGTGTAAACAAGATTTTGATGAGTTGAGAGAAGTAACAGCCTGTTTATCTGTTGCTACATATTATATTTTGTTCTATTTTATTCTTTGTTCATTAATCATTTTGAACTTTTTTGGATTTCTGAAGTACCATTGCTATGTTATGTTACCTAAAACTTCATCTCATATGATAACAAGATCTAAGATTTGCTGGAGTTCA
Organism: Buxus sempervirens; assembly: GCA_947561395.2. Taxonomy (NCBI): domain Eukaryota; kingdom Viridiplantae; phylum Streptophyta; class Magnoliopsida; order Buxales; family Buxaceae; genus Buxus; species Buxus sempervirens. Next base: position 7,131,124 of record OX387182.1, read on the forward strand.
CTTAATTTCAAACATAATATTTAGTCATGATGACCTACACATTTTGTCTCAGGATATGGCAGGTCTCATTAGTAAGATAAACCGCTCATCGATGGGTCCTTTGCCTCCCTGCTACTCCTCTTCCTTGTAAGTCTGAGTGGCCTAAACACTGCCATTTCATTTTTAAGCTTATTAGTCACTATTTTCTTTGCTAAAGGTACATGATTTATCTTACCTATCAAAAAAAAAAAAAAAAAAAACACAAAGATACATGATTTATCTTTGGATGAGATGCTTATTCTAGTTCTTGATATATCCACTATTACCTGAATTCTTCCTCAAGGAGCTGGAGTTTTTGATGACTCAGGCACATTAAGCATTTTAAAACCTCTCTGGCACTTGATGCAAGCTCGCAGAATTGACACTTTCATTCATGTATGACTCTACTATAGGAAATGTTGTTGATTGAATGAATTGAGCTGCTAGCTTGAGAATACCATTGATGAAGCAGGATAAAATATTTTTATAATAGAAATCATAAAGATCGCACTAGTGGCTGGAAAAAGGAGGAAAAAGGTTTAAAGGCAATGTTGGTCATTATCCCAACACCATCTAGAAGACAACTACACTAATCATAGCAAGAGTAGCATCTAAGGTATTCATTTTGAAAATGACCTGTTTTATGATCTGTAAGATTCTTTGTGATGTAAAAATGATTTAGCAAAATTGTAGCTTAAGAAAAAAGAGAGCAAGGGGAACACTAAATTTACCAATTAATGTAGTCAGAAGGATAAGAAGAAGATTTGATTAAAGTTTGATTCAAATGAGATAGATCTTATCTTAGACTAAATCAAAAAATAAAGAAGCACAGAACAGCAAGTAAATCTTTTTCTAGTGCTGGAGAAGCTAATAGATGGCTGCTAAATGCCATCTAATTATTTTTTTCACAGCAAAAAATAATTATTTTGCTGTGAAAATTTTTTCTTTTACACAATGGGGTGGCTGTATTAGCTCTTACTGACCTTTTAAAAGACTCTTAATTCATCTAGAACTTGATGAAAAATTAGAAGTTCTGCTTTTCATAATCCTGTTATATCCTACGAAAGCTAAAGGTACTCCTACTAGAATTTAATAAGTGGCATATATTGCACTAACCTTGACTCTTCTGTTGACTAGGACTACAAAAACTCTCTTTTCCATATGGGAAAAATAAATTTATTACTCATGATTTTTGTTCAAGGATACTGTTCTTTACCTCCTATTTTTATTTTATTTTATTCCTATTCTTCCTAATCTTTCAAATGTACTCTCCATCTACTATATCACATATTGAAACATGGCTTTTCCCCGCCCGCCCAGCCCCCTCCTCTTGGTGGTAGCGCTTGATTATCTAGTTTTTGGAATCTAACTGTTGAGAAAGTATACGGGACTCTAACTAAATGGAGAAGAAGCTATTTGTCAATAAGTTTGTGATTGTATTACGCAAGTTATCTTTGTTTAGTCTCTCTATCTACTTTCTTTCTTTGTTTCTTGCATCAATTAAGGTTGATAATATCACTCAAATGATTCTTAGGGATTTTGTAGTGGCAAGGGAAGGGAGAGAATGTCGTTTGTTTAAATGGGAAATGGTATCTTGGACAATGGAATGTGGGGAGTATGAATTTGGGGAATGTTGTAGCTCAAAATTTCTCTTTTAGGCTAATGGTTGTGAAGGTTTAACATGGACCCAAAGTAGCTTATGGCATATATCAAAAGTAAATACGGCATTAATCATAATGGCTCAGATAACTGTTTGGTGATGATACCTTGATCAAGTTGGTTGAAGTTTTTGTTATATTGACATCTTTTCACCCAAAAGTACTTGTCACAGTATGATATGGGTATGGATGTGGAATTTATGTAAAATCATTTACAGCTGTGTTCAGCTTTCTTTAGTAGATTTTCCCTCCATTCCAAACCAATTGCTGCTCTTCATTATATACTGAATCATCAAGCTTTAAATGCATAGAAATTGTTTTTGTGAGTGGATAGTACCATATTTTGGTAATACTGCACCTAAGTAAGTTTAAGGTATATAGCATATGAGCTGAGTCCCTGTATCCTATCACATGGGGATTAGATGAATCTGAAACAAAAGGAAAAACATGTACGCAACTGGCATTCCTACCCGAGTCCATGCAACATAGGTAGAAGCTTATCCAGCCTTAACTTCTCCTTGCTTCCATTGATTCGAAGGGGCTTAAATTGTTGTTGTAGCATTTGCTTCTAGAAAGATGTTTGGTGGGAAGATTCTTCTGTCTCCCAAATTTCAATTCACTTTTCCATCATACTCCTACATGGTTGCCTTTTTGTTGAGGTTATTTATTTTCTTTTGTTGATCTAATTAGGACTTTGTCCTCCATTTCAGATCCCAAGCTTTTAGATTTGTTTGAATCGCTTCAATATTTGATAGCCCTAAGAAGGTCCCCATCAATTCGTCATATTCAAACCTCTCTGCTCTATCTTCTCTGTATTCTTGTTTGAAAGAAAAGTATTCTTAAATATCCTTCTATTTTTAGCATGGATTTGCTTAGACAATCCATCACTTGTGTATGAAAAGGTCTGGTTTTTTGTTGTTGTTGTTTTATATTTTCTGTTATCATATGCCATGTAATGGTTGGAGGTAATAGCATGCTTTTTAATACACTTCCACATTTTTATCTTTAGAAACCATCATTAATATTGTAAAACATTATTCATGCAGGAAGTCACTTATAAAGGGCATGCTAAGGAAGAACCCAGAGCATCGGCCAAATGTAAACTTGGCTTTTCCTTTTTTTCTTTTTTATTTTCTCTGTTGGTGAACTTTGTCCGTTTCACAAGAATTTTCCATCTTAACAAAACAGGCTTTAACTGTTTGCAGGCATCCGACATTCTTAAGAACCCTTACCTGCAGCCGTATGTTGAACAGTACCGGCCATCCAGTTCTCTTACAGGTTGTTCTCTGGAGAAGCCAATACCCTCTGCATGCCGTGCTCAGAAAAGCATGGCTGAAAGCCAGAACAGTAACAGTTCCTGTAGTGACAAAGATAGTTTGAATTCAGGGGAGAAAAACAATCTGGGGTTGGTGTTCAATTGTGACCATAAGACCACTGACACAGATTTGGCTTCAACTGACGATGGAGTTGACTGTGAGCCATCTCTTACGAGTGATGAACATGGGGCCCACACATCCAGCAGCAAAACAGACGAAATAGAGGAAATGAAGCCTTTTAATGATGAACAGAGAATCAAAGCTGACTCAAAGCAACCAAAAACCATTAAAAATATATTAATGGCTCTAAAAGAAGAGGGAAAAGTTAGAGAAAATTGTTCTCCTGTCAGAGGTAACCGTATAAAGGTTGGAGGTGTATCTAACCAGAAACCTAACTCTGAAGCATCCCACAAGGTCCCGAAACCGAGTGCTGTTACGCCTGGTGTCAAGACTAATGCAGATACACCTAGCGTTGCTCAGACGAAGGCACCTAATGATTCTGTGAAACGGATGGTGCAGGGATCGCATGCCTTGAAACATCAGGTATAATTTGCTCTCTCCCCTTTTTAATTTATCTGGAAAGAAAGTTATAATTACATTGTAGCTTATCTGCAACAGTTGCCCGTATCTGAGTCCGCACCGAAGACTAAAGCCAGATTTGACGGGAATTCCCCATTGCCCTCTGGTCCTGTGAAGCACATTGTAGAAAATGGACTTCCTGCTAAACCAAGGCAAAGACCAGCCCCTAATCTGGTGAGGAGATCTTCATTTCCAGCACAAAGTAAGCCCGTTGGGGTTGAAGTTCCAAACCTAGTAAGGGATGGCATGAAGCTTGGTCAAATCAAGAAACCTCAACAGATTGAAATTGCTCCTGATTCGATAAATGATGGCCTAAAGTATGCACCAACTGAGGTCATACAAGTGTCTGATAAAACTTCACCTGTAGCATCCAAAGATATACAGACAGATAACAGTGATTCAGTATCATCATCGAAGTCAATTCATGTTTTTGAACTTTCTGATGATTCAACTGTATTTGCAACTAATTCAGTGGAACAGAAAAATTCCTCTTTCATGGAACCTGTGGTACCTAGTTACATGGTTGCTTCGTGTCCATGTTCTACGGGATTGGATAAGACTCTAGTTGGAGCATCTGAAGGAAGACAGGTAAATAGTTGCAATTCAGTATCGTCATCAAAGAAAATTCAAAGTTCCGATTCTTGTGATGATGTAGCAGAACCTGTAACTAATTTGGAGGAAGAGAATGATACCTCTTTCTCACATGTGAATCTTCCTCATCATGAGGGACTGACCAACGATGAATGTTCAGAATCTCATTTGCCTAGTTTGTTAGTTGCATCATGTCTAAACTCCACAGTGTCTGATACTATTTCAAGCGAAAGGCATGAGTGTCGTGATAGACCTGTATCATCTATGGTTGACGCCTCTGAGTCCAATGCAGATCTTCAGAAGATTAGTACCAGTAATGATGAAGTGAGTTCAAGTTTGGGTTTGGATTCCTCATTCCGAATCTTTGAACAAGAATATATATGTACAGATGATATCTCTGTAAGCAAGTGTGTTGATAGGCCTGATTTGCCGCCTCAGTCTAAGCTTTCTTCTTCACCAGCTGGCAATGACAAGTTTACTGTGAGGGAACTTCTGTCATCCATAACAGATGTGAAACCTTCAGTTTTGGCAACCCAGAAGAACCTGCATTCAGAGAAGGTTACTAATATGGCAAGTCCAACAATCGAGAAGCCGTCCAGCACCCATCTACCTCCAGCATTTGATGATGTCATCCATGTTATTAGGCATAGCAGTTTTAGAGTTGGGAGTGAGCAGCCATTGATAGAAACTGTGGAGATGGGGGTTCAGAATATGGATGTAGGAAAGCTTTTAAACGTGGTAAGGGAGGAGGTGGATACAAGGAACACAATGCCAGTAGCTTTGAAATCATCAAGCTGCACAGATATCATGAGTTTGAAATCTAACTTTTCCGAGTCTCCTGGTATAAAAGAAGGGGATGTTATAAACTCCATTTCTCCTATACCAAAACTTGCTTCTTCTGAGCCAACAAGATCATGTTCCCCTGATGCCTCCATTCCCAATGTGAAAGAAGAGGAAGCACCAGAAAAGGAAACTTTGGATATAAAATCTTTTAGGCAAAGGTCAGAGGCCTTAGAAGGCTTGTTAGAATTGTCTGCAGAGTTGCTGCAGCAAAATAGGCTGGAAGAGCTTGGAGTTGTTTTGAAGCCTTTTGGAAAGGATAAAGTCTCTCCACGGGAGACAGCAATCTGGTTGGCAAAAAGTCTAAAAGGAATGATGATCGAGGATTCTGGACGCAGTACATGAGAATCGGATCACGACTGTAAGTTTCTCCAATTTGCTGTTCTTTCTCTTCATTTTGTAGCCTAAACCAGGTTATTCATTCCTCAGATTTGTTTGAAATTTCAACTGGAACAAATGTATCTGTCCTCTTTTTCCAGTGTTTTTTTCCCCTAATGTATTCTTTTAATGCAGAGCATGTTGTTGTATATAGTGAGTAAATGAATAAAAAAAAAATCTATATTTGGAAAAGTGTAGTGATATAATACTGTGTATCATTGGTCTTATGAAGCTGAAGAAGCGTTCAAATGACTAGCCAATATATGTTCCAGTTTTCTCAGTTAAATGGTATTTATATTCAGCAAGGTTTTCCTTTCATTTAACATCTGCTTACACCAGCATGCTTCGAGTACTCTAGTACTTTAATTTTCATGTGATGATCAGTTTGCTTGTACTACAAAGGTATAAACCTCACTTTCTATAATTTCCATGTTGCGTTCGTATTTTTGTAACAAGGATGGGTTTTCATATATCCTCCAGTGAAGAGTTTGGAAGTGGCCGGGTTCCTTTTTACATGGCAGTGCTGGTTGCCACACCTATGCATGTGCTTACTGGTGAGTTTCTGAAATACATCACTGTCCTGCCAATGGCCTTCATACTGCGCTACTGCATTTTGCAGAAAATCAAAGTAAAAACAGAATGGGTGACAAGAACCGTGAATACTTGTTCAAAGAAGTCCACTGCTTTTAGAATTGTACATGACTGGACTGGACTGGACTAGACGGACAGGACATGAAGATGATTGCACCTTTGACAAGAAGTTGGATCTTTTGTGTGAATGAACTTGTAGAAAAAATTAGCCCTTTTAGATAATTCTAGCTATCAATTTTCTGTACTTGCTCCTTTGTTACAGCATTCCAGGAATTTGAGTCAGCCTCGAAGATATTCATAGAAGGGGCTTATGTGCTGAACAGTTCCCCGGATGTATGGTAAGACCCTGTGATGACGGTAGGGCATTATGTGATGTTTTATTTGAAGAAAACTAACTGTATCTTCTGTTTGATGTGTTAGAGACATTTCATAGTCTAGCGAATAGGCATTGCACAGGATTGGCCCTTTGTACATTTCCCTCTTCAACTCAGGTATGTGCCACTCCCTTAGTTGAACAAATGTCCTCAAGAAACATGGAAAGTTTCATGACTAAAATTGCTGTCGATACATCGTCAGATTGTCATGAAGGATTGATGGCATGAAATTCAGAGTATAGATAATACACCAGGCGCCATGAACCATGCCCGAAATATAAGAGATTCAGAGCTCGTCCCTAAACGGAGCATCATCAAGATGGCTAGTTGTTGGAAGTTCAGATGGCAATGGGTTCGGCGAAATCCTAACTCTCTATTACAGAATTCAACCTCAATTGAAATCTATTAACCTCAAGCTCAACCTGATAGATTTTTTTTTGGTGAAACTCAACCTGATAGATGCCTATGCCTATGCCTATGCCTATGCCTATGCCTATGCCTATGCCTATGCCTACCCTATTGCCATCTCTAGATAGGAAGGGCTAGTAGAAACAGTTTAGGTGCAGGTTGTTGGATCTAACTCATCTATTTTGTGGGCTAGAAGGTTCTCAAGTTATTTGTAAATTTACAAGATGCATGTTACCTTTGTAAGTACTGGATTTTGAAGTAATCACAATATTAAGTATCGGAGTACAATTGATCAAAGTCACCGTACCTCTGATTAGACTAAGTTAACGTTTACCCAGTTTGTGCCATAACATGGACAATAACTACATGAAAATCATTAGAGAGAGATTGGTCTTTCAATTTCTTCTTTTTTATCTTAAAGAAGAAATGAGTAAAACTCAACATTTCATGTCAAGAATAGCTACAACTAAGCCAAATCTTCCATAACCAAGTTGAACCCACATCAACAAAAGAAATTTTTTTTTCCCCAGTATAATTATTTTAAGAAAACGTCTTATTACAACCAATTGGAGTTGACGACCTAAACTTTGCTCCTCTATTTTAGTTTATTATTCAACCAATCTAAATCTTAAATCAGATCATGCTACTGAAGTCATTCGAGAGCTATAACAAAACTAGTTGATGGTTACAACAAGACCATGAACTTTAAATTAGAGCCAATAAATTATCATTAAAATAAAAAAGAAATGCTAAAACAAATGTCTTATGATAATTTATGTAAACCATAAAATGCACAAATCATAATATGCAATAAGCAGCATTCATTACAAGCTTTATTTTGTTTCCTACACAACTCTGATTTGTCATTAATCAAAATATGTTATGTGAAATATCTTGATAGACCTTATTACAGAAGACTTACCTTATTACAGTAAGCTTATCAAAACATGTTTTGATTGGTAGAAGACAGCAAACTCTTATGCTTCTCTTGATAGTATGAAAAAAGCACCTGAAGGTGAGATGGAATCCTTTAATCAAGCTTGGGGTTATGCCAACCCTTCCCCAAAGGGTTGGCTAGTGGTCAAGGCTTGAAGCCTGGGAGTATGCTCCCTCCAAGGTCTCAGATTCAAAACCTCTCAGGGGCTATCAATTCTTTGGGTTACCCCGAGGGCCCTTGGGGATTAGTTGTGGTGCGCGCAAGCTGGCCGGATACCCCTAAGTTAAAAAAAAAAAAAAAAAAAAAAGAGGAATCCTTTAATCAAGCCTATAAAAAAATGACACTTGACATGTCTTGCCGTTACCAAGTAAAGGATGTGCAGTACCTTAATAGTGTACTCTCTGTGCCAAAAAGCAATAGAAATTCATATTTTCCTTTTTCGTGTCGGCAAAACCCAGAAGAAAGAGAAAGCAGGAACTTTTTGAGGTACCATGTACCAACTGGCTCCGTGCATTAAATATCACATCAAATACACACAGAACCATAGTCTTCAAAGGTAGAAACAACACAAAATATAATGATATATCAAATAGACTGAAGCAAGAATTCAAAGTCCAACATAAACATCCAAAACATTTATTTATTTATACAAATATTTGCAAAACCCAAAACATACACACATTTCACTGTTCTACGCTTTAGCTTTTAATATCTTTCTTTTGTTTCCTCTATAGCAGAACTTTATCTGATTATTTGACTTTCTTTTTACTCCTCTCTTCTTCGTGGATTTATTGTTCACGACAAGGAAGACCCTTAACGGAAGAGAGACAATGTCAGACACAGCTTAATAGGTCCAGTCCTGAGGTAGTCCCTTCTCAGCTGGAGGTTGAATCCTTTCCTGCTTCTTCACAGAAACCCTTTTCATGTTCTGTCCCTGGTGCGTTTTCTGTCCATTATTGACACCTGGCAAAAAAAATATTTTAAACTCAATGATATTTAGAGTTAAGTTAAATACAAACAGCGAATTAATAATAATAAAAACCATGAAATAATCAGTCTTTAGGGGCTTAAGATGATACCAAGGTAGTTAACTAGTTATCATGTTTTGTCTGCAACAAAATCGAACGGGGGAAGAGAGAGAACCCCATCAAGAGTTCTAATAAAGAACCTAACAACAGAAGAAAAATAAGACATTCATTACATACCTTTGTTCCTCCTAGAATCAATGGCGGTCGCAGTGCGAGGTAGAAAAACCCCAGTCCCTCCAGATTCTCTAATCAAACCACCCATAACCTGCCTATTAATCCAACATGGCAAAAAGCGGTTTTGATGGTGGGTTTGTTGCCTCTGCAAAGCCCAAGCACGAGTTTGAGCAAAGTTCTCAACCTGAAAGCAAAAAATTAAAAACTCCATTAAGGCTAAAAAAGGGAAGTCTGAAAAACAAAGTCCCGAAAAGGAAACAAAAAAACCAGGCTCAAGACAGTGAGACACTCCATTCTTTACCTGGGTTTGAGCCGGTTTTATCGGAAGAAACTGGTAAACCGGTCGAGAACCGCCACGATATCCACCATTCCCAGATGCATAAAGCCTGTGGTTTCCGTATCTAACCCCGTAATACCCGGTTCCCGGAGGGACCACCGGACCGGCACGAGTCGGCAGTCCGAACTGCTGCATGCCCCAACAAGATAAAAGAAAACCCAGGTTAAACATCAATGAGCACTGCTCGAGAAGACCAAACAAAGCAGAAATATATAAAAGGACTGGCAAAAACCTCTACATATGGGGCTAAGTTTGGTGGTGGCCTAGCAGAGCTTTGTTCTTTCTTCCTTTCTAGCAAAGCATAAGCAGCAAGCTGTTGAGCAAGGTCGTCCATGTAAGTGCCCTCAGATGGGAATTCCGGTGTGGTTCCGGTGGATACAATATCAGGTAAGATATCAGAAGGAATCCACAGTTCCCCATCGTCCAAGTTTGGAGGACAGTCCGCCATTACTGAACAGGCCGAGAAAGCAGCAAAGTCAGCTGACCAAAATAGAAAAAAGGAAAGCAAAAACGAAAAGAAACGAAAAGACCAAGATGAAGAAAGTACAGACACCTCGAAGCGTCGAAAAACCAGGATTTAAACGTCTCTCTCTCGAACACAGAAGGAGAGCTCTTTAAACGAGAGAGAAAGAGACAGAGAGAGGAGAAACGACGTTACGAGTTTCTCTCTCCGTAAAGAGGGTTGAGAGAAGAGAGAGAGAGCGCGGTTGTCCGTTGTCTCAGCCTCTCAGGTTTTTTACTTTGTTCTGATGCGACGGTAGTCACGTGAGGACTAAAGACCTGCCAATACGAGTAAGGCCGAATTCTTCGCCACTCGTATTCCTCCACTACTCGAACGTTTTGGCGCTTCACCTTCCTGCTTCTTGTTCTTCTCTGTCCTATCACTTTCTTTTAAATGACGATAATGTCCAAGTAGTGGGACACTTAGTAGGGTTTTTGTGCCTTTACGGATACTAATGTCGAAGGTCCTTAAACAAGTCCTCACTAATAGTAGAAACACCTGTAGATTTTGAAGGTAATACTACTATATTTACAAAATTTTTATATAGTTTTATTTTCCTTTCTTTTTTGTTTGTATGTTTGTTCTAATGTGAAAATTGATTTATTAACCCAAAAAAAAAAAAAAAGGAATGGTCATTTTTTAGGAAAAAGAAAAAAAAATCTTTCTAATAGTTGATACATATATTCATCAGTGGTATTTGTGTAACTTTGCTATACGACAAGGTACATTGTATTTATACACATTAACATTTTTATGGTTACCAATTTTAATCTTAGATGTGTCATAACATTTTTGGCATTTCTGTTGTTTTTCCCGTGTGCATACCTGTACTCATTTAACTCCATTTGTTGAAAATCTATGATGAAATTGTCTGTCGCAGGAGGCTATATAGCTCATTAGCTCGTCTGTTGCAAAAGGCTGCAACAGACAACCTTAGTGAGATGCTCAACGAGAAGAATGCGTAGCATCTCATAGTTGCTGTTTTTTATATTTTTTTAATTAAAAAAAAACAGCTGTGAGACGCTGCACGTGGAAACATCTTACTGAAGCGTCATCATTTGTTGTAGCCTCTTACAACTGACAATTTCATTCTCGAAATTCTACCACTATAGATTTTAATTTGGAGTATGCCAAGATATGAATGGGAAAAAGGGGGAATAAATTCTCAAACTAATTAACTACTTAAAATTTGAAATGTTACTATATATAATTCCAATGGTGTTTTGTGTAACTTTTGCTATACGACAAGGTACATTGTAACTTCTCAAACCAATTAATTACTTGAAATTTGAAACGTTATTATGTTAATCATGAGCCTATTCAAGTGTGATGTTGTTGTTTGAAATAAACTTTAGACATAATTAATTCATTTCTAGAAAAAAAAAATGTCAAATTTATGTGCAATGTTTCGTCAAATATTGTTATTATTTCGTGGAAAGTTTTTATTTACATAATTTAATTTTAATGCATGACTTGGGAATTTTTTAATGACCATATGCTTTCTACAAATGCTTCATGTTTATATCATAAGCACCATTTATTTATTTTTATGCCAAATAAAAGAAAAAAAAATTCCAATTAATTGAGCAAAATGAATTTCGCTATAGTTTTTTAATTGAGCTTTCTCTTGGGCCAAATTTCCGTAAATTTACCTCTCAATATTTCGTGGGAGAAAATGGCTCTGTCTAAGAGAAAGCTCAATAAAGAAATGGCTGTCTCCTCGATTTGGGTTCCTCGGTTCACAAGGTTATCGTCCAGCGACTCGTCCTCGATCGGTAATTGGGGAAATCTGCTCTATATTTCCTGTGTTGCCTTCTTCATATGAACAAATTTCCTCACCTGTACCTGCTGCGACAAAGGCATTTAACTCTAACCTTTGAAGTTCATCCCGAAGGTTCAAGAAGAAACGTGGGTATCTGTCTCATCAATCGTGATGGAAAGGTGGTTTAATTTATTATTAACTAGTTTTTTTTTCTTTTTAGTTACCATCCCTTCTTTTATGCTGTTGTTATTGGTTGCTTAAAGTGTTTATATATATATACATTTTTAAATTTTCCAGATTTTTGCTGCTTCAAGACTCGATATCCCTGATGCCTGGCAACTGGCTTAGGTAAATTTTCTAGACCCCTTTGTTAAAGTATATTGGCATTTGATGACGTGGAAGCATTTGATGACGTGGAATTTTTAAATCTGTATTTTTCTAGTTGTCATTATCTAGTTGTCATGGTTTGTTAATAGAGATTTGAATTAACTTTTATCTCCTAGAGATTTGATATGCATATCTTAGAATCTTATCTTTTAGAATCTTATCTCTTAAAGATTTGATATGCATCCCTTAGGATTAACTTGAATTCTGATTTCTCAGATTTGACACGCATCTCTTAGAATCTTATATGCCTTATCTAATTAAGAGATTATCTTTCCAGATTGAAAATTTCGAATCTGGAAAAACAGTTAAGAGAATATTTTATCTGTTCCTTATCTCAGTTGTAACAAAGTTACAACAAGTTAACTGTTTTGTTGAGTGATGTTTCAGGTTATAAATACTGATGTGAGTTTGACAGAAAACTCAACTCCTTGAGCATTAAACAAATTTATCAGAAGTATTTGAAGCTCATCGTTCTTTGGGAGAAGAACTTGAAGCATTCGGGAGAAGGCAAATTATGATTGAAGGGAGTTCAATCATGGAAACATAAGTCGAGGGGGAGCTTTGCTGCACACAGAAGATTGAAGGGAGTTCAATCTTGTCTAAGTCAAGGGGAGCTCGCTGAACAACACACTGAAGAGTCTTCTACACATTGGCGACGAAAAAGAGGGAGTCTTTTGTATGTGTAAGTTCACATTGGTGTATGTAAGATTTTGTTTAACTTTAGTGGATTGTTCATCATCTGGACGTGGTCCCGAGGATTAGGTTAATACCAAACCTCGTTAAAAAGTCTCCTGTGTTCATGTGTTACAATACAGTAGTTTAACACTAACAGATCTAACAATTGGTATCGGAGCGGGTCACTAATTTTATTTTGGTGAGATTTTTGGGAAAAGATCTGTTGTGCAGGAAATGGCTGCTATGAAGGAAGGAGGCTCAGTTTCACGTCCACCACTGTTGGATGGAACAAACTACTCTTATTGGAAAGCTAGAATGAAAGCCTTCATTAAAGCTATTGATAAATGGGCTTGGCGTGCAATATTGACTGAATGGACTCCTCCCACCATAACTGATGATGAAAGGAATGTCATCCCCAAACCAGAGGAAACATGGACTGTTGCAGAAGATCGGTTGGCGAATGAAAATTCAAAAGCACTGAATGCTATTTTCAATGGAGTTGATGCAAATCAATTCAAGTTAATTTCTACATGTGAATCTGCTAAGAAGGCATGGGATGTCTTACAGACTGCTCATGAAGGCACCAATGCTGTCAAGCAATCAAAGCTTCAGATGTTGGCTTCTAGATTTGAAGATCTGAGGATGCATGAGGATGAACAGATTGCTGATTTCAACTCTAAGCTATGTGATATAGCCAATGAAGCCTTTCTTCTTGGAGAAAAGTATTCTGACTCGAAACTTGTAAGAAAAACTCTAAGGTCATTACCTGAGAGATTTTCATATAAAGTCACTGCCATTGAGGAAGCTCATGATGTAAGTAACATGAGGTTGGATGAGCTGATGGGGTCTTTACAAACTTTCGAGATGAACCTAAAGCAAAGAAAGAAGGAAAAAAGCATTGCCTTCCAAGCTGAATTGAATTCCCAAACCAAAGAAGGTGAGTCTGACGACACTGATAAATTGAATGATTCCCTTGCTTTACTAACAAAAAATCTTGGAAAGTTTTTGAGAAAAATGAATAGGAGGGATTCATCTACCAGATCTGGCAGATTCAATAGTGCTTGTAAAACCAAGTCAGATGCTCATCCTACTGAAGAGAAGAAGAAAAACAAAGAAATACAATGCCGTGAGTGTGAGGGTTTTGGACATATTCAGTCTAAATGTGCAAATACCCTAAAGAAGAAAGGGAAGTCATTGAACATCAACTGGAGTGACGCTGAATCTGATGATAGTCAAGAAGATGATGACCACATCAGTAATCACATTGCATTCACAACCAGAGAGCAAGAACAACTTGCTGTTCACAAAGGAAAAATGGTAGTTTCTGATTCTAGCAGCGATGATGATGATGATTTGAGTACTGAAACCATTCAGGAAATGTACAAGAAAATGTATGAGAAGTGGATCTGGGTTTGTGAAATGAACAAATCCTTGGAAGCTTAAGTTGTCGAACTCCTTAAAGAAAAGGAGAGCTTGAAAAAGACTGCAATCAACCTTGAAGATCTTCTTGATAAAAAGGAGCAGAAAGTGCAGGACCTCAGAATTGAGTTAGAAAGAACTCAAAAGAATATTCAGATGCTAAACTCAAGTACTGGGAAACTCAATCATGTATTGTCTCTTGGAAAGGTTCATGGTGATCATCATGGAATTGGCTTTACGGGGGAGAACTCTTCCTCAAAAATGACCTTTGTGAGGTCATCTTCAACATCAGAACCACACATGATGTTTGGTAAGAAAACTAAACCCTCATATCAACCAAAGAAATTTGTTCCTATTTGTCATTTTTGTAGCTTGCCTGGCCATATTCGTCCTAGATGCTTCAAATACTTGAATGCTATTAGGAAAGGAATGAGTGTTAACATTTCAGGAAGGCTATCCAAAAGGAATGATTATCAATCTGCTGGTATTAAAAAGGTTTGGGTAAGAAAGTCAAATCTCGAATGCTTTGTTTCTTATACTTCTTTGACTTGTGCTACTGACTCATGGTATTTTGATAGTGGCTGTTCTAGGCATATGACAGGGAACAAAGACATTCTTGCAGATTATCAAAGTACTTTGTTAGGACAAGTTACTTTTGGTGATGGTGTCAAAGGAAGAGTTCTTGGCAAAGGAAACTTGGATATAGAAGGATTTCCTAGGCTAAAGAACATACTTCATGTGGAAGGACTAAAGGCTAACTTAATAAGCATCAGCCAACTGTGTGATCATAACTTGTTTGTTCGGTTCACAAAGAACAAATGCTATGTTGTTAATGAGGCTGAAACATGTGTTCTAAAGGGTTACAGATCTGCTGATAATTGTTATATCTTATCACAACCACACACTTGTCATAAACTTTCACTAGATAAAACTGAATTATGGCATGAAAAACTTGGACATTTGAACTACAAAAATCTGATCAAGATTGTAAATACAGGTATTGTTCGAGGAGTACCAAAGTTGGATCACAAACAGGTTGGAATATGTGGACCATGTCAGATTGGTAAACAATAGAAATCTGTTCATAAATCATTACAACAGGTGTCTACAGCAAGGATACTTGAGTTACTTGAAAAACACAGTTTAGACTCTAAATCACCTAGAGGGGGGTGAATAGGTGAAACCGATTGCGGAATAAAAAAATCAATCAATTAAAAACACGTTCTTAATTAATTGGCATGCACAAGTCTGAACACATATCAATTCATCACACACAATTGCAAAATAAGTAAGAGACAACACAAGCAATTTGGTGACGAAGGGAAAACTCTAAGAGAACTCTCAAAGAGAAAAACCCTCCGGGCTACGAGGTGCCACCTCTGGAAATCACTATAAGAAGAAGACTTACAATAGTGGTTCAGACGACCCAACAATGACTCTGACTCACAATGTAAATATCTGAAGAACTCTTCAGATTTGCATCCTTGCAACGATTCAGAACTTTGAATATCTCCTTAGTGAGGTGCCGAACGAACTCGCTCAGCAACCGTAGGAACTCCCACAAGCAAACTCTTCAACCCGAAACTCCAAGGTAGAAAAGAAAAGAAGAAGACTGGTTTTGATGGCTCAAAGAAGAAGAGAAAAGAGGAAGAAGGTCTCTCTCACTTGCACACGTTTTAGGGTTCTCAAAAATGTATTGGGTAACCCTCACAATAGGCTAGACACTCCTTAAATAGGTTAGGAGAAGGAAGGGAACGAAAAGGAAACAAATCAGAAAAGATCGGATTTCTATAAAAGAAGTTTGTTTATGAACGTTCGAACGCTCAGCGAACGCGGCTCGAACGTTCGATAAAACAACTCACTTTTCTTCTTCTTGTTCGAACGACCAGCGAACGTTCAGCGAACGTTACTCTCTGTTGTCTCTGTGGAACACCAACGGTCGAACGTTCAACGAACGTGAGGCGAACGCTGCTCTTTGGATTCTCTGTGGAACACCAACGGTCGAACGTTCAGCGAACGTGAGGCGAACGTGAGGCGAACGCTGCTCTCGGGTTTCTTTGTGTGTCGTCACCGGTCGAACGTTCAGCGAACGCTGCTCTCGGGTTTCTCTGTGTGTCGTCACCGATCGAACGTTCAGCGAACGCTCAGCTCATGCTGCTCTCGGGTTTCTCTGTATGTCGTCACCGGTCGAACGTTCAGCGAACGTTGGTCGTAACAATTTCAATTTGACTCCGATCAAAACCCTGTTTGAACCGCAATACCTCTAACCTATCCCAAATACATTGGCAATATTTTTAAGACCTTTTTGACTCGGAATACAGCCAAAACAAAATAAACCTTACATACTTAACATGGATCTTATGGGTCCAATGCAGGTAGTAAGTATATCCGAAAAAAGGTATGTGTTTGTTTGTGTTGATGACTGGTCTAGGTTCACTTGGGTTGACTTTATTAGAGAAAAATCAGATACCTTTCAAGTGTTTAAAATCCTGTGTATTAAACTTCAAAATGAGAAGTGTTGCAATATTGGAAAAATAGTGAGGATAAGAAGTGATCATGGAAGAGAATTTGATAACACTGTTTTTGTTGATTTCTGCACTAATCTTGGATTAGCTCATGAATTTTCAGCTCCTAAAACACCCCAACAAAACGGGGTTGTTGAGAGGAAAAATAGGACTCTTCAAGAAATGGCTCGCGTTATGCTAAATTCAAAAAGAATGCCTATAAGACTTTGGGCAGAAGCTGTTAACACAGCTTGCTACATTGTTAATAGAGTCTATCTTAGGCCTGGTACTATCAAAACTCCCTATGAGATTTGGAAAGGCAAGAAACCCAATCTCAGCTATTTTCATGTGTTTGGCTGCACTTGTTATATTCTAAATGATCGTGAACGTCTGGGCAAATTTGATGCCAAAAGTGATAAGGCAATATTTCTGGGTTATTCCACAAACAGTAGAGCCTACAGAGTTTATAACATGAGAACTCATACTATTATGGAATCTATTAATATTGTGGTTGATGATTGTAAAGAATTTGCAGATCATTCTAAGGAGGATGTTATAACAAGTCTCTTGAAGGAAGCTGAAGTTTCTAGAAGGTAGGAAGAAGTTATTCCTCATGAAACTTCTGATACAGAAGTTACTGTTGCAACTGATGTAGCAACAGACACTGCAACAAGCCAACTAATCTCTCGAATTCAGAAGAATCATCCTGTAGACTCAATCATTGGAGGTCTTGATGATGGGATTCGTACAAGAGGTCGACCAAAGGTAAACTACCAAGACATGATCAGGTATGTTTGTTATACATCATCTCGTGAACCTAAAAGTGTTAAAGAAGCCCTTCTAGATGATTTCTAGATTAATGCTATGCAAGAAGAACTGGAACAATTTGTAAAAATGATGTTTGGTGGGAGAACTAAATTATTTTTGATTTCCAAATCAAGCTCTTGATGCAATAAAGTTTGAATCCTTGAGGAAGACCTGAGGTTTGTGCATGATGTAAATACTCAGAATAGGATCAGATTTCAGATTGACAATGTTTCATATTTCCAATAGTTAATTTTTAATTCTCTAAATCTGAATTTTTGAGTTTTGATATATATTGATCTTGATTTTCAAGCCAATCAAATAGTGCACAACAGCATATATTTTTTCTGATCTAAATGTTTAAGTAAAGTACAACTTGTGATCAGTACATCTTGAACAACATCTGGATTTGATTTCTTGGTACAAAAATTGTAAATTCGGAAAAAGCTACCTACATTTTGTGTGAAGCTATCCTTGAGTAATCTGGGCCTATGTATCACAAATATGTAGAGGAAGATCTACCATGAGAAAAAAGCTGCCTTAGTGTCAGAGTGAAAGCTACCGGGAAAAAAAAAAAAGATGAAGAAAAGAAGAAGAAAAAGAAAAAGAAAAAGGGGGCCAGTATTGAATTCTCATGTTTGTTTCACCATGTCTTGCTTTCCACAGTTGGAAATATCAAGAAGATCAGACACAGAAAGATTTTTGCTGTTCACACACACACTATTGGTTTCAATTTCTGCTCAGTATATCTCAATGTCAGTATACTTCAGTTATAGTCTTAAGTGTTGACTTTTGGGAAGTTGAAGTATTGATTGTTCTGACATTATGATCTCGTTTTTAGTGTGTTACAGCATGTGCTTTGTTGTCTTCACTCTTATTTTGTCAGTTATTTCTAACTACCTTTTGAACTGGCTTGGTCTTTTATTATATCCAAGGTTTTTGAGTGTTGCACTTGCTTCTTATTGGGCTGTCTTTCTTGAGCACTATCGTCTTCCTCAATCCTAACCCCTGTTTTGTGCAAGTTTGTTCTCTTGAAGCATGGTGACTTGATAGTGTGCTACTCATGATTCAGCAACCAAATTTGCTGCTCCAGAGATTGCCGTTCCTCCAGCATCTGAGTTTGTTGTTGCTCCAACTTCTTCATCTTCCCAGCTTGGTAGATTTCTTCAGCATGAATTGTGTATGTGTTTTTAGTTGTCTTTGGCATTTTGTGTGCCAAAATAGGGGGAGAAAATGACACACAGAACTGTAAAATGACACACAGAACTGTTTTGTTTAGACAGTTTAAAAATTCTAAAAATTCTGCTGTTTGTTATTTTGTCCACAAATGCCAAAGGGGGAGATTGTTAAAGTATATTGGCATTTGATGACGTGGAAGCATTTGATGACATGGAATTTTTAAATCTGTATTTTTCTAGTTGTCATTATCTAGTTGTCATGGTTTGTTAATAGAGATTTGAATTAACTTTTATCTCCTAGAGATTTGATATGCATCTCTTAGAATCTTATCTTTTAGAATCTTATCTCTTAAAGATTTGATATGCATCCCTTAGGATTAACTTGAATTTTGATTTCTCAGATTTGACATGCATCTCTTAGAATCTTATATGCTTTATCTAATTAAGAGATTATCTTTCCAGATTGAAAATTTCGAATCTGGAAAAACAGTTAAGAGAATATCTTATCTGTTCCTTATCTCAGTTGTAACAAAGTTACAACAAGTTAACTATTTTGTTGAGTGATGTTTCAGGTTATAAATACTGATGTGAGTTTGACAGAAAACTCAACTCCTTGAGCATTAAACAAATTTATCAGAAGTATTTGAAGCTCATCGTTCTTCGGGAGAAGAACTTGAAGCCTTCGGGAGAAGGCAAATTATGATTGAAGGGAGTTCAATCATGGATGCATAAGTCGAGGGGGAGCCTTGCTGCACACAGAAGATTGAAGGGAGTTCAATCTTGTCTAAGTCGAGGGGAGCTCGCTGAACAACACACTGAAGAGTCTTCTACACATTGGCGACGAAAAAGAGGGAGTCTTTTGTATGTGTAAGTCCACATTGGTGTATGTAAGATTTTGTTTAACTTTAGTGGATTGTTCATCATCTGGACGTGGTCCTGAGGATTAGGTTAATACCGAACCTCGTTAAAAAGTCTCCTGTGTTCATGTGTTACAATACAGTAGTTTAACACTAACAGATCTAACACCCTTGTTAGATTCGATGACTTGTTTATCATTATTATTTTTTCAATTTTGGTCATGGATTTAGTTTTTGTGGAATCTATTGATTGCTTATGGTTTGATTATCTTTACTGGAATTAGGGAAAATTTCTTGCTTTACTGTATTTTACGGCCGATTAACATTTAATCACTGTGGATCCTTTGTCAAAAACCAGAATTTCAGTCAGATTATGTGCCTTCAGATAATTGCTGACAGCATATACAGGCAGTAGTTAAAGAATTCCATAGATTTGAAATAGAAATGCAGCTAATAAATGGTCTGCTATTGGTTCAAATGTGATTGTCAGTTATACTGGTTCCCTCTTAGTTGTAGAAGATCTATTATATACGAAAAACTAACTTATGTTATGTAAGGTGGCATTTATGAGGGTAAAGATTCAAGAAACACAGCCATCCGAGAATTGAGGGAAGAAATGGGAGTTACATCATCAGAATTCAGAAGTTCTTGCAGAGGTTTGACTCTATTGTGATTTTATATTTGTGAGTATATAATTGCTGTCATTAATGTTGTGCATTTACATGTATAGTAAATGCATTTTTAGTAGTCTCAAAAAGAGGAATTTCAGAAATAAGAAATAGAAAATATAAAATAAATAATGGATGGAAAAGAGACCAAAATGTGAAATTTTTGGAAAACAGGAAACAAGATATCACAGAATGTAAAAACATTCACGTGAAGGATGGAAAGTCGGGGATTTTGGATACAAAAAGAGGGATTTCAGAAAATAATCTTTTCATGGTTGTTACCAAAAAAAAAAATAAAAAAATAATATATATATATATACACTGACTTTTACTCTTGAAGTTTGAAAGGCAACCCAGAGAACCAGAGAAAAACCTCTAAACAAAGAGACTGATTCTGTTCTAATGATCAAGAAGTGTTTGAGTGAAAATGGGCAATGAAGTAACAACTCAATAATTCGGTGGCTTGCAGATCCAGCGCCTTAATGTCGTCTCCTTTTCTTCCTGGCTCTCTTCCAGTACACTAACATTTCGTTTTCTGTTTTATTGAATTTGCTTAATTTAATAGATAAGCACTGAATATTGTTTGCTATTTTAATTAGAAATTTTGGAAGTTCAAATAAACAACAATAAACATCAGTCCGTGTAGCATTACAACTGCAAGTATAATCTTTTTGTTGTGCTCTATAAATAAAAGTGTATGCATCATGTACAACTAAATTTCAAACTTTCACTTCAGAGTTTATTGGTTGTGCTTTGCTTATCAACTGAATGATTTTAAATCGTTGATCAAGACTTCATTAACCATTCCATGTGTGGGCAAATGTCTATGTCCCTCTAATAGCTGGCTGACTTTTCTTTTGAACTTTCATCTTAGTGAGTTTGTATTCCTATCCATCACATATTTTTAGATATCTAAACACAAGACTTTTTATTAAAAAAAACACTAGACTTTTTATTACATTACCCATTGGATCTTCACTTTAATATTTGATTTATGGTTTTGAAATGTTGGTATGGATAATGGTTGAGATTAGTCAATCACTTGCTTAAAATTCTCTTGTACTTAATATACATTATTAATGATTATACATCCAAGACTGTAGTGTTAATTTGTATGATGTAGGCCTAAGAGGTGTCCCCCCTAAATTGACAGAGCGTACAACTAAACTATACTGCTCATTGGCCATATTATCACTTTTCTGACTGGAAAATCCTCTTTGAACATGTGATTACATGATTAAGTTCTTGTTAGGTCAAATATTCTTAATATCTATTCATGGTACTTTTTATCTGAGATTTTCTGTCATCACTTGCTGATTGTTGTAGGCTGGTGATTTGATCTGGATGATTACGCATCTGGAACTGGTAGTATTAATTTGTATAATTTAGCTCTAAGATGCTGTACAACTAAACTATACAAGTCATTTGCCGTAATATCACTTAACGGAAATCCACTTTAAACATGAAAATCTACTATTTAGGATCTGCATCAATACATATTCAAAGGAAAAAAGCAAGAAATTGAATCAGATGACTTTGGATATATAACTATGTGATTGTTATATGATCTTAAATCTGAGAAGTGGTTGATTCATTTGTCCCAGTTAGAAATTTGATATATAATTCAAGCACCAGAGGTTGGCTTAACCCAGTTAGTCGTGATAGTCTATTTCTTTTTACGTCTTGAAGCTGCTCCACTTTTCTTGATGTCTAAGATATTGTATTGGTAATGTATCATTCCATCATAACTAGGAATGGAAGGTCTTGAAGGAGATCTCATAGAAGGTCATTGAACCTTTGCCTCTTCCTCCATCAAGCAGATAATATTTAAGTAGCCATTGGTCACTGATAGGGGAGAGAGAGTATTGTGATTGCCATAATGATTTATCAGACATTTCTTGGAGAAATGTCATTTTGTTGAATCAATTGCTTGTGCATGCATATATACATATTTACATGTGCATGTGTGTAGTTGCATGTATGTTTTTCTTGAGGTTGGCATGTCTTTTTTACATGTCAGAATGGGTTAATATGAGTTATGTTGCTGACATTAAATAGCCGGATAAGGCACCATTGTTTTGAAGTTGGCCATCTAATATGTGGCTCTCTGGTTCGGATTTTAGAATTGGATTATATCTTGAAATAGATTTTATAATCTGAGAGCCTGAGACAGTTGATAATTGTGAGGCTAATTATAAAAATAATTTTAGTATCCCTACATTTATGAGCAGCCTTGAGTCTTATTTTGGGATTAGATAATGTGTCTCACCAGTCACCACTGTCTGCTGCCAGGCATCACTACAACCATTTACCTCCTACCTCAACTAATCATCTCCTTCACCCACAGCCTACCTACACTAATCACCATCGCAGAGCTTCATATTTTATCAAATCCTAAGAGTCGAAATTATCCAAACAACATTCTGATTTCTAGAAATCAGTAAACAAATCTGTTTCTCGTGATCCAGAATCAAAATCAAAATCCAATTGAGAGAATCCTCAACTAGCACCCCCTGAATATTCATCTTCAGCACTGTCACATTCATATTTAAGTTACCAAACAGGTGGCTAATGAATCATTTGTTCTGAAATTTTATAAGCTGAATGTTTGCCAGTTGTATTTCAAATGAATTTATTGTTCCATCTCATGTCAAATGGTAATTGGTCAAGAAACATTTAGCTAGTAAAATCATAAGAAATTTGAATTGAGTCGGGAATTTGATTACACAACCACAGGGATATTAAAATATTTGGGTTATGAGAGCATCTATTTAATCTATGCTAACTAATCTGGAAAAACATATTCCAAATCCATCAGCTGATAATGTTGTTACCATACTTAATTTTGTCGAATTCATCAATTGATAATGTTGTTACCATAATTAATTTTGTTCTAATTGTAGTCTTGGTTATCCTAGTTTCTTATATTTTTTTCCTGTTTTATTATTTAGTATTTATCCTTTAGATTATTTAAATTGAATGGTTCTTGGTTTATATTTCACCTGCTTAATTCGCAATTCCATTTTTGTTTCATTTTATGTGATAAAGTTTAAAATTTTTCAACAAAGGGGTTTCTTCTTAGATTCACTAGCAATGATGAGGAGATAAATCTATTGGGTGATGGGACTGAAAAGGCAGAGTTTGGGAAATGGTCATGGATGTCACCAGGATAAGTCGTGGAGCATGTGAGTTAACTTTATTGCCTTCCACTCTATCATTGCCATAAAAGGAGAGGAACCTGATGTTAAGGCTTGTTATCTAATTATAGTGTTTCTTTTATTTAAACAGGCAGTAGATTTCAAGAAGCCTGTTTATGAACAAGTCATGAAGATTTTTGGCCCTATCATTGGTTGGACTCTGAAGTACTAGACTGTTTTCAATAAAGTAGTCACAGTCGTCTGATTATGTTTGCCAATTTCTTCAAGATTAGCTTTGTGTTGTATCTTGAACATTATCTTGCATTTTGATGGATCGAAATCAATCTTATGTTTCGCCTTGTAGGCTATGCACATTTTTGTTAAAATTATGCAATAAAACACGCAGCTTCCTTGTTGGAAAGGTAATTTGCTCTCCATTTGTTGTTGGTTGAGATACACAAGGATTTGTTCCTTAAAACATCATTCGACGTGAAGTCTCATGCCATTCATTTGGAGTTATTTATATAATAAGAAACAGTTCCTTTAGATTTTGATAAACCCTCTTGGAAGCATGGTTAGATGACATAAGATAGTAGAATTTCATTAACAAATGATGATTGGTAACCATTCCCGCTATGAGCTATGACCGTACTGGGTGTTGCTAACCTGTTTTTGGTTGTACCAGCCACGATTTAAAACCATGTTATGTTTTACCATCATTCAATCATGGGGTACGGCATACACAGTTCTGAAAAACTAGGGACTACTAGAAGCACCAGTTCTGAAGTAGTATCCTCTCAAGAATCAATATATTTGTTATGCTGAAATTTAATTTGCAACTGATTAAACATGACACCATCTACATTCTGCAGCTAAGGGGCATTGGATGAGAATACCCAAAAGAATTAAACAAGTACATCATTCATTGATTAATCTTTCCAGAAGTTCAGAAGTATCATCAGCAATCATCCACAAGTTCAAAAGTATCATCAGTCTTGTAGACCAAGTAAGAGTCCATGCCTGTGTAACTTGATGCCAATGCCTTCCCAGCTGAGGTCGGTTGAGAGAAAGCCAAGTCAGAGGGTTGCAGGACCAAACCCATGCAGAAACTCCTCCTGTATGAAAGAGGTGCAAAAAATGGACCAATGAAGGCACTGAGGTTAAATCAAAATCAGTGAGTAAACTTCCCAGATCCAAACAAGACACTCAAGCAAGAATCTTTTAAGAGGAATAAGTGTCAAGTCAAAAGCAATAGTTGAAGCTTAAAACCCTATCAGAGCAAATGGGTTCCAGTACTGCTCCCATAAGCACAATTTAAATGTTGGAGAGGGTAATGGTATGTACCCGCTGGTAGTATTGGTAGTGGCTGAAACTGATACCATTAAATACCTGTAAATACCAGTACTTAATGTAAATACTGGCCCTGGCTGGTACTGGTATGATCTGAGTATTTAAAGTCCGGCTGCTATGTGCTCCAAAAACCAAATGAGCAATGTCACTGGAAAACCAACCAGATCAGCTGTTTTGAATTAAAAGCCTGTGTATACAAGTTTCCACTGAAGAACAGAGGATGTCAAACTCCATTAATGGAACCAGGCATGAATGGAGGACAGAGCATATACACTGCTTACTTCAGATAGAACTTCATTAACGCATGGGCTTTCTCCTATTGATTACATTACCAGGCCAATGCTTCAGTTTGTTTCTAGATGCAATACAGCTTTATAATATGCCTCAACCAGCAAATTTATTCTTCTATACATTAAGAGACTCCATCAATAGAAATTTGATCAAAGTCTAGAGAAATGAAATAGAGGTAATGATCAATGAGATAAAGAATTCTTTGGATTTACCTTGCTGCATCCAGTAAATGGCTGGCTATGCGTTTCCTTCTGTTAGATGGTGCAACCCAAATGGCTCTAATACCACAAGGAGCAGGCACAGCTTCTTTCTCGCAGAATGTTGCTCCATCAAGGTCTTTCTCTGCCATCTCAGAACTATTAACAGAAGGGACTCTTCTGGTGATTTCCCTCTGAAAATTGACCTCTCCAAATCGGAGTACATTTGAATTGGATTTCATTTCCTTCACATTCTTACCACCAGATCTTCTTGGAGCCACTGAACTTGAAATAATTCTGTAGGCAGCTTTTATTGGTTCTGCAATTAAACAGCCAGCAATCCTCTGAGATGAAACAAATAGATAAACCTGCAAATAATATTGATGGCCTTGTGCATGAATATAAAATAAAAATTTCAACAAGACTACAAAGTCACCAATAAAGATAAATGGCATTCACCTTACAAAGCTTATGAATAAGCCCTCCACTTCCAAGCTCCATCTCCATCCTCACTACAACCTCCTGAACCTGCTAATACAAAAGTAACCCAAATGGATATCCAAATTTGACTTGAAAAATCTGTCTTCCCACTAGCATACTGATAGGAGGAACATGGAAAGAAAACTTTAGCTCTAGAATCCGAGAATGAGAAAAGTTCAAACCTTGTTTTGATGAGCAGGCGAATCTCCATCTAGCACCAAAATGATGCGGCTTCCCGCTGTTGAAGGAACATCAACAATCCTTTCATTGCGCCAACCCTATGAATTAAGGATAGGACGTAGTAAGACTAAAGAAATAGGCACCAAAATGTAGAGAAATAATGAATAGAGATACCTTGAATGGGATTCCATGAGTGTAATTCTTGTGGAGTGCCTTGTGTACCTTCTCATCTTCTTCGTCTCCCCGAGCATACTTAAACTCACAGGTTGAGCAAGTATGGAGGAGAAAATCAGATTGCCCCAAATCCAGATGGAACTGAGCATAATTTCGCTTCTTGTTCAGAATTCTGCTTGAGATAGGGACTTGATTTGATGGGAAATCAACTGAATTCAAAACTTGTGTTGTTTCACCCATCCTCCTACCATCCGCATCATTGTTGCTGCACAGAAAACTCAAAAAGTGAATGCAAAATCCTGATAGAATGTTTCTTTTCCTAGAAAGAGAAACATTATGATACCGTTCTTTCTAGCTTTCAGAACAAACTATGTATTAACGAGAAAATTAATTTCAAGAAACATGTAGATCGAACAATACTTTAGAACATTAGCACCAGCAGAAACCTGAATCTCGTCGTCTCTAGATATTATGCAGTATGATCAAGTTTCTACTTTCTAGTTTCGAGAGCAAAAACTTTTCTGGGTAGGAGGGTTTACAACCAGCAAAAGCCAAAAAAGAGAGAAAAAACGACAAGCTCATGATCTCATTTTTCGAAATCTGAGTCTTCGTAGATCAAGGAATGAAAGAAACAGCCGAACTCCTATTTCAGCTCGGGATTGAATATCTGATTCAAAAAGAGACAGACTATAGTAAATCAATTTATTTAAGAGGGTATTACAATATCGGTTGAAATTGAAGAACCCTAATCCTGGATTATTCTGAAACGAAGTCCAGATTCAATCAAATCTTATAAAAAAAAGGGAAAAAAGAACATTGAAACCAATCTGAGCAACGAACATTGCCTACGTATAGCAAATCATGAGCAGAATTATAGTTATTTATAAGACCTTGGTCCCCTGAATGAGAATTAATATAAATCATACTTGTACGAAGGATCAGCATTTTCAGCTCTGCGCTTATAGGTAATCCGAATCTGGGACTTCTCCTTCTGAAAGAAGGATGCGTCTTCGTTCCGATCGAAAAGCTGAGATGATTCTGGAGTTTTGGGTGTACAAGGCTTGAAGAATGTACTGATCTTGACCTGCATATCCTTATTCTCGGGTGATGTTAGAAGAGCAGCTTTGGTTCGAGTTTCTCCACGATTCCTTCGAGTCTCCGTTCTCTCTTCTTTTCTGAATTTCTGGTACTTCCAAAATTTCCCGCAATGATGAAAAACATTTCCCTCCAAGCGCAAACCCCAGAAGTAAATAGAGTATTAAAGATGTTCCCTGTACTTAAGCCTCTTTCAATCATACCTACACAACAAATGTTGGTTTCAAATTACCCCTTCCATCTAAGATGAATATACTGAGTTTGTATCAGACAGAGGTCACACTGATGGCTAGATCAGGTCTCCATTTGCTATTCTCATGGATAATTTCATTATTAATAATTAGGACTCTCATCCCCTGCAACGCACGCTGTACACACCCCCTCACATTCAGTGGGGAGCCTCACCAAACATAAACATTTGAGACCCCACCATTCATTTGGGGGGCCCCACACCATTCATGTGTGGGGATGTCTATATCGTACGCTGTAGACGATGCCCATTGCAATAATTAAGTTCTGTCATGCCAACAAAATTTTTCTTGACAATTAAGATTTGCCGTGCTAAGAAATTTAGCTTGTGCCAATGAAATTTCATCGACTTGAAGCAGCATATGTTCCTCTCTCTTTTTTCTTTCTTCCTCCTTTTTTTCCCTTCTAAACAGTGAAAGACGAGGGGAGGGGGAAGGTATATATAGATGTAAAGAATTTATAAAAATAATATAATACTATTAAGGTGACATTATTACATTCCTAATAATATAATTATTATTATAAAGATTTTAATATTTCTTTATAGTTATTAATAATAGTATATCACTATCATTCTTTAATAAAAAATTTTTAACTTTTATATTTTTTGGATTTATTTAATTTATTGAACTTTTTGTACAGAAGAAAAAATATTGTGGCACGAACGGTGTGCCGGCAAAATTTCAATGAAATAACATATGAGGCCTGCATCGAAATGCCACTGAAACCGACACAGCGAATCTTCTTCATGAACAAGATCACATCTCTCATAACAAGCTTCTGCACATGCCTATAGGGCAAGTTGATTCTATCTCACTCAATGCACTTTGGGGTATGATAATGGTTTGGTTTTGAGAAAAGCCGAAACCAAACCAAAACTGAATTTTAAAAAAGTCTAAAAAAATGATAATCGCCGGCAATTACCTTACAAGGGAATTATTGGAAGAAACTGCTTTTAAAACAGTAAAACGACACTTGTCTTCAGTTATGTTAAAACAGTATCATTATTTTTCAATTATCTGATGATTGAATCTGAATTATGTTTTAAAGTATCATATAAAACCAAATTTCCTTCTCGCCCCCTCTTTTCATGTCTGTTTAAGAAAAATTTCTTGGTTGGAAGTTGGAGCTATTGCTTGGAGCATTCTCCATTACTTTTATATCTGTTTCTGCAAGGCCTGTTGACTGTTGATCAGGAATGTAGCAGAGTAGAATATCTCCGTTATCACAAATAATAGTAGGAAGAAATTCATGGCTAGATTGAATCTCTTTCTTTATTTCCGAGAGTGTCAAATTAAGCCTATATTATGTAAGTCTTCATTGCCTGCCGCTGCAAGGTCACCATAGAGCAGTGCGGTACTGGAATGACTTTTCTGCTGAAAATTAGTGTCATGCAAATTAGCTTTCTTCACGACAGATTGAAATTGGTCACGACAAATGATCAGGGGCGACTCACAGATTGCTTTCAACTTTCGGAGCGATGGTTACCACAGGCAAGCTGTGGTTCTTCTTGTCTGCGTCGCTGCTGTTCTTGGCAAGAACCTGTCTCTCCATTGGGGACACCATTGTTTTTGGCCAAGCTCTCTATCCCCACCAGACCCTGATATCTAAACGTGGAGTTTTTGATCTGGGTTTCTTCACGCGAGGTAATTCCCCCAACTTCTACGTAGGCATCTGTTACAAATACTTCCGAGATCGAATTGTAGTTTGGGTAGCCAATAGAGATAGATCTCTCACTAATCCATCTTCTTCTCGCCTAATCCTCTCTGAAGATGGTAATCTAATTCTCATGGAGTCAGAAATTCCAGTTTGGTCAACTAAGAGGCTGTTTGGTAACGTTTTTTTTAAAAACTAGAAACAGTTTCAACTGTTTCTGGGTTTTTGAAAACAGGTGACAAGAATCCCGTTTGGTAACAATCACTATTTTTTGGGTTTTTGAAAACAGAAGACAAGAAACCTGTTTGGTAACAATTGATAAAAAAACGATTCAAGTTTTCAAAATCAACAAATATGCATTGCTATACAACCTGCAAGCCCACTGAACTAAAACAAATTTGATATGAAAAAAAAAAAAGGAAATCAAAATTTCATAACTTAAATTGTAAAAGATAAATCCCATCAACTTCTTCCTTAATTATATTCTAAGCAACAATAAGGGATTGAATTAAATTGTTTTAAAATAAGGGATTGAATTAAATTGTTTTTTTAAAATCAAGATTCCTTACGTGCGCAGCGTGCTGCAGCAGAACTGCTCCCGAACCGACGTGTCTTGAAGATTCCTAATGAATTCCCAATACTCAACACTTCCTCGCTGCCGATCGTAGATGTCGTACCCTCCTTCTTCCATCCCTCTTAAGAGTTAAGACCTGGCCGTCTAGAAGCTAAAAAGGAAAGACGAAAGAGAAGATTAATTGGCCTCGTTTTTACACACTTCTCATAATTTCTCAGGGGTCCTGTCTTTGACGAACTTTATGTTCCCGGTCGGAATCCCGTCCGGACACGATGGCAAGAGAAGACAAAAAGGAAGCCAGGATGTAGTTAATGGAGTGGGAAAGGTAATTGTCGCAGTTAGAGCGGAGAAGCACATCTCCAAGACGGCATTGTCCTGGGCTTTCACTCACCTCGTTCGTCCCGAAGATTGCGTAACGTTGCTTGCCGTCTCTTCCGACGACGATAGGGGTACTACTGTTGTTAATTTAGATCCCTCCTTTCTCTGTTTTTCTTCCTCTCTTTTGTTTTTTTACCCCTGTTCAAATTGAAACTTCTTGTTCGTTGGAAAGGTTGGAGAACGTGGAAGTTTTCGAGATTTATCGGAGGAGGTCATGGAGGCGGCCACCAGGGAAAATCTCCAGAGTGGATATGTCAGATCTCAAATTCTTGTTCTCAGACAGCGGAGAATCTCACGCTCGATTCCGACAGCGGAAAGAATCCTCTCCTTCTAAAGAATGGAGATTTAACTCCTCAGTAGTGACGGAACGAGAAAACCCTGTGCTTCATCAGCGAACCAAAAGGAGTGGCGCGTTTGCTCCAGAAGCCCCCCCGACGGTATCTCCACGGCGATGTCGTCACCGTCTGTGCGCTCGACGAAGAGATCTTATGTCGTCTGTGCGAAGAAGAGAGAGGTTTTGTATCGAAGAGAAAAAAAACATTATTACAAAAATGCCATTCAATAACAAAAACGGTTCATCGTTTTTAAAAACGAAAATTTTCAGTTTCTCAAAACCCGATTATTTTTCAACCGCTTTTTAGAAAAACGATTTGAAATTATTTTTAACCAAACACGTTTTGGGTTTTCTGTGTTTAAAAACCGAAAAACAGTTTCTGAACACGTTACCAAACGGCCTCTAAGATGACCCCTAAAACATGGAATTCTACGGAGGCAGTTATTCTTGACACTGGAAACCTTGTTTCGAGAGATGGGTCTAGCTCATCTGGTTTCATTTGGCAGAGTTTTGATCATCTGACTGACACAGTACTTCCAGGTGCAAAATTTGGTTTTAACAAACTCACCAATGAATCTCAAATCCTTACTCCATGGAAAAGTACTGAAGATCCAGGAGAAGGGATTTTATCTCTTCAGATAGACGACCCAGATGGATCTCAATTACGCTTACAGTGGATCAAGTCCCAAACATATTGGGTAAGTGGGGCAGAATGGACACTCTTTCAGCCATGTCCCTGCAATGAGACTAAACAGTATCTGTAACTTCAGCTTCGTCTCGAATGAGAATGAAATCTATTTCACATTTTCTGTTTATATTACTTCATTGTTGTCTAGACTTGTGATTGATACATCGGGGCAGATCAAGCAATTAAACTGGTTAGAAGGTGTTTGGGACTGGAATTCATTGTGGTCTCAAGATGTGAGAGATTTATGGTGTGTATGGAGCTTCCGGTAGCTGCCTCCAGCAAGATTCAATATCCTGTGGATGTTTGGATGGTTTGGAACCATGCTTCTTGCAAAATCAGAGTTTGAATGATTGGTCTAAAGGGTGTGTGAGAAGAACCCCTCTGCAATGTGAGGACAAAACTTCAGGAAGTGGGAAAGATGACACTTTTTTGCTGAAGTCCAACATGAGATTACCTGCAAAAGCACAACCAGTGACAGTTTTTGGTGCTAACCAATGCAAATTAGCTTTGCTTGAACAACTGTTCTTGCACTGCTTACACTTACAGTAATGGTCAGTGTTCAATATGGCATGGATAACTACTCAATCTGCAAGAACATGAACAAAATGACAGTCATGGAAGTGATCTCTATGTAAGACTTGCTTTTTGTGAGCTACCAAGTCCTAAAGATAAGAAGCTACCATGGTTGATTATAGCATTGCCCACTGTTCTAGCATTGCTTATTTCATGTTTTGTCATGTGCTATCTACAAAAGAGAAAGCTCAAACCAAAAGGTAAGGATAACAATCATAGTTGCTAAATTGATTTCTGCTACTTCAATCCTATTGAGTCTTCATATTTATATGAAACAGGGATGAAGAAAACAAGCCAGGACCTGTTATATTTTGCTAAAATTAAAGCAATCAACGGCAATTGAAGTGACATGAATAAGCCTCATAAGGGAGAGAAACAGGTTGTCAAGTTACTGCTATTCAGTTTTTCGAGTGTATCGACAGCTACTAATAATGTCTCTGTTGAAAATAAGCTTAGAGAGGGTGGTTTTGGACCTGTTTACAAGATAAGATTAAATGTCTTAAACCACTTTGAATAAGAAATATTGATGCTACATCTAGTTCTAATGGATGAAAATAGTCAAATTAAAAAAAAGGTTCACTTAACAGGGTAAATTACTAGACGGGTGTGAGGTGGCAGTGAAAAGGCTTTCAAGGTAGTCTGGACAAGGATTAATTGAGTTCACAAATGAGATGGTACTAATTGCAGAGTTACAAGACATGAATCTTGTTAGACTTCTAGGATGCTGTGTGGAAAGAGATGAAAAGATATTGGTCTATGAGTACATGCCCTACAAGAGCTTGGATTCCTTACTCTTTGGTCTGTATTTGTTCATGCTACAGAATTTATTTCTAGTTCTTTCCCTTTTATGCTGGTGTAGCTAATTCTTCCATTTTGTTCATTTGTGCTTCTTCCTCTGTGTTCCCCTTGTTCATTC
Organism: Buxus sempervirens; assembly: GCA_947561395.2. Classification (NCBI taxonomy): domain Eukaryota; kingdom Viridiplantae; phylum Streptophyta; class Magnoliopsida; order Buxales; family Buxaceae; genus Buxus; species Buxus sempervirens. The sequence goes on from OX387182.1 coordinate 7,163,381, forward strand.
TTGGAGGCTAACATATCTAATTTGTTTATTATGCTTTATGATCCAAGTGTTAGAAGCTCCTTATTTATGTATCAATGCAAAAAATTTTGTGATAGATCCAGTGCGTCAACGGCTATTAGACTGGGAAAGGCGGACGGAAATTATCACAGGGATTGCTCAAGGTCTTGTTTATCTCCACCAATATTCCAGATTAAGAATCATGCAAAGGGATTTGAAAGAAGTGAAACAGATGCTCATGAAATAGGAGGCACTTAGTGTGAATCCAAAAACAGCCTGTTTCGGATTCTCACTGTCCCTGGTGAAGGCTCTTTAGATTTGAAAGAAGTGAAACAGCCTCTAAGTGCCTCCTATTATCAATGGTTTAAAATTCAGTCTTCTTGTCTTTTCCGTTTTATCTTTTTTTAATTTTTTAGCGTCAAAGTTCTAATTTATACCTAATTCACTCCTGACTACTTCTGGGTCATTTTTTACCTTAATATAAACCGCCATATATTAGCCATTGAATCCACTACATCAAGTATACACAAGCTACCATTTAGGCTTAGGCCATGTTTGCCATTTGGCCAAAGCATACCAGTTACATTTAACATTTCCGGTCTCATAAGTGTGTGAAATCCACCACTCCCATCTTCTTGTGGGCTGGTTTAGGTGATGGTAAGAAATGAGATTTTGGAAGGAATTGTCGTCGGTGATCCTTTTTTTGTGTTGCAGTCCTCTGTCTTCGTAATATGGCTTCATTCAAGGATGATTTGGCGGCTGATGTGCTTTCTATTCCTAGGATTGTCTTAGAATTTCCCTCTTAGAAGGGATCACACTGTTTCATGTTTATTGATCAAATTGCAGCAATGACTGATTCAACAATTTCCTGAACTCCAAGCTATATTTTTTACTTGAGTCTTTTCTCTTAATACCTCTTTCCAATTTCCTCCTCCAAACTTTCATCTTAGGAATGTCTGGACTATTCACACTTTCAGTGATTACAGTTGAGTTCCCTTCAATCTACACTGGGTCTCTTGGCATTATGGAAGACTGATCCCTGCTGTAGCCACACTGCAAGTCTCATTTGAATAGTTATGAACTTATAGCACAACTGGGATTCAAGTAAAAAAAATTATCTGTAATCAATCAGGAACTCATCTTTGCTGCCTAACATGTATCATTTTTTCAAATTTCTTGAGCAATTTTTAAGCTCAGTTGCTCAATCTTCTGGTATCTTAAAGGTGGTTCCTCTAATATTTTTCTTGTGAGTTAACTCATACATTGAATTGACTCTTACATTGTCCGTTGGATGAATACAAAAGCCCTTTGTCATTCCAGGGATTTGAACTTAAAGGGAGTTGCTTTTCTATGCTGGTTTTAGTTGATTGGATCCAGAAGTTCAGATGGTGAATATCAGAAGGCCAATGCATTTTCTATTATACTAAATATTTCAATTAATGTGTTCAAACTTTTTTATTTTCTATTATACGAAATTAACCTAATGAAGATATTTTAATTGCTTAAAAAATAATATTTTTAAGAAAAGCTTAAAAGTATATTCAATGAGAAAGGGCTCAAGATTCTCTTACATCCTCAAGTCATACCGGAAAAAGACATGAATCTGTCTTCCTTTCTCTGTGACGAGGATAGATTTAGGCTTGCAAAGTCAAAGTCTTTAATTTCATGGACTTACTTTTTTGATGAAAAATCTTTCATCATTATTATATGATTGACCCACTTTTTTTGATTGACTGCCTTTTCTGCTGAAAAATCTTTCATCCAAATTAGTTTTCCAAACGAACGATTGAAATTTGCCACCATAAGTACTGAAACATCTCTGCGATTGCTTGCGAGTTTTGCAGCAATGGTTACCAGGAGCAAGTTCTTGTTCTTCCTTTCTATCGTACTTATGTGCCGAGCAAGAACCAGTCTCTGTGTTGGAGACACCATTACTTCTGGCGAGTCTCTCTCCGACAAAAAGACCCTGACATCTAACGGTGGCCTTTTTGAATTGGGTTTCTTCTCACAAGGTACGCCTTCCCTCATCTACGTAGCCATTCGGTACAAAAACATCTGGGAAAAAGCTGTCGTTTGGGTAGCTAATAGAGATAAACCTCTCACTAAAACTAATGCATCTTCTTCTTACCTCATTCTCTCTGAAGACGGTAATTTAGTCCTCATGGAGTCAGGAATTCGGGTTTGGTCGACTAATGTGACCCCCGAACCGGGGAATTCTACAGAGGCAGTTCTTCTTGACGATGGAAATCTTGTTTTGAGAGATGGGTCCAAATCCAACTCATCTGGTTTCATTTGGCAAAGTTTTGATTACCCCACTAACACATTTCTTCCTGGTTCAAAATTTAGAATTAACAAAATCACCAATAAATCTCAAATCCTTACTTCATGGAAAAGTAATGAAGATCCAGGATACGGGATTTACTCTCTTCACTTGGACCTAGATGGAGCTCAACTTTTTTTACAGTGGAATAGGTCCCAAAGGTACTGGTCTAGTGGACACTGGAATGGGAAATTTTTCAGCGGAGTTCCTTCAATGGGATTTACTAATATCTACAACTTTAGTTTCATCTCGAATGAGAAAGAAGCTTACTTCACATATTCTCTTCGTAATAAAATCATGCTTTCTAGACTTGTGATTGATGCGTCAGGGCAGATGAGGCAATTGATCTGGGTAGAAGGGGGGGAATGGAATCTCCTTTGGTCTCCACCTAGGCAGCAGTGTAAGATTTATGGTGTATGTGGAGCTTTCGGTAGCTGCTTCCAGCAAGACACATTCTCATGTGCATGTTTGGATGGTTTTGAACCACGCTTTCGGGGCCTGAATGATTGGTACAAAGGGTGTGCGAGAGGAACCCCTCTGCAATGTGAGAACAAAACTTCTAGCATCGGGCAAGATGATGATTTTTTATTGCAGTCCATTACAGTATTACCGGCAAAAGAACAACGATTGACAGTTGCTAGTGCTCAACAATGCAAATTAGCTTGCTTGAAAAACTGTTCTTGCACAGCTTACACTTACGATATTGGTCAGTGTTTCCTATGGTACGGAGAGATATTTAACTTGCAGAAATCCAACAATAATGAGGGAAGTGGTCTATATGTCAGGCTTGCTCCTTCGGATCTTCCAAGGAATAAGGATGAAGCTAAGAAGCCACTATGGTGGATTGTAACATTGGCTACCGTTCTAGCAATGCTTATTTTGTGTTTCTTCGTAAGCTACATGCGAAAGAGAAAGCTCAAACAAAGAGGTAAGGATCAAGGTCATAGCGTCTAAATCAATTTATGTATCTTCCATATCATGACTCTTCTTATTTATATGAAGCAGGGGAAAGGGAAACAACCCAGGACTTGTTATTGTTTGATTTGGGTACAAGCACTAAATCAAACTATGGCAATTACAATGACACAAGTAGGCTCCAGAACGGGGAGAAACATGGTGCCAAGTTACCTTTATTCAGTTTCTCAAGTGTGTCGGCAGCTACTGAGAACTTCTCTGTTGAAAATAAGCTTGGACAGGGTGGTTTTGGGCCTGTTTATAAGGTAACATTAATTTTCTGAATTCCACATTTAGTTCTCATGGATAGTAATTGTCAAAAACAACTTAAAATGTTTCGCTTACAGGGCAAATTAAGGGATGGACATGAAGTAGCTGTGAAAAGACTCTCAAAACAATCTGGACAAGGATTGACCGAGTTTAGAAATGAGATATTACTAATTGCACAATTACAACACAGGAATCTTGTTAGAGTTTTGGGATGCTGTGTTGAAAGAGACGAAAAGATATTGATATATGAATACATGCCCTACAAAAGCTTGGATTCTTTACTATTTGGTCAGTAGTTCTGCATGCTAAAAACTTTATTTTCCCTTCTTTTCTTTTGCTATTTTTCAGTTAATTCTCTCAATGTTTCTGTATGCACCTCTTTCCCCTCTATTTCACTTGTTCATTCTTGGAACCAAACTTATCTAATTCATATTTAAGCTTCCTGTTTATATCTCTAGCATAAAAACTTGTGACAGATCCAATGCGGCAACAACTATTAGACTGGGAAAGGCGGGTTCACATTATCACGGGAATTGCTCAAGGCCTTATTTATCTCCACCAGTATTCCAGATTAAGAATTATTCATAGGGACTTGAAAGCTAGTAACATCCTCTTGGATGGTGAAATGAACCCCAAAATATCAGACTTCGGTATGGCAAGAATTTTTGGAGGCAACGATTCCCAAGCAAACACAAACAGGATTGTGGGAACATAGTAAGTAGAGATGTAGATTCTTAGGCAAACAATAACATGCCTAGACACAAAGGTGCTTGTTTCCATGCATGAGAATATCCTTTGCAGCTATTGACATAATTTTTAATGCTTAAATATTGTAGTGGTTACATGTCCCCTGAGTATGCCATGGATGGCCTTTTCTCAATCAAATCTGATGTCTTTAGCTTTGGAGTGTTGATGCTAGAGATTTTGAGTGGCAAGAAGAACACCAGCCTCTATCATCACGAGTCTCTCAATCTTCTAGGTTATGTGAGTGAAATAAATTAATCATCCTCTTAACTTTAGTTTGATCTCTTATTCAATTTCATTTTACAATTTTTTGTTGTTGTGATTTTGTATTTCCTCAGGCATGGGAGCTGTGGAAAACTGGCAGGGGATTGGAGTTGATAGATCCATTATTGTCTGATCCAACTTTGACACCTCTAATAGTGAGATACATTCAAGTGGCACTTCTGTGTGTGCAAGAAAGTCCAGCTGGTAGACCCACCATGCCTGAAGTTTTCTCAATGTTCAGCAATGAATCTGTAGCTGTACCTTTACCCAAGGAGCCTGCTTTTTTAGTTGGAAGAAGAGAAGCAAATGAAAATTTAGGAAGGGGTGGGCCAATACATTTTTCAATGAATGATGTAACAATTACCATGGAAGGCCGTTAAGGTTATACCCATTAGTTTATTATTTGATTTCCTTTAAATACGATTAATATTTCAGATTTTCATGAAGACATTTCTAATTCAAACTTATAAATATTTCCAATTCTCATGGAGATAAGTTTTCTAATCCGAACTTTGTAATCTTCATTCTAACTCAAGCTTGTGGTATTTTCTATTCGTTTATATGTATGACTTGGAGGGCTTTCTCATTTGGGGTATCTTAGAACCTTGTCTAATTGCCTATTCTTTTTATCTCCCTCCATTTGCCTATAAATGTTGGTCTGCTCCTCATTGAAAGGGGCTAACCGGTTGTTAGTTGCTTGCATATTTAAAAGAGCTCTCATGATGAAGCTTGCTAGCCCCTGTGGAGGATTCAACCGAGGAAGGATTGAAGGTTAAAGAATTCCATAGATATAATTCTATTTAAATTTCTGTAAACCTCTTTAATTTCAGCACATCACTTCTTCTACTTCCATCTTTAGGATAGGGCTTTGGATTGCTTAAACCCGCCTTGATCCACGTATCTCAGTCAACTCTCCAGGTCATAAAATGTGAGGAAGAGAACTAGGAGAGATTATCATAGGGATGACATCTAAGTTATTATTTATATTTTGATGAGTTCATTGTGTTTGATTTTGATTTCTTTAAAACTAGGAGGACAATGGCTGCTCTGTCCCAATTTGATGCCAACAATTTTAAATTTCTTATTGTTTTAATGATGTATATCATTTGCACACTAGCACACACTCATATCACCGCATATGATTGACTTAAATTTGTTAGAAAGTTTTCTTATTCGATTTTTCATTGCATTAATGATTTATTTGGAATAGTTTAGAAATAAACTTGTAGAGTTTATAAAATCCTCATATGAATGAATTTTTGAATAGGTCCAAATTCCCTGGATCACTTTGACACTTCTATTTTTCACTGATCAAATTTCTTTGATTTATATAGTCATTCTCCAGATTTACTGGATCAAAGGCTGGAAAACTTGTAGAGTTTCTGTACTTCAGATTCAACTCATTAACAGCCATAGTAGAACCTTCTATGAGCACTGGGGAAAACCAATCAAGCTTTTGGTAGAGACTGAGTTTGTTAGTGGAGTCAACCCTGAAAATTTCTTGGAGATCATAGATTCAAAGAACGAGATATGCAACCAAATTTTGATGAAAGGAAAATGTAACTACTTCTGTGATTGCATAAGACCATCAGAGTTCTAACAGTTGTCAATGTATTAATCTTCCGACTGCAACAAAAGAGCGGATTAGAGTTCCAATCTGACGCTGGACAGAGTAGCGATTACTCTGTAGGCTAGTTCGAATAGACGAATTAACAGGGAAGAACACAGTTCATTTGCCCTAGAAACGCAGAGAGACATTTTTGAGATTCAATTGAATTTTATAAAATCAAGTAGTGAGGAAAAATAGTCCACAAGCCGGACTATATAGCCCAAACTCACCCATTACCAAAAATAGCAACGGGGCCTTAAAAGAAAATATGGGTTAAAATAAGCAGTTTGCCCAAAACCTAGCTCAAAATGGGTCTAAAATCATGCTCTAATTGACAATCTAAGACTTAATAAAAATAGCAAAATTTAACTAAAATTGGTGATTCGGAAGGGAAAACAGTAGAATTTGAGGGCGTAAACGATACCCATCGAGCACATCTAGGTGCCCATGGCGTGCGTGCCGAAGAGAGCTTTTCGAATTGGGGTCATATGCGCGATTCCGATAACCGTAGCCAAAGTTATGGCCAAAAGACTAAAATGCATTCGAAACCGCCCTAATCCGGAAAGTATCACTGTCATTTCCTGCCTTTGCGCTGATCCGTCAACTCATGGTATCTCAGCGCCATCAACATGCAATCAGAGAGCTCAACATCCTCTGTCTCGGATTCCCCTGCATCACAATCCAAAAATAGCATTTCCTGCCCTGATGCTCCTGAGCTCTTCCCTCCCTCACCAGTGCAGCAGAAATAACAAAGGCTCTCATTTCTGTGCAATCCAGAAACACTTAAGTCAAAAAGATGCAAATAGTATGAGAAGGAAACTAATTTGGAAGCCATCAAATTCAAGTTTAAGTCCCTATATTATGATACCTGTACGAGTATGGGGTCCTAATGTATGGGGTGTGGCTTAATTATCATTACAAACAATTCAACATACAGGTCCCTTCTGTAAGATTTTTGAGGCAAAAAATCAACTCAATTAGATATCAATAGATGCTTGAAAAATCAACAACTCTTGAACATTGGGTCCTAATTATCACAGACTTCTGATTAATCCTACCATAATTGCTGAATATAAGCTAAAACTAGGTACCAACACACTTACACAGTAGCCCAAGGATTATTAACCCCATGCTTTTCAGATTTTCACCCCAGAAAAAAAAGGGCACCATTTCAAGACCAAAAATGGCTCTGTAATTTTTACTCAAGTGTTTCATAGTATATTAGAGAAGAAAAAAAATGTAAATAAAGTCAAATCAATTGTGTTGGTGAGGTGAATTTGGGAGAGGTTAGGTAAAATGATCTTGAAGCAATTTTATATTTTGTCCTATGGGGTAGCAAATTGGCCAAAAAAAAAAAAGGAAAAGAGGGACCTTGGTATGCCATGGTGAAAGTCATAGAAGGGCAAAATTTTGGGATCCAATCTGGACTATTGCTGGTGAAAACAATCAACACTAATAACGTTTGTAGAAAAACAAAGGAAGCACACACCATATTTCAGGTTGTTTTGTGTGTGATCTTTTGGTTTCCAGCATAATAGCTCCATTACAGCTCAGCTAGAGTCAATCACTATTTCTGGTTGCAAGCAAAAGATCACTAGAATCTACATTTTATCATTCACGCTTTCAATGTCTACAGTTGAGTTCCCTTCAATTTACATTGGTTCTTGGCATCATGGAAGACTGATCCCCCCGCCATAGCCACACGGCAAGTCTCATTTGAATAGTTATGAACTTATGGCACCAACTAGGATTCAAATAAAAAAAAAAAAAATCTGTAATCTATCAGGAAACTCATTTTTTCTGGCTAACATGTATCATTTTCAACCTTCTTGAGCAATTTGTAAGCTCAGTTGTTCAATCTTCTGCTATCTTAAAGGTGGTTCCTCTAATGTTTTTCTTGTGAGCTAACTCGTACATAGAATTGACTCTTACACTGTCAATTGGATGAATACAAAAGTCATTTGTCATTCCAGGGATTTGAACTAAAACGAGTTGGCTTTGCTATGTTGGTTTTAGTTGACTAGGTCCAGAAGCTCAGATGGTGGATGTCTTAAGGCCAATGCGTTTTTAGTTGAACGCAAGATTTCAGAGTTGCCCTTCCTGGCCTTCCTTTACCACGAGCTTCCGTTGGATTTCTCCTCACATATCAAAGTTCTCCACAAAATCCATCATCTTGTTACCAAATTCCTATGAGAGTGATAAGGATTGTTAAAAGATACAAGCAATCCCATCAGCCAGCCTTTTGAGAACTCCTTCAGGTTTGATTTCAACAACACAGCCATCCTTGCCTAAAACAAGTTCATGTCTAGATGCCATAACCATCAATTTCTAAAAGCAGCTTCCTTTCTGCAGAATAGTTTTCCCGGCCTTTAAGGCTCTGTTTGGATGTCGAGAGAATGAAAGAAAGATATGCGAAAAAAGAAGGCACATTTGAATTCAATTCAATTTTTTAGATTCGTCAGGCTACGCATAGAATTGTGCCAACCCTTAATTGTGGAAATTTTCGCCGCCTAAAAAAATTGTTAATGCATAGATTTTTGGGACATAGTGTCCAGATACTTAAAACTATGTCACAAGAAACTCCCGTATCTTCAGACACATTTTCTTTAATTCCTCCACCTTGGGTATAAGATGAAAAATATGCTTGTTTTTCATGCTATAATTTGTTAGACGTCGAGTCCCATGGATCTTTTTTTTCCCTCTTATTAGTATCTAAACACTCACAGCATGCATGCGAGAAAACTACAATGTTTTTCATTTTTTTGATATCCAAATGTAACCTTACTCTTTTCCTCATATTTTAAAGTTTAGATGATGTCAAATCTTTTTGGTTGGATTCAAGTCACAGACAAAGGTGGAAATTATTCAAAATTTCTTCATAATAATTAGTGAAAATTAAGCATTGTGCATGACTCTATGTTATATAATAATTGCTTATGAACTTAAATACATTTTAATTAATGTGCTCAAAATTTTTATTTTCTATTATACGAAATCAACCTTAAGATATTTTAGTTGCTAAAAACTTATTTTTGTAAAGAAAAACTTAGAATTAGGATGTAGAATAAGAACGATCTCATGAATCATGATTCTCTTACATTCTCCATTCATACTAGAAAGAGACACGAATCATGACTAGACGACCACACCTCAGATATGACTATGACTCATTTTTTTGCGGCGTGTTGACGAAATAGAGCGGTGTGTCAAGGGAAACAGGCAATAAAGAGAAAAAAAATTGATTTTTTAAAATTTTCATTAGTGATTTTTTACGGCTTGCCAGCATGTAGATTTTTTCAGTGATCGGCATGTCCATCGGCACCGAAACTCAAAACCTTGGTTTTGTTGGATAAGGCAACCGTGAAGCCAAAAGCTTCAACATGACAATATGAATTTTGAAGTTTAAGTAGCTAAATAAAGGCGGGAGTATAGCATACCTGTGCGAAATTGGCGAGGACCAAAAGGGGAAGGTTGCAAGTATGAGGAGCGAAACCCTCCATTCCACTGTAAAAGCGACAATGAATGATGCGAGAAGGGATGTCATGTTCTGCAGTATCACAGAGATTCTCTCCGTTGGAGACACCATTGTTTTTGGCCAATCTCTCTATCCCCATCAGACCCTGATATCTTAAAGTGGATTTTTTGACCTGGGTTTCTTCACACGAGGTAATTCCCCAACTTCTACTTAGGCATCTGTTACAAAATGTCAAAAACTCCCGAGATCGAATCGTAGTTTGGGTAGCCAACAGAGATAGAGCTCTCACTAATCCATCTTCTCCTTGCCTAATCCTCTCTGAAGATGGTAATGTAATTCTCATGGAGTCAGAAATCCCAGTTTGGTCAACTAATATGACCTCTAAAACATGGAATTCTAATAATTAAGGCAGTTATTCTTGACACAGGAAACCTTGTTTTGAGAGATGGGTCTAGCTCATCTGGTTTCATTTGGCAGAGTTTTGATCATCTGACTGACACATTACTTCCAGGTGCAAAATTTGGTTTTAACAAACTCACCAAGGATCTCAAATCCTTACTCCATGGAAAAGCACTGAAGATCCTGGACAAGGGGTCTTCTCTCTTCAGATGGATCCAGATGGATCTCAATTACGTTTACCACATGTATTGGATAAACGGGGCCTGGAATGGACACTTTTTCAGCGATGTTCCCGAAATGAGACTTAATTGTATCAATCTCGGAAGCTATGGAAAATTGGTAGGGAATTGGAGTTGAAATATCCAGTATTGTCTGATCCACCTTTGACGTCTGTAGTACTGAGATACATTCAATTGGCACTTTTGTGTGTGCAAGAAAGTCCAATTGACAGACCGACCATGACTGAAGTTTTCTCAATGTTTAGAAATGAATCTGCAACTCCACCTAAAGTCTCTGCCTTCTCAATTAATTGGAAGAAGTGAAACAGAGGCAAATTCGCCAGGGAATTAATGAGCCAACAAATTTTTCTTTAAATGATGTAAGACTTACCATAGAAGCCCGTTAAGGTTATCCCTTTTGTTTTATTTTTTAGCTTTCCTCGAATTCATAGTTAATGTTTCAGATTTTCATAAACCCTCTGTTTTGGATTCAAATTTATGAATTTTTATGAATTTCATGAAGATATTTTTCTAATTCAAACTATTAATCTTCAGTCTTCACATCTTTTCTATTTTTCCTTTTGTAGTTTGGCTTTTCCTATATAACTAAGCGCCTCCTATTATCAATGGTTTAAAATACAGTCTTCTCATCTTCTCCATTTTTATATATATTTTTAAATTTTTTAGTGTCGAAGTTCTAATTTATAGCTAATTCACTCCTGAATACTTCTGGGGCATTTTTACATTGAATAGCGCCATATATTAGCCATTAAACTACTACATTAAGTATACACAAGCAACCATTTAGGCTTAGGCCATGTTTGGCCCAAGCATAGCAATTACATTTCACATTCCCAGTCTCACAAGTGTGTGAAATCCACTATTAGGTGCGAGAGGAAGAAGTGATTTTATTTCTTTCCTTAACAATACAGAAGCTGGCTATATATATAGCCGCTGTTACAGAGTATTAGTTAAAACAGAAAGCTAACTAACTAATCTGCAAATTAATAATTATTTACAATATTTACACCCTAATACTCCCCCTCAAGGTGGCTTGTAAATGTCCTTTACAGCCATCTTGGACAACAAAGAAGAAAGCTGAGTAAATGGGAGGGGTTTAGTAAACATGTCAGCCAATTGGTGTTGAGATCTAATAGGCAGCAATTTGAGAACTCCTGAAGTAACTCTTTCACGAACAAAATGGCAATCTATCTCGATCTGCTTATTTCTTTCATGAAAGGTTGGATTAGAGGCAATATGTATCGCAGCTTGATTGTCACAATATAGCAAAGCAGGAGAATCAACCTGGACTTGAAAATCTTTAAGAAGTTGCTGCAACCAGATAAGCTCACTGGCAGTAGAGGAAAGGGCTCTATACTCAGCTTCAGCTGAGGATCGAGAGACAATGGTCTGCTTTTTGGCCTTCCAAGAGACTAAAGAGTCTCCAATAAAGATGCAAAAACCTGTAATGGAGTAATCAGGGCATGATCCCCAATCAGCATCAGAGAATGCTTTCAAACGAACTGGAACACAAGCATCAGAGTAAGCCCTCAGCTGTAAGGAAGAATTACAAGAAAACAGCAACCCTTGACCAAGACTTTTCTTGAGATAACGAAGCAAATGACCCTCTGCCTTGAGATGAGGAAGTCGAGGTTGAGCCAAGAATTGAGTGAGCTTGTGAACTGCAAAAGTAATATTTGGGCGAGATAAAGTGAGATAAAGAAGTTTCCCAACAAGCCATCGATAGTGGGTTATATCAGGAAGCAGTTCACCTTCAGTAACAGTTAAACGAAGTTTTGGATCCATTGGAACAGCAGTTGGCATACAAGCCAAGTAACTTGTGTCCTCAAGCAATTGTAAGGTGTAATGGCGTTGAGAAAGCACAATACCTTGCATGGACTTAGCAATCTCAAGACCAAGGAAGTACTTGAGACAACCAAGATCCTTGAGCTTAAACTGTGTATGTAGAAACTGTTTGAGCTCATCAATAGCTTGAGATGAAGGACTAGTAATGATGATATCATCCACATAAACTAGAAGAGCAAAAAATGAGGATCCATGACCTTTTGTGAAGAGAGAGTAATCAGATTTGGACTGAAGAAAGCCAAACTTGAGCAAAGCTTGAGAAAATTTTGAATACCACTATCTCGAAGCTTGTTTGAGACCATAAATTGACTTGTGAAGCTTGCATACTAATTTGCCTTGAGATGGAGAGGACTCCCCCTGTCTAAGATAACCGAGAGGGAGATCCATATAGACTTCCTCAAAAAGATCGCCATTAAAAAGGCATTGTTGACATCGAGTTGAGCTAGATGCCAATTATGTGAGGTAGCAAGGGCAAGAAGAACCTTTACAGTCACTAATTTTGCCACTGGAGAAAAGGTTTCAACAAAGTCCAAACCTTCTTGTTGTGTATAGCCTTTAGCTACCAAACGAGCCTTATGTTGTTCAATAGATCCATCCGATTTAAGCTTGATCTTATAAATCCATTTGCATCCAATGGGATGCTTGTCAGGAGGAAGATGAGTGACAGTCCAAGTGTTATTTGCTTCCAAAGCTTTTAACTCTTCATGCATAGCCAATCTCCATTCAGGAAACTTCACTGCTTGGTGATAGTATTGAGGCTCAACCTGAGAGGATACACTGAGCACAAAATGCTTGTGTGAATCAGAAAGGCCATGATAAGAGATATAGTTAGAGATTGGATAAGGAGCAGAAGTGGAAGCATGAGTAGAAGAGCCAGCAAGTAAATTGCAGAGATAATCCTTCAAGTAATTAGGTTGATGAATCATTCTAGTAGATTTGCGAAGAACAACACCACTAGATGGAGAAGAAGCAATTGTTGGAATATCATCTACTGGAATATTAGTTGCTGAAGTAGAAGCAACCCCAGAGGGAAGATCAGTTGGAACACCAGAAGTAACAGGTGGATCATGAACATGTGAAGAAGCAAGATTTGGAATAAAATGAGCTTGTAATGAAGACTGTGGCAGAACCAAATCTGGAAACTGATCAGTAACTTGATCTGAACTAGTAATCGCATGAAAAGGAAACACTTCCTCATGAAACACTGCATCTCTTGAAAGAAAATCTTGTTTGGTCTCCACATCATAGAACTTATAACCTTTCACACCAGGCGGATAACCAAGAAAAGCACAAACACGAGCACGAGGTTGGAACTTGGTTCGATGAGCAGCTAAGGTGGAAACAAATGCTAAACAGCCAAAAACTCGAAAAAGAGTGTAATCAGGAGCTGTTTTGTATAGCAAACAAAAAGGTGTGTTGTGCCTCAATACTGGAGAAGGAGTTCTGTTAATCAAGAAAGCCGCAGTAAGAACACAATCTGTCCAAAAAGAAATTGGGATCCTGGATTGAAAAAACAATGACCGAGCCACATTCAAGAGGTGTTGATGTTTTTGCTCCACAACCGAGTTTTGCTCAGGCCTTTCAACACATGAAAACTGATGCAAAACTCCCTTATCTTGAAAAAACTCAGCAAAAGATAACTCAGGTGCATTATCAGATCGGAATACCTTGATTTTGGCGTTAAACTGAGCTGAAACCATGTTGAAGAACCTCGGTATCACAGAGACAGCATCAAATTTATTCCTCAACAAATAAACCCAAGTAAAACGAGTGCAATCATCAACAAGAGTTAAGAAAAACCGATGACCAGTATAAGAAACAGTCTGATATGGCCCCCAAATATCACAGTGCACAAGATCAAAAGGAAATTTGGACAAATGATTATTGGATTCAAAAGTCAGCCTTCTTTGCTTAGCAAGAGGACAAATATAACAAGGATCTGGCTTATGCAATCTAGTTACATCACATTTCAACTGATCTTTCAAAGAATCAAGTCTCTTAAAAGAGATATGTCCTAGCCTATTATGCCAAATATGAGCAGAAACATTATTGACAAATGCATTGGAAATAGAATTCAAACACTGAACATTAAGAACATAGAGATCTTGGACTTTGTCACCCTTGCCAATCATCCTCTTGGTGGATAGATCCTGGATAACAAAGCAGTCAGGAAGGAAACTTACTGTAAGGCCAGATCCAGTTACTAAAGCACTGACTGAGATCAAGTTGAATTTGAATTGAGGAACAAATAATACATCCTTAAGCACAAGGTCAGAATGCAGTTTAACATCACCAGCAAAATGTACCAAAATTTGAGAATGATTTGGCAAAGTAACTGTTGTGTGACGAACAGAGTGCAAGGAAACAAAGGCACTGGCGTGTGAACAAATATGTCGAGTAGCTCCTGAGTCTACAATCCAGAATTGATTGGATGAAAATAAAGGACTCAAAGACACAGAGAAGCAAATACCTGAAAGGCAGTTGGTTTGAGAAGGATTAGGAGCATTGGTGACCTTTGCTGAGATACTCAAATGTGTAGAAAACATGGACATTAGCTGCTGATATTGATTGGAGTTCAGATTCTGAACAAAACTTCTAAAAGAATTAGGTTGATCTGATCTATCATCAGAAGTAGAAACTTGATGAGCAGCAGCATTAGAATTGTTGTTGGATCTGGATTTATATCCAGTAGGATATTCATGGATCTTGTAGCAACGATCCACAGTATGTCCAAGAATCTTGCAATGCGTGCAATAAGGCCTGTCTCTTTTCTGATTCTTGGAAGCACTGGAATTGGAATTCTGAGAATTTTGAGAACTAGATCCACCAGACTTAGCAACATCTGTTTTAACAGCAAAGGCCATTGTGCCAGTAGAATTTCTCGAATCAGAGGAAGGATTAGTCCTCCTTTGTTTTTCCTCTTGAACAATCAGAGAGAAAACACGATTTATAGGAGGCATCAGATCCATGAGAAGCAACTGACCATGAACTTGAGAGAAAGAATCATCAAGTCCCATTAAGAAGGACATTATGTACTCCATTTGATGATGATTGTTAAGATTTTTAACTCCACCACAAGAGCACTTTCCACAGGAACAATTAGGCCTGTAATTACTTAGTTCTTCCCATATAGTTTTCAGCTTTGTGAAGTAAATGCTAATAGAACTTTGTTCTTGACGCAAATTCATCAATTCACGTTTAAGTTGAAAAATTCTAGGTCCGTTCCTTTGTTGAAAACGATCCTTAAGATCTAGCCAAATTTCTTGAGCAGAAGCAGCAAAAATAATGCTGGCAGAAATTTCCTTTGAAACCGAATTTAAGATCCAAGATATAACAATATTGTTATTGCGAATCCAGGAATTGAGCAAATTACTGTCAGTACCTTGAGGCTCAGAAACAAAACCATCGACAAATCCCAGTTTGTTCTTCACCGATAGTGCAATTAACATCGCGCGACTCCAGTTGGTGTAATTCTCACTGGTGAGTTGTTGCGAGACGAGCACTTGCCCAGGGCTATCAGAATGATGAAGATAGTAGGGATTCGAAGGTTCTTCAATGGCGGAACGATTTGAATTGGTACGCTCTCCAGAATTGAAATCACTCGTTGATGAAAAAGTCGCCATATCGAAGAAGACAAAAGCAATCAACGAAGGTTGAGAACACGATGAAATCTGCCAGAGGGACGGCGAATCTGAAGGGTAGTGAACGACGTGACGTTGAAGCCGGAGTCTAAGGGAAGTACGCCGAAGATGTAGTTGCTGATGAAGAAACGGTCGGTACCGATTAGAGGATCTTTGAGTTAACCGACGGTGTAGATCTCAACGACGACGGCAGAGGTCTCATCGGCGACGGCGTAGATCTTTGAGGTCGCACTCGGTATCAACGTGAACACAGTCGATCCGAGTGCAGAGCTTGCAAGCAGAGTCGACCAATGCAAGCGACGGAGGTTAACGGAAGTCTACAAGCGACGGAGGTTAGCGGAAGGGAGAAGAAAACAAGCAAATTTGCAGCGGATCAAATAGCTTTGATACCATATTAGGTGCGAGAGGAAGAAGTGATTTTATTTCTTTCCTTAACAATACAGAAGCTGGCTATATATATAGCCGCTGTTACAGAGTATTAGTTAAAACAGAAAGCTAACTAACTAATCTGCAAATTAATAATTATTTACAATATTTACACCCTAATATCCACCACTCCCATCTTCCTGTGGGCTGGTTTAGGTGATGTTAAGAAATGAGATTTTGGAAGCAATGGTCGTCGGGTGATTTTTTTTTCTTTTTCTGTTGCAGTCCTCTGTCTTTGTAATATGGCTACATTCAAGGATGATTTGCTAGCTGATGTGCTTAGGATTGTCTTAGAATTTCCAAGGGACCACACTGTTTCATGTTTATTGATCAAATTGCAGCAGTGACTGATTCAACAATTTCCTCAACTCCAAGCTATATTTTTTACTTCAGTCTTTCTCTTATTACCTTTTTCCAATATTCCTCCTCCCATCTTTCATCTTAGGAATGTCTGGACTGTTCACATTTTCAATGATTACAGTTGAGTTCCATTCAATTTACACTGTCTCTCTTGGCATCATGGAAGACTGATCCCCGCCATAGCCACACTGCGAGTCTCATTTGAATAGTTATGAACTTATAGCACTATCTGGGATTCAAATAAAAAAATTATCTGTAATCAATCAGGAACTCATCTTTGCTGCCTAACATGTATCATTTTCAGCCTTCTTGAGCAAATTGTAAGCTCAGTTGTTCAATCTTCTGGTATCTTAAAGGTGGTTCCTCTAATGTTTTTCTTGGGAGCTAACTCATACATAGAATTGAGTCTTACATTGTCTGTTGGGTGAATACAAAAGCCATTTGTCATTCCAGGGATTTGAACTAAAGGGAGTTGCTTTTCCATGCTGGTTTTAGTTGATTAGATCCAGAAGCTCAAGTGGTGGATATCTGAAGGCCAATGCATTTTCAATTAAACAAATATTCACTGTTTATAGTATAAACCTAAAATTTTTTAATTAATGTGTTCAAAATTTTTTATTTTCTATTATACGAAATTAACCTAATGAAGACACTTTATTTGCTAAAAAATAATTTTTTTTTAAGAAAAACTTGAAAGAAGGATATACAATGAGAAAGATCTCAAGATTCTCTTACATCCACTAGCCATGCGTACCGGAACATTGAAAAAATGGGTGACTTTTCAATGTTCTCTTCCTCCTCCTCAACTTACCCCATTTTCGCCTCAAACAGGTTTCTTTCCTCCTCTTCTTTCGGTGAAGATCTCCTCATTTTCCCTCTCTTCTCTCCAGTGAAAAACTTTTTGTCGACGGCAACTCCGAGCTCTTCCCGAAGTCAACATTAGGAAGTTGCAGTCGACCTTAAGTTTTAAAAAAATTATTAATTGCCCTGTGTGAGACAAAGGGGCAAAATGGGACTAAAAAGGCAAAATTTTTTGTAAAGTAACATGTTTTTGGGAGTAAGACTTTTCCAAGCACGTTTTTAGCATTTTCTTGGAAAAGTCTTACATGGAGTTACGTTTCCCGCTTGAACTTCATTATACGAAATTGACTGACCTTTTTTTTGCTGAAAAGTCTTTCATCCAAATTACTCTTGCAAATGAAAGATTCAAATTTGCCACCTTAAGAAAAAAATCTGTAATCAATCAGGAAACTCATCTTTTCTGGCTAACATGTATCATTTTCAACCTTCTTGAGCAATTTGTAAGCTCAGTTGTTCAATCTTCTGCTATCTTAAAGGTGGTTCCTCTAATGTTTTTCTTGTGAGCTAACTCATACATAGAATTGACTCTTACACTGTCAATTGGATGAATACAGAAGCCATTTGTCATTCCAGGGATTTGAACTAAAAGGAGTTGGCTTTGCTATGTTGGTTTTAGTTGAATAGGTCCAGAAGCTCAGATGGTGGATGTCTTAAGGTCAATGCGTTTTTAGTTGAACACAAGATTTCAGAGTTGCCCTTCCTGGCCTTACTTTACCACGAGCTTCCGCTGGATTTCTCCTCACATATCAAAGTTCTCCACAAAATCCGTCATCTTGTTACCAAATTCCTATCAGAGTGATAAGGATTGTTAAAAAATTCAAGCAATCCCATCAGCCAGCCTTTTGAGAAGTTTGATTTCAACAACATAACCATCCTTGCCTAAAACAAGTTCACGTCTAGATGCCACAAGCATCAAGTTCTAAAAGAAGCTTCCTTTCTGCAGAATATTTTTTTCTGGCCATTAAGATTTCGTTTGGATGTCGAGAATGCAAGAAAGATATGCGAAAAAAGAAGGCAATTTGAGTTGGATTTGGTTTTTTAGATTCGTTGGGCTACGCATGAAATTATGCCAACACTTAGTTGTGGAAATTTTTGCAGCCTAAAAGAAATTTTTTAACGTGTAGATTTTTGGGACATAGTGTCTGGATACCAAAAACTGTCACAAGAAACTCCCGTTTCTTGAGACACATTTTCTTTAATTCTTGCACCTTGGGAGTAAGATGAAAAATACGTTTGTTTTTCATGTTACAATTTGTTAGACGTTGAGTCCCATGGATTTTTTTTTTTTTTCCCTCTTATTAGTATCTAAACACTCACAGCATGCATGCGAGAAACCTACAATGTTTTGCAGTTTCTTGATATCCAAACGTAACCTTACTCTTTTCCTCAAAATTTAAAGTTTAGACGATGTCAAACCGTTTTGGTTGGACTGAAGTCACAAACAATGGTGGAAATTATTCAAAATTTCTTCATAATAATTAGTGAAAAGTAAGCATTGTGTATGACTCTATTTATACAATAATTGTTTATAATATGAAACTAAAGACATTTTAATTAATGTGTTCAAAATCTTTTATTTTCTATTATACGAAATCAATCTTAAGATATTTTAATTGCTAAAAAAATATTTTTTTAATGAAAAACTTAGAAGAAGGATGTAGAATAAGAACGATCTCATGAATCATGGGGGAAAAAGACAAGAATCTCTCTTTCTTCGTAACCAATGACGAGAGGTTTAGGCTTTTCAAAGTCCTTCATGGACTTACGTTTCCCGTGGGGATCATTATATTTTTATATGATTGATTGAATTTGTTTTTGCAGAAAAATCTTTCATCCAAATTAGTCTTGCCTATGAAATATTGAAATTTGCAACCTTAAGCACTCTGAAATATCTCCGTGATTGCTTGCGAGTTTTGCAGCAATGGTTACCAGGAGCAAACTCTTATTCTTCCTTTCTATCGTACTTATGTGCCTGGCAAGAACCAGTCTCTGTGTTGGAGACACCATTGCTTCTGGCGAGTCTCTCTCCTATAACCAGACCCTAATATCTAAAGGTGGCGTTTTTGAACTGGGTTTCTTCACACGAGGTACTACTTCCTTCAACATCTATGTAGGCATCTGGTACAAAAAAATCTGGAAAAGAGCTATCGTTTGGGTAGCCAACAGAGATAAACCTCTCACTAATGCATCTTCTTCTCACCTAATCCTCTCTGAAGACGGTAATCTGCACCTCATGGGCTCTGGAATTCGGGTTTGGTCGACTAATCTGACCCCCAAACCGGGAAATTTTACAGTGGCAGTTCTTCTTGATGATGGAAATCTTGTTTTGAGAGATGGATCCAACTCATCTGGTTACATTTGGCAGAGTTTTGATTACCCCACTGACACAATTCTTCCAGGTTCAAAATTTGTGTTTAACAAAATCACCAATAAATCTCAAATCCTTACTTCATGGAAAAGTGATGAAGATCCAGGATACGGGATGTACTCTCTTCACATGGAACCAGATGGAGCTCAGATTTTTTCACAGTGGAATAGGTCCCAAAGGTACTGGTCTAGTGGATCCTGGAATGGGAAAATTTTCAGCAAAGTTCCTTCAATGGGATTACTTAATATCCACAACTTCAGTATCATCTCGAATAAGAAAGAAGCCTACTTAACATACTCTATTTCTAATAAAGTCTTGTGTAGACTTGTGATCAATGCATTTGGAGAGATTAGGCAATTCCTCTGGGTAGAAGGTGGGGAATGGAATCAGTTTTGGTCTCCACCTAAGCAGCAGTGTCAGATTTATGGTGTATGCGGAGCTTTCAGTAGCTGCCACCAGCAAGACACATTCTCTTGTGCATGTTTGGATGGCTTTGAACCACGCTTTCAGGGCCTGAATGATTCGTACAAAGGGTGTGCAAGAAGAACCCCTCTACAATGTGAGAACAAAACTTTTGGCACCGGGCAAGAGGATGGTTTTTTAGTGCAATCTGATATAAGATTACCTGGAAATGCACAACCATTGACAGTTGGTGGTGATCAACAATGTAAATTAGCTTGCTTGAATAACTGTTCTTGCACTGCTTACACTTATGCTAATGGTAAGTGTTCAATGTGGTACGGAGAGTTATTCAACCTGCAGAAATACAAAAGTCAAGGAAGTGATATATATGTCAGGCTTGCTGCTACAGAGCTTCAAAGGAATAAAGATGAAGCTAAGAAGCCACGGTGGTGGATTATGACATTGGTTGCCGTTCCAGCAATGCTTATTTCGTGTTTCCTCGTATGCTACATGCGAAAGAGAAAGCTCAAACATGGAGGTAAGGATCGGAGTCATGGTGTCTAAAGCAATTTCTGATCTTCAATATCATGACTCTTCTTATTTATATGATGCAGGGGAAAGGGAAACAAGCCAGGACTTGTTATTGTTTGATTTGGGTACAAGCACTAAAGCAAACCATGGCAATTACAGTGACACAAGTAGGCTACAGAAAGGGGAGAAACAGAGTGCCAAGTTACCTTTGTTCAGTCTCTCAAGTGTCTTGGCAGCTACTGATAACTTCTCTGCTGCAAATAAGCTTGGTGAGGGTGGTTTTGGGCCTGTTTACAAGGTAACATTAAATTCTTGGATTCCACATTTATTTCTCAAGGGTGAAAATTTTCTAAAACAACTTAAAATGTTCCACTTATAGGGCAAATTAATGGATGGATATGAAGTAGCAGTGAAAAGGCTCTCAAAACAGTCTGGACAAGGATTGACTGAGTTCAGAAATGAGATGTTACTAATTGCAGAGTTACAACATAGGAATCTTGTTAGACTTCTAGGATGCTGCGTTGAACAAGGGGAAAAGATATTGATCTATGAGTACATGCCCTACAAAAGCTTGGATTCTTTACTATTTGGTCAGTATTTTTGCATTCTAGAAACTTTATTTCCCCTTCTTTCCTTCTGTTATTTTAAAGTTAATTCGCTCAGAGTTTTTGTATGCACCTCTTTCCCCTTTATGTTACTTGTTCATTACTGGAACCAAACTTTTCTAATTCATATTTAAGCTTCCTGTTTATATCTCTAACATAAAAACTTGTCACAGATCCAATTCGGCAACAACTATTAAACTGGGAAAGGCGGGGTAACATTATCATGGGGATTTCTCAAGGCCTTATTTATCTCCATCAGTATTCCAGATTAAGAGTCATACACAGGGACTTGAAAGCTAGTAACATCCTCTTGGATGGTGAAATGAACCCCAAAATATCAGACTTCGGTATGGCAAGAATTTTTGGAGGCAACGATTCCCAAGCAAACACAGATAGGATTGTGGGAACCTAGTAAGTAGAGATGTAGATTCTCAAGCAAACACTAACATGTCCAAACACAAAGGTCTTGTGTCCAGGCTTGAGAATATCCTTTGCAGCTTATTGACATAATTTTTTAATGCTAAAATGTAGTGGTTACATGTCCCCTGAGTATGCCATGGAAGGCCATTTCTCAATCAAATCTGATGTCTTTAGCTTTGGAGTGTTGATGCTAGAGATTTTGAGTGGCAAGAAGAACACCGGCTTCTATCATCATGAGTCTCTCAATCTTCTAGGATATGTCAGTGAAATAAATTAATCATCCTCTTAAATTTAGCTTGATCTCTTATTCAATTTCATTTTACATTTTTTTTTTGTGATTTTGTATTTTCTCAGGCATGGGAGCTGTGGAAAACTGGTAGGGGATTGGAGTTGATAGATCCATTATTGTCCGATCCACCTTTGACACCTTTAACATTGAGATACATTCAAGTGGCACTTCTGTGTGTGCAAGAAAGTCCAGCTGACAGACCCACCATGCCTGAAGTTTTCTCAATGGTCAGCAATGAATCTGCAGCTCTACCTTTACCTAAGGAGCCTGCTTTTTTAATTGGAAGAAGAGAAGCAAATGCAAATTCAGATAGCGGAGGGCCAATACATTTTTCAGTGAATGATGTAACGATTACCATGGAAGCCCGTTAAGGTTATACCCTTTATTTTAATTTTGGATTTACTAGAAATTCGGTTAATATTTCAGATTTTCATGAAGACATATTTCTAAGTCAAACTTATAACTATTTCCAATTCTCATGGAGATAAGTTTTCTAATCCAAACTTTGTAATCTCCATTCTAACTCAAGCTAATGGTATTTTCATCCATGTATATGCATGAAATGAAGGGCTTTTCATTTGGGGTATTCTGGAACCTAGTCTAATTGCCTATCCTTTTTATCTCCCCTCCGTTTGCCTATAAATATGGGTCTGCTCCTCATTGTAAGGGGCTGGCTGGTTGTTAGTTGATTGCATATTTACTGGTTGTTAGTTGATTGCATATTTAAAAGAGCTCTCATGATGAAGCTTGCTAGCCCCTGTGGAGGATTCAAACAAGGAAGGATTGAAGGCTGAAGAATTCCACAGATATAATTCTATTTAAATTTCTGTAAACCTCTTTAATTTCAGCACATCTCTTCTTCTACTTCTTGCTTTAGGATGGGGTTTTTGATTGCTTAAACCAACCTTGATCCACTTATCTCAGTCAACTCTCCTGGTCATAAAATGTGAGGAAGAGAACTAGGAGAAAGTATCGTAGGGATGACCCCTAAGTTTAGAATCTGTTATGATTTATGTTTTTGGTTCTTTCATTTTGTTTGATTTTGATTTCTTTGAAACTTGGAAGACAATGGCTGCTCTGGCCCAATTTGATGACTTATGACCCAAAGCCTTCCCGACAATTTTAAATTTCTTATTGTTTTAATCATGTATATCATTTCCACACAAGCACATACTCATATCACAGCATATGATTGATTTAAAATTGTAAAAATGATTTTTTTTTTAATTTTTTTATTGGATTGCATTAATGATTTATTTTGAATTTCTTAGAAATAGACTTGTAGAAGCTGTAAAATCCTCGTATGGATGAGTTTTTGAATAGGTCCAAATTCCCTGGATCGAAGGCATGAAAACCTGTGGAGTTTCTGTACTTCCGATTCAACCCATTAACAGCCCTAGTAGAACCTTCTATGAGCATTGGAAAAAACCAATCCACCCTTTGGTAGAGATCGAGTTTGTTAGTGGAGTCATCCCTGAAACTTCCTTGGAGATCATAGATTCAAAGAAGGAGACATGCAACCAAATTTTCATGAAAGGAAAATGTAACTATTTCTGTGATTGCATAAGACCATCAGAGTTCTTGCAATTGTCAATGTACTAATCTTCCCAACGCATAAAACTAATCTTCCCAACGCATAAAAGAGCAGATTAGAGTCCCAAATCGGGATATTTTTATTAAACTGTTTCATAGTATATAAGAGAAGAAAAAAGGTGAATAAAGTCAAATCAATAGTGTTGATGAGGTGAATTTGGGAGAGGATGGGTGAAATGATCTTGCAGCAATTTTATATTATGGGGTAGCAAATTGGCCCTCCAAAAAAAAAAAAAATACCTTGGTTTGCCATTAGGTGAGAGTGACCTTTAGGTTTCCAGCACAGTAGCTTCATTCCAGGTTAGCTAGAGTCAATCACTGATCACTGGTTGAAAGCAAAAGATCACTAGAATCTACATTTTATCATTCACTCTTTCAATGATAATAGTTGAGTTCCCTTCAATTTACTGTCTTTTGGTATCATGGAAGACTGATCCCCGCTGTAGCTACACTGTAAGTCTCATTTGAATATTTATGACTTAATAGCACCAACTGGGATTCAAATAATAAAAAAAAATATCTGTAATCAATCAGGAACTCATCTTTGCTGCCTAACATGTATCATTTTCAACCTTTTGACTAGAGATCTTGAGCAATTTGTAAGCAGAGTTGCTCAATCTCCTGGTATCTTAAAGGTGGTTTCTCTGATGTTTTTCTTGTGAGCTAACTCATACATAGAGTTGACTCTTACTTTGCTTTTCTATATTGGTTTTATTTCTGTTGACCAAAAATTTGAATCTCAATAATTTCTGATCAAACATGATTACACCAAATTATGTGGGTTTTTATTTCATGGGGTACGGACCCATCTAGAGCATCTAGACTACAGAACAATCTCTTTAATTACAACTCTAAAACATTAGAGAAAACCCTTTGATTCTAACTTCAATTCACAGGACTTGGTCACTTGCATGGTTGGGATTGATTTGGTTTGTTTTAATTGCGATTGAACCCGGTTTAATTCTGTTAGGTTGCCTACGTAACCAGTTATTTGGGATCAAGTCATAACGTAGTTCAAAAGTAATTTAAACTTGAATTTAAGGTATTAGACCGTAAAAGATCCTACCTTATATTTAATTTGGTTTATTTTAATTAATTGGACAATTACGTTCTGGTTTAATTGGGTTTAATTTGAATGGTTTAATTTTTAAGGCATTGGACTGTAAAAGATCATACCTCGGATTAAACCATTTGAGTTTAATTTGGTTGATTTGATTTGAGTTAAACCGTAAAGAGGAAACAATTTGATTTGAAAAAAGTTTGGTTTGGTTTGACTTAATTTAAATGGTTCAATGTCTAAGGCATTGGGCCTTAATTGAACCAAAAGGTTTAATTTGATTGATTGGTTTAATTTTGGTTTGGACCGTAAAGGGAAAATGGTTCAATTTTCAAGAATTTAGTTTGGTATGGCTTAGTTTGATTGATTGATTCAATTTAACCACTTTTATGACTTGAACTGTAAAAGGGAAACGATTTTGATTTGTTGGTTAAATTTGATCACCTTAATTGAACCGAAGAGGAAACGGTTTTAACTTAGATGAACTTGAAGTACATGGGGACTGGTTTGAACGATTTTTATTATCCCATTAATTGCATGGTTTGGTTCAAATTTAAAATAATTTTGGTTCAATTTAGTTTTGGAACAATTTCGGTTCAATTTAAAATGTTTATAGTTTAGTTTTATTTTAAGGACGATTTCGGTCCAATTTGAATTTTAACTTGGTTTATTTTAGTTTAAGGACAATTTCAGTCCAATTCCAATTTAGTTTCAAGACAATTCCGATTTGATTTAATATATTTATGGTTCAGTTTAGTTTTAGAACAATTTCGGTTCAAATTGGGATATTTATGGTTCAATTTAGTTTAAGGACAATTTTAGTCCAATTTGAGTTT
Organism: Buxus sempervirens; assembly: GCA_947561395.2. Taxonomy (NCBI): domain Eukaryota; kingdom Viridiplantae; phylum Streptophyta; class Magnoliopsida; order Buxales; family Buxaceae; genus Buxus; species Buxus sempervirens. The sequence goes on from OX387182.1 coordinate 7,188,886, forward strand.
AATTTGAATTTTATTTGGTTTATTTTAGTTTAAGGACAATTTCAGAAGTTTTGGGTCATTTTAGTTTAAGGACAATTTCGGTCCATTTTAAGAGGTTTTTGGTTCATTTTAGTTTTAGGACGATTTTGGTTCAATTTGCATTTAAATTAATTCAATTTAGTTTTAGGACAATTCGGTCCGATTTAGAATATTTATGGTTTGGTTTAATTTAATGGTTCAATTGATTTTGAACCTTTTGGTCTAATATTGAATACTTTTGGAAACATTTTGGGTTGATTCAAAGCATTTTTGGGTGCTTTTAAACGCTTTTATGTGGAAAATAGAAGCCATTTTATTTTACATCATGACTTTTGATGTAATTTTGATGAATTTAGGTTTTAGAAGACTTCTGGGATTTTTATGAATTTTCTTGGATTTTTCTGGGGTCAAATTAGGGTTAAAATTGGGTAAAATAAGCAATTTTTGGTTAAACCGGACTGGTTTTGTGGTTCAAAGGCTAACGGTTTAGGCAGTTTGGGCTTGTGTTTATTTGCGGGTCAAATGGACCGGATCAGGTGGTCTGGACAAGGTGAAACAGGTCGGAGCTTCTGGGTTTGGGCTGAGACAGACTTGTGCGGGCCCGCACGGGCCAGTTCGGCCTGTTTTTTCTTTATTATTATTTTTTTAAGTGGGCCGGCAGAGCGGGCCTGGTTTGTTGCACGAGTCAGATGGGACGAGCATGGACCGGTATTGAACATGGGGCACGCGGGTTAAAACCGATGGGCCTGGGCATGCATGTGGGTTGGCGGAGCTACGCGCGCAGGTCTCCTGTGCGTTGGGCCTAATTTGTGTTTGTGCCTAGCTCGCTTAGTCTAAGAGCGCCTGGGCCTGTGCATGGCTTGGTTTACACTCAGGGTGCGTGCGGGGCCCAGATCGCGATCTAGAACATATAAAAAGTCAAATTTGCCTCTTTTTTTTACTCGAATTTGCAATTTCTACCATTTGTCGACACTAGGATGTTTGCAGACTCATTTTTGGCCGAATTTTGGGTATTTTTAGCCGATTTTTATCCTTGTAAATTCAGATTTCAACCTAGAAACTTGTTTTAATAATTTTAGTTCATTTTAGGGAGCTTATAAATTATTCCATCATCTTCTCCTTTTTTTAGGATAGTTTCTAATAGGAGTCCGGGTGACCCAAACATGAGTCCCCAACTCTCCTTTTTTTGGAGTTCATCTTGTGAAGTCTAGGTGGTCCTAAAAGGAACCCCTGGCCCTTCGGATTTGTTTAGTTGAAGGAAGAGATTGAAATTCTCTTCATCTCTAATTTTAATCTGATTAAAACACAGAGTGTAGGTAACCCTAATGAGAATCCCTGGCTCTCTGGAATCAATCGGAGAAAAATTAGAGAGAAGGGAGAAGATTAAAGGAAATAAGAGAAAGGATAAACAGAATTTTTGCTTTACCTTCTGTCTTCTGTGATGCAGGTCCCCGGCCTTCAAAGCTATCTCCTGTTCTTTTCAATTTTTAAACTCTCCGTATCTCTTCCAACCCTTCTTTCAAAATTAACTCTTTTAACCTTATCCTCTTAGCCTTTTTATATAAGTAAGATTGTTCTTTAACATGTATGGGAAGTTACAACTTCCCGCATTCCACGGTTGGCAAAGATTCAGGAGAGCCGTTGGCTTTCTCTTTCTCTCCCCTTTTTTTCTAAACACATGAGAAAAGTGTGGGGTCTATTTTTTAATTTAAAAAAGGAGGGACATGACATGTTCTTTTTCTTTATTAAAGAGTCCTTACTTTTTTTTAATTAAAGAGCAGGGGGAAGGTGGCATGGTCCCCCCTTCTCTTCTTAATTAAAAAGGAGGGGGGAACGTGACATGTGCACGATCCAAAAGAGATTATTATTTTTTATTTTGTTTAAAAAACCTTTAAACTTTGAATTGCACTTGGGACGTGGCATATAGTGCCATGTCATCAAAAAAACTTTTTTTTTAAGTGCAAACAATTTGATTAGATCCGGAAGCTCAGATTAGAGGTGGCAATGGGTCAGGTTCGGGCGGGTTCGGGTCGGGTTGATGTATGGGGTTAACAAGCCAAGGCTCAACCCGAACCTGCCCGTTTAATAAACGGGTTGGAATATCCCAACCCTAACCCAACCCGCTCTAACCCGCTTCAACCTGCCAACCCGTTTAAATAATTTAAATTATTATTAAAAATTAAAAATTTTAATTCATTCTAATATTAAAGTCTATACAAATTCTATTTTTTTAATTTATTTTAATATTAAAGGACCCCTAACAAGCATAATAACACAACAATCATTAAAACATAACTAAAATAACATGAAGAAAAGAACTAAAACATACTAATAAAGTTTTAAAAGACTTTACTTGTCATCAATGCGTCAATTTATATTAGTAGAGGCTAAGAAATTTGAAATATTTAAAAGTCTTTCTTCACTTTATCCTTTGTCATTATTTATATTAAAAGAAGAAAGATTGAATAGCCACAAATATTGTTATTATAATTTTCCAAACTTTTGTTACACAAAAAAATAAACGGGTTGTAATCGGGTCATTTTGGGTTGAGGGGTCAAACCCTAACCCAACCCGTTTATAATCGGGTTGAGAATTCATGACCCTAACCCAACCCGTTTGTTGAAACAGTCAACCCTAACCCGCCTAAGACCGGGCGGGTTGGCGGGTCACAATTGCCACCTCTAGCTCAGATGGTGGATATCTGAAGCCAATGCATTTTTAATTTTTTTTTTGGGATAAATAACTTGAAATAGATTAATTATTAGAATAGAAACAGAGTACAATGTATGTCCATGACAGATGAGACAACAACAAGGCATTCAATCCTTGCCACCTATAACTCTCTAACAGTGGCTTAGACCTTCCTACATTACAACAAACAGCATCAATTAAACAAAATTAATTGTCCAGCTGACAGACCCACCATGCCTGAAGTTTTTTCAATGTTCAGCAATGAATCTGCAGCTCTACCTTTACCTAAGGAGCCTGCTTTTTTAATTGGAAGAAGAAAAGCAAATGCAAATTCAGGAAGGGGAGGGCCAATACATTTTTCAGTTAATGATGTAACGATTACCATGGAAGCCCGTTAAGGTTATACCCTTTATTTTAATTTTTGATTTACTTGAAATCCGGTTAATATTTCAGATTTTCATGAAGACATTTCTAATTCAAACTTATAAATATTTCCAATTCTCATGAAGATAAGTTTTCTAATCCAAACTTTGTAATCTTATTTCTAACTCAAGCTTATGGTATTTTCTATTAGTTTAAATGGATGAAATGAAGGACTTTTCTTTTGGGGTATTCTAGAACCTAGTCTAATTGCCTATCCTCTTTTTCTCCCTTCCGTTTGCCTATAAATGTAAGGGGCTGGCTGGTTGTTAGTTGATTGCATATTTAAAAGAACTCTCATGATGAAGCTTGCTAGCCCCTGTGGAAGATTCAAACAAGGAAGGATTGAAGGCTGAAGAATTCCACAGATAAAATTCTATTTAAATTTCAGTAAACCTCTTTAATTTCAGCACATCTCTTCTTCTACTTCCTTCTTTAGGATAGGGCTTTTGATTGCTTAAACCCACCTTGATCCACGTATCACAGTCAACTCTCCTGGTCATAAAATGTGAGGAAGAGAACTAGGAGAAAGTATCATAGGGATGACACCTAAGTTATGATTTATATTTTGATGAGTTCATTGTGTTTGATTTTGATTTTTTTGAAACTGGGAAGACAATGGCTGTTCTGTCCCAATTTGATGGCTTATGACCCAAAGATGAATAAAGTCAAATCAATAGTGTTGGTGAGGCATATTTGGGAGAGGATAGGTAAAATGATCTTGCAGCGATTTTATATTTATGGGGTAGCAAATTGGCCAAAAAAAAGGTACCTTGGTTTGCCATTAGATAGAGTCATAGAAGGGCACAATTTTGGGATCCAATCTGGGCTATTGCTGGTGAAAACAATCATCACAAGTAACGTTTGTAGAAAAACAAATGAAGCACACACCATAGTTCAGGTTGTTTTGTGTGTGAACTTTAGGTTTCCAGCACAGTAGCTTCATTCCAGGTTAGCTAGAGTCAATCACTGATCACTGGTTGAAAGCAAAAGATCACTAGAATCTACATTTTATGATTCACACTTCCAATGATTATAGTTGAGTTCCCCTCAATTTAATCTGTCTTTTGGTATCATGGAAGACTGATCCCCGCTGTAGCAACACTGCAAGTCTCATTTTTCCTGCCTAACATGTATCATTTTCAACCTTTTGACTAGAGATCTTGACAGATAAAGCAAACGAAAGATATTTTATTCAAGTTGTTCAAATGCTTTACGCAGTGGGTTACATATATACTGTTAGAGACAACCTTGATTTCATCTCAACCATTGATCTGTAACTGATTTCTTCTCAATCATTGATCTGTAACTGAATACAATTCTAGAATATTCACTTTGTAGTATTGGGCTGATTTGCTGATTGAGGTGGCATGGTGGACCCAGGTGAGATGATATTGGGTATGCTAACAGGCCCCCTTGAGCCAAGAGGTTCTGAAAGTACTCAAAGGCTCGTTCGAAGTTGATTAAAACGAGCAACTGGTAATGGTTTAGTAAGGGCGTCAGCAATCTGGTCCTTGCTTGAGATAAAAGAGATTGTGAGCGAGCCATTGGCAACGCGACCCCAAACAAAGTGATAGTCAAGATCAACATGCTTCATGCGGGAATGAAGAATGGGATTCACCGAGAGATATGTTGCTCCCAAATTGTCACACCACAGTGTTGGAGAGAGTGGCATGAAGACGCCCAACTCAGCAAGAAGTTGCTGTATCCATATTAGCTCACAAGTAGCCAATGCTTTGTACTCAGCTTTAGTACTGGATCTTGCAATGGTTGCTTGCTTTTTGGACGACCATGATATAAGATTAGATCCAAGGTAAATCCAATAAGCATTTGTGGAATGACGATCATCTAAGCACCCGGCGCGCCCAGTCAGCATTCAAGTAAGCTGAGAGATGAAAATTGGTGGAAGGTTGAAGGAGAAGACCAAAGTTGATAGTGTGCTTCAAGTATCTCAGTCTTATTTATCTCTAAGTGGGGTCCACACTTTTGTGAGATTTTGCCATGTGGCATTTTTTTAATATAAAAAATTTCACTTCCTACATATGGAAAGGACCGCCTTTTTCCATGTATTTACAAAAACACGCTTTGAAAAGTCAAATGTTAAAAAACGTGCAGCTTTTGTAATTGTGTTTTAGTCCGAAATCACTGTAGCTTGATTAATTGCAAAGTTTACGATTAATTGACAAAATGTTCCATTACACCAATGGACCAATCAACATTGAGATTTGTCGATTAATTGAGTGGTATTTTCGATTAATCGAAAAGTCGTGACGATTATCGAAGGTTCACGATGAGCTAACATGTATCCGTGGATTATTAAACTTGTATCTTTTGAAGATTTAACTTGTATCCTGTGATGATTGTGTTTGTTTCTATGTTGGTCAACCTAATATTGTATGTACCCCACGAAGACCATGCTCGTGTCTCTTGATGATTCGTCTGATATCCTTGACGATCTAATATGTATCCTTCGATGATTTGAAATTTCAATTAACTGGAATCTTAAATCGTTGTTTTGCGATTAATCGAAAGGTATCTGATTGATCGAAATTCATGGATGTATGATCAACACATGATTAAACCCCGATTCAACGTTTGTACATTTATTCGATTTCGATTAATTGTACTTTTGTATAATTAATCGAAGGACAATTTTTGAACTTTGAAAAGTGTTACAGTGATTTTGGACTGAAATGCAATTACATGGGAAAAGTTGCATGTTTTTGAACATTTGACTTTTTCAAAACATGCTTTTGTAAATACTTGGGAAAAGGCCGTCCTTTCAGTAATTTTTCCAATATTTTTTCTGGCCATTAGGACTCCGTTTGGATGTTAAGAGAATGCAAGAAAGATATGCGAAAAAAGAAGGCACATTTGGATTGGATTCGGTTTTTTAGATTCGGTGGGATACGCATAAAATTGTGCCAACCCTTAGGCCTCGTTTGGCTTTCATTCCGGATTAGGAACTCATTCCGAGAATGAGTTCTTAAAACTCATTTTACGAATTAATTTTGAAGTCCTTTTAATTGCGTTTGGTTAGCACGTAGCAGAATGAATTTTCACCCAGAAAATTGTTTGGTTAACAAGTAATAAAATGAGTTCCAAGAAAAAAAATTTCCCTTATTTTTTTTACTTTTTCCATGGATAATTATAAAAAAACTGGTTGATCCTTAAAAGATAAAACTTGAAACACCTAAGAAATTAAAAAGAAAAAAAACTTGAAACCATCTTATAAATCATTGAAGAATATCTAATTCAATCTGTCACTTAAAATAGATCATTGAAGAATATTTAATTTCTGCTTTAGCCAAAGGAAGATAGTTCCACAGCCATATTTTTTTTCTCAAGATCAGTCCAGCGATTTCCATGGGAGTCAGATCATAAAAATGCCACCGCATAAGTCACAAACATCACACCGTAGACCAATACATTTCCAAAAGGTCATCAAAAAATTAAACAAAAACCAAAATTACGCAACCCAAAGAAGATCTTGACACCACTTTGATTGAATTAATCCAACAAAGGCTCTAGATACTTTGAGCTAATTGAAATCATGCATCTTACAATTGATCCATACCACCTTTGTTCAAATTTAGAAAACATAAGGAATCAGAGCCTTCACGTCTTTGGGGTAGCTTTCAAATTTTGAGATGTACCATTTCCTGGTAACATAGCTCCTCCCCATCAAGTAAAAATAACTGCCTATAACAGAGAAGAATGTAAACACTGTTTGGGAGATGAAAGAAATACCCAGAAATTCAATGATTTCAAAGAGGCAGTGTGGGCAAACCACCAAGTCAAAGAGCCCTCCTTTAGGGATCTTATGCCCTTTGTCACCCTTTTCCCTCATTTTTGCGAGGAGGTAATAGTGGTAGAAGTTACCCCCAATTCCAAGCACAAACAAGATAATCCCGGAATACTTCAGATCGAATGGTGGCTCAGGGATCCCTTGAGTTAGGTGTTGAGCATAGGCCATATTAATAGACGAGATGAAATAGGCAATAGCAAAAAGAAGGGTAGTGTCGAGTGTTGTCTCTCCATTGTATTTGTGCATAAAAAGCACCTGCAGATCAGAGTAAGTCATTTGTATTCAACAAAAAAAGTTACCAGCTAATTTAAATCGATGGAGATATAAGACAAAAATTGAAGTTATTTGATGGATATTTAACACAAACCATGATCCAACAAGTTGAGGCCAAAGAGAGCCCAGATTATACAAGGCAAGCATGCTAAGTCAAAACACAAGAATCTTCACTTCAACTTGATTGCCTATTATCCCTAAGAAACTGAGTTTTTTTTTATCAGTTTTGCAAAGGTGATCAAAGGGATGAATCACAGTAAACCAGGAGAGATGGATGCCCAAACCCTATTAACCACAAGCTCATCATATGTATTAGCGGAAAGCATATAAAATACCTGAATTTGAACATAAGAAATCAAATTCATACTAGGTTTCTGGATTGAATAAAAGAGGAATTTACAAACTGTTCCATTAGTTACACTCAATTTCTAGGTTTCTCTTTTATAAAAAATATGCTTCCTTTAAAAAATGGGGCTTATAGATTGGATCTCCATCAATGAGTCATTCAATTCCTTCCAATGCTGAGTAAGTTTCATTATTATGTAATACCATAGACAATCTGGAAGTGCACCAAGCAGAGGAAAGATGAAAAAATAAGCTATGAAACAATAGTCAAACGATCAAAATTAGAAATCAAGAGGATTACTAAAGAAAAGTAGAACAATTTAAACAAAAAAGAAATTATAAATAAGAAAAAAATTAAAAATAAAAGAGAGGATTACCTCGAAGACTGTCTTGAAGAAATGAAGGGTTAGAGCTGATTTGAGGCACATAAAACGGAAACCCAGATTGGTAAAAGAATGAAGGAGGAGAGGGCAGCGAGAAAGGCAGGCGCATAGAAAAGGAACATGTCAGTGAAGAAGAAAAGGCAGGTTCATCTTCCGCTAATGGAGTTAGCATCAACTGCACTATGCGTTGAAGAAGAAAAGGCAGGTTCGTTGAAGAAGGCTCGTTGAAGAAGAAGGCAAATGTTCATATATTTACGTTTTTTGCCATCGTTTAAAGTTTTATCTTAATTTACAAGTTTGCCACCGCAAATAACTCAAAACTCATTTGGAAATTTCAAAAACGGGGTCAAGACCGATTCTACAAAACCATGACTTTTCTCATTCTCATTCCGAGAGAATGAATTCTGGCGCATGAACCAAACGTTCATCTATCCATAGGAATTCATTTTAGGCCTTGGAACTCATTCCAGGCCTTAGAATGAATTCCCAAAATGAAAGCCAAACGACACGTTAGTTGTGGAAATTTTTGCCCTTAGTTGTGGAAATTTTTTCAGCCTAAAAAAAATATTTAACGCATAGATTTTTGGGACATAGTGTTTGGATACCAAAAGCTATGTCACAAGAAACTCCTGTTTCTTGAGACACATTATCTTTAATTCCTCCACCTTGGGAGTAAGATGAAAAATACGTTTTTCATGCTACATTTTGTTAGACGTTGAGTCCCATGTATCTTTTTTTCCCCTCTTATTAGTATCTAAACACTCACAGCATGCATGCGAGAAACTTACAATATTTTGCAGTTTCTTGATATCCAAACGTAACCTTACTCTTTTCCTCATATTTTAAAGTTTAGTTGATGTCAAACCTTTTTGGTTGGACTCAAGTCTCAAACAACGGTGGAAATTATTCAAAGTTTCTTCATAATAATTAGTGAAAATTAAGCATTGTGCATGACTGTATGTTATATAATAATTGTTTATAGTATGAAACTTACAGACATTTTAATTAATGTTTACAAAATTTTTTATTTTCTATTATGCTAAATGAACCTTAAGATATTTTAATTGCTAAAAAAATATTTTTTTAAAGAAAAACTTAGAAGAAGGATGTAGAATAAGAACGATCTCATGAATCATGGTGGAAAAAGACAAGAATCTCTCTTTCTTTGTAACGGCAACGACGAGAGGTTTAGGCTTTTCAAAGTCCTTCATGGACTTAGTCTCCCGCGTGGATCATCATATTTTTATATGATTGACTGACTTTTTTTGCAGAAAAATCTTTCATCCAAATTCGTCTTGCAAATGGACGGTTGAAATTTGCCACCATAAGTACTCTGAAATATCTCCGCGAGTGGTTGCGAGTTTTGCAGCAATGGCTACCAGAAGCAAGTTCTTGTTCTTCCTTTCTATCGTATTTATGTGCCTAGCAAGAACCAGTCTCTGCATTGGAGACACCATTACTATTGGTGAGTCTCTCTTCGTGGACCAGACACTGGTATCTAACGGTGTCATTTTTGAACTGGGTTTCTTCACACCAGGTAATTCCCGCAACACCTACGTAGGCATCTGGTACAAAAAATTTTGGGTAAAATATATAGTTTGGGTAGCCAATAGAGATAAACCTCTCACTGATGTATCTTCTTCTCACCTAATCCTCTCTAAAGACGGTAATTTGCACCTCATGGAGTCTGGAATTCAGGTTTGGTTGACAAATCTGACCCCCAAATTGGGAAATTCTACAGAGGCAGTTCTTCTTGACGATGGAAATCTTGTTTTGAGAGATGGGTCCAAATCCAACTCATCTTGTTTCATTTGGCAAAGTTTTGATTACCCCACCGACACATTTCTTCCTGGTTCAAAATTTAGAATTAACAAAATCACCAATAAATCTCAAATCCTTACTTCATGGAAAAGTAATGAAGATCCAGGATACGGGATGTACTCTCTTCACATGGAACCAAATGGAGCTCAACTTTTTTTAGAGTGGAGCAGGTCCCAAAGGTACTGGTCTAGTGGACCCTGGAATGGGAAATTTTTCAGCGGAGTTCCTTCAATGGGATTTATTAATATCTACAAGAAGCTTTCTTCACATATTCTCTTCGTAATAAAATCATGCTTTCTAGACTTGTGATTGATGCGTCAGGGCAGATGAGGCAATTGCTCTGGGTAGAAGGCGGGGAATGGAATCTCCTTTGGTCTCCACCTAGGCAGCAGTGTAAGATTTATGGTGTATGCGGAGCTTTTAGTAGTTGCCTCCAGCAAGACACATTCTCTTGTGCATGTTTGGATTGTTTTGAACAACGCTTTCAAGGCCTTAATGATTGGTACAAAGGGTGTGTGAGAGGAACCCTTCTGCAATGTAAGAACAAAACTTCTGGCACCAGGCAAAAGGATGGTTTTTTACTACAGTCCTGTCGACACCCCAAATTGCACTACAAAATGAGAAAATAATTAAAAACATGTAATTAGAGCTTAAAACAGGTCAAAAATGCATAAAATCTGGCTAAGCATGCTTTGCCTGTATTTTCATTACGGGCCGGTCGCGCCCGAAATTTCTATACGGTCAAGCGCGCTCGTATTGGAAATACGGGCATCACTTGCCCGTAATATATTTACGGGCGCGATGTTGTTGTAAGCACCCAAATTTTGATCAAACCAAATAAAAGAGAAAAAATGTGCTAAAAGACAGCAGAAAGGTCAAACCCTAAGGGGGCAAAAGTTGATTTTTGGATCAAGTGCAATTTGGCCACCTTGCTTTATCTCAATGGATAGAGAATCCCGACACGGTTCCAACGCAACTAAGTTTGCTGGAATCGGAGTCCGGATGAAGGTTCTACAGGCCGGTCAAACTTGAGGGGGAGCCGAAAGTTGACTTTATGCTAAACCCCGAATCAGCTGCGTCACCCCGTGCCAATGGATAGAGGACTCCGACACGGTTCTAACACAATTGAGTTTGCCCAAATCGGAGTCCAGATGAAGAAGATGTAAGCAGTTGAAGTTCTAGGGCAGCGTGCTGGAAAACTGCACACGTGGCAAAAGTCTGCACACGTGGCAAGCAGCAGAGCAGAAAGGTCCCAGGGATTAAATCTGTAATTACCCTAATCATTGAAAAGTATCTCAAGGGTAAAGCTGCAGATACCTAAGGGTATCAGGGACTAGATCCATAAGCATCAAAACTTGAACAAATATCCCAGGGACCAATCTGTAAATATCCAAAAGTATCAGGGACTAAATCTGCAAATATAAAAAAGTATCAAGGACTAAATCTGTAAATATCCAAAGGTGTCAGGGACTAAATCTGTAAAAATCCAAAGTTCTAGGGACCAATCCACAAATACCAAGATCTGCTCATGATTGATGTCCCCTATGGGCATGCATAGGCATCACCCATGCATGCACCCCTCTCTCTCTCTCTCTCTCCCCCCATGATCATACATCATCACCCATGCATGCATCCCCTCTCTCTCATGATTGATGAGCATGCATGTGCATCATACATGCATGCCATCCATCCATAACCTTCTATCTCTCTCTCTCCCCCATAATTATGTCCCCTATGCATGCATGCACATCACATGCATGCATACCCATACCCCCCACTATAAAAAGACCAACCCCCCATACGTATGGGGGGTTGAGCACATTTTTGGTGGAGCAAGCTTGATCTCCCACCATTCTTCTTCTCCAAGACCTTTCTTCTCCATCTCTCCCAAAAACACTCTTCTCTCTTTGCCTTCTTCATCTTCACCTAAGAAGCAACTCCAAAGAGCTGCTGGTGGTACCTCGAAGGTGGTGTTCTAGCCATTGCAACTTCAAAAATCTGCTGGTGGTGCTCCAGCCGTTGTCCTACCTCCAAGAGAGCTCAACACCTCTAAGCATAACTTCAAATCCTCAAGGTGAGCTTGTTGACACCCTTTGTTCAACATATTTGAATATGAATGAGAAGCGAGTATTTTTGCTTCATTTCATGCTATATATTTCACTACTTTTTTCTTCATGTGGTTTTCATTTTTCATTTCATTTTTCTTTTCATTTAAAAGGGAGGAGGGTGTTCCTCTTATGATGCATCCGCTGTACCCCTTTCACATAACCCCCCCTCTTCCCTTCATTAGTTTTCTTTAGGATTCAGATTTGGCTATTAGGATCATGCTATAAGTTATGTGTGGAGCATGCTAGTTAGTGCCTTGTTATCTTTATTTGCATATGATTGTTATTCCATGTATGCATGAGATTCTTCCATCTTAAGGTCATGTGTGTTAGGATCATGTGAATGTTTTTTACCATTCTTGTGTGTGTTATCATGATTCTTGTTTCATTTTGGTTATTGTCTTCAACCATAAAGATTCAATCCATTTAGTTTTGAACATGCTCCATATGCATACTTATCTTAAAGAAGTGTCTAAATATTTTGTACACAATATTATTTAGTCTAGCTATGCATGCATGTAAATTTGTTTCCATATCTTGAATATTGTAGGTATGAGCATATAGGCTTGAGCATGGAACCTCTTTATTGAGGTCTTTTTAGTTGACTTGTATTTATGCCTATTGCTTGTTGATTTTTGGAGCAAAGGAAACCAAAACAGGGACACTTAAGTCCCTGTTATCTTCTGGCTTGGTCTAGAAGAGGAGAAGGCAAGTCCCCTCCTCATCCTTTTCCTCTTAGTCTTGAAACCCCAAGAAAAAGAAGAAGCAAGGTGGCTCTTCTCCAAACCACTGTGGGCCCACACAGGGGCCCACACCATCCCTAGAACATCCCAAGAGGCTTAAAAACCCAAGCCCATAGCAAAAATCCAAAAAAATAGCTTCTGTAGGTTGATCCGGCAACTTAGGCCGGATAAACTAAAACCCATGCGTATCCGGCTAAAGATGCCGGATACACAGAATCCCATGTTTAGCCGGCTAAAGATGCCGGATACACAGAACCCTGTGTGTAACCGGCATCTCAGGCCGGCTACACAGCCAGATAGTTATTTTTGCTGTTTTGTGATCTTGTGTTGTTTTTTTTGGTTCATTTGATCAAACCAGTCGAACCAGAAGGGTTTCCGGGTGACCCGGAAACCCAAGATGGGCCTTGGACACCCGGTCCAAATTGATTCCCGGTGGGCCTTCCAACGGGGCCCACCAAGTCCGACAAACTCCTTTTGTTAAATAAAGATAAAATCAATCCATTTGAGTGGGCCACACCATTGGAGGCCCACCCAAGCCCAATTTTGAAGCATGTTGATCTAGACTTAGGCATGGTTTGGCCGAGACCATGGGCAGGGCCTGTCGGGCCCACTAAGCCCACTAACCAACCAAGGTTAGGGTTTCGAAACCCTAACTCAAGAAGTCTTGGGCTTTCAAGCCCAAGCCTAGGTAAAGGGCCCCAAGCCCAATACCTGGCCCATTTTGGTATAATTAATCAAGATAATCAAAATCACTTGGCAAACAACTGTGGGGCCCAATCAAGGGCCCACAAAGCAATCCCGGCCCACTTTTGGCATGAAATCCATTTTGGCATGAAATCCATTTAAATAATCCAACTTAAACCCTAAAGTAAAATCAATTCATTTGAACCAAAGCCCAAAGGGCCTCTTAGGCTAGACCGAGGCCCACAAGGGACACGTGGGCTTAACCAAGCCCACCAAGGAATCTGCGGGCCTTCCAACGGGGCCCGCCCAATCAGACCCACATCACTTTAATTAAGAAGATAAAATCAAGTAAAGGGACCCACACCATTTTGGCGGTCCCGCAAGACTTAATCAAATTACATGCCGGAATAGGAATCGGGTGAGTGAGAGACCAATTGAGTTGACTCAAAACTAGGGAAACCTATGGGACCCGTCACTTGACGGGGTGGACTGGGGTGTCTATGGACTTCCCCAGACCGCAACCGAGCCCCTACTTAGAATCTCGAAAGCCGCAGACCAAAAGCCTTAGTAGAAGAACTTAGGCACCCAGGTGTCTGCCTGCACCCCATCAGGCAGTGGCGACTCCAAACAAATCCCGAGGCACGCACCGTTTTGCGTGCGCCTCGTCGTGCGACCGAAATCGGGTGTGCACAGTTGTTATGCGAATTTTATCTTTTCTCGATTTCTGAGCTTTATCTTTAAGCTAATATCTCTTTAGATGAGCGAAATAGCTCTTTTATTTGCTCGAGCCATCTTTGTTGGCTATGGATGGGCATTATCTCCGTTTTTCACTCTATCCTGAGGATCAGGGTATATCCTTCTGGACCAGCCATACCCCTGTGCTTGCCTATAAATAGAGGTGAGCTTCTTAAGCAAAGGGCCACGAAATTTTGAAGACTAAGGAGCTCCAAGTAAAGAGAGGAATCCCTGCTGCTCTGCTTGCTCAATCCAGGTAAGTCCCTTTTCCCTTTTATTTTCTGTCTTCAATTCTAGAGATAATAGGATCTTCTCCATTGCTGTAGAATAAGGCCATCTTTTATTCTGTATTCCTAAACTTGTCTCTAAGTACCTCAAGAGTCTCTCTAGCCGTAAAACGTGAAGAGAGAGGTAGGGGAAAGGGGAACAGGTGGATCCCTAGAATAGAACCCCATATTTTGTTTTTCTTTTCTTTTAGAATAAGGCCTTTGATTGTGTTTATGTACCCAAACTTATCTCCAAGTACCTCAAGAGTCTCTCTAGCCGTAAAACGTGAAGAGAGAGCTAGGGGGAAAAGAGAACATGTGGATCCGTAGGGTAGGCCCCCATGTACTTTAATTTGTAAGATATGGTTGTTTTGATATCTTGATCATGTTTTAATGATTTTATTTTGAATCTGGATTAATCTTATGAGATCATGATGTTTATAGCATGAGATCCCCACTTTTTTCTAAAATTTGGATTTTCACCACTTTTGCACCTACAACACTGTTTTCGTGATTTTTGATATTAAGCTAAGATCCTGGATTTATCATGATCAATATGGTAGATCTGGATTCAGAAGCCTGAAAGTAAATTCTAGGGTTTCATGATGTGGTTTTTGAGTTGTTTTTCACTTTTGAGGGAAGACCCTACGGTTTAAGTTCTCCCCTTTTGATGTTCTTCTTCAACGTGGGTATTTTTGGTTTTGATTTTTTGATTTAATGTGAAATTTGGGCTATATCTATGTCTTGGACTGTTCAAGTTCAATTTTGAAATATTTTATAAAAATCATATTTTTCTAGATTTATAGAATTTAACTTGAAGCCAGATTTTTGAAGTTTTCACTTTATTTTGGTTTTATTTGATTTTATCTCAAATTTATTTTAATCATGAAACCCTAGGAATTGTATGATCATATTTGAAAGTTCTGGATTAATCAGGCTATTCGTATGAAAAAACCATACATTTTTATCTTTTTTTTATGATTTTTCATGATTTTTGTAGCAAGCCCTTTTTCCTTTATTTTAAACATGAACAATACCTGGCAACCACCTTGTATGGATGAATAAGGGTGCCTAACACCTTTCCCTGTTCATAACCTAATCCCCTTACCCATCTCTGGTTGTTTTTTTAGTAGGGTTATTTTTACCCTAAATTTGCCTTTTTATGCTTATTTGAGATTTTGGTGTCCATTCATACCTAAAAAGAATGGTGGCGACTCTTTGTTTTTAATAAATCCCGTGTGATGATTAGGAAGTCATTAAATTGATTTTTTCCATGTCTCACAGGTCCGTTACAGTATTACCTGCAAATGAACAACGATTGACAGTTGCTGGTGCTCAACAATGCAAATTAGCTTGCTTGAAAAACTGTTCTTGCACTGCTTACACTTATGATATTGGTCAGTGTTTACTATGGTATGGAGAGATATTCAACTTGCAGAAATCCAAAAATAATGAGGGAAGTGATCTCTATGTCAGGCTTGCTGCTTCGGATCTTGCAAGGAAAATGGATGAAGCTAAGAAGCCACTATGGTGGATTGTGACATTGCCTACCGTTCTAGCAATGCTTATTTTGTGTTTCCTTCTATGCTACATGCGAAAGAGAAAGCTCAAACAAAGAGGTAAGGATCAGAGTCACAGTGTCCAAATCAATTTCTTCGTCTTCAATATCATGATTCTTCTTATTTATATGATGCAGGGGAAAGGGAAACAGGCCAGGACCTATTATTTTTTGATTTGGGTACAACCAATAAAGCAACCCATGGCAATTACAGTGACACAAGTAGGCTCCAGGAGGGGGAGAAACAGGGTGCCAAGTTACCTTTATTCAGTTTCTCAAGTGTCTCGGTAGCTACTGAGAACTTCTCTGCTACAAATAAGCTTGGACAGGGTGGTTTTGGGCTTGTTTACAAGGTAACATTAAATTTCTGAATTCCACATTTAGTTCTCATGGATAGAAATTGTCAAAAACAACTTAAAATGTTTTGCTTATAGGGCAAATTAAGGGATGGACATGAAGTAGCAGTGAAAAGGCTCTCAAAACACTATGGGCAAGGATTGACTGAGTTTAGAAGTGAGATGTTACTAATTGCACAGTTACAACACAGGAATCTAGTTAGAGTTTTGGGATGTTGTGTTGAAAGTGACGAAAATATATTGATCTATGTGTACATGCCCTACAAAAGCTTGGATTCTTAACTATTTGGCCGGTATTTCTGCATGCTAGAAACTTTATTTTCCCTTCTTTCCTTCTGCTATTTTCAAGTTAATTCTCTCAGAGTTTCTGCATGCATCTCTTTCCCCTCTATTTCACTGGTTCATTCTTGGAAGCAAACTTATCTAGTTCATATTTAAGCTTCCTGTTTAAATCTCTAGAATAAAAACTTGTGGCAGATCCAGTGCGGCAGCAACTATTAGACTGGGAAAGGCGGGTTCACATTATCGCGAGGATTGCTCAAGGCCTTATTTATCTCCACTAGTATTCTAGATTAAGAATTATTCACAGGGACTTGAAAGCAAGTAACATCCTCTTGGATGGTGAAATGAACCCCAAAATATCAGACTTTGGTATGGCAAGAATTTTTGCAGGCAACGATTCCCAAGCAAACACAGACAGGATTGTGGGTACCTAGTAAGTAGAGCTGTAGATTCTCGGGCAAACACTAACATGCCTAGCCACAAAGGTGTTTGTGTCTAGGCATGAGAATATCCTTTTCAGCTTATTGACGTAATTTTTTAATGCTAAAATGTAGTGGTTACATGTCCCCGGAGTATGCTATGGAAGGCCTTTTCTCAATCAAATCTGATGTCTTTAGCTTTGGAGTGTTGATGCTAGAGATTTTGAGTGGCAAGAAGAACACTGGCTTTTATCATCATGAGTCTCTCAATCTTCTAGGATATGTGAGTGAAATAAATTAATCATTCTCTAAACTTTAATTTGATCTCTTACTCAATTTCATTTTACAATTTGTTTTTTTTTGTGATTTTGTATTTTCTCAGGCATGGGAGCTGTGGAAAACTGGTAGGGGATTGCAGTTGATAGATCCATTATTGTCCGATCCACCTTTGACACCTCTAACAGTGAGATACATTCAAGTGTGACTTCTGTGTGTGCAAGAGAGTCCAGCTGATAGACCCACTATGCCTGACGTTTTCTCAATGTTTAGCAATGAATCTGCAGCTCTACCTTTACCTAAGGAGCCTGCTTTTTTAATTGGAAGAAGAAAAGCAAATGCAAATTCAGGAAGGGGCGAGCCAATACATTTTTCAATGAATGATGTAACAATTACCATGGAAGGCTGTTAAGATTATACCCATTATTTTATTATTTGATTTCCTTGAAATACGATTAATATTTCAGATTTTCATGAAGACATTTCTAATTCAAACTTATAAATATTTCCAATTCTCATGGAGATAAGTTTTCTAATCCAAACTTTTTAATCTTCACTCTAAGTCAAGCTTATGGTATTTTCTATCCGTTTATATGTATGACATGGAGGGCTTTTTTATCTCCCTCCATTTGCCGATAAATGTGGGTCTGCTCCTCATTGCAAGGGGCTGGCTGGTTGTTAGTTGCTTGCATATTTAAAAGAGCTCTCATGATGAAGCTTGCTAGCCCCTTTGGAGGATTCAACTGAGGAAGGATTGAAGGCCGAAGAATTCCATAGATATAATTCTATTTAAATTTCTGTAAACCTCTTTAATTTCAGCACATCTCTTCTTCTACTTCCTTCTTTAGGATAGGGCTTTTGATTGCTTAAACCCACCTTGATCCACGTATCTCAGTCAACTCTCCTCGTCATAAAATGTGAGGAAGAGAACTAGGAGAAAGTATCATAGGGATGACATCTAAGTTATGATTTATATTTTGATGAGTTCATTGTGTTTGATTTTGATTTCTTTGAAACTGGGAAGACAATGGCTGCTCTGTCCCAGTTTGGTGGCTTATGACCCAAAGTCTTCCCAACAATTTTAAATTTCTTATTGTTTTAATCACGAATATCATTTGCACACTAGCACACACTCATATCACAGCATATGATTGACTTAAAATTGTTAAAAAGTTTTTTATTGGATTTTTCATTGCATTAATGATTTATTTGGAATATTTTAGAAATAAAATTGTAGAGTCTCTGCAATCCTCATATGAATGAATTTTTGAATAGATCAAAATGCCCTGGATCACTCTGACACTTCTATTTTTCACTTACCAAATTTCTTTGATTTATATAGAGTCATTCCTCAGATATAATGGATCGAAGACAGGAAAACCTGTGGAGTTTCTGTACTTCAGATTCAACCCATTAACAGCCATAGTAGAGCCTTCCATGAGCATTGGGGAAAACCAATCAAGCTGTTGGTAGAGACCGAGTTTGTTAGTGGGGTCAACCCTGAAACTTTCTTGGAGATCATAGATTCAAAGCACGAGACATGCAACCAAATTTTGATGAAAGGAAAATGTAACTATTTCTGTGATTGCATAAGACCATCAGAGTTCTAACAGTTGTCAATGTATTAATCTTCCTACCGCAACAAAGAGCGGATCAGAGTTCCAATCCAGAAATAGCATTTCCTACCTTGATGCTACTGAGCTCTCTCCTCCCTCGCCTGTTCAGCAGAAATAGCAAAGGCTCTCATTTCTGTGCAATCCAGAAAAATTAAGTCAAAAAGATGCAAATAGTATGAGAAAGAAACTAATTTGAAAGCCATCAAATTCAAGTTTAAGTCCGTATATTATGATACCTGTACAAGTATGGGGTGTGCCTTATGTGCCTTAATTATCATTCCAAACAGTTCAACATGCAGGTCCCTTCTGTAAGATTTTTGAGGCCAAAAATCAACTCAATTAGATATCAATAGATGCTCGAAAAATCAACAACTCTTGAACATCTATGAACATTGGGTCCTAATTATCACACACTTTTGATTAATCCTACCATAATTGCTGAATATAAGCTAAAACTAGGTACCAACACACTTACACAGTAGCCCAAGGATTATTAACCTCATGTTTTTCAGATTTTCACCCCAGAAAAAAAAGGGCACCATTTCAAGACCAAAAAATGGCTCTGTAATTTTTATTCAAGTATTTCATAGTATATAAGAGAAGAAAAATATAAATAAAGTCAAATCAATAGTGTTGGTGAGGTGAATTTGGGAGAGGATAGTAAAATGATCTTCAAGCAATTTTATATTATGTCCTATGGGGTAGCAAATTGGCCAAAAAAGAAAAAGGGGATCTTGGTATGCCATAGGTGAAAGTCATAGAAGGGCAACATTTTGGGATCCAATCTGGACTATTGCTGGTGAAAACAATCAACACTGGTAACGTTTGTAGGAAAACAAAGGAAGCACACACCATATTTCAGGTTGTTTTGCGTGTGACTTTTCGGTTTCCAGCACAGTAGCTCCATTACAGCTTAGCTAGAGTCAATCACTATCTCTGGTTGCAAGCAAAAGATCACTAGAATCTACATTTTATCATTCACACTTTCAATGATTACAGATGAGTTCCCTTCAATTTACTGTGTCTTTTGGCATTAATGTAATATACTTCATGTCTACGGTATATTCTTTTATGTCTTAGTTATTTAACATTAATGTATACCTCTAACTAATTAAAAAATGTCATGGTAAGTTATGCAATGCTCTATCATAAGGGTGTGATGTTGTTCATGAAAGTGCTTTTGTAGAAGCATATCCCAGAATGGATAGAGCATTTTCTTGCCGGAACTTATGGCACCAACCGGGATTCAAATAAAAAAAAATCTGTAATCAATCAGGAAACTCATCTTTGCTGGCTAACATGTATCATTTTCAACCTTCATGAGCAATTTGTAAGCTCAGTTTGTTCAATCTTCTGCTATCTTAAAGGTGGTTCCTCTAATGTTTTTCTTGTGAGCAAACTCATAAATAGAATTGACTCTCAATTGGATGTATACAAAAGCCATTTTTCATTCCAGGGATTTGAACTAAAAGGAGTTGGCTTTGCTATGTTGGTTTTAGTTGACTAGATCCAGAAGCTCAGATGGTGGATGTCTTAAGGCCAATGCGTTTTTAGTTGAACGCAAGATTTCAGAGTTGCCCTTCCTGGCCTTCCTTTACCACGAGCTTCCGTTGGATTTCTCCTCACATATCAAAGTTCTCCACAAAATCCATCAGCTTGTTACCAAATTCCTATGAGAGTGATAAGGATTGTTAGAAGATACAAGCAATCCCATCAGCCAGCCTTTTGAGAACTCCTTCAGGTTTGATTTCAACAACACAGACATCCTTGCCTAAAACAAGTTCATGTCTAGATGCCATAACCATCAATTTCTAAAAGCAGCTTCCGTTCTGCAGAATAGTTTTCCCGGCCTTTAAGGCTCTGTTTGGATGTCGAGAGAATGAAAGAAAGATATGCGAAAAAAGAAGGCACATTTGAATTCGATTCAATTTTTTAGATTCGTTAGGCTACGCATAGAATTGTGCCAACCCTTAATTGTGGAAATTTTCGCAGCCTAAAAAAATTGTTAATGCATAGATTTTTGGGACATAGTGTCCAGATACTTAAAACTATGTCACAAGAAACTCCCGTATCTTCAGACACATTTTCTTTAATTCCTCCACCTTGGGAATAAGATGAAAAATATGTTTGTTTTTCATGCTACAATTTGTTAGACGTTGAGTCCCAGGGATCTTTTTTTCCCTCTTATTAGTATCTAAACACTCACAGCATGCATGCGAGAAAACTACAATGTTTTTCATTTTTTTGATATCCAAATGTAACCTTACTCTTTTCCTCATATTTTAAAGTTTAGATGATGTCAAATCTTTTTGGTTGGATTCAAGTCACAGACAAAGGTGGAAATTATTCAAAATTTCTTCATAATAATTAGTGAAAATTAAGCATTGTGCATGACTCTATGTTATATAATAATTGCTTATGAACTTAAATACATTTTAATTAATGTGCTCAAAATTTTTATTTTCTATTATAGAAAATCAACCTTAAGATATTTTAGTTGCTAAAAAATTATTTTTTTAAAGAAAAACTTAGAAGTAGGATGTAGAATAAGAACAATCTCATGAATCATGATTCTCTTACATTCTCCATTCATACTGGAAAGAGACACGAATCATGACTTAGACGACCGCACCTCAGATATGACTATGACTGTCAAAGGCAAACCCCAAAAAATGTTCAGAGGCAGTCCCCTTCTTTTTAGTCCCGTTTTGCCCCTTTGTCTCACATGGGACAATTAATATATTTTTAAAAACTTAATGTCGACTTACCCCCATTTTCTCCTCAAAACGGTTTCTTTCCTCCTCTTCTTTCGGTGAAGATCTCCTCATTCTCCCTCTCTTCTCTCCAGTGAAAAACTTTTTGTCGACTGCAACTCCGAGCTCTTCCCGAAGTCAACATTAGGAAGTTGCAGTCGACGTCAAGTTTTAAAAAAAATATTAATTGCCCCGTGTGAGACAAAGGGGCAAAATGGGACTAAAAAGGCAAATTTTTTTGTAAAGTAACATTTTTTTTGGGAGTAAGACTTTTCCAAGCACGTTTTTGGCATTTTCTTGGAAAAGTCTTACATGGAGTTACGTTTTCCACTTGAACTTCATTATACGAAATTGACTGACTTTTTTTAATGAAAAGTCTTTCATCCAAATTAGTCTTGCAAATGAAAGATTGAAATTTGCCACCTTAAGCACTCAGAAATATCTCTGAGATTGCTTGCGATCGACTTTGGCAGCAATGGTTACCAGGAGCAAGTTCTTGTTCTTCCTTTCTATCATACTTATGTGCCTGGCAAGAACCAGTCTCTGCATTGGAGACACCATTGCTTCTGGCAAGTCTCTCTCAGTGGACCAGACGCTGATATCTAACGGTGGCATTTTTGAATTGGGTTTCATCTCACGAGGTACGACTTCCGCCAAAAACATCTATGTAGGCATCTGGTACAAAAACTTCCAGGAGAAAATTGTGGTTTGGGTAGCCAACAGAGATAAACCTCTCACTAATCCATCTTCTTCTTACCTAATCCTCGCTGAGGACGGTAATCTGCACCTCATGGTGTCAGAAATTCAGGTTTGGTCGACTAATCTGACCCCTGAACCGGGAAATTCTACAGAGGCAGTTCTTCTTGATGATGGAAATCTTGTTTTGAGAGATGGGTCCAAATCCAACTCATTTGGTTTCATTTGGCAGAGTTTCGATTACCCCACAGACACATTTCTTCCAGGTTCAAAATTTGGAATTAACAAATCAACCAATAAATCTCAAATCCTTACTTCATGGAAAAGTGATGAAGATCCAGGGCATGGGATGTACTCTCTTCACATGGAACCAGATGGAGGTCAATTTTTCTTACAGTGGAACAAGTCGCAAAGGTACTGGTCTAGTGGACTCTGGAACGGGCAAATTTTCAACGGGGTTCCTGAAATGACATTAAATTATATCTTCAACTTCAGTTTTATCTCAAATGAGAATGAAACCTACTTCACATATTCGGTTTATAACAAATCCATGTTGTCTAGACTTGTGATTGATAAGTCAGGGCAGATCATGCAACTCGCTTGGCTGAAAGATGGTTGGGATTGGAATCTTTATTGGTCTCAACCTAGGGAGTTTTGTGAGGTTTATGGTGTATGTGGAGCTTTCAGTACGTGCCTCAAGCAAGACTCAAAGTCTTGTGCATGTTTGGATGGTTTTGAACCACGCTATCAGCCAAATCAGAGTGATTGGTACAAAGGGTGTGCGAGAAGAACCCCTTTGCAATGTGAGAACAAAACTTCTGGCATGGGGCCAGACGATGATTTTTTACTGCAATCCAATATAACATTACCTATAGATGCACAAACGTTGACAGTTGGTGGTGCTGAACAATGTAAATTAGCTTGCTTGAACAACTGTTCTTGCACTGTTTACACTTATGCTAATGGTCAGTGTTCAATATGGTATGGAGAACTATTAAACCTGCAGCAATTTAACAACAGTCAGGGAAGTGCCCTCTATGTTAGGCTTGCTGCTTTGGAGGTTCCAAGGAATAAAGTTGAAGCTAAAGACGAAGCTAAAGCTGAACCTAAGAAGCCACTATGGTGGATTGTGACATTGCCTACCGTTCTAGCAATGCTTATTTTGTGTTTCCTTCTATGCTACATGCGAAAGAGAAAGCTCAAACAAAGAGGTAAGGATCAGAGTCACAGTGTCCAAATCAATTTCTTCGTCTTCAATATCGTGATTCTTCTTATTTATATGATGCAGGGGAAAAGGACACAAGCCAGGACCTATTATTTTTTGATTTGGGTACAACCAATAAAGCAACCCATGGCAATTACAATGACACAAGTAGGCTCCAGGAGGGGGAGAAACAGGGTGCCAAGTTACCTTTATTTAGTTTCTCAAGTGTCTCGGTAGCTACTGAGAACTTCTCTGCTATAAATAAGCTTGGACAGGGTGGTTTTGGGCCTGTTTACAAGGTAACATTAAACTTTTGAATTCCACGTTTGGTTCTCATGGATAGAAATTGTCAAAAACAAGTTAAGATGTTTCACTTACAGGGCAAATTAAAGGATGGACATGAAGTAGCAGTAAAAAGGCTCTCAAAACAGTCTGGACAAGGATTGACTGAGTTCAGAAATGAGATGTTACTAATTGCACAATTACAGCATAGGAATCTTGTTAGACTTTTAGGATGCTGTGTTGAAAGTGACGAAAAGATATTGATCTATGAGTACATGCCCCACAAAAGCTTGGATTCTTTACTATTTGGTCGGTATTTCTACATGCCAAAAGCTTTATTTTCCCTTCTTTCCTTCTGCTATTTTCAAGTTAATTCTCTCAGAGTTTCTATATGCACCTCTTTCCCCTCTATTTCACTGGTTCATTCTTGGAAGCAAACTTATCTAATTCATATTTAAGCTTCCTGTTTATATCTCTAGAATAAAAACTTGTGGCAGATTCAGTGCGGCAAAAACTACTAGATTGGGAAAGGCGGGTTCAGATTATCACAGGGATTGCTCAAGGCCTTATTTATCTCCATCAGTATTCCAGATTAAGAATTATTCACAGGGACTTGAAAGCTAGTAACATCCTTTTGGATGGTGAAATGAACCCCAAAATATCAGACTTTGGTATGGCAAGAATTTTTGGAGGAAACGATTCCGAAGCAAACACAAACAGGATTGTGGGAACATAGTAAGTAGAGATGTAGATTGTTAAGCAAACACTTCACATGCCTAGCCACAAAGGTGTTTGTGTTGAGGCATGAGAATATCCTTTGCAGCTATTGACATTATTTTTTAATGCGAAAATGTAGTGGTTATATGTCCCCGGAGTATGCTATGGAAGGCCATTTCTCAATCAAATCTGATGTCTTTAGCTTTGGAGTCTTGATGCTAGAGATCTTGAGTGGCAAGAAGAACACCGGCTTCTATCATCACGACTCTCTCAATCTTCTAGGATATGTGAGTGACTGAAACAAATTAGTCATCCTCTTAACTATGGTTTAATCTCTTATTCAATTTCATTCTACAATTTTTTTTTTTGTGATTTTCTTTTCCCTCAGGCATGGGAGTTATGGAAAAATGGCAGGGGATTGGAGTTGATAGATCCAGTATTGTCTGATCCACCTTTGACAACTTTAACATTAAGATATATTCAAGTGGCGCTTCTGTGTGTGCAAGAAAGTCCAGCTGATAGACCTACCATGCCTGAAGTTTTCTCAATGTTCATCAATGAATTTGCAGCTCTACCTTTACCTAAGGAGCCTGCTTTTTTAATTGGAAGAAAAGCAAATGCAAATGCAGTAAGGGGCGGGCCAATATATTTTTCAGTGAATGATGTAACGATTACCCTGGAAGCCCGTTAAGGTTATACTTTTTATTATATTTTTTGCTTTCCTTGAAATTTGGTTAATATTTCAGATTTTCACGAAGACATATTTCTAATTCAAACTTATAAATATTTCCAATTCTCATGAAGATAAGTTTTCTAATCCAAACTTTGTAATCTTCATTCTAACTCAGGTTTATGATATTTTCTATCCATTTATATGTATGAAATGGAGGACTTTTCATTTGGTGTATTCTGGAACCTAGTCTAATTGCCTCCCTTTGAGATCTTTTTATCTCCCTCCATTTGCCTATAAATGGGGTCTGCTCCTCATTGAAAGGAGCTCTCATGATGGAGCTTGCTAGCCCCTGTGGAGGATTCAACCAATGAAGGATTAAAGGCTGAAGAACTCCACAGATATAATTCTATTTAAATTTCAGCAAACCTCTTTAATTTCAGCAAATGTCTTCTTCTACTCTGTTTTCGTAGGATAGGGTCTCTTAAACCCACCTTGATCCAAGTACCTCAGTCAACTCTCCTAGTCATTGAATTTGATTTTTATTTCTTAAAAAAAAAAAGCGGGAAGATAATGGCTGCTCTGGGCAAGTTGATGGCTTATGACCTAGAGTCTTCCCTACATTTTTAAGTTTCTTATTGTTAGAAAGTTTGTTATAAGAATTTTCATAGAATTTATTTTTTATTTGGATTGTTTTAGGAAATAGAGTTATGGAGTCCATAAAATCCTCATACAGATAAATTTTTGACTTGAGTTTGTTAGTGGAGTCAACCCTGAAACTTCCTTGGAGATCAGAGATTCAAAGAAGAAGACAGGCAAAAATTTTGATGAAAGAAAAATGTAACTATTTCTGTTATTGCATAAGACCATCAGAGTTCTTACAATTTTCAATGTGCTGCTCTTCCCACTGCAAGAAAGAATTGATAAGAGATCCAGATCCAAGAAGCATCATGTAATCAGCCACCTTCCCTTCCTCAACAGTAATAACATTTACTACCCTGCTGCCACTGAGCTTCTCTTCTCTCACCAGTTAAGCAGAAATAACCAAGGCTCTCATTTCCGTGCAATCCAGAAAAATTAAGTCAAAATGATGCAACATGAGCTCATGATTGTTGTCTTCTAGATCAATCAGCAACCAAATTTCCTTCAATACAAGATATCTCTGAACCAACATGTTGACCTTGTTCTGGCAAAGATGGCAAAAGCTGGCTTCCATTTTGATGATCATTTCATGAAACTTGAACCCCTTTATTCTACTTGGAAATGGTATGAGAAGCAAACTAATTTGAAAGCCATCAAATTCAGGTTAAGTCCCTCTATTACAGGTACCTGTACAACAGTACAAGTATGGGAACCTATTGTATGGGGTGTGGCTTAATGAATCATTCCAAACAGTTCAACATGCAGGTCCCTTTTGTGGTGTGTTCCATGGTATACAAGCCAATCTTCCATTGTCTAATTGTTAATCCCCCTATAAAATCACCAACTCTTTTATTAGATATTATTAACTCCTCATCATTGCTTCTTGTTTTATTTATTAGGGGATCATCCCCAACCCAGAAATCATCCCAAAAATTAACACATCTACAATTTCCTAATACTTATTTAAAGCCTCAATAAAGTAAATCTCTACATTTCAATATAGCTCTCCAATTGGTAGAACAAGTCTAGATTTTATCCATATCTTTGAAAAATTTAATTCCTTTCAACTGTTTGAATTGTATAATTTGTACACCTGTCCTAATTCCCTTGGGACATCAGAAAATTATTTTCTCTTCTGGGGTTGACCATGTGGATGAAGCTTTGAGAATAATAATATGATGTATTTTTTTTGACAAAATAAGAATAGAAAAGATTCTCTGTTAAATGTTAATATCATACAATATTTAAGTTAAAGAATAATAAATTAAGTGTTTGACAAACTAAAAGTGAAAAAGATCCTCTGTTAGCTAGCCTCATACAATATTATATTTCCACATTCTTCGTTACACTCTAGGCTGCTGGAAATTCTATGCAGCCAATCACAAGCTTGTTGCAACAAGGCTGCAACATCTTTTGCTGCAGGCGATGGGAGCTCACTTTAGCCTCTTTCAAATGAACTTTAAAAGGCATTAAAATAACGATAGCAACAACAATTACAATATTAAAAAAAAGCATGAATATCTTCCTTTCTTCCTGACAAAGACAAATTTAGCTGTGGCCGGACTTGTCACCGTTAAGCAGTTGTGTTTTGACTGACTTTTTTGGCTGAAAGATCTTTGATCAAAACTTGTTTTCCAAATGAAATGTTGAAATTTACCACCACAAGGGCTCCAAAATATGTCTATGATTGCCCGCAAGGTTTGCAGCAATGGTTATCGGAAGCAGGTTGTCCTTCTTCCTTTCTATTATACTTACATGCCTGGTAAGGGCCAGTCTCTGCGTTGGAGACACCATTGCTTCCAGGGAGTCTCTCTCCGCCGATCATACCCTGACATCTAAAGGTTGCGTTTTCGAGCTGGGATTCTTTACGCTAGGTACTACTTCTGTCAACATCTACTTAGGCATCTGGCAGAAAAACATCTGGGAGAAGTTTGTAATCTGGGTGGCCAACAGAGATAAACCTCTTTCTAATGCATCTTCTTGTCGCCTGATTCTCTCCCAAGAAGGTAATATACTAATCATGGATTCAGAAATCCAGGTTTGGTCAACTAATCTAACCTCTAAGCCGGGAAATTTTACAGTGGCAGTTCTTCTTGACACTGAAAATCTTGTTTTGAGAGATGGGTTTGAGTCATCTGATTTCCTTTGGCAGAGTTTTGATTACCCAACTGGGGCATTAGTTCCAGGTGCAAAAGAAGGGTTTAACAAACGCACCAAAACATCTCAAGTCTCTTCTGCATGGAAAAGTAACGCTGATCCAGAAGGGATGTTCTCTCTTGGGATAGACCCAGATGGATCACAACTTTATTTGGAATGGAACAAGTCCCAGAGGTACTGGACTAGTGTAGCATGGAATGGTCAATTTTTCAGCTAAGTTCCTGAAATGAATGAAAGGAGAATAAATGAAATCTTCAACTTCGGCTTCATCTCCAATGAGAATGAGAGCTTCTTCACATTTTCTGTTAACGATACTTCAATATACTCTGCACTTGGAAATCAAGCTAGTAACCTGGTTAAAAGGGGTTTCGGAACAGCATGTATCTTTGTCTCGACCCACGAACAAGTGTGAGATTTATGGTGTGTGTGGAACTTTCGGTATCTGCCTACGGGAAGACTCAATCTCTTGTGCGTGTTTGGATGGTTTTGAACCACGCTTTTTGCCAAACCTGGGCGTGAATGAGTAGGGGTGTAAGAGAAGAACCCCCTGCAATGTGAGAACAAAACTTCTAGCAACGGAAAATATAATGGTTTTTTACTGAAGTCCAACATGAGATTACCAGCAAATGCACAACCATTGAAAGTGGGTGGTGCTCAACAATGCAAATTAGCTTGCTTGAACAACTGTTCTTGCAGTGCTTACACTTATGGGGATGGCCAATGTTCAATATGGAGCGGAGAACAATTCAACCTCAAGCAATTCAATGAGAGTCATGGAAGTGATCACTGTGTTAGACTTGCTGCTTCGGAGCTTCCAATGCCTAACACTAAAGCTAAAGCTAAGAAGCCAATATGGTTGATTGTAACATTGTCTACTGTTATAGCAATGCTTATTTTGTGTTTCTTCATATGGTATATGTGAAAGAGGAAGCTCAAACAAAGAGGTAAGGATCACAGTCACAATTTCTATATCAATTTATGTGTCTTCAATATAATTACTATCCTTCTTTATATGAAGCAGGGGAAAGGGAAACAAGTGAGGACCTATTACTTTTTGATTTTGGTACAAGAAATAAAGCAAACAGTGGCAATTGCAGTGAAACAAGTAAGCTCCAGAATGGAGCAAAACAGGGTGTTAGGTTGCCATTATTCAATTTCTCAAGTGTGTCGACAACTACTGATAACTTCTCTGCTGCAAATAAGCTTGGAGAGGGTGGTTTTGGGCCTGTTTACAAGGTGACATTAAGTTTCTTCTTGAACACTTCCAATGCAGAATGTGGATTCCACATTAGTTCTCATGGATGGAAAATCCTCAAAAGCAGACTTTAAAAACTTCACTTGCAGGGAAAATTACAGGATGGACATGAAGTAGCAGTGAAAAGGCTCTTGAGACAGTCTGGACAAGGACTGATTGAATTCAGAAATGAGATGTTACTAATTGCACAGTTGCAACACAAGAATCTTGTTAGACTTCTAGGATGCTGTGTGGAAAGAGATGAAAAGATATTGATTTATGAGTACATGCCCTACAAAAGCTTAGACTCTATACTCTTTGGTTTGTAATTCTCAATGCTACAAACTTTATTTCACTTTTTCATTCTTGGAAACTAACAGAAGTGAGTCATTCTTTTTATGCTTTATGATCAAGCGTTTGAAGCTTCTTGCTAATATATCCAGTGCAAAAAATTGTGACAGATCCAACGCAACAAGGTCTATTAGATTGGGAAAGGCGGGTTCACATTATTTCAGGGATTGCTCAAGGTCTTATTTACCTCCATGAATATTCCAAATTAAGAATCATTCACAGAGATTTGAAAGCTAGTAACATCCTCTTGGACGGCGACATGAACCCAAAAATATCGGATTTTGGTATGGCAAGAATTTTTGGAGGCAACAATTCTCAAGAAAACGCAAACAGGATTGTGGGAACATAGTAAGTAGAGTTACATTCTTAAAGCACACACTCACATTCCCAGAAACAAAGGTAATTATGCCCTGTAATGTATGGAAATATCCATTGTAGCTATTGACATTCCTTTATTATTGCTGAAATACAGTGGTTATATGTCCCCTGAGTATGCTATGAAAGGCCTTTTCTCAATCAAATTTGATGTCTTTAGCTTTGGAGTCTTGATGCTAGAGATTTTAAGTGGCAAGAAGAACACTGCATTCTATCATCCTGATTCTCTCAACCTTCTAGAATATGTAAGTGACTGGACTAAATCTAATCATACTCTTATGTCTAATCTAATTTGTCATGCATTGTGATTTTGTATTGTCTCAGGCATGGGAGCTGTGGAAAATTGGTAGGGGATTGGAGTTAATAGATCCAACATTGTCTGATCTACCTTTGACACTTCTAACATCGAGATACATTCAAGTGGCATTTCTTTGTATGCAAGAAAGTCCAACTGACAGAACCACCATGCCTGAAGTTTTCTCATTGTTTAGCTCTGAATCCGCAGTTCTTCCTTTACCTAAAGCACCCACTTTTTCAATTGGAAGAAGAGAAACAGATGCAAATTCACAAAGGAGTAGGCCAAAATTTTTTTCAATGAATGATGTAACAATTACCATGGAAGCTCGTTAAGGTTGTCCCCTTTGTTTTTCTTTTTGCTTTTCTGTAAATCCGGTCTATATTTCAGATTTTCATGAAAAAAGGTTATGTATATCTGTCATTCTCATGAAGACAACTTTTCTAATCTGAACTTTGTAATTTTTCATTGTATTTCAAGCTTATGATCTTTTATGTGTTTGTAGTTTACCCTTCTCTATGTAATTAAGTCGGTCGAAGTATCAGTGATATAAAATCCGGATCTGATGGAATCGGTTGATCTACTCTGTTGATCCAACATGCTTTATCACTCCCAATTTTGACTATTACATGTGTTCCTTCAATGTTCTATACAAACTCCAAGTATCAGTGATTTAAAAATTAATTTACAATTCATTGCTTTGTATATAACCCAGCACATACGCACACCAAATATACAATTAATTAATGAAGAAACAGTCGATGATCTCTTTATACATTGCAAGTCTGCTATGCAAGTTTGGAACTATTTTCTGGAATTGGTAGAAGTTCCTTGGGTAATGCCAAGGAAATTAGAACATCTATCTTACCAGTGGAGGTTTCCCGCTTTGGGGAAGACGGGGAGATTAATGTACTGGGTGTTGTTCTTTTCAGTTGGACGGATTATTTGGAAGACTAGAAACGCATGCATCTTTGAGGACTGTCAGCCAAGTGTTCAAAGGACAATAGAGGACACAACATCTACTGTTTGCCGGCAAATGGCATTGCACAAAAATTTCTATGGTGTGTCTGTTGAAAGCCCAACAACACATAAGAGGAGGGGCCTCAACCATAAAACCTAGGCTTTAAGGCGAGGGAAGTCCATCTTTTATATGGTGGGTGAAATAACGGTGAATTCCTAATGTGGGACAAATTCCAACAGTGTCATTGATGGCGATAATGAGGGGTGGGACACTTTGGCTAGGGAAGGCGGCTAATGGGGCTTTTCACTGTTTTATACTGATTCTGTTTAGGTTTTTTTGGTGTATCAGAAGAGTCGTTAATCTGCAGGGTATAACAGTTTCTGGCCTTGTTTTGAAGGGTCTATTCCCTTGACTTCGTACCCATTTCTCATGGGTACGGTCTTAATTTTTGTGAGGCTGAATCTTTTATCTAATGAAACATTATTATTCATAAAAAATTATAAATCTGTCTTTCCCCATCTGTAATACGGTATATGAGCACTGGGACAATGATTTGGGGATTTATCTTTCGCTTCCAAAGCCTTTAAACTCAGTCTCACCATCTCTGTTTGTTTTATGTGTTGCTCAAAATCATTAGAGCTGCGAAACCATCTGAACTGATCAGCGACGTCAATTCACCACCACCACCGGGGAGAATTATCAGACTTGATGGCATTCCATGTGTATGACACAAAATGCCAAGAACAAATTGGGATTTGTCAATGGCTTTTTCAAGGGACTTGCTCATTCTTCCACGGTCTTTGAGACAGATGCAGTGATAGGCTCTTTCTTAGATGCCGTGAAATATGTATTTTTTTTATGGGATAAATAGATTACATAAAGTTTTGGGTGGATTAAGGTTGGCTTAGATTGAACCTTATCCCGGTTTATGGATTACCAAACAAAACCGTAACCATTAGTGGCTTAGTGCATCAAGCCGCTTTACGAAGTCAATTTTCGGAAGCTAAAGCCATTTATTGATGGAATGAAATCGTCGGCAATGTTTGCCTGATTTGATGCCTGCAGTTGATGTGGGATGCTTCCACGTGGAGCATCCCACGGTTACTGATTTTTCATGGTGGATCCCATAAAAAGCATTTATCAAAGTTGAAAATCAATAACCATGATGCTCCACGTGGAAGCAACCCACGTCAATTGCAGGCAACAATTTAGGCAAACATTGATAGCCCTTCCAAGACCGGCCGGGTCGTCAAGTGTCAACATCCAGCATTGCTGTTCCGTCCGACTTCTTTTGCTAAAAAATCATTCATCCAAGTTAGTCTTACAAAGGAATGGATTGAAATTTGCCACCATAAGTCCTCAAATATCTCCGCGATTGCTTGCGGGTTTTGCAGCAATGGTTACCAGAAGCAAGTTCTTGTTCTTTCTTTCTATCGTACTTATGTGCCTGGCAAGAAGGAGTCTCTGCATTTGAGACACCATTACTCTTGGCGAGTCTCTCTTCGTGGAACAGACCCTGGTATCTAACGGTGGCGTTTTTAAACTTGGTTTCTTCACACCAGGTACTTTCCGCAACATCTACGTAGACATCTGGTACAATGACATTGTGGAACAAATTGTAGTTTGGGTAACCAACAGAGATAAACCTCTCACTGATTTATCTTCTTCTCACCTAATCCTCTCTGAAGACGATAATCTGCACCTCATAATGTCAGGAATTCAGATTTGGTCCACTAATCTGACCCCGAACTGGGAAATTCCAGCACAGTAGCTTCATTCCAGGTTAGCTAGAGTCAATCACTGATCTCTGGTTGAAAGCAAAAGATCACTAGAATCTACATTTTATCATTCACACTTTCAATGATTATAGTTGAGTTCCCTTCAATTTACTCTGTCTTTTGGCATCGTGGAAGACTGATCCCCGCTGTAGCTACATTGCAAGTCATTTGAATAGTTATGAACTTATAGCACCAACTGGGATTCAAATAAGAAAACATATCTGTAATCAATCAGGAACTCATCTTTGCTACCTAACATGTATCATTTTCAACCTTTTGACTAGAGATCTTGAGCAATTTGTAAGCAGAGTTGCTCAATCTCCTGGCATCTTCAAGGTGTGGTTTCTCTAATGTTTTTCTTGTGAGCTAACTCATACATAGAGTTGGACTCTTACTTTGCTTTTCTATTCTGGTTTTATTTGATTAGATCCAGAAGCTCAGATGGTGGATATCTGAAGGCCAATGCATTTTTAAATTTTTTTATAGATAACTTGAAATAGATTAATTATCAGAATTGAAACAGAATACAATGTATGCCCATGAGGGATGGGACAACAACAAAGCATTCAATCCCTGCTACCTATAACTCTCTAATAGCGGTTTAGACCTTCCTACATTACAACAAACAACATCAATTAGACAAAATTAACTGTAATCCAACACCACCGTCTGCCAATGCATTTTTAATTGAACGCAAGATTCCAGAGTCGTCCTCCCTGCTCTTCTTTTACCATGAGCTTCCTTCGGATTGCTCCTCACATATCACATAAACTGGAGCATATCCATTACCTGTTTCCTCTACATTAAAGTTCTCCACAAAATCCGTTTTCTTGTTACCAAATTCCTATCACAGTGATAAGGATTTGTTAAAAGATACAAAGCAACCCCATCAGGCTTTTGAAAACTCCTTCGGGTTTGATTTCAACGACACAACCGTCCTTGCCCAAAACAAGTTCATGTCTAGATGCCATAACCATCAAGTTCTAAAAGCAGCTTCCTTTCTGCAGAATAATTTTTCCGGCCACTAAGGCTCTATTTGGATGTCTAGAGACTGCAAGAAAGATATGCGAAAAAAGAAGGCACATTTCAATTCGATTCGGTTTTTTAGATTCGTTAGGCTACGCATAAAATTGTGCCAACCCTTAGTTGTGGAACTTTTTTCAGCCTAAAAAATATTGTTAACGCATAGATTTTTGGGACATAGTGTCTGGATACCTAAAACTATGTCACAAGAAACTCCTGTTTCTTCAGACACATTTTCTTTAATTCCTCCACCTGATGAAAAATACGGTTGTTTTTCATGCTACAATTTGTTAGACGTTGAGTCCCATAGATCTTTTTTTTTCCCTCTTATTAGTATCTAAACAATCACAGCATGCATGCAAGAAACCTACAATGTTTTGCAGTTTCTTGATATCCAAACGTAACCTTACTCTTTTCCACATAATTTAAAGTTTAGACGATGTCAAACCGTTTTGGTTGGACTGGAGTCTCAAACAGTGGCGGAACCAGGAGTACAAATTGGAGGGGGCAAAAAAAAATTTCAATTAACACTTATACATGAAATATAAAAATTCCAAGGAATTAGAGGGGCAAACCAGAAATTTTAGGGGGGGCAAAACGTAAATTTCAATTAAAAAATATAGAAAAATATGTATATTTAATTAAAAAATAAAAATTTAGGGGGGCTAGCTAAAGGCTGGTTCCGCCACTGGTCTCAAACAATGGTGGAAATTATTCAAAATTTCTTCATAATAATTAGTGAAAAGTAAGCATTGTGTATGACTGTATGTTAATAATTGTTTATAGTATGAAACTTAAAGACATTTTAATTAATGTGTTCAAAATTTTTTATTTTCTATTATACGAAATCAACCTTAAGATATTTTAATTGCTACAAAAAAAAAATTTTTTTTAAAGAAAAACTTAGAAGAAAGATGTAGAATAAGAACGATCTCATGAATCATGATTCTCTTACATTCTCCATTCATACCCGAAAGAGACATGAATCTCTCTTTCTTTGCAACGACAATGAGGACAGATTTTCAAAGTCTTTCATGGACTTACGTTTCCGCGTGGATCATTTTGTTCTTATATGATTGACTGACCAGATTTTCAGTCTTTCATGGACTTACGTTTCTGCGTGGATCATTTTGTTTTTGTATGATTGACTGACTTTTTTTGCAGAAAAATCTTTCATCCAAATTAGTCTTGCAAATGAAAGATTGAAATTTGCCACCTTAACCACTCTGAAATATCTCTGTGATTGCTTGCGATTGAGTTTTACAGCAATGGTTACCAGGAGCAAGTTCTTGTTCTTCCTTTCTATCGTACTTATGTGCCTGGCAAGAACCAGTCTCTGCATTGGAGACACCATTACTTTTGGCGAGTCTCTCTCCGCGGACCCGATCCTGGTATCTAAGGGTGGTGTCTTTGAACTGGGTTTCTTCACACCAGATAATTCCCGCAACACCTATGTAGGCATCTGGTACGAAGACACCTGGGAAAAGGATGTAGTTTGGGTAGCCAATAGAGATAAACCTCTCACTAATAGATCTTCTTCTCACCTAATCCTCTCTGAAGACGGTAATCTGCACCTCATGGAGTCAGGAATTCAGATTTGGTCGACCAATCAGACACCCAAACCGGGAAATTCTACAGAGGTAGTTCTTCTTGATGATGGAAATCTTGTTTTGAGAGATGTGTCCAAACCCAACCCATCTGGTTTCATTTGGCAGAGTTTTGATTACCCCACTGACACAATTCTTCCAGGTTCAAAACTTGTGTTTAACAAAATCACCAATAAATCTCACATCCTTACTTCATGGAAAAGTGATGTAGATCCAGGACACGGGATGTACTCTCTTCACGTGGAACCAGATGGAGCTCAATTTTTTTTACAGTGGCGCAGGTCCCAAAGGTACTGGTCTAGTGGACCCTGGAATGGGCAATTTTTTAGCCTAGTTGGAGCAAATGCTATTTACAACCTAAGTTTCTTCTCGAACGAGAAAGAAGCGTATTTGACATTTTCTGTTTATAATAAAGCCGTACTGTCTAGACTTGTGATTGATTGGTCAGGGCAGATTAGGCTAATTGGCCGGGTAAATCAGGGCCAGCGTGGTTGGATGTCGGACTTATTTTGGTCTCAACCTACGTGGCACTGTGAGGTTTATGGTATATGCGGAGCTTTTAGTAGCTGCCTCTGGCAAGATACAATCTCTTGTGCATGTTTGGATGGTTTTGAACCACGCTTTCAGCTAATTCAAAGTGATTGGTACAAAGGTTGTGTGAGAGGAACCCCTATGCAATGTGAGGACAAAACTTCTGGCACTGAGCAAGAGGATGGTTTTTTACAGCAGACCAATATAGGATTACCTAAAAATGCACAACAATTGACAGTTGCTGGTGATCAAAAATGCAAATTAGCTTGCTTGAACAACTGTTCTTGCACTGCTTACACTTACGATAATGGTCAGTGTTTACTATGGTACGGAGAGATATTCAACTTGCAGAAATTCAACGATAATACGGGAAGTCATCTCTATGTTAGGCTTGCTGCTTTGGAGCTTCGAAATTTGGAGCTTCAAAGGAATAAAGATGAACCTAAAGCTAAAGTTGAAGCTAAGAAGCCACTATGGTGGATTGTAACATTGCCAACGGTTCTAGCAGTGCTTATTTTCTGTTTCTTCTTGTGCTATTTGCGAAAAAGAAGGCTCAAACAAAGAGGTAAGGATCAGAGTCATAGTGTTTAAATTAATTTCCGCATCTTCAATATCATGACTCTTCTTATTTATATGAAGCAGGGGAAAGGGAAACAAGCCAGGACTTGTTCTTGTTTGATTTGGGTACAAGCACTAAAGCAAACCATGGCAATTACAGTGAGACAAGTAGGCTCCAGAAAGGGGAGAAACAGGGTGCCAAGTTACCTGTATTCAGTTTCTCAAGTGTCTCGGTAGCTACTGATAACTTCTCTACTGCAAATAAGCTTGGACAAGGTGGTTTTGGCCCTGTTTACAAGGTAACATTAAATTTATGAATTCCACATTTAGCTCTCATGGATGGAAATTGTCAAAAATAACTTGACATGTTTCTCTTATAGGGCAAATTAAGGGATGGACATGAAGTAGCAGTGAAAAGGCTCTCAAAACAGTCTGGACAAGGATTGACTGAGTTCAGAAATGAGATGTTACTAATTGCACAGTTACAACATAGGAATCTTGTTAGACTTCTAGGATGCTGCGTTGAAAGAGATGAAAAGATATTGATCTATGAGTACATGCCCCACAAAAGCTTGGATTCTTTACTATTTGGTTTGTAGTTCTGCATGCTTGAAACTTTATTTCCCCTTCTTTCCTTTTGCAACTGTCAAGTTAATTCTCTCAGAGTTTTTGTATGCACCTCTTTCCCCTTTATTTCACTTGTTCATTGTTGGAAGCAAACTTATCTAATCCATATTTAAGTTTCCTGTTTATATCTCTAGTATAAAAAATTGTGACAGATCCAATGCGGCAACAACTATTAGACCGAGAAAGGCGGGTTCGGATTATCACGGGGATTGCTCAAGGCCTTATTTATCTCCACCAGTATTCCAGATTAAGAATTATTCATAGGGACTTGAAAGCTAGTAACATCCTCCTGGACGGTGAAATGAACCCCAAAATATCAGACTTTGGTATGGCAAGAATTTTTGGAGGCAACAATTCCCAAGCAAACACAAACAGGATTGTGGGAACCTAGTAAGTAGTGATGTAAATTCTCAGGCAAACACTTACATGCTTAGACACAAAGGTTCTTGTGTTTAGGAATGATCATATCCATTGTAGTTATTGACATAATTTTTTAATGCTAAAATGTAGTGGTTATATGTCCCCTGAGTATGCCATGGAAGGGCTTTTCTCAGTCAAATCTGATGTCTTTAGCTTTGGAGTGTTGATGCTAGAGATTTTGAGTGGCAAGAAGAACACCGGCTTCTATCATCACGAGTCTCTCAATCTTCTAGGATATGTCAGTGAAATAAATTAATCATCCTCTTTACTTTAGTTTGATCTCTTATTCAATTTCATTTTACAAATTTTTTTTTTTTTGTGATTTTGTATTTTCAAAGGCATGGGAGTTGTGGAAAACGGGTAGGGGATTGGAGTTGATAGATCCCTTATTGTTTGATCAAGCTTTGACGCCTCTAACATTGAGATACATTCAAGTGGCACTTCTGTGTGTGCAAGAAAGTCCAACTGACAGACCCACCATGCCTGAAGTTTACTCAATGTTCAGCAATGAATCTGCAGCTCTACCTTTACCTAAGGAGCCTGCTTTTTTAATTGGAAGAAGAGAAGCAAATGCAAATTCAGGAAGGGGCGGGCCAATACATTTTTCAGTGAATGATGTAACGATTACCATGGAAGCTCGTTAAGGTTATACCCTTTATTTTAATTTTTGATTTACTTGAAATTCGGTTAATATTTCATATTTTCATGAAGACATATTTCTAATTCAAACGTATAAATATCTCCAATTCTCATGGAGATAAGTTTTCTTATTCAGACTTTGTAATCTTCATTTCCTGTCCGTTACGTGTATGAAATGAAGGGCTTTCTATTTGGGGTATTCTAGAACCTAGTCTAATTGCCTATCCTGTTTATCTCCCTCCATTTGCCTATAAATGTGGGTCTGCTCCTCATTGAAAGGGGCTGGATGGTTATGAGTTGTTTGCATATTTAAAAGAGCTCTCATGATAAAGCTTGCTAGCCCCTGCGGAGGATTCAACCGAGGAAGGATTAAAGGCTGAAGAATTCCATGGATATAATTCTATTTAACTTTCTGTAAGCCTCTTTAATTTCAGCACATCTCTTCTTCTACTTCCTTCTTTAGGATAGGGCTTTTGATTGCTTAAACCCACCTTGATCCACGTATCTCAGTCAACTCTCCTGGTCATAAAATGAGGAAGAGAACTAGGAGAAAGTATCATAGGGATGACATCTAAGTTATGATTTATATTTTGATGAGTTCAGTGGGTTTGATTTTGATTTCTTTGAAACTGGGAAGACAATGGATGCTTTGGCCCAATTTGATGGCTTATAACCCCAAGTCTTCCCTGATAAAGCATAACGTTCATAACGTTATGCTCTTCTAATGCATAACGTTCATAAGTTAGGATCTCCTCATTATGGATACATTCAATTCTTGTATTGTAACTCTCTCCTCTCTTTATTTAGATTGATTCAGTTTCCTCTTGTATAAATGTAAGTAAGGAAACTGATCACGTCCAAAGTGTATTTAACTGTAAGCACTCTTGTGAATAATAGAAAGGAATTCATCACAAATCTTTATGGTATCAGAGCCTCTCTATCCTTGAATAGAGAACGATCCTCCAACCTTGTCCTAGCCACTCTTGTCCCTCTTCTTCCTTCTCATTACAACTACAGCAATGGAGACACCACCAATCCAAGGTAATCTCGTACCTGCTACTGGCAATCTGATATCTCTTAATGCTTCTTCTCAGATTCCATTTAAGCTTGCAAAGAATGGAGGAAACTATGCATCCTGGAAGTCTCAAATGACCAATCTCCTCTTTGGTTATGGGCTGTTTGGTTTTATTGATGGCTCTCAACCACGCCCACAAGAAACTGATCCAGACTATCTCTTTTGGACTCGGCAAGATCGTCTTGTGCTTCTTGGCATTCAGGCCACAGTTCATAGCACAATCAGTCCGACCATCAACAATTGTGTCACATCTGCCGATGCCTGGAACAAATTGGAAACAAGCTACGCCAATCGTTCCAATACACGAATGCTTTCCATTATGTCTTCTTTGATGACCAACAAGAAGGAAGGCAAATCAGTGGCCACTTATATGAGTCGAGTGAAAAGTCTTGTTGATGATCTAGCTCTTATTGGTCATTCCTTGAATGATGCCCAAATCATGTCTTACACTATGAATGGTCTAGTTGACGAGTTCAAAGAACTACAAGCTGCAATACGTGTTCGTGAAACCCCTATTTCACTTGAAGATTTATATGATAAATTACTTGATGAAGAGATTCGCAATCAAGGAGAACCAAAAGAAGAAGAAGTGCAAGTTACTGCTCAACTTGCTCAAAGGAGGTTCAATAACAGAGGTCGTGGAAGTTGAGGAAATCGTGGTGGCTACAACACTACCACACATGGCTCAGATCGAAATTTGTTTGGTCAAAACTCATAACCCGGTCACCATCCATCCAATTGGCAACAACCCTCTCATGGCCGAGGTATGAATTTTTCCAGATTCCAATCTTATTCACCATCTTGGAACTCAAACTTTCATCAGGGAAATCACGGTCAACCTTGTATCGTTTGTCAACTATGTGACAAACCGGGTCACAGTGCAAAAAAATTGTCGCTCCCGTGGTCCACCATCCTCATATTACTCTCAGCCCCAAGCAAATCTTGCTGAAGGTGATTCAAGCCACAACACCAACAACTGGGTCCTTGACTCGGGTGCAACTCATCACATCACCTCAGATCTTCAGAATCTTTCAATGCACTCGGACTATGTTGGAAACGAGGATGTTGTCATTGGCAATGGTAATGGTATTTCTATATCTCATGTTGGTTCCTCCGCTATTAACTCTCCGTTTGCATCTTTTACATTAGACAATATTTTGTGTGCACCCTTGATAAAGAAAAACCTAATATCTGTTTCCCAATTTTGCAAACAAAACAACACTTCCATTGAATTTTTTCCTAATCATTTTCTTGTGAAGGACTTGAATACGGGAGCATCCTTGGCGAAAGGCTGGAGTAGGCACAACCTGTACGAGTGGTCATCTTCCGTTTCAACTCTCAAGCCGTCCAATCTCACACCTTCCACCTCCGTTGCTTTATCATCTCAACTATGGCATCAACGACTTGGCCATCCGTCATCTTCCATCCAACAAAAAATCTTAGCTAGCAGTCAAATTCCATTTGTGGAGTCTTCTCATCTCAATAAAGTGTGTGACTCTTGTCTTTGTAACAAAAGTCACAAATTGTCCTTTAAAAGATCATCAATTACTTGTGATAAACCTTTTCAAGTTGTTTATTCGGATGTTTGGGGTCCTGCCCCTGTCACTTCCTTTGGGAATTTTCGATACTATGTTATTTTCATTGATTATTTTACAAAGTACACTTGGCTCTATCCTCTTAAATTGAAATCTGATGTGCGTAGTGTCTTTGAAAAATTCAAAAACATTATCGAAAATTTCTTCAATACCCAAATCAAAACCGTGTACGCAGATGGTGGTGGTGAGTATCAATCTCTCTCTCATCTTCTAGCCAGTCATGGTATTCAACATCTCACCTCACCACCATACACTCCCGAGCATGTTGGCTCTGCTGAACGCAAGCATCGCCATATAGTGGAAACTGGTCTTACTCTACTTCAGAATGCAGCTATACCACTTTGTTTCTGGTCTTATGCTTTCCAAACCGCCATTTACCTTATTAATCGCATGCCAACACCTGTCCTACACAATGATACACCCTACCATCTTTTATTTGGTCACGATCCCAAATACACCACACTTCGTGTCTTTGGTTACTTGTGTTATCCTTGGCTTAGACCGTACAACTCTCACAAACTTGAACCAAGATCACGCCCTTGTGTGTACCTCGGCTTCTCCCTCTCTAATCACTCCTTCCTTTGTTTTGATATTCAATCCAATCGAATTTTCATCTCTCGTCATGTGGTCTTCTTTGAAAAACACTTCCCTTATAAAAAAAAATCCTATCCTGATTTTTCTTTATCTACCCATTCCTTCTCCAAATTTCACTCCATTTTTAAAGGCAAAAATCCGGAAAAATTATCAGCTTCCCTTGATAACACTTCCGATCTCATCCATCTACCACACTCTACACCTCACCTCATTCCGTCCCAATCTACTCCCCCAGTTCATCAGTCTCGCTCCTCTCCCACTCGCACGGATGGTTCTACTCCCTCTCTCCAATACAATGCCGCTCGTCATTCTCCAACACAGGTTTGTGGTTCTCACCCATCTTTCCCTCAACCCTCACCCTCCAATGCTTGTCTCGCACCCACCCCACCAGCTCACTATACTCCCGACTAGACCGTCGTGATACCAACTTGCACAACTAACTCTTCCACCTCACCCCACCTAGTCCAACCATCTCGCATGGTCACCCGTTCTCAAAATAACATATACAAACCCAAAATACCCTTCTCTCTACATACAGCAACCTCAAACCCTTCAACCCAAACCGAACCCACATCCTTCACCCAAGCCAACAAACACTCTCATTGGCGTATTGCCATGGGAGAGGAATTTCTTGCCCTCCAAACCAACCACACTTGGTCCTTAGTGCCTCATTCACCCACACAAAATATTTTCGGATGTAAATGGGTCTATCGGATCAAGAGGAACCCGGATGGGTCAATCTTTCGTTATAAGGCTCGTCTCGTAGCCAAAGGCTTCCACCAATGGCCCGGCATTGAGTTCACTGAAACCTTTAGCCCGGTTGTTAAACCAACTACTATCCGTCTCGTTCTTACCATTGCAGTATCTCGTGGATGGATTTTGAACCAACTGGATGTCAATAACGCTTTCCTACAAGGCACTCTCTCTGACAATGTCTTTATGCAGCAACCCCAAGGTTTTGTGGATCGTCAATATCCAACTCATGTCTGCAGATTACACAAAGCTATCTATGGTCTTCGTCAAGCTCCTCGGGCATGGTACACTGAACTTAGCTCATTTCTTCTTGCGAATGGTTTTATCAATTCCAAAAGCGACACTTCCCTATTCATCTACCAATCTGGGTCATGCAATATGTACCTACTTGTGTATGTCGATGAAATTATTCTCACTAGCAATCATCCGGATACCATTCGCACCTTCACTGCCCGATTATCTGATCGATTCTCTATCAAAGATCTTGGCAAGCTGAGCTATTTTTTAGGGGTTGAAACCTCTCGGTCATCCAATGGTCTCTTTATGTCTCAACGGAAATATATTACAGATCTCCTTCAGAGGACCCATATGCTTGAAGCAAAGGAAGTTAGCACACCCTTATCGTCCTCTGACACACTGAAACTTGATGATGGCTCTCCCAGTCATGATCCCACCGAATATCGTCAGGTGCTTGGGTCTCTTTAATATCTGTCTCTTACACGGCCCGATGTTAGCTTTGCTGTCAACAAATTGGCTCAATTTATGCATCGCCCATCCTCTTCTCATTGGACTGCAGTCAAACGTGTTCTTCGTTATCTAAAAGGCATCTTGCACTATGGACTCTTCATCTCTGCTAGCTCACCTCTCTCCCTTCATGCCTTTGCCGACGCTGATTGGGCTGGCGATGCTGACACTCGCCACTCCACATCTGCTTATGTTGTATTTCTTGGCACCAACCCCGTTAGCTGGAGTTCCAAGAAGCAATCTACTATTGCCCGATCTTCTACTGAAGCCGAGTATAGAGCCATTGCTACTGCTACTGCTGAAGTTAATTGGATTACTAATCTTCTTCGAGAACTTGCTCTCCCTCTTCCACCGGCTCCGACCATTTTCTGTGACAATGTTGGCGCCACTTACTTGTGCTCCAATCCGGTCTTTCACTCACGAATGAAGCATATTGCAATTGACTTTCACTTCGTGCGTGATCAAGTAGCTTGCAAGTTGCTTCGAATATCTCATGTTCATACCACGGATCAACTTGCTGATTCACTTACCAAACCGCTTGCTCGGAAGCAATTTCAAGTTCATCGGTCCAAGCTTAGCGTCCTTCCCGGACCCTTGCGCTTGCGGGGGCATGATAAAGCATAACGTTCATAACGTTATGCTCTTCTAATGCATAACGTTCATAAGTTAGGATCTCCTCATTATGGATACATTCAATTCTTGTAGTGTAACTCTCTCCTCTCTTTATTTAGATTGATTCAGTTTCCTCTTGTATAAATGTAAGTAAGGAAACTGATCACCTCCAAAGTGTATTTAACTATAAGCACTCTTGTGAATAATAGAAAGGAATTCATCACAAATCTTTATTCCCAACGTTATTAAATTTCCTATTGTTGTAATCATGTATATCATTTGCACATAAGCACAACACTCATATCACAGCATATGATTGTTCTAAAATTGTTAAAAAGCACAACACTCTTTAACATTTCTACCTTTCACGGACCAGGTTTCGTTGATTTATATAGAGTCATTCTTTAGACATACTGGATCGAAGACAGGAAAACCTGTGGAGTTTCTGTACTTCAGATTCAACCTATTAACAGCCCTAGTAGAACCTTCTATGAGCATTGGGAAAACCAATCAACCCTTTGGTAGAGACCGAGTTTGTTAGTGTAGTCAACCTGAAACTTTCTTGGAGATCACAGATTCAGAGAACGAGACGCGCAACCAAATTCTGATGAGAGGAAATTGTAACTATTTCTGTGACTGCATAAGACCATCAGAGTTCTT
Source organism: Buxus sempervirens (assembly GCA_947561395.2). Taxonomy (NCBI): domain Eukaryota; kingdom Viridiplantae; phylum Streptophyta; class Magnoliopsida; order Buxales; family Buxaceae; genus Buxus; species Buxus sempervirens. The sequence goes on from OX387182.1 coordinate 7,233,239, forward strand.
ACAATTGTCAATGTACTAATCTTCCTACTGCATAAAAGAGTAGATCAGAGTTCCAAATCCGGGGATTTTTATTCAACTGTTTCATAGTTTATAGGAGAAGAAAAAATATGAATAAAGTCAAATCAATAGTGTTGATGAGGTGAATTTGGGAGAGGATGGGTAAAATGATCTTGCAGCAATTTTATATGACGGGGTAGCAAATTGACCCCAAAAAAAAAAAGTACCTTGGTTTGCCATTAGGTGAGAGTCATAGAAGCATACAATTTTGGGATCCAATCTGGACTATTGCAGCATTGCTGGTGAAAACAATCAACACTGGTAACATTTTTAGAAAAACAAAGGAAGCACACACCATAGTTCAGGTTGTTTTGTGAGTGACCTTTAGGTTTCCAGCACAGTAGCTTCATTCCAGGTTAGCTAGAGTCAATCACTGATCACTTGTTGAAAGCAAAAGATCACTAAAATCTACATTTTATCATTCACACCTTCAATGATTATAGTTGAGTTCCCTTCAATTTACTCTGTCTTTTGGTCTCATGGAAGACTGATCCCCGCTGTAGCTACACTGCAACTCTCATTTGAATATTTAAGACTTAATAGCACCAACTGGGATTCAAATAAAAAAAAATATCTGTAATAAATCAGGAATTCGTCTTTGCTGCCTAACATGTATCATTTTCAGCGTTTTGACTAGAGATCTTGAGCAATTTGTAAGCAGAGTTGCTCAATCTCTTGGTATCTTAAAGGTGGTTTCTCTGATGTTTTTCTTGTGAGCTAATTCATACATAGAGTTGACTCTTACTTTGCTTTTCTATTTTGGTTTTATTTCTTTTGACTAAAAATTTGAATCTCAATAATTTCTGATCAAACGTGATTTCACCAAATTATGTGGGTTTTTATTTCATGGGGTACGTACCCATCCATAGTGTCTAGGCTACAGAACAATCCCTTTAATTACAACTTTAAAACATTAGAGAAAACCCTTTGATTCTAATTTCAATTAACAGGACTTAGTTACTTGCATGGTTGGGATTGATTTGGTTTGTTTTAATTGCGACTAAACCTGGTTTAATTTTGTTGGACTGCCTACGTACCCAATTATTTGGGATCAAGTCATAACTTAGTTCAAAAGTAATTTAAATTTGAATTTAAGGTATCATATCGTAAAAGATCCTACCTTATATTTAATTTGGTTTATTTTAATTAATTGGACAATTACAATCCGGTTTAATTTGAATGGTTTAATGTTTAAGGCATTGGACCGTAAAAGATCATACTTCGGATTAAACCATTTGAGTTTAATTTGGTTGATTTGATTTTAGTTAAACCGTAAAGAGGAAATGGTTTGATTTGAAAAAGTTTGGTTTGACTTAATTTGAGTGGTTCAATGTCTAAGGCATTGGGCCTTAATTGAATAAAAATGTTTAATTTGATTGATTGGTTTAATTTTGGTTTGGACCGTAAAGGGAAAATGGTTCAATTTTAAATAATTTAGTTTGGTACGGTTTAGTTTGATTAATTGGTTCAATTTAACCACTTTTATGACTTGAACCGTAAAAGAGAAACGGTTTTGATTTATTGGTTAAATTTGATCACTTTAATTGAACTGAAGAGGAAACGGGTTTAACTTAGATGAACTTGAAGTACATGGGGATTGGTTTGAACCATTTTTATTATCCAATTAATTGCATAGTTTGGTTCAATTTTAGGATAATTTTGGTTCAATTTAGTTTTGGAACAATTTCGGTTCGATTTAAAATTTTTATAGTTTAGTTTTAGTTTAAGGACGATTTTGGTCCAATTTGAATTTTAACTTGGTTTATTTTAGTTTAAGGACAATTTTGGTCCAATTCCAATTTAGTTTCAAGACAATTCTGGCCTGATTTAATATATTTATGGTTTAGTTTAGTTTTAGAACAATTTCAGTTCAAATTGAGATATTTATGGTTCAATTTAGTTTAAGGACAATTTCGGTCCAATTTGAGTTTAATTTGAATTTTATTTGGTTTATTTTAGTTTAAAGACAATTTCGGTCCATTTTAAGAGGGTTTTGGATTATTTTAGTTTAAGGACAATTTTAGTACATTTTAAGAGGTTTTTGGTTCATTTTAGTTTTAGGACAATTTCGGTCCGATTTATAATATTTAGGGTTTGGATCAATTTAATGGTTCAATTGATTTGGAACCTTTTGGTCTAATATTGAACACTTATGGAAACATATTGGGTTGGTTCAAAGCATTTTTAGGTGCTTTTAAACGCTTTTATGTGGAAAAGAGATGCAATTTTATTTTACATCATGAGTTTTGATGTAATTTTGATGAATTTAGGTTTTAGAAGACTTCTAGGATTTTTATGAATTTTCTCGGATTTTTCTGGGGTCAAATTACGGTTAAAGTTGTGTAAAATAAGCAATTTTGGGTTAAACTAGTTTGGTTTTGTCGTTCAGAGGCTATCGGTTCAGGCGGTTTGGGCCTGTGTTTATTCGTGGGTCAAACGGTTTGGATCAGTTGGTCTGAGCAAGGTGAAACTGTAGACACCCCAAATTGCACTTCAATAAAAGAATACTCAAAAAGAACTTTAAATGCCTTATTTGAGCATTGACATTTGTCAAAAACTCAAAAACTCTCAAGAATGGTGCTAACCATACTGAATGTGCGGTTTTTGTTATTTTGGTTTCAACCGCTCTGTATGTGCGGTTGTAACCGTATACACAGCACGGTTTATATTCATGCTTATCGCGCGGGTTGCCACGTGGCTTCCGGAAGCTTCGGCCGTTGGGTCATGTCGACGGCAATCATTACGAGCGTAACTGAATTGAACCGGCCTGTATGTGCGGTTTGATTGAATTTTCATAGGAACCGCACATTAAGTGACAGTTCTGTTGAAACCGCACTGAGTATACGGTTTTGGCTATTTCGGGGATTTGCGAAATGGCTCGATTTCTGAGCCTTATTTACGCATATTACCTCTCTCTCAGGGACTTGAACTCCCTATTTCACCCTCCGAAACTTGCTGAATTACTCCAATTCAAGCCTTGGAGGAGAATTGGAATAATCTAGAAGGCTTTTTTGGCATACCCTTGGGACTCTTCTACCCTTGGCTTTGCCTATAAATAGAGGGGTCCTCCTCTTGCAAATGGCTGACAATTTGAGGCATAGAAGCTCTGCAAGAAGAAGGAGAAACTCTGCTGGATTGTCTATTGAAGGCTCAAGCTACCAAGGTAAAGCTCTCTTTACATTTCCAGTCTTCTCTTTACATTCCAGCAATCTCTCATCTTCTACCTTTCTGTAGTGTAAGGCTCTGGTGATTGTTTGTAGCCCCAAACCTCTTCCAAAGTACCGGGGATTTCTCTCTAGCCGTAAAACGTGAAGAGAGAGCCTTGGGAAAAAGAAGTAGGAATGGATCCTCTAGGCTTAGAACCTACGTATGATGAAAAGCATGTTATGTGGTTATTTTGAACCTATGATTGCTTCTCTGATCTATTTTGTATTTACTTCCTGGAGAAGATGCGAATCCATGCTCTCAATAGCAATGGATTCCAATCTTCTCCTAGGAGTGTGATTTTCCACACCTTTACACACACTTTTCACCATTTTTCATCAAATAAGCTAAATCTGGGATTTCCATGTTTAATACGGGAAATCAGGATTTATTAGCTTCAGAATGAATCTTAGAACTTTATGAGATGGTTTTTGTTGATTTTTAAGAGTTTTGGTCGAATTCACTTGCACACATGCAATGATTTTGGTTTTTTATCCAAAAATCTTCAAAACAGGGCAGATTTGTGGCTTGTCTTAGAATGCTTATAACTTCATCCTCCGGATGAATTTTTGAGTGATTCCAAAGACATGTGATAGATGGGAAAGCCTACTTTATATCTGGAAATTTTCATTCATTTTTATAGAGCCAATTTTTGACACCATCTGTTCAAAGTCTATAAGTTAGTTCAGCCCAGATTGCTGAACTTGCCGCTTTGATGGTGCACCATTTGCTCAATTTTAATCCATTTTGAGTGATTCCAGTTTCTAAGTTTTCCTTGAGAAGTCTATTTTCATTTCCAATTGATTTCAGCTGATTTTGATCTGATTTGTGCCTTGGGTGCTCGGTTGACTCAGAGATGCTCGCTGGCATAGTCCAGAGCTAATCTGTGGTCTTCTAGGCCTGTTCAAGAGAGCACACAAGTCACATTTGACTAGAGTTTGGGGTGAGACTTATTTCTGTGAAAAGATGGCACTACATAATTCCTCCATACCAATTTTCATGGATTTCTATCAAGCCAAACTCCACGAATAGGACTTTGAAAATGCCTACTTAACACTTTTTCCAAGTTACAACAGCAGATTTCAGATGTGGATATCTCTCTCATTTTGAATCGGATTGAGCTGAAATTTTTACTGTATGCTCTACTATATACCAGTGTTCAAATGGCTTTAGTTTCATTGGATTTGGATTTAAATTGAGTGAGTTATGGTTAATCGAAGCTTTCAAGCCCTTTTGGTCTGATTTCTCCAGATTTGCCTTAGCTTGATTTTTCTTAATTTTTACTTTGATTTCTGTTCACTCATGAAGTTTTAGAAGTGATGAATCCATGAAGAGAGTCTAAGTTCATTAGATTTCTCATGCACATTGTGCTTATTGTAGGCACCTCTTTGTTCATTTTTATTAGCAATCAATTTTTGGGTATGAGCAAGCATGTGGCAACCGTCTTAGACGGATGAGTGGGGGTGCCTAACACCTTCCCCCACTCATAAATAATTCCCCTTACCTAATCTCTGGATTTTTCCATATATTAGAGCTACTTTGGCTTTCATGAATCATTTGGTGTCCATTCACACCTTAACATGAATGGTGGCGACTCATACATTTATCGATCCCCGCGTGACGATATCGGAGGTCATCCTAGATGACATTTCCATGTTTCACAGAAACAGGTCGAAGCTTCTGGGTTTGGATCGAGACAGGCTCGTGCTCGCGGGCCAGCACGAGCCATGTGCCTCGGCCAGCTTGACTCGTTTTTCCTTTGTTTTATTATTATTTTTTTAAGTGGGCCCATGGAGGGGGCCTGGTTTTTTGCACGAGTTGGATGGGACGAGCGCGGACAGGTATTGAACATGGGCCTGGGCGCACGGGTTAAAACCGATGGGCCTGGGCGTGCACATGTGTCGGTGGAGCTAAGCGCGTAGGTCTCCTATGCGCTTGGGCCTGATTCGCGTCTGGGCCCAGCTCGCCTGGGCCCGTGCGTGGCCCGGATTACACTCAGGGCATGTGCGGGGCCCAGAATAGATAAAAGTCAAATTCGCCACTGTTTTTGACCAGAATTTGCAATTTATAACATTTGTCGACCCCAAGATGTTTGCAGGCTCGTTTTTCGCTGAATTTTGAGTATTTTAAGCCGATTTTTATCCTTGTAAACTCAGATTTCAACCTAGAAACTTGTTTTAATAATTTTAGTTCCTTTTAGGGAGCCTATAAATTATTCCATCATCTTATCCTTTTTTAAGGATAGTTTCTAATAGGAGTCCGGGTAACCCAAACATGAGTCCCCAACTCTTTTTTTTTTAGAGTTCATCTTGTGAAGTCCAGGTGGTCCTGAAAAGAACCCATGGCCCTTCGGATTTGTTTAGTTGAAGGAAGAGATTGAAATTCTCTTCATCTCTAATTTTAATCCGATTAAAACACAGAGTCTAGGTGACCCTAATGAGAATCCTTGGCTCTTTGGAATTAATCAGAGAAAAATTAGAGAGAAGGGAGAAGATTAAAGGAAATAAGAGAAAGGATAAACATAATTTTGGCTCCACCTGCTGTCTTCTGTGATGTAGGTGTTAGCACCTGATTTTTGCACCCCCAAAATAAAGAAAAGTGAAAAGTCAAAAGTCAAACCCTGAAGGGGTCAAAAATTAACTTTTTGATTCAAGTAAATTTGGCCATTAAACTTCATCTCATTGAAAAGAGCATTTCGACACGATTCCAAAGCAACTGAATTTGCTGGAATCAGAGTCCAGATGAGAAAGATATGAGCTGGTCAAACTTTTGGGGAGCAAAAAGTTGACTTTTTGCTCGACCCCAATTCAGCTGCCAAACTTGACCCCAATGGATAGGTGGTTCCGAGCCGGTTCCAACGACACTAAGTTTGATGAAATCGGACACCGGACATAGAAGTTATGAGCAGTTGAAGTTTCAAAAAAACTGCCCATGTGGCCAAAAAGGCAGCAAAAATGGACTAAACCAATAAAATAAATAAGATAAAGGTATTTAATAATATTTTAATAAAGAGAATCTCGCTTTTTAATAAAATAATCGGAAAAATCAAATAAAAATCTTGCAAAAAAACCAAATTGAATAAAGGTTTGAAATCCAAACATTTAAAAAACGTGCTGGACCGTATTTCAATTACGGGCAGGGCATGCCCGTATTTGAAATACGGGCAAGATTCTGGAAGAAGACACGCGTCGTTGTACGGCGGGACACGCGTCCCGTACAGCCGATTCGCGAGATTCGCAAATGTGCGTTTTTCGCCCGTATTTGAATTACGGGCAAGGCACGCCCGTACTTTAAGTACGGGCAAGGCACGCCCGTACTTCAAATACGGGAACGCCCCTTTTTGCCTATAAATAGAGAGGCCACCCCCCTCATTTCAACAAGCCATTCTACCTGGCCGACCCTCCTCTCTTCCTTGCTGATTACCACGACCAAATGCTGCCCAATTGCCACCACCCTACCCAAGCCCATTTAATGCCCAAAATACCCTTGTCACCCCAAAATCATGCCTAAACCTCCAAAAGCCTCTTCTTAAACCCAACCTCCCATCAAGGCTCTTTTAAATTCAATCTAGAAAATCCCGGAGGACGCGGAAGCGTTGCCGAAATCATTAGAAAGTCATTACATCACCAAATCAAAGGAGTACTAGTGTGGTAACTTTTATATCAATTTCTTTTTAGTATATATGAATCATTTCATTTAAGTTCTCTTTTGTTTTATTACTATGCTATTAACCCACTGGCTTCATTGTTTGTTGGAGAATTCCCATGCAAATGAGCATCTTCTTATGGGATAAGAAGAGGATGGAATCATAAAATTAACATAAAAAAAAAGATATGACATGTCTTAGCTAATGGGTTGAATTCATAAATGCCTCTTTAAACCCTCCTATGTAATCCCCTCCCCACTACCATTTCCTTTTCTTTTGGTTACACTATTGGAAGATGGCATGATCTAAAAAATGGGGCTTAATCCCATTCTCAAGCATCAACAAAAGAGGACTTGAAGATGGTAAAGAAGGCAAGTGTGCCATGTTAGAAGGCATCAGAACTACTACCGAAGTTGTTGAAGACCTCAAGGAGGCCACGGAACTGCTCCCGATTGGAATCGGCTGCAAAAAATGTAAAACTGGTCGTGTCCGTAAACTCAGAGCGGTCCGAGCGGGACCGTAATTGCTTCACGAGCAAGACAAACCGGACTGTATTCACGGGCAAGGGTGGACTGTATAACAAATACGGGCAGATGTAAATATAATTAAAAACATAATTTTTCGGTTCGGTTGAACCTGATTCGACCTGAACCGGCCTGAACCAGTCCCTTAAGCAGTTTGGGCTATATTTAGCCCATCTTTGGACCGTGGGCCCACCAAGATCACCTTGGGCCCACTTGTGGGGTCCATCTTAGACTGGCCCATACCAGGCTTGTTTTCAATAAACAGGCCTGGGCCACTTAACCTTTGGCTAATGGGCCAAATCCAAGCCCACTAAGCCCATTGCATGTGTAAATGGTTTACTTTAATAAATAACCAAAAAAGGGTTACCCAATAACCCTACTAGGCCCTAGGCCCAACCATGGCAGCCCACGGGTCTTCCAACGGGACCCGGGTCCGACCCACTTCACTTAAATAAATAAAAAAGATAAAATCAAATAAAAGGGACCCACACCTTCAGAGGGCCCCGCCAGACCCAATAAATAGTATGCTGGTCTAGGAAGGGTGAACTTGACTCAAAAACCAGGGAGACCCGAGGGACCCGTCAAACCGACGGGGCGGGCCGGGGTGTCTTAGGGCTTCCCCGGACGTAACCGAGGACTTAGCTAGATCTCTAATAAGCCGCAGACCAGACTTAGACCCGAATAGGGTAAAACCGTGTCTGCTTGCACCTCTCAGGCAGTGGCGACTCCAAAAGTCCCGAGGCACGCACAGAAGGTGCGCCCGGTGTGCGATCTAGGTCAAATTTAGGTGCGCACAGTAGGTCCATGGCCTTCAAAGCTATCTCTTGTTTTTTTCAATTTCTAAACTCTTCGTATCTCTTCCAACCCTTCTTTCAAAATTAACCCTTTTAACCTTATCCTCTTATCCTTTTTATACAAGTAGGATTGTCATTTAACATGTGTGGGAAAGAATCAGGAGAGCCGTTGGCTTTCTTTCTCTCTCTCCCCTTTTTCTAAATTCATGAGAAAAGTGTGGGGTCTATTTTTTAATTTAAAAAAGGAGGGACATGGCACGTCTCTTTTTTTATTTATTTATTAAAGAGTCGTCACTTTTTTTTTTAATTAAAGAGGAGGGGAATGTGGCACGGTCCCCCTTTCCCAAAAGAGATTATTTTTTTTATTTTGTTTAAAAAACCTTTAAACTTTGAGTTGCACTTGGGACGTGGCATATAGTGCCACATCATCAAAACAAATTTTTTTTTTACGTGCAAACAATTTGATTAGATCCAGAAGCTCAGATGGTGGATATACGAAGGCCAATGCATTTTTAATTTTTTTTTTGACAAATAACTTGAAATAGATTAATTATAAGAATAGAAACAGAATACAAATGTATGCCCATGAGGGATGCGACAACAACTAGGCATTCAATCCCTGCCGCCTATAACTCTCTAACATTGGCTTAGACCTTCCTACATTACAACGAACAACATCAATTTGACAAAATTAACTGTAATCCAACACCACCGTCTGCCAATGCATTTTTAATTGAATGCAAGATTCCAGAGTTGTCCTCCCTGGTCTTCCTTTACCATGGGCTTCCTCTGGATTGCTCCTCACATATCACATAAACCAGAGCATATCCATTACATGGTTCCTCTACATTAAAGTTCTCCACAAAATCCGTTATCTTGTTACCAAATTCCTATCAGAGTGATAAGGATTGTTAAAAGATACAAGCAATTCCATCAGCCAGCCTTGAGAAGTCCTTCAGGTTTGATTTCAACAACACAACCATCCTAGCCTAAAACAAGTTCACGTCTAGATGTCATAATCATCAAGTTCTAAAAGCAGCTTCCTTTCTGCAAAATATTTTTGGGAAAATTGTGGAAAGGACCGCCTTTTTCCATGTATTTCCAAAAACATGTTTTGAAAAATCAAATGTTAAAAAAGGTGCAGTTTTTCCCGTGTAATTGCGCTTCAGTCTGAAATCATTATAGCTTGATTAATCGCAAACTTTACGATTAATCGACAAAATGTTCAATTACACCAATCGAACATTGAGATTTGTCGATTAATTGAGTGGTATTTTCCATTAATCAAAAAGTCGTGACGATTATCGAAGGTTCACGATGAACTAACATGTATCCGTGGATTATTAAACTTGTATCTTTCGAAGATTTAACTAGTATCCTATGATGATCGTGCTTGTTTCTATGTTGGTTAACCTAATATTGTATGTATCCCACGAAGATCATGTTTGTATCCCTTGATGATTCGTCTGATATCCTTAAAGATCTAATATGTATCTTTCGATGATTTGAAATTTCGATTAACCGAAATCTTAAATCGTTGTTTTGCCATTAATCGGACGGCATCCGATTGATTTAAATTCATGGACGCATGATCAACACACGATTAAAACCTGATTCAACGTTTGTACATTTATTCGATTTCGATTAATTGCACGAAAGTACGATTAATCGAAGGGCAATTTTTGAACTTTGAAAAGTGTTATAGTGATTTCAATTAATTGTAAATTATGCGATTAATCAAGCTATAGTGATTTTGGATTGAAGCACAATTACACGGGAAAAGTTACATGTTTTTAAACATTTGACTTTTTCAAACCATATTTTTGTAAATACTTGGAAAAAAGGCGGTCCTTTCAGTAATTTTTCCAATATTTTTTCCTGCCATTAAGACCCCGTTTGGATGTCGAGAGAAATCAAAAAAGATATGCGAAAAAAAAGGCACATTTGAATTGGATTCGGTTTTGTAGATTCACTGGGCGACGCATTAAATTGTGCCAACCCTTCGTTGTGGAAATTTTTGCAGCCTAAAAATAATTTTTTTAACGCATATATTTTTGGGACATAGTGTCTAGATGTCAAAAACTATGTCCCAAGTATCTTTTTTTTTTCCCCTCTTATTAGTATCTAAACACTCACAGCATGCATGCGAGAAAACTACAATGCTTTGTAGTTTCTTGATATCCAAACGTAACCTTACTCTTTTCCTCATATTTTAAAGTTTAGATGATGTCAAAACTTTTTAGTAGGACTCAATTAAGTCTCGGACAAAGGTGGAAATTATTCAAAATTTCTTCATAATAATTAGTGAAAATTAAGCATTGACTCTACGTTATACAATAGTTGTTTATAGTGTGAACTTAAAGACGTTTTAATTAATGCGTTCAAAAATTTTTATTTTCTATTACACGAAATCACCTTTAAGATATTTTAATTGCTAAAAAATTTTTTTTTGAAAGAAAAACTCAGAAGAAGGATATATAATGAGAACGATCTCATGAATCATGCCGGTCATACAGGAAAAAGATACGAATCTCTCTTTCTTTTGCAACGACAACGAGGACAGATTTTAAAAGTCTTTCATGGACTTACGTTTCCTGCGTGGATCATTATATTTTTATATGATTGATTGATTTTTTTGCTCAAAAATCTTTCATCCAAATTACTCTTGCAAATGAAAGATTGAACTTTGCCACCTTAAGCACTCTGAAATATCTTTGTGATTGCTTGCGATCGAGTTTTGCAGCAATGGTTACCAGGAGCAAATTTTTGTTCTTCCTTTCTATCGTACTTATGTGCCTGGCAAGAACCAGTCTCTGCGTTGGAGACACCATTACTTTTGGCGAATCTCTCTCCACAGAACAAACCCTAATATCTAACGGTGGTGTTTTTGAATTGGGTTTCTTCTCACGAGGTACGCGTCCCCTCGAAAACATCTATGTAGGCATTTGGTACAAAAACTTCCAGGAGAAAATTGTGGTTTGGGTAGCTAACAGAGATAAACTTCTCACTAAAATTAATGCATCTTCTTCTTACCTAATCGTCTTTGAGGATGGTAATTTGTACCTCATGGTGTTAGAAATTCAGGTTTGGTCGACTAATTTGACCCTCGAAGCGGGAAATTCTACAAAGGCAGTTCTTCTTGACGATGGAAATCTTGTTTTGAGAGATGGGTCCAATTCATCTGGTTTCATTTGGCAGAGTTTCGATTACCCCACTGACACATTTCTTCCAGGTTCAAAATTTGGAATTAGCAAAATCACCAATAAATCTCAAATCCTTACTTCATGGAAAAGTGATGAAGATCCAGGACATGGGATGTACTCCCTTCACATGATGGAGCTCAATTTTCTTACAGTGGAATAGGTCTAAAAGGTACTGGTCTAGTGGATCCTGGAATGGGCAACGTTTCATCGAAGTTCCTGAAATGAGATTAAATTATATCTACAACTTTAGTTTCATCTCTAATGTGAAAGAAACCTTCTTCACATATTCTATTTATAACAAATCCATCCTGTCTAGACTTGTGATCTGTAAAATCCCTAATTTTTCTGGAAAATTTAAAAACTTATTTTTCTTAGGGATTAAATTTAGGAAAATTTGTGTTTTGCAGAAAAAGGGATTATGGGTAAATTCGGAAATGTTGCTTGAGCATGTTGGAATATTTAAAAGTCAAAAAGGTATGAGAAATTCCATAATTGTAATTAGTAATATTATGCTTGGATGAGGTGGCAAGGAAAAAATAAATAAATAAATAAATTAGTGGAGCTAACTTAATTTGAGCTGCTCATGTAGGGAGTTTGTTGTGGTGGCATATCAGCGGAAGATGTTTAAGTTGCTGCTGGAGCGGCAACTATAAAAGCAGTCTTTAGAAGCTGCTGTTGTTTTGGCATTGTTGGAGTCGAGCCTGGAAATTCAGAGAGGAGTAGTGGAAGCTGGGGAATTGCTGGAGCAGATCTGGAGGTGTGGAGTAACCTGAGTTTTGGTGCTGCCGAAGTCCTGTTCGAGAGAGAGAGCTGAGGAGATCAATTCGGCAGGCATGGAATTCTTCTAGATGCTGCAAAAATCTGGAGAGGTTAATCTAGAGTTCAGGTAAGGAAGGGTTCAAGTGATGCTCATATGGTTAATTTTATCAAGCAAATATTTCATTGGAAGAGATCTGATCCAATTCAATAAAATTTCAGATCTCTGTTGGTCGTCAGTTCTGGAGACAAAGAAGTGGTCGAATGCAATTGAGGAATTGAGGAATTATTGGAGATTTGTCCTGAGAATTTAAGGTAAGTAGCAGTTTTTCCTCTTCTGATTTTCGTATGGTTGGAGTTGAAGCATAACATTGATAGATAAATAAGTTTGATTGGATCGAAGGAGATGAGGTGTTTCTGTTTGTGTAATGTGCTGAATGAATTAGTGAAACCTAAAGTAGATTAAAAATTATGAGTGGAGACTCATAATTTTCTGGAATTAAATTGTAAGTAGAACTTGATTAGTGAAGAGTTGGTTGTAGTAAATTTAGAATAAAATTTCAGACCTGCAGAGATAGATCGAGTGTAACATTATAAATTTTACTTTAGATTTTTAGTTCAGTAAAAACAAATTTCCAGAAACTTATAAAACTGATTTCCAGGTTAGTAGCATCATTAGGTTTGTTTTGCACCACTAGATCTGAAGGACCCTCTGTTTTGGTTGTTCTTGACGTCTAGACCTGAATAATATGCATTCATGATCCAATTAAGTTTAGCTGTGGACTATTGATCTATTTATTGTTTAGAAGGCTGTAGGAAGTGAAGAATATAAGAACAATGATGCTTAGTTCGTTTGGAAATATTTATTTTATAACTGAACATTGTTGACATCTTGATGAAGAAGAATGATGGGCGGCTGTTGGATATGGGTTAATTTTCTGTTTTGGTTAAATCCAAAGGTGTAGTAAATGGTTGTTTAAGTGGTTAAAGAGATGTGGGAAATATTATTAAAATAGATCATTAGATCAGTCATGGTGGAATGTGATTGCTGCATTGATTAGATATTAAAAATGCATTGGTGTTGAGGATGGCTGATTGGTGCCAACCTTCTAAGTGGTTAACACCAACCATTTTCTGTCGCAGCCATATACGGCTGATTAACCAATTAACTAGATGTTGCATTTAAATTCAGAGGTACTAGTTTAACTGTTTTGAGTAAATAAAATTGTGGCTGTATGAGTAGAGAATTTAATGGAGGAATGGAGTGAGTGTGGGTGCTGCTATCTGGTGCCAATCTCATTAGAGGTCAGCACCAGCTCCCTTATTTTGGCGCCTAGGTCTGGAGCATTAGCAACATTGGCTCAATTAAATTCACAATCATGTTGCTGTTTAGTTGGGTGGTTATTGTTTTGCTGAAGATGAATATAACGTGGAAAAGAATCAGATCAGGTCTATACATAAAGTGAATTAAGTTGAGTATGCTAATCTTTGTTTGAGAACTGTTTTGGGCGTCTAGTATCATATTGAATTATGTTGATCCAGTGAAAATAGTTGCTGGATTGGTAGGTAGATGAGGTGTTAGTTTTATTAAAATAGGTGTATACCTTACAGGTGATATATGTTTTATAGAGCTATGGGATTCCAAGGTACAATTTATATGAATGTTTTCTTTTAGGTTCTGGTTTCATTTGGGGATGCTTGGAGAAATTATAGAGGAAGCTACAGCAACTATGTTAGTGTAGGAGAAGAAATCAATGGAAAGGGCATTCGAATGAAATATAAGTACATCAAATATAAAGTAGAAGGTTCTGAATTGAGTTGTACGAGCTGAACTGAAAAATCTGGTATGGCATGAGTAGGAATTACATCCAATTCCCTGTTCTGGACTGTTTACCTATCTAGACTGAAATTTCTTGAATCTTATGATATAATTATGTTCACTGACATGATAAATGTTTTCTTATTTGTGTATGGGTCTGCTGTAGAGGAGTGCCATTGTGGATTGATCAAGTTCTAAATTTACTATAGTAGTTACATTGGTTGCTGAAATTTGAGAGAAAGAACCACAAGAACAACTTCAGAAATTGGTACTGATTTTAGTGATTAAATTAAACCTGAATGAGTGGTTAAAGTAAGGTGAATTCCATTGCAGAAACTGTTTTCTGTTAGATCATTATACAGGTTTGCTGTAGAAGATTGAGAAGGTGAACACCTGAATTTCTTAACTAGAGAATTATGTTTGCAATAAATTTAGAAAACTACACCAGGGAAATTGTAGTGCATGGCTGAAGGGTGATGGTTCAGATTATTACACAGTTTTAGTTAGTGCTGAGTGGTGTTTAATCCCTAGGGCCGGATGTCCAGCACTTTTCATTTTTATATGTTGGATTTAGAACCACTTATGGGGAAAGGTTAAATGGAGGATTATTGAGGGAATTGGGGGCTCTTCGGGCTATGGAGCTTGGAGTACATGCTGGTATTCAGATTTTAAAACAGTACCTGTTTAGTATGTCTATATAAATCATTTTATTGATTGCTGAAATATTCTCAGCACTAGTATGTGTTAATTATGAAACTTAAGAGAGGGAGTTACCTACAGCACTAAAGGGGAAATGATGACGAGGGAGTGTGGTGAACTCAAGCTACTTAAGGGAAAACCTATATGGAAAAGTAAATTGCTGAAACAGAGTTATTAAGTAGTGGTAAGTTAGAGAAACCAAAAGTGTTAAAGAAGAAATTGAAAATGTAGGCCAAATAAGAGGGTTATGAGTATAAATTCTACTTGTCACTTACTACTTAGGAGGTAAGCAAACTCTATAAGACAAATTTAAGTAGCATAGTTGGATTTTTGGTTTTAATATTCAGATTTGCCGGTTTAACCGCGTTTTGACAGTTTTTACCAAATTTTGACTATAAAAGAGGATTTTAAGCACTATGTTGGAAAGGACTTTCTAAACTAATTTGTTATGGACAAATCTGATTTTTGGGAATTTTTATACACTTAGAGAATGTTCTTATGAGTTGTGATGGCATGATGATTTCCTTACCTCCGTGTACTCGGGGATGCCCATGGACTTGGGATGGTGTTCCTCTGTGTACTCAGAGATGGCTGTGTGCTCGAGATAGCATGTTTGGGTTCTGAAACACGTTGATATTAGTAATATTTCTGTTTTTGGCTTTAACTCGGGTCTAGATGGCATAGCTCGGTGTGGATCCACATTTGTCAATTTAAGAGCTAGGTAATGGAATAGTTTGTTTTCCTTGCTAGTAGTAATGAGTTGTTCACGTACGCGTTTCCACCGTGTACTCGGTGAGGCTTGATCGTGTACTCGGCTGGCTGCGGCTATCCCTCACTTTGTCGTGTACTCGGACTGTGACTGGACTAGTACATGCCAACTCATCACTGGACTAGATGGGTTCTCCCGCAATAAGACGATGACCGTGTACTCGGCTTCGCACCTAAGCCTGGAGGTGGCATAGTGAACTTCGGCATTACCTAGTTAAGGGCAATCTTATTTCATGAGTCCACCGTGGACTTGTTTTATGATTTCACTGTTGTCTCGCAATTTTTGTACTGATTGTGGAGATGACTTTTATTAGTATCAGTTGTAAATTGGATTTTTCAGATTTCTATTAAATGTTGGCTATCATTTTCGATGCATAGATTTTTACTGAAGCATGTTTTAGAAACTAATATAAATATTTTGGGCATGCATATGCTACTTGCTGAGATATACGTATCTCATTCCTTTTGATCTGTTTTGTTTTCAGATCCTGGTGAGGGCGATATACGTGGGGTTGAGCCAGGCGCAGATTACCCTGAGTATAGGGGAGAGGATTACTTTGTCGAGTGATCCGGAGATACTTTTGTTGTTATTTCCATTTGAGATAGTGAGTTACTTTTTGAATTGTAATTCTTTCCATTCATGGAGGTTGGGTGATTGGGATTTTTAGCAAACTCTGATATTGTGGTTGTTAATAATAATTGAATGTCATGTTTCTTTCACTCTGATATAGATCCTGCGGTTTGTTATCTAACCCTCGGGTACGAGTTACGGTTCCATTACGTAACCCGGATCTGGGGCGTTACATGATCAATGCGTCAGGGCAGATCAAGCAACTCACCTGGCTGCAAAATGTTTGGGAATGGAATCTTTTTTGGGCTCAACCTAGGCAGTTTTGTGAGCTTTATGGTGTATGTGGAGCTTTCGGTACGTGCCTCCCGCAAGACTCAAAGTCTTGTGCATGTTTGGATGGTTTTGAACCACGCTATCAGCCAAATCAGAGTGATTGGTACAAAGGGTGTGCGAGAAGAACCCCTCTGCAATGTGAGAACAAAACTTCCGGCATGGGGCAAGACGATGATTTTTTACCGCAATCCAATATAACATTACCTAGAGATGCACAAACATTGACAGTTGGTGGTGCTGAACAATGTAAATTAGCTTGCTTGAACAACTGTTGTTGCACTGCTTACACCTATGCTAATGGTCAGTGTTCAATATGGTACGAAGAACTATTAAACCTACATCAATTTAACAACAGTCAGGGAAGTGCTCTCTATGTTAGGTTTGCTGCTTTGGAGCTTCCAAGGAATAAAGCTGAAGCTAAAGATGAAGCTAAAGCTGAAGCTAAGAAGCCACTATGGTGGGTTGTGACATTGCCTACCGTTCTAGCAATGCTTATTTTGTGTTTCCTTGTATGCTACACGCGAAAGAGAAAGCTCAAACAAAGAGGTAAGGATTGGAATCAAAGTGTCTAAGTCAATTTTTGTCTCTTCAATATCGTGACTCTTCTTATTTATATGATGCAGGGGAAAGGGAAACAAGCTAGGACCTATTATTGTTTGATTTGGGTACAAGCACTAAAGCAAACCATGGCAATTACAGTGACACAAGTAGGCTCAAGAAAGGGGATAATATAAACAGGGTGCCAAGTTACCTTTATTCAGTTTCTCAAGTGTGTCGGCAGCCACTGAGAATTTCTTTGCTGCAAATAAGCTTGGACAGGGTGGTTTTGGGCCTGTTTACAAGGTAACATTAAATTTCTGGATTCCACATTTAGTTCTCATGGATAGAAAAAATCAAAAACAACTTAAAATGTTTTGCTTACAGGGCAAACTAAGGGATGGACATGAAGTAGCTGTGAAAAAACTCTAAAAATACTCTGGACAAGGATTGACCAAGTTTAGAAATGAGATGTTACTAATTGCACAATTACAACACATGAATCTTGTTAGAGTTTTGGGATGTTGTGTTGAAAGAGACGAAAAGATATTTATCTATGAGTACATGCCCTACAAAAGCTTGGATTCTTTACTATTTGGTCTGTAGTTCTGCAGGCTAGAAACTTGATTTCCCCTTCTCTCTTTCTGCTATTTTCAAGTTAATTCTCTCAGGGTTTCTCTATGCACCTCTTTCCCCTTTATTTCACTTGTTCATTGTTGGAAGAAAACTTATCTAATTCATATTTAAGCTTCTTGTTTATATCTCTAGCATAAAAACTTGTGGTAGATCCAATGCAGCAACAACTATTAGATTGGGAAAGGCAGGTTCAGATTATCACGGGGATTGCTCAAGGCCTTATTTATCTCCACCAGTATTCCAGATTAAGAATTATTCATAGGATTTGAAAGCTAGTAACATCCTTTTGGATGGTAAAATGAACCCCAAAATATCAGACTTTGGTATGGCAAGAATTTTTGGAGGCAACGATTCCCAAGCAAACAAAAACAGGATTGTGGGAACATAGTAAGTAGAGATGTAGATTCTCAGGCAAACATTTCACATGCCCAGACACAAAGGAGCTTGTGGTCGGGCATGAGAATATCCTTTGCAGCTATTGACATTATTTTTTAATGCTAAAATATTGTAGTGGTTATATGTCTCCTGAGTATGCCATGGAAGGCCTTTTCTCAATCAAATCCAATGTATTTAGCTTTGGAATCTTGATGCTAGAGATCTTGAGTGAAAAG
This sequence comes from Buxus sempervirens, assembly GCA_947561395.2. NCBI lineage: Eukaryota > Viridiplantae > Streptophyta > Magnoliopsida > Buxales > Buxaceae > Buxus > Buxus sempervirens. The sequence goes on from OX387182.1 coordinate 7,251,397, forward strand.
AAGAACACCGGCTTCTATTGTAACATCCCAAATTTCCAAATTTGGTGTTTAAGATTAATCATGATGTTTGATATCAATTTTGGTGATTTTTTGGGAATTTATTGAAATTATATGAATTGTTTAGCATTCTATATTATTATCTTATTCTAGGGGTGCATTACCTTTGCATTATACTGCCATTAAGTATGTTAGTGTATCTTAGTATTGGTGCCATCAAATAATTGGTTATGAGTTGGTGTTGTTGATGAGGTTCCATGCTTATGAATAACACTATTTTAGAGCTTAAAAAGGGGTTTAGTTGTCTTATTTCCATTGGTTTCTTGTAGAATAGGCATACTATTTTGTAGATTAGCACAGCATGGGATACATGCTCATCAATTGAGCTTTTTTTTTTAATGTATAATCAGACACAGCAACTGCCGCCACCTCATGTCAAGGTGGCAGATGGTTTAGCTGCTGTGTCATTGTTTGAGGCAAAAATGGTTTTCGGATCAGCTCATGGTTTGGGTCAAGGGAAGTTTTGGGGTTAGCTTCTGTAATTCTAGCTAAAAATTGTTTTGAATCTCTCTGTATTGTAATCTCAGATTTCTGCAGAAGAGGGTTATGAACCTCTTTCTTCTTCTTCTAGTTTTACATGTCTCTGCAACCTTGGTGGAGGTCCTCTCTTGTTATTTCTGCTGAATTGTATAGAGAGTTTTGAAAGCCTAATGGAGCATTGAGGAGCTAGCCTGAATCTCTGCTGTAGAGTTTTTAGTTGAGGCAATTCCTGTAAGTTATCATGTTAATTATTGGTTTTCAGTTATTATAATTATTAGATAAATCAGTATTTTTGGGTTGTTAACTTCTGCATCTGGATCAAGTAAGTCATCAGTTAGTTTGTTTTGAAGTAAGTAATTTGGTTGTTGAATGTCTAATTATTATAGTCATTTGGTTTTTAGCTGATTTATTAGAAGCATTGTTGAAGTTTTGGAATCATACGGATGCTCTGTTCTGGGTTTTCCATAACAGTTGTAGATAGTTTTATTTTTGGGGAGGTATTTAGATGTCTTTAAGTTTATGCCTTTGTATTATAAATCTCATATTAGTAGCTCCAAAATTACTTTGCCATGTCTAGAATACGTAGGAACTGATTTCAGGTTAATTGGGTTCCTGGTTTGATGTATAAAAATCCTCAAAGTCGGCCATTTAATCATAGAAAATGTGTAACAGTCAGTTGCAGATGGTTTTGGGAGATATTTAGATGTCTCTAAATTTATGCATAAGTGTTGTAAATCTCAGCTTAATAGCTTCAAAATTTGTTTGCCAGGTATATAACACATAGGAACTAATTTTAGGTTCAGAGGCTTCCTAGATTGTTATAGAAAAATCCTCAAAGTAACACATTTAATCACAGAAGAAAGAAAAGAAATGAAGTAACAGTGTCTCTTGTCGAATTTAAAAAGTGTTTAAGTTTCAGTACAATATGGATATAGTAATCTGAAAACAGTTATAGATGAAAACGTTATTGGTAAATTAGTTCGCAGAAACTCAATAATTAAGTTTTAGTTCAGATATTAGTTAAATTCAATAAATAAGTTCAAAACCCAATAAATAATTTCTTTTTAGTCATATTTTGAGAGAAAATCAAAATTTAAGGAAAAAGTATTTAAAAGTGATTTTTTTGGATTTATGAATTTATTTAAAAATAGGATAAGGTCAATTTAATAAAAGTAAAGAGAAAATTTGTAATTTAGGTGAAATTTAACATATTACTTGAAAGAGAATTTTGGTTATTTTAATTAAAGAGTAAGGGACTTGTACATGAATGGTTTTGTGAATGCATGTTTCATTTATTTGCATCAGAGAGTCCTAAATCGGATTTTATCGCTTATATGAGTATAATAAATTTCAAACAATGATGTTTATCCTTGATATTAAATATTTCATATGAATTCCACTAGCATGATTCTTAAATTGCATTTATATTATAATATTACTATTTTGAGAAAAATATGCATATTTGAATAGAATGACACACATATGAGTATTCATAGTTTTGATTTGTGTATATTGCACCCTAATTAAATTTGTTTTACCCTGCGATAAGTTTAACTTATCAATAGCGGGTTAGCACTTTACCGGTATGTAAGGTAGAAAAATGAATTTCACTATTTGATCTCAATGGAATCCTTATTATGTTTTGAATATTGAATTATTGTGTGGATGTTAAAAAGATAATTAAAACTTGAGTGTGTGAGGGCTCATCAGTATGGGAGTAGAGGGAGTCGTACTGATTGAAGCGACGAAGCTGGTTGAGTTGAGGATTCCTCCCGGCATGTTTTTATTTATTTTGTGATGAGAACCAGTCGAGACGTTTGATTCCTCCTGGCAGTGTGAGCGATGTGATTGGTACTTCCCGGTAGAAGGGGATTTACCCGAAATGTGTGTGTGTGGTGATCTTGTGATCCAAGGATTGTGCATCCCAATCTGAATACTATAGTTGTAGTCCTAGCCGATGTCTATAGTTCCGGTTGGACATTATTTTAATTAGCCTTGTGATATAATATGATATGGTTTATCGGATTAATCGAATTGGTCTGGTTCTAAGTTATAAATTGATTTATATATTCCAGTTGATGATTATGGTAATTCCTCTAAATCTTATTGCGAATTCTCGTTATTTAGTGAGATATCTGTTTTTCTCACTTGCACATATTGATTTCCGATGCATCGCGATTTGGACTATATGATACATTGTTTATTTAAGTTATATACATGATGACTTGCTGAGATCTCCGATCTCATTTAGTTTATATTTATAGACTGTGCAGCTGTACCAGAGGAGGACCCTAGTGATGTGGAGATTCTTGAGAGTGTTCCCGAGCTGATCCATGCATCTGACGATTGGTATGAGTCAGATTGGGAGGAGGTGGACATTTAGTCTACTTCCTACTGTTACCTTTTGGTTTGTTTCTTTTACTCAGAGTCTGTATATTCTGAGATTCCCGAGTTGTGGGAAATTCTACTTTTTGGTTACCTTTCAGCTTGACGTTGTATATATATATATAACTGTCTTCCGCTATATACACATACATCTCGGAGTTTGATCTTTGTTGAGATGATACTTTAATTGTTAGTTTTTTTTTTGTGGTTCATTGGCAGCTAAACTTGTCTTTTGCGCACTCTGATATATGTTATACACATAGATTATCTAGATTATCAGGTGACAGGATATGTCTCAGATGAGTAATTTCGGACCTTAAAATTTTGTTTCCTATTAAAGGTTTGGATTTACTTATCGCCCGGCATACCAATTCTAGTAATTTTGTGGTTTAATCCATGAAATGCTAGAATTGAATTGGTGTTTGTTACATCTATCATCACAACTCTCTCAATCTTCTAGGATATGTGAGTGACTGAAACAAATTAGTCATCCTCTTAACAATAGTTATAATCTCTTATTCAATTTCATTTTACTCATCCTCTTAACAATAGTTATAATCTCTTATTCAATTTCATTTTACAATTTTTTTTCTGTGATTTTGCATTCCCTCAATGGGAGCTATGGAAAAATTGTAGGGGATTGGAGTTGATAGATCCAGTATTGTCTGATCCACCTTTGACACCTTTAATATTAAGATACATTCAAGTGGCACTTCTGTGTGTGCAAGAAAGTCCAGCGGACAGACCCACCATGCCTGAAGTTTTCTCAATGTTCATCGATGAATCTACAGCTCTACCTTTACCTAAGGAGCCTGCTTTTTTAATTGGAAGAAGAGAAGCAAATTCAAATTCAGTAAGGGGCGGGGCAGTAAATTTTTCAGTGAATGATGTAACAATTACCATGGAAGCCCGTTAAGGTTATACTCTTTATTTTATTTTTTGCGTTCCTTGAAATCTGGTTAATATTTCAGATTTTCACGAAGACATTTCTAATTCAAACTTATAAATATTTCCCATTCTCATGAAGATAGGTTTCCTAATCCATACTTTGTAATCTTCATTCTTACTCAAGCTTATGGTATTTTCTATCCATTTATATGTATGAAATGGAGGACTTTTCATTTGGTGTATTCTGGAACCTAGTCTGCTCCTCATTGAAAGGAGCTCTCATGATGAAGCTTGCTAGCCCCTGTGGAGCATTCAACCAATGAAGGATTAAAGGCTGAAGACTCCACAGATATAATTCTATTTAAATTTCTGTAAACCTCTTTAATTTCAGTAAATGTCTTCTTCTACTCTGTTTTCGTAGGATAGGGTCTCTTAAACCCACCTTGATGCAAGTACCTCAGTCAACTCTCCTAGTCATTGTATTTGATTTTTATTTCTTAAAAGCGGGAAGATAATGGCTGCTCTGGGCAATTTGATGGCTTATGACCTAGAGTCTTCCCTACATTTTTAAGTTTCTTATTGTTAGAAAGTTTGTTAAAAGAATTTTCATAGAATTTGTTTTTTATTTGGATTGTTTTAGGAAATGGAGTTATGGAGTCCATAAAATCCTCATATAGATAAATTTTTGAATGGGACCAAATTCTCTGGATCAAGACAAAATTTCATTGATTTGTATAATCTCCAGATATACTCGATCAAAGTCAAGAAAGTCTGCAGAGTTGGTGTACTTCAGATTCGACCCATTGACAGCACGGTATAAACTTGTGTGAACATTGGGAAACACCAATCAACCTTAGGTGGAGACTTGAGTTTGTTAGTGGAGTCAACCCTGAAAATGTAACTATTTCTGTTATTGCATAAGACCATCAGAGTTCTTACAATTGTCAATGCCTCTGAGCTTCCCTTTTCTCACCAGTTAAGCAGAAATGATCAAGGTTCTCATTTCTGTGCAATCCAGAAAAATTAATTCAAAATGATGCAACATGAGCTCATGAATTGTTGTCTTCTAGATCAATCAGCAACCAAATTTCCTTCAATACAAGATATCTCTGAACCAACACGTTGACCTTGTTCTGGCAAGGATGGCAAAAGCTGGCATCCATTTTGATGATCATTTCATGAAACTTGAACCCCTTTATTCTACTTGGCAAATGGTATGAGAAGCAAATTAATTTGAAAGCCATCAAATTCAGGTTAAGTCCCTACATTAGAGGTACCTGTACAACAGTACAAGTATGGGAACCTATTGTATGGGGTGTGGCTTAATTAATCATTCCAAACAGTTCAACATGCAGGTCGCTTTTGTGGTGTGTTCCATGGTATACAAGCCAATCTTCCATTGTCTAATTGTTAATCCCCCTATGAAATCACCAACTCTTTTATTAGATATTATTAACTCCTCATCATTGCTTCTTGTTTTATTTATTAGGTGATCATCCCCAACCCAGAAATCATCCCAAAAATTAACACCTCTACAATTTCCCATTACTTATTTAAAGCCTCAATAAAGTAAATCTCTACATTTTAATATAGCTCTCGAATTGGTAGAACGAGTCTTGATTTTATCCATATCTTTGAAAAATTTAATTCCTTTCAACTGTTTAAAGTAATCAACTTGAGTAGATTACTCAATTGAACCTTACCCGTTTTTTTCATTTTTTGGGTGAAAAAGAAAATTATTCTTGCTTTAATGTGGACACGTGAATTCTTCCTCTTCAAATCTTGTTATTTGGGCTCAATTAATTGGAACCAATTTTTTTGTGTTAGTCAATTGGACCTTAAATTTTTCCGTTAAAAAATAAATTTTGTTTGGTTTAGTGTGAAAACATGAATTCTGTTCTTACTCAAATAATGTTATTTTAAGTTCAATTAATTAGAACCATTTTTGTACAAAGAAAATCTATCTTGCTTTAATGTGAACATTGAACCTGTTAATGATCCCGTGACCAGTTCAGCAGAAATGACCAAGGCTCTCATTTCTGTGCAATCCATAAAAATGAACTCAAAATGATGCAACATGAGCTCGTAAGTTGTCTCCTAGATCAATCAGCAACCAAATTTCCTTCTATACAAGATATCTCTGAACCAACATACTGACCTTGTTCTAGCAAGGATGGCAGAAGCTGGCTTCCATTTTGATGGTCCCCTGTTTCTTACATTCAGCCTTCTCATTGTTAACACTTAGGTTGGTATGATATGATGTGACCATCTCAATTACAAACAAACTTCTCTGAGTGCCCATTTTGATGCCATTCAGTCCCCCCATTTCAGCATCTAAAGTCTTGGAGGTTTTAGATAAGGGAAAAAACACCCAGGTCATTTAAATAAACAAAATGGATGGAAGGCCAAACTTATCAAGTCAAAGGAGAGTCATCCAGCAAATAATAAAACCTGAAGGATTCTTTGATATCAGTTCGAAAACCTTAGGGAGGTAATTGAAACTGTCAAGGGATGTAAGTGTAGTTTTCTGTTTGATAGCTGTGGAAAGTTGTAGTAAATCAATAATAAAAAGGGAATAAGAACCTAATCACATTATTTCATTTAATTAAAAGCAAATTGGGGGTCTGAGATTCAATTAGTCACTTTTTAATTTCGTTAAGCTACCTAATCCCATTGAATTCAATGAAGCCAACACGTGAAGACAAGTTGGAAGAGGAAGTAATTGACAACAAGCGACTTAATTATAATAAAGTTGGAGGGGGACATTCAATTATGATGTTTACCCTTTCTTAATAATTGATTAATAACAGCATTAGTTTAATAACTGACCAATTCAATGAGGGTGGCTGGGACCTTGCATTATTGTAGGCTTTTCTTTGGTCAAGTGTGAGCATAAGAACACGAAGTTAAGCAATTTGATAGAATATATGTCGTGTTACTCAAGCTTCATTAGTTTAGTTGTAAACAACCAATCCAAGGTGGGGGACGGTGCATTCCTATAGACTTTGTCTTGCTGCTACTGTGAACACAAGAACTTTTCTCTTCATCTTCTTTGTTTTTCATTTTGGTCGTTGTGAGAACATGAAGTCAAGTTATAATAATAATAGGGAGATAAGTATGGGAACCTATTGCTACAACAGTACAAGTATGGGAAACTATTGTATGGGGTGTGGCTTAATTAATCATTCCAAACAGTTCAACATGCAGGTCCCTTTTTGTGGTGTGTTCCATGGTATACAAGCCAATCTTCCATTGTCTAATTGTCAATCCCCCTATAAAATCACCAACTCTTTTATTAGATATTATTAACTCCTCATCATTGCTTCTTGTTTTATTATTGAAAGGAGCTCTTATGATGAAGCTTGCTAGCCCCTGTGGAGGATTCAACCAATGAGGGATTAAAGGCTGAAGAACTCCACAGATATAATTCTATTTAAATTTCTGCAAACCTCTTTAATTTCAGCGAATGTCTTCTTCTACTCTGTTTTCGTAGGATAGGATCTCTTAAACCGACCTTGATCCCAAGTACCTCGGTCAACTCTCCTAGTCATTGTGTTTGATTTTGATTTCTTTGAAAGCAGGAAGACAATGGCTGCTTTGGGCCAATTTGGTGGCTTATGACCTAGAGTCTTCCCTACATTTTTAAGTTTCTTATTGTTAGAAAGTTAGTTTATAAGAATTTTCATAGAATTTATTATTTATTTGAATTGTTTTAGGAAATAGACTTATTAAGTCCATAAAATCCTCATACAGATAAGTTTTTGAATGGGACCAAATTCCCTGGATCACTTTAACACTTCTATTTTTCAGAGACAAAATTTCATTGATTCATATAGAGTCAATCTCCAGATATACTCGATCAAAGTCAGGAAAGTCTGCAGAGTTGGTGTACTTCAGATTCGACCCATTAACAGCACAGTTTGTTAGTGGAGTCAACCCTGAAACTTCCTTGGAGATCATAGAATCATAGAATGGGACCAATGGATTGGAGGATCAACGCATTTTTGGTAATAATTCTTCATAAAATTGGGAACAATATATTTCTACTGTAGCTGCTGAAGTATTTGTTCCCTTTTTTCTGCATATGGCCAGATCAAACTGGAATCCCCTGGGTACAACTGTAATTGTTTTCAACAGTCCAAAAAAGCAAGTGAATCTTCTTTTCTGATGCCTCACTATCATTTAAGTTTTTCCAACTCTTCTACGACCATACGTGCTTGTGATCTTCAGAATCAATAAGATTGTGTTAATTAACCTTTTCTGATCAGCCGTCCATACTGCTTCCAACTCATGGTTAATTAAAGTTAGCACGACGGAGGCGGCAATAGGTTCATCTCAAACTGGATCTAAATGAAACAATCTCAGAGTTTTTGGGAAATTTCACGTTACATTTATCTACAACAAAAACAGATTTCATATCATGTGAATTTCGTAAGGTTCTAGATTTATGTCAAGGATACAAATGTAACTATTTCTGTTATTGCGTAAGGCCATCAGAGTTCTTACAATTGTCAATGTACTGCTCTTCCCTTCCTCAACAGTAATAACATTTACTACCCTGCTGCCACTGAACATGCCTTCTCTCACCAGTTAAGCAGAAATAACCAAGGCTCTTGTTTCTGTGCAATCCAGAAAAATTAATTCAAAATGATGCAACATGAGCTCATGAATTTTTGTCTTCTAGATCAATCAAGAACCAAATTCCTTCAATACAAGATATCTCTAAACCAACATGTTGAACTTGTTCTGGCAAGGATGGCAAAAGCTGGCTTCCATTTTGATGATCATTTCATGAAACTTGAACCCCTTTATTCTACTTGGCAAATAGTATGAGAAGCAAACTAATTTGAAACCCTTCAAATTCAGGTTAAGTCCCTATATTACAGGTACCTGTACAACAGTACCAAGTATGGGAACCTATTGTATGGGGTGTGGCTTAATTAATCATTCCAAACAGTTCAACATGCAGGTCTTTTTTGTGGTGTGTTCCATGGTATACAAGCCAATCTTCCATTGTCTAATTGTTAACCCCCTATAAAATCACCAACTCTTTTATTAGATATTATTAACTTCTCATCATTGCTTCTTGTTTTATTTATTAGGTGATCATCCCCAACCCAGAAATCATCCCAAAAATTAACACCTCTACAATTTCCTATTACTTATTTAAAGCCTCAATAAAGTAAATCTCTACATTTTAATAGAGCTCTCCAATTGGTAGAACAAGTCTTGATTTTATCCATACCTTTGAAAAATTTAATTCCTTTCAACTGTTTGAATTGTATAATTTGTACACCTGTCCTAATTCCCTTTGGACATCAGAAAATTGTTGCAACAAGGCTGCAACACATTAAAAAAATAACAATAGCAACAACAATTACAATATTAATTCTATGTTAAATAATATATAATTATCCAGATTTTCAAGTAATACATTAAAAAAAAGCATGAATATCTTCCTTTCTTCCTGACAAACACAAATTTAGCCTTCGAAGCGTTGCTTTTTCATGGAGTTGCGTTTGCTGCCGGACTTGTCACCATTAAGTAGTTTGTGTTTTGATTGACTTTTTTGACTGAAAGATCTTTGATCAAAACTTGTTTTCTAAATGAAATATTGAAATTTGCCACCGCAAGGGCTCCAAAATATGTCTATGATTGCTCGCAAGGTTTGCAGCAATGGTTACTGGAAGCAGGTTGTCCTTCTTCCTTTCTATTATACTTACGTGCCTGGCAAGAACCAGTCTTTGCGTCGGAGACGCCATGGCTTCTGGCGAGTCTCTCTCTCCCGACCAGACCCTGACATCTAAAGGTGGCATATTTGAACTGGGTTTCTTCACACGAGGGGAGTCCCGAAACATCTACGTTGGCATCTGGTACAAAAATATCTGGGAAAAAATTGTAGTTTGGGTGGCCAACAGAGAAAACCCTCTCTCTAACGCTTCTTCTTCTTGGCTAATCCTCTCTGAACAAGGTAATCTACACCTCATGGATTCAAAACTCCAGGTTTGGTCAACTAATCTGCCCTCTACTAAGGGGAATTCTACAGTAGCAGTTCTTCTTGACATTGGAAATCTTGTTTTGAGAGATGGGTCCAAGATCCTTTGGCAGAGTTTTGATCACCCAGCAAGCCTGTTAGTTCCGGGTGCAAAAATTGGGTTTAACAAACTCACCAAAGCATCTCAAGTCTTTATTCCATGGAAAAGTAGAGAAGATCCAGCACCAGGGATGTTCTCTCTTGGGGTAGACCCAGATGGATCCCAACTTTATTTAGACTGGAACAAGTCCCAAAGGTACTGGACTAGTGGGGCATGGAATGGCAACTTTTTCAGTAAAGTTCCCGAAATGAATGAAAAGAAACTAAAGGAAGTCTTCAACTTCAGCTTTGTCTCGAATGAAAATGAAAGCTTCTTCACATACGATGTTTATGATACTTCCAAATACTCTGTACTTGGAATTGATCTAACAGGGGAAATCACGTTATTAACCTGGTCAAAAGGGGTTTCAAAACAGACTGTTGTTTTGTCACTACCCAGGCAGAAGTGTGAGATTTATGGTGCATGTGGAGCTTTTGGTATCTGCCTTCGGCAAGACTCAATCTCTTGTGCTTGTTTGGATGGTTTTGATCCACTCTTTCGAGAAAATCAGGTCCTGAATGATTGGTACAAAGGGTGTTCGAGAAAAAACCCCTTGCAATGTGAGAACAAAACTTCCAGCAATGGGAAAGAGGATGGTTTTTTACTGAAGTCCAACATAGGATTACCTACAAATTCGCAACCATTGCTAGTTGGTGGTGCTCAACAATGCAAATTAGCTTGCTTGAACAATTGTTCTTGTACTGGTTATGCTTTTGGTGACGGTCAATGTTTAATATGGAATGGAGACTTATTCAACCTCAAGCAATTCAATGAGAGTCATGGTAGTGATCTCTATGTTAGACTTGCTGCTTCGGAGCTTCCAACGCCTAATGCTAAAACTAAAGCTAAGAAGCCAATATGGTTGATTGTCACGTTGCCTACTATTATAGCAATTCTTATTTTGTGTTTCTTCATATGGTATATGCAAAAGCGGAAGCTCAAACAAAGAGGTATGGATCACAGTCACAATGTCTATATCAATTTATGTGTCTTCAATATAATTACTATCCTTCTTTATATGAAGCAGGGGAAGGGGAAACAAGCGAGGACTTGTTATTGTTTGATTTTGGTGCAAGAAATAAAGCAACCAGTGGCTGTTACAGCGAAACAAGTAAGCTCCAGAATGGAGCAAAACAGGGTGTCAAGTTGCCATTATTCAGTTTCTCAAGTGTGTCGGCTGCTACAGATAGCTTCTCTGCTGCAAATAAGCTTGGAGAGGGTGGTTTTGGGCCTGTTTACAAGGTAACATTAAATTTCTTCTTGAACACTTCCGATGCAGAATGTGGATTCCAAATTAGTTCTCATGGATGGAAAATCCTCAAAAGCAGACTTTAAAAACTTCACCTGCAGGGCAAATTACAGGACGGACATGAAGTAGCAGTGAAAAGGCTCTCAGGACAGTCTGGACAAGGATTGATTGAGTTCAGAAATGAGATGTTACTGATTGCACAATTACAACACAGGAATCTTGTTAGACTTCTAGGATGCTGTGTGGAAAGAGACGAAAAGATATTGATTTATGAGTACATGCGCAACAAAAGCTTAGACTCTATACGCTTTGGTCCGTAATTCTCAATGCTAGAAACTTTATTTCCCTTTATATTCTTGGAAACTAACAGAAGTGAGTCATTCTTTTTATGCTTTATGATCAAGTGTTTGATGCTTCTTGCTAATATATTCAGTGTAAAAATTTGTGATAGATCCAACGCAACAACATCTATTAGATTGGGAAAGGCGGGTTCACATTATTTCAGGGATTGCTCAAGGTCTTATTTACCTCCATGAATATTCTAGATTAAGAATCATTCACAGAGATTTGAAAGCGAGTAACATCCTCTTGGATGGTGACATGAACCCAAAAATATCGGATTTTGGTATGGCAAGAATTTTTGGAGGCAACAATACTCAAGAAAACACAAACAGGATTGTGGGAACATAGTAAGTAGAGATTTAATTTTTAAAGCACACACTCACATTCCCAGAAACAGAGGTGCTTATATGTCCCACAATGGAAATATCATTTGCAGCTATTGACATTCCTTTCTTATTGGTGAAATGCAGCGGTTATATGTCGCCAGAGTATGCTATGAAAGGCCTTTACTCAATCAAATCTGATGTCTTTAGCTTTGGAGTCTTGATGCTAGAGATTTTAAGCGGCACGAAGAACACTGCATTATGTCATCTTGACTCTCTCAACCTTCTAGAATATGTAAGTGACTGGACTAAAACTAATCATACTTTTATGTCTAATCTAATTTGTCATGCATTGCAATTTTGTATTGTCTCAGGCATGGGAGCTATGGAAAATTGGTAGGGGATTGGAGTTGATAGATCCAACATTGTCTGATCTACCTTTGACACCTCTAACATCAAGATACATTCAAGTGGCACTTCTGTGTGTGCAAGAAAGTCCAACTGACAGACCCACCATGCCTGAAGTTTTCTCATTGTTTAGCAATGAATCTGCAACTCTACCTTTACCTAAAGCACCTGCTTTTTTGATTGGAAGAAGAGAAACAGATGCAAATTCACAAAGGGGCAAGCCAATAAATTTTTCAGTGAATGATGTAACAATTACCATGGAAGCCCGCTAAGGTTATCCCCTTTCTGTTATTTTTACTTTTCTGGAAATCTGGTTAATATTTCAGATCTTCATTAAGACATGTTTCTAATTCAAATTTCTGAATATTTCTTACTCTCATGAAGATAATTTTTCTAATCCAAACTTTGTAATCTTCATTGTAATTCTCGCTTATGATCTTTCTGTGTTTGTAGTCTGTCTTTTTTTCATGTAATTAAGTTGCTGATGTCATCAATGAAGTAAATTCAATCATTATTCGTCCATCTATTGATCCAACACCCTTGATCGTTCACATTTTTTATTTACATGTGTTCGTGTTCTGGATGAACCCTGCAATACATTGTCTGTCCTTCAGCATTATGGAAGACCGATGTGTCCTCTAAGCTGCACTTCAAATCTCATTTGAATAGGTACAAACTTATGGCATCAACTGGTTTCAACTCAACAAACATGTATGGTCAATTAAACCATCTTGCTGCAGAACATATCTCATTCTTAGCCATCTGAATGTACAGAGCCTTGTTTTATCATGTGCAATCTGTAAGCAGAGTTGTTTGATCTTCTGGTATCTTACAGATGGTTTTGCTGGTGCTTCTCTTGCGAACCAAATCATATGTAAAACTTAACTGTGACATTTTCAGTTGGACAAATAGAGGAATTGTTTGTTGTTCCTGGATATGAACCCCAAAACTCTCGCTTGTGAGAGTAGGCCTCCTGTGGCTCTCAAACCCCGAAACTCTCACTTATGAGAATTTTGTTTCTTTAGATTCAAAAGGCAAATAAAAATGGCTTGCATGACCATTGAAAAGCTGCAAAAAATTAACACTTTGATCGTTTCCTATTACCCATTTAAGGACTTAATGAAAAAAATTTCTAAAATTTAATATTTGACTGTTAACCAAACATTGTCCTAATTCCTTTAGGCTGTGTTTGGAGCCTTGGATTTTGGGATAAAAGAAAAGAAAGTTAAGAAAGAAAAGAAAAATACTAATTTTCTTTTCTTTTCTGATGTTTGGATGAGATGAGAAATGAGAAAAAAAGAAAAAAATATTTTAATAAGATAAGGGGTTGGGGTGGTGGGTGGTGGTGTAGGTGGCTGTGGGTGGTGGTTGGTGGTGGTAGGCGACAGTGGGTGGTGGTGTTGGCGGGCAATAGTGGCGGCAGTTAGTGGTGGTCGGTGGTTTGTGGTGGTGGTAGCGGCTGTTGGGTGGTGGTGGCGGCTAGTGGTGGTGGTGATGGGTGGTGGTGGCGGATGATAGTGGGTGGTGGTGGTGGGTAGTGGGTTGTGGTGGTGGTGGTGGATGATGTTAGTGGTACAGTTGGTGGGTGGTGTGAATAGTGATAAATGATGATGAATTTTCTTTTATTTCAAAATTCTTATCTTTTTGGAGTGAAAATTTTTTATATTTAAGAGAAAGATGAAGAGAAAATTTGGAGAGAAAATCACATTTTCCTTCATCTAAACCAAACAAGGGAAGAGGAAATTTTAGCATTTTCTTTTCTTTTCTCCTCAAATCCAGGGTTCCAAACACAGCCTTAGGACATTAGTAAATTGTTCCTCTCTAGTGGGGTTGACCATGTTTATGGAGCGGTCAGAAAAGCAAAAAAAAAAAGAAGGGCTTTGGTAAAATAAAAATGGAAAAGATTCTTTGATTATATACTCTAAACCATTATATAAAGAGAACCTCAAAGACTCTGACATGATTTACAAAAACATTAAAAGCAAATCAAAGAAACAAGTACCATAGATTCAACACAAAACCCTTGTTAGAAAAGACGAACAAGAACTCACAGAGAGATTGATTTCATCGAGTTCATTGAACAAATATAAACTCCTAAAACTGAGATTAGAGGTAATGACTCGGCATCGATCGGATCTGATGGCTTGGTATTTGACGATATTGGTGATTTCTTCGACGACTTTAGGTAAATTCTCTGTTTTTTTTACTTTGCTTTGTGATAGATATTCACATTAGGTGTCAAAGCATCTTGCGTATTCACATCCCATGATTGGACTTTGTACTTGTCGTCGACATACAGCAGCGCCGTGTTCGAATGGCTCTTTTATTTATTTATTTTTGCTGAAAGATATCTTTGTTACGGATTAGTTTTACAAATGAAAGATTGAAATTTCCCACCACAATCCATGGTGTGCGAAGGTCACCAATTCCAGATTCAGATCCTTCAAAATGTATGCACCTTGTATCATTTCATTTCATGCGTCCATGTCCAAGAAAAATGGATATAAGAAGGAAACAAACATCCAAGTTTGAAGTGAATTAAAATTTTTTTTTTTTTGGGTAATGGATATCATGTTCCTGAGCCCTTAAACCCATCCTCAGTGCAGGTTCTTCATGGGCTTGCTTCAAAATTTCAATGATTCAACGTATATCTCGTCTGTGTGTACTGTGTAGTAGCTCTCTCCACTTTCTCCTTCCGTGATTCATCAACTTATTGACCTTGTTTAATGCTTGAGATCTGGCTTAATGAGTGGGTGACCCGCAAATTCAAAGCTCCTACAAAGTCTTCGTAAATATATCATCATGATTTTAGCACGGAAATAAGGAGCAAACGAATCTTGAACCCCTTTTTTAAGATAAAGATGTGGCTGGCGATGACTACGAAGATGGCGTGTTGTTTAAGTTTTACAAGATTTGGAAAAGCATCCGAAAAGTTCGAGTTTTGTGAAGTACGGCTGAAGTACGGCTCTAGCGACCCTTCAGTGTCCAACCTGAGTTTTCTAAATCCGAGAGCTAAATTTGAGCGCCTGAAGCAGGCTCGAACGTCCCTTCGAGCGCCCAAGACAGAAAAATTATATTTTTCCAATTTGAGTTGATTTTCACTACAAAATTATTTTTAATCAAATCCAACACATGTACACTTAAGATTTAAGTATCGAGGAAGTGCTCACATAAGACTTTCAATAAAATTCCATTTTATAAGGATTTTGTGCATGTTTTACTAAACTATTCTTTTAAGGTACTTTTGGTTCCATATTCTTGTAGAATGAGGTTATTTTGTTTCCACTAGCTTGAACATTCCTCTGAGATATTTTCTAAGGTTATTCTAAGGTCAAAATGACATTTTATGATAAATGTGCAGATTTTTAGTGCAGAACTAGTTTGAATTGAATTTAAACTCTGTATGAATGATTATAGGTGTTTAGAAACTTCTTCTACTTGGTTTACCCCCTGGAATCTGACATAATCGGATTTGTGCATGGTTGTGTTTTTACTTCAATCGGTGTTGCTTTGGTATTTTAAAGAAATGATGTTTTTGAAAGTAAATTTACGAAGTTGTAAACAATGCTGAGATTGTAGAAACGGTGGTTTGTTGTATGGTTTGGTCAGCTTGGTTGTAGAATGGATCCATGTCTAAGCCAAATAGTGTTGGGATGACTTGTGTGACAAATGTCTAGCATGTGATACACAGATTTTGGGGGTTGTGGATGGCCGTTCATCCTAGCTCGTGAGGGGTCGGGGATTGTGAACTTGCATCCACCTCAGAATGTGCCATAGCAACCCGTGAAGTCAACTCAATGGTCTAATAGGGATCACTAACTTTGCTAACTAGTTGGATTGGGTTGTATTTGTCAGCTCATGCATGTTTCATGCTTGAGTGCTATGCTTTGGAAAAACGATCCCAGCTAGATCTTTTCCTTGTAAGTCGTGGGGTTGCGAATTAGACATTTATGTTAAATCGTTGTTATTGATTAAGGTTTTACTGAGAGCGTGGTTCGGATTAATCTGATTTTATTTGTTTATGATTTACGATTCCGCATAGTCTTAATAGGAATGCATCCTACATGAGAGATGGATGTGGGAGTTACTACTGGAAGGTGAGTAAACTATCTCCTACGGTAGAGGTAGATACTACTTGTTCACACTTTGCGGTTGAGCTATACAATCTCCTGCAGGGGGTACTTGTGGTCTTAGAGGTGTGCATTCTCCTGTAGAGGAGGTCTGGACACTAGGTGTTTACACTCTGTGGTAGAAGTAGGCTACTGCCTAAAGGTGGGTTTTTTTTTAAACTATTGATCGATTTAGCCGTATTTGACAAGAATGGTTTTAAATGAAATATTGTTTATACGAGCATGCTATTTTATTGTTTGAAAATTTGCATAAACTGTTCTTATCATGCATTGTCCTACTTACTGGGACATTAGCCTCATGCATGTTTTGTTTTATCGGCTTTGTTTTAGATTCTGCTGGTGAGCTGCATACTGGGGCAGATCTTGAAGGTGGGCTTGAGTATAAGCCAGATGATTTCTACCCACAGTAGGATTCTTTTATGAGATGTTATATTGTGGTTTGGGGAAATGTAAATGTAATGTAAATATTACTTTTGGATTTGTAGATTGGGGAGTTAGCTTTTGAGGATCTACTTTGTATATAAATGTTTATGTGGAAAGCAGTGAGGTAAGTTTTCAGTTGCCTTTTTGAATACTTAAATGTCGTTTTGGAGATTATTAATGACTTCTATGTTCCTTAATCATGCACTCTGATAATTACTTTGTAATTGTCTAGGATTAACTGTGCTAATTAGGTTCTATTGGGCCCATAAGTAGGTCTCGGGGATGGGTTGGTGCCATGATAGGGCAGACCCTGATCTGGGGCGCTACAATAGCTCTCTCCACTTTCTCCATGCGTGATTCCTCCACTAATTGACCTTGTTTAATGCGTGAGATCTGGCTTAATGAGTGGGTGACCCGAAAATTCAAAGCTCCTAAGAAGTCTTCGTAAATATATCATCATGATTTTGGCAAACGAAACTTGAACCCCTTTTCAAGATAGAGATGAGGCTGGTGATGACTACGAAGATGGCGTGTTGTTTAAGTTTTACAAGATTTGGAAAAGCATCCGAAAAGTTCGAACTAAATTAATTTAACAACCTGCTTTATCCATTGGGTTATTTGTTAGTCTACCTGATCTTATCTTAAGCTATTCTTTCCGGTGAAGGTTTTCTCTTCGTCTTTTCTTGGAAGGGTCTTCAATCAAGTTGCTAGAAGGTTAAGAAACTAACTCGAAAAACGAATTTTGGACCATGTGGTTAAATTAACCTAACTTGACCAAAACTAGTTAAGATAAATGTATGAGCGCTTGTAATCGTTAACATTCAAGGTACCAACTAAATGATTTTACTTCACCATACCTCATACAAAATTTATCATTAATAAAAGATATAAGACTTCAAGTCTAATTACAAATACATTAGTTACACATCAGCAACCAACTAATCGTGCAATATGGGTGGAAACACATCAATACATGCACACATGCTGCAAGAAGATTTAACTGCTCTAATTTATACCTTATCACTAGTAGCATGAATCACATGATATATATAGCACTCATCGCGTCTTGTTGAAGTGATGTATATGTGTTTTTTAAGTGCTACAAATATCTTTAAACTACAGATGTTTAATCACAAATTAAAGAGCAATCAAATCAATTACACATCAATTTCGCTAGAGTTAGCAGTCATCTTTTAACCCACTTCTTTCCTAACATTATTACATCAACAAAGGTTTCGAAAAACTACAAAACCACACCTATCGTATTTATGTGCCTGTCAAGAACCGCTCTCTACGGTGGTGTCTTTCAAATGGGTTTCTTCACACTAGGTGGTTCATCAAACATCTATGTAGGCATCTAGCACAAAAACGTCTGGGAAAAAGTTGTGATCTGAGTGGCCAACTAATCTGACCTCTAAAACTGGGAATTCTAATCCTCTCTGAAGAAGCTAATCTACAACTTGTGGATTTAGAAATCCAAGTTTGGTCAACTAATCTGACCTCTAAACCCGGGAATTCTGCAGTAGCAGTTCTTCTTGACAATGGGAATCTTGTTTTGAAAGATGGGTCTGAGTCATCTGGTTTCATCATTTGGTAGAGTTTTAATTATCTAAGCACTGCGTTAGTTCCATAAGCAAAACTAGGGTTTAACAAACTCACCAAAGAATCTCAAGTCTTTACCTCATGGAAAAGTAGAGAAGATCCAGGAGAAGGGATGTTCTCTATTGGGATAGACCTAGATAGATCCCAACTTTATTTAGAATGGAACAAGACCCTAAGGTACTGGACTAGTGGACCATGGAATGGCCACTTTTTCAGCCAAGTTCCCGAAATGAATGAAACGAGACTAAGGGATACCTTCAACTTTAGCTTCGTCTCCATTGAGAATGAAAGCTTCTTCACATACTCTGCTTATGATACTTCCATACACACTATTCTTGGTGTTGATACGTCGGGAGAGTTCAAGCTATATACGTGGTTAAAAGGTGTTTCCGAACAACATTTTTCTTTGTCTCGACCCAAGCAGAAGTGTGAGATTTATGGTGTTTGTGGAGCTTTCGGTAGTTGCCTCCGGTGAGACTCAATCTCTTGTGCATGTTTGGATGGTTTCGAGCCACGCTTTCGGTTTGATCTAAATGATTGGTCTAAAGGATGTGCAAGAAGAACCGCTCTGCAATGCGAGAACAAAACTTTCGGTGAAGGGAAATAGGATGGTGGTCTATTGCAATCCAAAATAAGATTACCTTCAAATGCACAACAATTGAAAGTTAGTGGTGATCAACAATGCAAATTAGCTTGCTTGAGCAACTGTTCTTGCACCGCTTACAGTTATGATAATGGTTAGTGTTCGATATGGAATGGAGAACTATTTAACCTGCAGCAATTCAATGACAGTCATGGGAGTGGTCTCTATGTCAGACTTGCTGCTTCCGAGCTTCCAAGGAATAAAGCTGAAGTTAAAGTAAAGAAACCACTATGGTTGATTGTAGCATTGCCTATGGTTCTAGCAATGCTTATTTTGTGTTTCTTCATGTGCTATGTGCGAAAAAGAAACCTCAAACAAAGAAGTAAGGATCTGACTCATACTGTCTAAACCAATTTCTGAATCTTTACTATCACGAGTATTCTTATTTGTATGTAGCAGGGGAAGAAGAAACAAGCCAGGACCTGTTATTGTTTGATTTGGATAGAATCAATAAAGCAACCGATGTCAATTGCAGCGAGGGAAGTAAGCTCTAGAAAGGAGAGAAACAAGGGATCAAGCAAAATATGGATTCTAATAGTCAAAAACTGGTAATGGCAACAACTGGTAACTTCTCTATTCTTAATAAGCTTGGAGAGGGTGGGTTTGGGCCTGTTTACAAGGTAATGTTAAATTTTCTAAACATTTCCAACGCAAAATATGGATTCTAATAGTCAAAAACAAACTTAAAAAGGTTTTACGTACAGGGAAAATTACAGGATGGACAAGAAGTAGCAGTGAAAAGGCTCTCAAGATAGTTTGGACAAGGATTAATTGAGTTAAAAAAGAAGATGCTACTAATTGCACATTTGCAACTTAGGAATCTTGTAAAATTTCTAGGATGTTGCGTGGAAAGAGACGAAAAGATATTGATCTATGAGTACATGCCCTACAAAAGTTTAGATTCTATACTCTTTGGTATGTAGTTCTGGATGCTATAATCTTTACTTCCCTTTTTCTATTCTTGGAAACTAAAAGAATTACGTCATTTTTTTTATGCTTCATTATCAAGTGTTTGAAGCTTCTTGCTTACATATCAAGTGCAAAAAATTGTGACAGATCCAACCCGGCAACGATTATTAGATTGGAAAATGCGGATTCACATTGTTGCAGGGATTGCTCAAGGTCTTATTTACCTCTATGAATATTCCAGATTAAGAATCATTCACAGAGATTTGAAAGCTAGCAACATCCTCTTGGATGGTGACCTGAACCCCAAAATATCAGATTTTGGTATGGCAAGAATTTTCAGGGGCAATGATTCCCAAGCAAACACTAACAGGATTGTGGGAACCTAGTAAGTAGAGATGTAGATTCTTAGGCAAACACTAATGTGCCGAGGCACAAAGGTACTTGTGTGCAGGCATGAGAATATCCATTGTAGCTATTGACATAACTTCTTTGATGCTAAAATGCAGTGGTTATATATCCCCTGAGTAAGCTATCAAAGGTCGTTTTTCAATGAAATCTAATGTTTTTAGCTTTGGAGTCTTGATGCTTGAGATTTTGAGTGGCAAGAAGAACACTGAATTCCGTCATCCTGACTCTCTCAATCTTATAGACCATGCAAGTGACTGTAATAAGACCGATCAATCTCTTATATCTAATCTAATCTCTTGTGAAATTTTCATCTTACCATTTTTTTCCCTTTTTGTGATTTTGTATTGCCTCAGGCATGGGAGCTGTGGAAAATTGGTAGGGGATTGGAGTTGATAGATCCAATGTTGTCTGATCCACTTTTGACACCTCTAACATTGAGATACATTCAAGTGGCGCTCTGTGTGTACAAGAAAGTCCAACGGACAGACCTATGATGCCTGAGGTTTTCTCAATGTTTAGCAATGAATCTACAGCTCTACCTTTACTGAAAGAGCGTGCTTGTTCAATTGGAAGCATAGAAAGAGATGCACAAAGGGGGAGGCCAAGAAAATTTTCAGTGAACAATGTAACGATTACCATGAAAGGCCATTAAGGTTATTCCTTTTCTTTTGTTTTTGCTTTCCTGGAAATCCAGCCAATACTTGGATTTTCATGAAGAAACTTATGAATATTTGATTCTAATTCAAGCATATGATCTTTTCTGTGTTTGTAATCTGCTCTTCTCTATTTGATTAGGTCCCTCCTAGTATCAGTGATGTAAGATCCAGACTCGATGGAATCAAATGATGTACCCAGTTGATCCAACACGCTTGATCATTCACAATTTCGACTATTACCTGTGTTCAATTAATGTTCTATACAATACCCATATTATGCTGCGTGATATGGAGTTTGCTAATAATGCAGCTTGATGTAGATGTGTTCTTGTTTTTACAACATTCCTTATTTCATTTTTGTAATTGGGTTAATTGCTCTGTACACAAACTCAGCACATATGTACACCAAATTATACAATTCAATGCTTTGTATATAAACCCTGCACATATGCACACCAAATATACAATTAATTAATGAAATCTGTCTTTCTCCATCTGTAATACGGTATAAGAGCACCGGGACAATGATTTGGGGATTTATCTTCGGCTTCCAAAGCCTTTAAACTCTGTCTCACCATCTCTGTTTGTTTTATGTGTTGCTCAAAATCATTAAAGCTGCGAAACCATCTGAACCGATCAGCGACCTCACTTCACCTTATTTGTTGATTTCATCTGATGTCCCCACCACCACCAGGGAGAATTATCCGACTTGGTGGCATTCCATATGTATGACACTAAATGCCAAGAACAAATTGGGATTTGTCAATGGCTTTTTCAAGAGACTTGCTGATTCTTCCACGGTCTTTGAGACAGATGCAGTGATATGGAAATTATCATCATCGTCATCCCAATTACCACCAAAGTGGGGTATTCTTAAATAGAATTCGTAAACAAATACCACAAGCAATCATTGTGATCCTCATTAATTCATTCCATTTTTTTTTTTAATTTCTGAAAGCAGCCCAACAAGCTGCCAGCTATTCTCAACGTAAAACCACAATAGTGGTTGGTTTGTTTAGTGAAATAAACAAGAATTAACTAAAAAACTTTATAATTTACACATGAAAAAAATTTATAATTACACATGAAATTTTACTTGTGGCAGATAGCCTAATTGTTATAATACATTTCTAATGACTCCGACAACAGATACAAATTTTGTATCCCAAAAACCATTGTGATATTACAGTCTGAGTTCCTTCAATATGCAGTGTGTCTCTTGGCATCATGGAAGACTGATCCTTGCTGTATCCACACTGCAAGTCTCATTTGAATAGTTATGAACTTAAAGCACCAACTGGGAATCAAATAAAAAAAGATCTGTAATCAATCAGGCACTCATCTTTGCTGGCTCACATGTATCATTTTCAACCTTCTTAAGCAATTTGTCAGCTCAGTTGTTCAATCTTCTGCTATCTTAAAGGTGGTTCCTCTAATTTTTTTCTTGTGAGCTAACCCATACATAGAATTGACTCTTACATTGTCATTTGGATGAATACAAAAGCCATTTGTCATTCCAGGGATTTGAACTAAAGGGAGTTGCTTTTCTATGCATGTTTTAGTTGATTAGATCCAGAAGCTCAGATGGTGGATATCTGAAGGCCAATGCATTTTTAATTGAACGCAAGATTTCAGAGTTGTCCTCCATGGCCTTCCTTTGCCAGGAGCTTCCTCTAGATTTCTCCTTACATATCACATAAACTGGAGCATATTCATTACCTAGTTCCTCTTTGTCGAAGTGATAAGGATTTGTTAAAAGATACAAAGCAACCCCATCAACCTTTTGAGAACTCCTTCAGGTTTGATTTCAACAACACAGCCGTTCTTGCCTAAAACCAGTTCACACTTGGATGCCACAACCATCTAGGCCTAAAACCAGCTTCCTTTCTGCAGAATATTGTTCCCCTTTAACGCTCCGTTTCGAAGCCGAGAGAATGTAAGAAAGTTATGCGAGAAAAGAAGGGACGTTTGAATTTGATTTGCTTTTAGGTTTGTTGGGCCTAACAGGCTACGCGTAAATAGAGGTGGCAATGGGCCGAGTTCGAGCAGGTTCAGCTTGGGTTGATGTATGGGGTTAATGAGCCAAGGCTCAACCCGAACCCGCCCGTTTAATAAACGGGTTGGAATATCCCAACCCTAACCCAACCTGCTCTAACCTACTTTAACCCCGTCAACCTGTTTAAATAATTTAAATTACAACTAAAAATTAAACATTTTAATTCATTCTAATATCAAAGTCTATGCAAATTATATTTTTTAATTCATTCTAATATCAAGGCATACCTAACAAGTATAATAATACAACAATCATTAAGATAGAACTAAAATAACATAAAGACAAGAACTAAAACATAATAATAAAATCTTAAAATGCTTTACTTGTCATCAAGTCCTCAATTTATATTGGTAGGGCCTAAGAAATTTGAAATATTTATATGTAGAAAGTCTTTCTTCACTTTATCCTTTATCATTATTTATATTAAAAGAGGAAATGTTGAGTAGCCAAAACTATTATTAGTATAATGTTCCAAACTTCTATTGCACAAAAAAATAATTGGGTTGTAATCGGATCATTTCGGGTTGTGGGGTCAAACCCTAACCCAACCTGCTTATAATCGGGTTGAGAATTCATGACCTGAACCCAACATGCGAGTTGAAACAGTCAACCCAAACCCGCCTAAGACCTGGCGGGTCACGGGTCACAATTGCCACCTCTACGCGTAAAATTGTGCCAACCCTCGATTGTGGAAAATTTTCCAGTTTAAAGAAAAAAAAAATTTAGGCATAGTTTTTTTATGGTTGAAATCATTTATTATTTTTGCTTGAATTGCTTCTTGCTATTGAAGTGGGATGCTTCAATGTGGAGCATCTAAGTGAGCCCCACATAAATCATTTACAAAAAGCAAAAAACATTGGCTGTGGGATGCTCCATTTTTAAGCATTCCACTTCAATTGCAAGAGGAAATGTAGGCAAAAATAGCAGATCATTTCATGCCCTTTTTTGAGACACAGTTTGGATACCAAAAACTCCCGTTTCATGAGACACAATTCCTTCAATTCCCCCACCTTGGGAGTAAGATGCAAAATTGGCCGGCTTGTCTTCTATGTTGTATTTTCTTAGACGTAGTCCTATGGCTCTTCTTTTTTTTTTTTTTTTCCCCTTCTTATGAGTACTTAAACACTTGCAGCATGCATGCAAGAAACCTCTAGTGTTTTGTAGTCTCTTGATATCCAAACGTAACCTTACTCTTTTCTAGGGGTGCTTATTGGACCGGCGGGCCGTGGGTCGAGCATGGCACAGCCCAACTGGGAGATAGGCCATGCTGTTCCTTACTCGTTACTCAATACCCAAGGCACGGCTCAGCCCATGGCACGGCTAAGGCTGGGCCGTGTCGTGCTGTGCCGAGCCAAGTCCACATAAATTTATTAAAAAATTCAGAAAAATAGAAAAAAAGGAAAACAAATAAACACGTTCATTTTCTATTTTACGAAATTCCTAAAGATGTTTTAATTATTAAAATTTTGTTTAGTAAGGATATATAACGAGAAAGATCTCAAGATTCTCTTTTTACATCCTCCAGTCCTACCGAAAAAGACACAAATCTGTTACAAACCGGATGGTTGATTTTCGTATTGATTTAATTTGGATGTAGGTTGTTTTGATATTTAATGTTATTCAGCTGAACTCTGATAAACCACGGGATGGGATGCATTTTGGGTGTGGGCCCCACTATTGAAAAGGGAAACACATCCGCACGTTTCACTCTGGATTCCAGAGTGAAACGGTCTCCACATAGCGCAAACGGCATTCGCTCTTCAATATTTCCCTGGTCCCTGACCTCCCTCGTGTGCAGTGAGAGAAACCACACCTTACGGCACCAGGTGGCATTCGCTCTTCAATATTTCCCTGGTCCCTGACCTCCCTCGCGTGCAGTGAGAGAAACCACACCTTACGGCACCAGGTGAAACGCTCTCCTTACGGAAAGTATTCTTGTCACATCTAAAATTAATCAGAAGTCCTGGAGTTAGCTGGCGTTTTAAAATCGTGGTCCTTCGCCTGAAAACGATTTGAAGTGCCACGAATGGCTATAACAAGGCGTCCTCGTACGTCTTTAATTAAGTGATGCAACTCAGGTTTGCCTTTTTCTTCTTTTCCTTTTGCTTTCGTTTGATCAAGTTGCATCGACGGTATAGAAATCTCCTCAGTCACATCCCTATTTCCCATTTTTTGCAAGTCAATGTACAGTGGTCTCCTTCCAACAGTCCAATAACGATAGTTATTTCAGAGTCAAGATTTACCCATATCTATCAAAATTGGGCAAAAGGCGATGGGAATATATTGTGGGCCTAAATATAGCCAAGGCCTGTCAATGTTCATGTTCAATGGACCCCACCTTTGTAACCCATTTTTCACTAGACTCCGACCTTCCCTCTCCTCTCCTGGATGCTTTGAACCCTCAAAAGCTTGTGTTCATGTTTTTGGAAGATAAAACAAGCTTATTTCTAAAAGATGTCCATGTACATATTTGACTTCTAAGCTATGCCCTCTCTTTGAGGTTGGTTACCTTATCAAACAATCCTATTCCTATCCCTTCAAGAAATGAACATGCTGGAATGTGGTTCATCTTTTATCTGACTTCCAAGTGGGAGGGACCTTAGGGGCCCCATGAGAGGAGCAAGTCAGAGCCCATGATAAGGGTCCCTCTTCAGGACCGTTGTTACCTATATATAATGTAAGAAGCTTTTGATTGAAGGTCAATAGTTATAATTTGCTCACCTAACTAGGTCTTTGTTCATACGTTTTCTTGACTTTCTTAAAGACAAATTCCGCAACTAACGAATGTAGGTGGCATTTGAAAACAATTAATTTATTGGATTGGGAATGTGAAGAGCTTTTGATTGATGGTCAATAGTTAATTGAACGCAAGATTCCAGAGTCGTCCTCCCTGGTCTTCCTTTACCATGAGCTTCCTCTGGATTGCTCCTCACATATCACATAAACCGGAGCATATCCATTACTTGGTTCCTCTACATTAAAGTTCTCCACAAAATCCTTTATCTTGTTACCAAATTCCTATCAGAGTGATAAGGATTGTTAAAAGATACAAGCAATCCCATCAGCCAGCCCTTTGAGAACTCCTTCAGGTTTGATTTCAACAACACAACCATCTTAGCCTAAAACAAGTTCACGTCTAGATGCCATAACCATCAAGTTCTAAAAGCAGCTTCCTTTCTGCAAAATATTTTTGGGAAAATTGTGGAAAGGACCGTTTTTCCATATATTTCCAAAAACATGCTTTAAAAAGTTAAATGTTAAAAAACGTACAGCTTTTCCCGTATAATTGTGCTTTAGTCCGAAATCACTGTAGCTTGATTAATCACAAACTTTATAATCAATTGACAAAATGTTCAATTACACCAATCGAACAATCAACATTGAGATTTATTGATTAATTGAGTGGTATTTTTGATTAATCGAAAAGTCGTGACAATATATATCTTAATTTTTTTTCCATATATAATGTAATCAGATTCCGATATCGGATAATCGGTCGAATTCGAATTCAAATCGAATTCAGTATTAGATGTGAAAGATCCGTCAGATAATCAGTTGGAATTCGGATATCGGATTTTCTTATTGGATCGAATTCATATCTTAGCAGATCCGTACTGTATTCGACCCGTTTACAGCCCTATGTCTAAGGTCATTAAATGAGATGAAAACATTGAGAGCCATTAAGTGGAAAATTGGAGCTTTTTTGAAAAATTACTTTCCGATGTGACTGTTGCTTTCCAATAAATTCTTTCCATCCAAACATAACTTAGGCTTCATAGCTGGAAAATGAATTTCCTACATGCTTCCTCCTTTAATTGACCCGGCCAACCTGAAAAGAAAGTAGCAAACGATCAACTCCATGCCTACTATCTTCTGATGAGATGATGCTATGTGGCGTCGCGATGTCAATCTGTGAGGTTTACACATGCGCAAATTCACATGCTTGATTTAAATTATGACCATAACGTTTGCTTGATATGACTTTATAGCAACTAATAGCTAACTAGCTAGTAACTACTTCGATTAGAATTGTATTGATTTGATCTTTTTGAATTGAAATTTGCAGCATTTCAGGTGAATTCATGAACATTATTGACCCAAACTTGCACCATGTTTATCCACGTTAGAGTTTTGATGAACCCAAAAACTATTATACTGGTTTAAATCAGAAAAGGGAAGTCATGGAATTCTATAGAATCAGATATAGTGGGGAGTAAGAAAATATTCAAGTGTTTTAGACTTTAAAAGAGGTATCTATACCATTAGAAAGCTTAGTCCCAGTGATTCTGGCCCACCCTTTTCATTCACTTAAATACCCTACTTAAATCAATTATTATTCATCAACCAAATATCCTCGCGTTATTACACATTCAAACCCAATCGATACCGCACACTCAAACATTTTTAACTCATTAAGTAACCACTTATGTTTATCCTTTAAAAACTATTAGCCAGAGGGGTCCCATGCTAATCATCTATATCAACGTGCAATATTGTATGCACTTCCTTTAGAAGTGAAACAAAATCTTGGGGAAAAATCTCCCAAGTTTCCTTTATATGTGATAATAGGTGGCAGGTGCACATTGCAAGAGGGAGTTCATGAGTTGTACTACCTGATTCCAAACATAGTTACGAGTTTGCATGCGCTAATAAAGAATTAATTAGAGATATAGTTAATTAATATGAACAAAAGGGACAAGCTCTTTGGACAACAAATGTAAATTAAGAATCTACGGCTAAAACACACTTACATGTTGTGTATGTGTGTAATATTGGGTATCTATTATCAAATTACGCAATATTTTTTTGGTTCTTAATGTTTAAAGAAAGGATTATGACCAGTTTAAATTAAATCAGATAGCCACAAAATAACAAGATGGGATAGTAGGTTAAACCAACATTCTTTGCTTTCATTCGTATTCATTAATTTAGTTGATACATACTAATAAACGCTACATATATTTTTACATAATTAGAACAAAAAAAAAAGCAATTATTTAAGATGTATTATATTAGGACGAAATGGATGTGAGATATAGAAGCTAGTATATTTGATAACATACCCCATATAAGGAAAATTGCAAGTTGAAGTAATGGGTCATTTTTGATAACTTTTGTGAAGGAATCAAAACACGAAAATTTAGCAAAGGGCCGTTTGGTGACAAAGGTTTATTCTACCATGTTATTTTCAAATAATCTATATTATATAACGAAATTGACTCGTTGGGAAGCGTGCCAATAACTATGCACAACTTCCCTAATATACCTGTTACCATTTGTTGACAAAATATAATTATTATAAGGTTGTTCATTCATTTAAAACGTTACCAAAAAAAAAAAAAAATAGTTCATTCGTTTAAAATATGGACAGTTACCTTGCAACCCTCCTAGTTTTTATAATAAAACAGCAAAATTGTGCATGAAGCTGCGGGACCTCGAAGGAATATTCTTAGGGTTTATAATATCATGATAATACCCCGATTGCTGATGGGCCCACCAAGTACTCTGTTTCAGTGAAATTGACAGGGTAATGTCTGATGTGGCAACAAATTATGTTGGAAATATCCGTATTTCTTCCGCTCTTTATTCCTCTAATTCCATTTTCTATTTTATATTACGATGGTTTCATTTGAAATTATAGTTTTTTTTTATAATATATATAAGTTTCATCCTCAAAAAATATATTCTAATTTTGTAATGAGATTTAAACACACAATTTTCATATACAATAAAGTCTAAAACCATTAGGCTGTTTTATTTTTTAAATATAAAATGACACCATTGTTATATTTATTATATGTTTATATTAAATATACTAGGGGGCTGCACGCGCTACACGCGTAGGAAACGTGGGCCTACTTAGATAAATAGTTAAGGTAGTTACAACATGTTTAAAATAGTGGGGGATTGTTTTGTTTAGGGAGGACAATGTTTGGAAAAAGAAAAGGGGGGCCAGAATCTAGAGAGAATATTCCCCCTATTTATAAATATGAGAAAATTATGAAAAAGGATCACTTTTTGTCGATATTTATAAAAACATGCCACTAAGATCCTAAATTACAGAAAGGGCCACTTTTTGTCAATATTTATAAAAATATCAATCAAAATTAAATTATAGGATCACTTTTCAAAAATAATTTAATTTATGGATCATTTTCTTTGGACATAAGCTCATTATACATAAGACTCAAGTTTATTACATGGGACACAGGCTCATTTTACATGGGACATGAGCGTATTCTATGTGGGATGCGAGCGCATCTTATGTTGATTTGAGCGTGGTTTGTCTATAATATAATGACACAATTTTTTTTTATTATGTTTGAGAAGTGATCCTTCAAGTTAATTATCGACAAAAGTGACCTTTTTTTGTAATTCGACATCTTAGTAGCATGTTTTTATAAATATCAACCAAAAGTAACCCTTTTTCATAATTTCCCCCATATATAATAACTAGGCCGATATGACACAATATGAATATAGCTCTGGCATAGAAAGCATTTCCTCCATGCGTTTAATGCTAGTACCACTGAGTGGCACTGGTGAAACGCTCTCTCAGTCATAACATGGTGAGGTAGAATACGACACAGTTGCAAATAAACCATTGGACGTGCCATGCCAACCTCTTGAACGGACAAAACGCGACACCTTCAGATAAGTGCAGCACAGCCCATTTGCCACTTTGACATTGAATGATCGGATATCAGAATTATGTATGAAACGTTTTCTGGAAAAGGATTCCAACAAAAAAAAACGTTTTCTGGAAAGGAAGAAAGTGACCGGAGCAGAAGACAAGTCACGCGGGTTTTGTACGGAGAACAGGACGGACGTGATGAATGGAAAAGAAGGTTGTCTGTTTACGTTGGAGAGGCACTGCCCTGGGTCCGTTGACAGGCTGTGAAATACCGATCCGCATCGTCTACAGCGTTAGGCTTCGCAGCGTATCTATCAGCATTACGCGTTCTCTGACGCGTGTACAAGTGATGGCAGAAGACTAAAAACTCCATCCCATGCGTTAAGTCTTTTATGTATTTTTTAACATTGAAAAATAAGAAAAACTCCTCTCACGACAAACCATTTCAAATAGTGTTTTGCCTACTTATTTTAATTGGATGGGTTTTAGATTCGACTTAAGAAAATTCGATTTAAACCGGACAGGACATGCTGAAACATTGGGTGGGTTGAATGGGTTGATGGGTTGGGTTATGGTTTACTCTTTCCTCATTGTATTGCTAAAAATTATTAAAGGAAGTATCATTAAAGGAAATGTGTTAATACATATGCTTAAAGAACATAAGAAGATGTTGAGCACTCATGTGACAATTAGAGATCAAATAGGCCAAGTGGACATCAACTTTTTCTTCTTCTTAATTCTTCACCTCTCTTTTTTTTACATTTTTGTTTTTTATTTTTTATTCAACAAGAAAAACAGAAAAAATAATCTTTTCTTTTCTTTTGTTTTTGGAAGGGTCTTAGTTATTATAGAGGATTAAAGATGGTCCTAAAATAGTGAAGGGATATGGATGGGTAAAATTCCAATTATTGGTGGCAATGGGTTGGGTTATTAACTAGTCAATTGCAAAATGGTTTGGGTCGTGTTCGACCCCGTTTACTGATGGCTTGAGAAATCATTAACCCTAACCCAACCCGATAATAAATGGGTTGAACCCGATGCAACCCATTTCTTTTTAAAATTAATTAATTAATTTTTTATTTTATTCTAGTTTTAAATATGCTTATATAAAACTTTATTTCACATATCAAATTTTAATAAATACAATGAAAACATTTAATAAACATGATTTATTTAAAAAAAAAAGGTAAATAAGTTTAAATTATTTCAAGTCAATTAAATGGATCTAAATAAAAGTAAAATAGTTATTCTCAAATGCATTATATGAAAAATATAACTTGTAATATCTATTATACAACTATATACTCATATATTACCTAGATATTTCATAATGAATAAGCAGCTCATATAGATATGGAAATTTTATTAATTCTTAAAATTAATAATTATGTTAATCATAAAAATAATTTAATAATTAACGTCCCAAGCTATAAACTATGTACTTAATTAGCTAAGTATACTTGATAACATAATAAATATAATATAAATAGGATATAAGAGAGAAAAATAAAGAAAAAAATAAAATTTAAATTTAAATGGATACCCAACGAGTTGCCGGGGTTGGGTTCGAGTTGACTTTTTTTAGATGGGTTGAGAAAAGCTAAACCCAAACCCAACCCAATAAGTAAGCAGGTCAACCTAAACCCATTTAATCAAGGTTGGGTTCAACCCATTTATTATAGGGTTGGGGTTAGGGTTAACGGTTTCTAAACTCGTCAGTAAGCGATGTCGAACCGGACCTGACCCAACCCAACCCATTGCCACCTCTACTTGGAATTTTTCCCATCCATACCCTTTTACTGTTTTAGGACCATCTTTAATCCTCTATAATAACTAAGACATTTTTTTCCAAAACAAAAAAGAAGAAATGATTATTTTTTCCACTCTTCTTGTTGAATAAAAAATAAAAAAACAAAAATTAAAAAAAAAAAGTAGAGGTGAAGAATTAATAAGAAGAAAAAGTTGAGGTCCACGTGGTCTATTTGATTTCTCATTGTCGCCACGTGAGTGCTCAACATCCTCTAAAATTCCTCAGGCATACGCATTAACACATTTTCTTTAATGATACTTCGATAATTTTTAGCACTACAACATGGAAAGAGTAAACCATAACCCAACCCATCAACCCATTCAACCCACCTAATGTTTCAACATGTCTTGTCGAGTTTAAATTGAATTTTCTTAAGGCGGGTCAATCCGAGCCCCATCCAATTAGAATAAATAGGTTGATGCTGACGTGTTCAAAACACTATTTTGAAAATGATTTGTCATGAGAGGACATTCTCCTTAAAAAACATGGAAGACTTAGGCCTCGTTTGGCTTTCATTTCGGATTAGGAACTCATTCTGAAAATGAGTTCTTAAAACTCATTTTGCGAATTAATTTTGTAGTCTTGCTAATTGCGTTTGGTTAGCACGTAGCAGAATGAATTTTCACTAGAAAATTGTTTGGTTAACAAGTAATAAAATGAGTTCTATGAAATTTTTTTCTCTTATTTTTTTTTCTTTTTCCAAGAATAATTATAAGAAACTAGTTGATCCTTAAAAGATAAAACTTGAAACATCTAAGAAATGAAAAAGAAAAAAAAACTTAAAATCGTCTTACAAATATATTTGGATACAAGTAATTCAAATATATAACACCTAAAAACGATGTTAACAAGTATCTAATGTTCAAAAATTTTTTTTGCATAAATGTAAGGAGGTTTTTCTCGTCGAGATAGTTCACATTAAAGCATCTCCTTCAATGTATAAAACAAGAAACTGCAAAGAATATCATCCAGAGTCTAGTGATGGAGAAACAGGTCACCGGTCTTGTAACATTCCTGCAACATCTCACATTGCAGGGAATATTATATGCTCAATAATATTAGGGTTTCTTTAAGTTTTCACTTGCATGATACGGAGCACCGCACACACGAGTAAATTAAAATCAACAAATCCTTTCCTATTGAGCTGAACTCGTAAATATTCATACACTGCCGAGATATGCTCAAATAACACTGATTTTATATCATCCTTCACAAATCAATGATCCAGCACGGCCATGAGAATAACCTGATGCAATATATGGCAAGAAATTTTGTAGAGAAATTTTGCACAGGCAGTGCAGAATTTGCTCACATTGGCAATTTAAGTATAAATGAGATGGAAAATAAAAAATTCGAGGGATACAAATATTACTTAGTCCACATGGAGAAGGCAAAAGTAGCCAATCCCCAAAAGCTTGAAAAGAAAATGTACAATGCTATGACAATTAATCAACAGGACAAAGGCGAAAGATGCATTTCTGATTCTAATTCGTTCTCCATCAGTGACATATTTGCAATCTAGTCTTTCGACGATTTGTTGATTAGTGACTTGTGGATGTGAGGGATCACACCTCCACCTACAATGGTTCCTTTGATCAATGTGTCAAGCTCTTCGTACCCTCGGATGGCAAGTTGCAAATGCCTAGGTGTGATATTTCACTTTCAAATCCTTGCTTGCATTACCAGCCAGCTCCAGTACCTCACCAAGTCTTCATCCAAGTAGCCAATAGAGAAAAATCAAATAATGATTCTGGTAGTGAATGGTCCAAATTAATGGAACAAGGATTGCATTCACCTAGTTTGACCAAGGACCAGGATATGATATTGCCTTGGTCAGAAATTTGAATCTCAAACAACCAACAAAATCAAAATAGGAAGCAATTCCTCTCTGATCGTCAGTCATCCCCTTGTATCAATCTCCAATTCACGGGCACGTGTATCAGTCTCATGGAAGACTGATGCAAGGGGATGACACAAGATCTGAGAGGAATCGCTCTCATTAAACTACAACTGTTAGCCAAAATACTTGAACAAATTCACCAATTGAGGGGCATGGGCTTCAAGGTTTTCAGTCGATGGAAAAAGATTATAATAGGCCTACAACTACGTCGGTGAAAATACTCAAACAGATTGATCAATTGAGGGGTATGGGTCTCAAGGCTCAGCATCAACTCTGCTTCATTATGGCTGCTTTGCAGAAATATAGCAGATTGGATTCATTCATGAAGCATGAAATGTAATACATTTCTGGATTTCATTTATGAAACATGAAATGTAAATGAAATCCAGAAATTTAAGAGGCTAGGTATATTCCAAGAAGGGATTAAGTTAACCATGGGATAGAAGTGTCAATTTATCAGATCCAACTGAAGAGCGTCTGCAAGACTACATATGTCTTACAGACAAGAAGTTATCCCATGTCCCTATCTTTACAGAAATTAGACACCGTGAACAAAGTAATTTCAGAAACAGGGCTACCAAGTCTTTGATCCTACCTAGTAGAATATAATTAAAATAACAAAGGAAATAAAGAAATGATCTACAGATCCTTACAAGCAATTCTATTAAGAAGAGAAATACAAAGAAACAAAATGAATAGCATTAGCAGTAAACACCTGGTTGAAGGGCAGACCCCAAATCACCTAAAAAGGCATAAATATAACCACCCACTACAACCTAAAGCGATAATAAGAACCTGAGAAACAGTGACCATCAGCAGCCATCTCAACGACAAGAGTCAAAAATCCAAATTCTAACCTAATAAAAATCAAACCCCTAAGCGACATTAACCCGGAAACAAATCAAACCCCTAAGCGATCAAATCCAAAATCCCACTTAAAACAAACAACCAAATGCATGATAAAAAAAAATACAAGCACACAAGAGACATCGCCATTATCTTTTTTTTAATCTGTAACAGAGAAATCGATTGTCATCACCATCACCATTGGAAACAAGAAACAATAAGGATTGAAATGGAGAAAACAAACATTCAAGAGATCACTAGAGAAGAGACGAACAGCAGAGGATCTCGTCGCTGGGAAAATACAACGCAAGGCATCTGAACTGAACTGAAGGATAAGATTTGAATTGAAGGATAAAAATACAAATCTAAAGGAGACAACAAAACAGTAGTGACGAACAAGATCGGCAGGATAACGGTATAACGAACAAAAGAGGATCTCGCCCCTTGTCTTGGTATCTCGTGCTCAATCGTTCAGTTTATTGGAGTGAACTGAACGATAAAGAAACATCATTCCAAATGAATAGCATTAGCAGTAAACACTTCATTAACAACAAGGATGGAAAAGCAAACAACAAATAAACCCTAGATAATGAAGAAAAATGAATATAAATATGAAACAAACAAAAGCTTTCACAATCACCTCTAGCCACGACGCAAAATCCTTTCTTGTAGTCGTCAAATGCCGTTTAAATAATAGCTTTCCCCTTCAATAACCAGAGCACGAAGAAGAAGTGAAGAACTGTTTTATTCATGTTTGGAAAGTCTTGCATCGAAGAAGAAGAAGGCTCGAGTGGCATATTTACAATTTATGCCATTACTCAAAGTTAACGTTATTTACAAGTTTGCCACCGCTTAAAAAGCAAAACTCATTCTTAAATCCAAAAACGGGGTTGAAGGCGTTGAAAAGCACGGGTTTTCTCATTTTCGTTCTTATAGAATGAGTTCTTGCATGCATAACCAAACACTCATTTTTATATCAAAATTCATTCCAAGCCTTGGAACTCATTCCAAGGCTTGGAATGAATTCCTAAAATGAAAGCCAAACGAGGCCTTAATGCGTGGGACGGAGCTTTCCGTCCTCTCCCATCTCTTGTCCACGCGTCAAAAAACGCGTCACGTTGTAAGGTACGCTCTGAAGCCTAATGCTGTAGACGGGGGACGAAATCGTCTGTGGCTTTACACTGCAGCGGCTACTGCTGCTCTAGTAATTTATCGCCACGTGTCTCAACATGCTATGTTATCATGGAGGCGTTAAGCATCTCCGTTTTAGCTTCCGTTAACAGCGAACGCGCGGGAGAATGAAATTTCAGTCTCCTCTTCAACCCTTGAAAAGGGTCTCCTCTTCTCACTCTCAGTCTCTCTCTGAACTCTTTCTGGTTTCTTTTTTTTTTCTCTCTTCAACCCTTGAAAGGGTCTCCTCTTCTCACTCTCAGTCTCTCTCTCTACTCTTTCTGGTTTCTTTTTTTTTTCTCTCTCTTCTGTAACAACAATGGCGACTTCTTCAAGAAGATCAAGCGGGCCAGTGGTATCAGCGTTACTCTTTGGAATGGCACTTTGAAAGCAGGAGAGAAGGTCATAGGCAATCAGAGCATGTTAAGGATAAATCGTTTCGTCTGGATCAGCTTTTTGTGTCTCTTTGATATCACCAAGCCTCAATCGTTAATTGTCAATCTGATTGGATTCTAATTTCTTGTTAGCAGAACCATTCAGTTGGATGCCTCTATACACGCTTAGAGTAATACAATACGGCTACGGAAAACCACTTTGAAGATCGTTTGAAAAGATTATCAGGAGGACCCATGATCAAGCCAAGTTCGATCAACCCAACTTGCTACAGCGTGTAGGCGCTGGGATGCTTCAGTATCTATGGAAAAGTCGAAGATCCATACTTACCCAAGCGTGTTTATCCAGCTGGTGGATCAGCTGGAAATGTTGCATGAAAACAGAGCACGTACCAGACAAAAAAATTTCCATCCCAAAAACACATTTCAGCTAAACTTGAAGAAAGTGGAAGGTGGAAATTGAAGTAAAATAGGAATGTAGAGAAACGAGCAAAGAAGAGTTGAGAGGAATCTTAAAATTGATTGTATTGATTCAAAAAACCTGATACAGAGTACATCTTGTGTATATATATACACACACACAATAGAGAACTAAAAACTCAACTGAAATAAAGAGTGTTTATAACAACCTGGCCGATCTTACTAACAGATTAAATTAAAACCAACTGAATTAACAGATTACATGGTTAAATACAAAAACTGTAGGAAAACTAAATGGAAGAAGAACATGAAGAACAAGAAGGAAACAAGAAATGACTCACCATACATATTCTGCTATCACCATCTCCGTGGTATCGGAGAGATTCAAGTTCATAAGTTCATTAAGTTGTGAGTCTTGTGACATTGCGGTGAAAACTCCAAAACCAAGAACTTTTTTGTCTTTCGTTACAGAAACGTTGAGATCAGAAAGCTTATATGGTAAAACGTTGAAGGCTGCCTTACTTGGCTGCAGCGGCTAAAGAGGGGAGACGAAGGGATTCTGTGGGGGATTCATGCGTGTCTCATGTTGAAAGGATCTGATCCTCCTGGAGCATTTTAAAACCAAAAGAGCTGTGATCTTCATCTTTCTCTGAGGATTCATCCGCCATATGCCGATCTTTAATGGCAACTGCTTCTGCGTCTATTCTTTCCACTTCAAATAGCAAAGTGAGTCATGCCATATATTTGGATTTTCATGGCACTCGGATTATACCTTCAAAGTGCCATTCCAAAGAGTAACGCTGATGCCACTGGCCCGCTTGATCTTCTTGAAGAAGTCGCCATTGTTGCTGCAGAAGAGAGAGAAAAAAAGAAACCAGAAAGAGTAGAGAGAGAGAGACTGAGAGTGAGAAGTGGAGACTGTTTTCAAGGGTTGAAGAGGATAATGAAATTTCATTCACCCGCCAGTCTGCTGTTAACGGAAGCTGAAAACGGAGATGCACCTGGCATGGCATGTTGAGACACGCGGCGATAGATTATTAGAGCAGCAGTAGCCGCTGCAGTGAAAAGCGACAGACGATTTCGTCCCTGTAGGCGATGCGGATCGGTGAAATACGCTCCTTTCAATCAATAAATAAGTTTGGAGTGTTGCCCACCATCATTGAGTGAGGCGGTCCACAAAAAAAAAATCATTAAGTGAGGCGGTGCAAAATAATGGAATGAATAAACGGGGTGGCCCCACCTAAAGGAGGAACCAAAGAAGGGGTTGAGAGCATTTGTCACAAGTCTGTGTGGTACACATTTGCAGTTTGCAGCTTCCGTGAGATGTTGTGATTTATCGAAGATTCACGATGAGATAAGATATTTTAATTGCTAATTTTATTTTTTAAAGAAAAACTTAGAAGGATGTAGAATTAAGAACGATATGAAACATGATTCTCTTACGTTCTCCAGTACGTCATACCGGAAAAAGACACGAATCTCTCCCTCT
Organism: Buxus sempervirens; assembly: GCA_947561395.2. Classification (NCBI taxonomy): domain Eukaryota; kingdom Viridiplantae; phylum Streptophyta; class Magnoliopsida; order Buxales; family Buxaceae; genus Buxus; species Buxus sempervirens. The sequence continues at coordinate 7,289,151 of OX387182.1, forward strand.
TTGCAACGACAATGAGGACAGTATTTAAAAGTCTTTCAGGGACTTAAAATTCACTTACGTTTCTGCGTGGATAATTTTGTTTTGATATGATTGACTGACTTTTTTTCCAGAAAAATCTTCCCTCAAAATTAGTCTTGGAAGCGTTGCGTGGGGTGGCGCCTGCCGCTGGACTTATCACCATCAAGCAGGTGTGTTTTGATTGACTTTTCTTGGCTGAAAGATCTTTGATTAGAACTTGTTTTCCAAATGAAATATTGAAATTTGCCACCACAAGGGCTCCAAAATGTGTCCATGATTGCCCACAAGGATTGCAGCAATGGTTACCAGAAGCAGGTTGTTCTTCTTCCTTTCTATTATACTCGTGTGCCTGGCAAGAACCGGTCTTTGCGTTGGAGACACCATTGCTTCCGGTGAGTCTCTTTCTGCTGATCAGGCCTTGACATCTAGAGGTGGCAAATTCGAACTGAGGTTCATGATACTAGGGACTACTTCCCTCAACATCTACCTAGGCATTGAGCACAAAAACATCTGGAGAAGCATGAAGATCTGGGTGGCCAACAGAGATAAACCTCTTTCTAACTCATCTTCTTGTCGCCTAATACTCTCCCAAGAAGGTAATCTACTAATTATGGATTCAGGAATCCAGGTTTGGTCAACTAATCTGACCTCTAAGCCGGGAAATTCTACAGTGGCAGTTCTTCTTGATACTGGAAATCTTATTTTGAGAGATAGGTCCAAGTCATCTGGTTTCATTTGGCAGAGTTTTGATTACCAAATGGGTGTATTAGTTCCAGGTGCAAAACTTCGGTTTAACAAACAAACCAAAGCATCTCAAATCATTACTGCATGGAAAAGTAATACAGATCCAGGAGAAGGGATGTTCTCTCTTGGGATAGACCCAGATGGATCCCAACTTTATTTAGCGTGGAACAAGTCCCAAAGGTACTGGACTAGTGGACCATGGAATGGCCACTTTTTCAGCCAACTTCCAGAAATGAATGAAAGGAGAATAAAGAAAGCCTTCAACTTTAGCTTCGTCTCCAATGAGAATGAAAGCTTCTTCACATTTTCTGTTAACGACACTTCCATAAACGCTGCACTTGGAATTGATGAGACAGGGGAAATAAATCTATTAACCTGGTTACCAGAGGTTGAGGGAATGACTGTGTCTTTCTCTCGACCCACGAACAAGTGTGAGATTTATGGTGTGTGTGGAGATTTTGGTATCTGCCTACGGGAAGACTCAATCTCTTGTGCATGTTTGGATGGTTTTGAACAGCGCTATAAGCCAGATCAGGGTCTGGAAGACTCGTACAAGGGGTGTAAGAGAAAAACCCCCCTGCAATGCAAGAACAAAACTTCCGGCAACTGGAAAGAGGATGGTTTTTTACTGAAGCCCAACATAAAATTACCTACAAATGCACAACCATTGACAGTTGATGGTGCTGAACAATGCAAAATAGCTTGCTTGAACAACTGTTCTTGCAGTGCTTACACTTATGGTGATGGTCAATGTTCAATATGGAGTGGAGAACTATTCAACCTCAAGCAATTCAATGAAAGTCATGGAAGTGATCTTTATGTTAGACTTGCTGCTTCAGAGCTCCCAATGCCTAATGCTAAAACTAAAGCTAAGAAGTCGATATGGTTGATTGTTACAGTGCCTACTGTTATAGCAATGCTTATTTTGTGTTTCTTCATATGGTATATACGAAAGAGAAAGCTCAAATTAAGAGGTAAGGATCAGAGTCATGGTGTCTAGATCAATTTATGCATCTTCAATATAATTACTCTCATTCTTTATATGAAGCAGGGGAATGGGAAACAAGCGAGGACCTGTTATTGTTTGATTTTAGTACAAGCAATAAAGCAAATGATTGCAATTACGATGACATAAGTAGGCTTCAGATGGAACAGAACCAGCGTACCAAGTTGCCATTATTTAGTTTCTCAAGTGTGTCGGCAGCTACTGATAACTTCTCTGCAGTGAATAAGCTTGGAGAGGGTGGATTTGGGCCTGTTTACAAGGTAACATTAAATTTCTTCTTGAACACTTCCGATGTAGAATGTGGATTCCAAATTAGTTCTCATGGATGGAAAATCCTTGAAAGCAAACTTTAAAACTTCACCTGCAGGGCAAATTACAGGACGGACATGAAGTAGCAGTGAAAAGGCTCTCAAGACAGTCTGGACAAGGATTGATTGAGTTCAGAAATGAGATGTTATTGATTGCACAATTGCAACACAGGAATCTTGTTAGAATTTTAGGATGCTGTGTGGAAAGAGACGAAAAGATATTGATTTATGAGTACATGCGCAACAAAAGCTTAGACTCTATACTCTTTGGTTCGTAATTCTCAATGCTATAAACTTTATTTCCCTTTATATTCTTGGAAACTAACAGAAGTGAGTCATTCTTTTTATGCTTTATGATCAAGTGTTTGATGCTTCTTTCTAATATATTCAGTGTAAAAATTTGTGATAGATCCAACGCAACAACATCTGTTAGATTGGGAAAGGCGGGTTCACATTATTTCAGGGATTGCTCAAGGTCTTATTTACCTCCATGAATATTCCAGATTAAGAATCATTCACAGAGATTTAAAAGCTAGTAACATCCTCTTGGATGATGACATGAACCCAAAAATATCAGATTTTGGTATGGCAAGAATTTTTGCAGGCAACAATTCTCAAGGAAACACAGACAGGATTGTGGGAACATAGTAAGTAGAAATTATATTCTTACAGCATACACTCACATTCCCAGAAACTGAGGTGCTTATGCCCCACAATGGAAATACCCATTTGTAGCTATTGACATTCCTTTTTTATTGCTGAAATGCAGCGGTTATATGTCCCCTGAGTATGCTATGAAAGGCCTCTTCTCTATCAAATCTGATGTCTTTAGCTTTGGAGTCTTGATGCTAGAGATTTTAAGTGGCAAGAAGAACACTGCATTTTGTCATCCTGACTCTCTCAGCCTTCTAGAAAATGTAAGTGACTGGACTAAATCTAATTACACTCTTATGTCTAATCCAATTTGTCATGCATTGTGATTTTGGATTGTCTCAGGCATGGGAGCTTTGGGAAATTGGTAGGGGATTGGAGTTGATAGATCCAACATTGTCTGATCCACCTTTGACACCTCTAACATTGAGATACATTCAAGTTGCACTTCTGTGTGTGCAAGAAAGTCCAACCAACAGACCCACCATGCCTGAAGTTTTCTCAATGTTGAGCAATGAGTCTACAGCTCTATCTTTACCTAAAGAGCTTGCTTTTTCGATTGAACGAAAAAAAAATGCAAATTCGCATAGGGGCGAGTCAATAAATTTTTCAGTGAACGATGTAACAATTACTATGGAAGCTCGCTAAGGTTATCCCCTTTCTGTTTTTTTTTTTTTTTTACTACTCTGGAAATCTGGCTAATTAATATTTCAGATATTCATTAAGACATGTTTCTAATTCAAATTTTTGAATATTTTTTACTCTCATGAAGATAAATTTTCAGATCTAAACTTTATATTCTTCTTTGTAATTTTAGCTTATGATCTTTTTTGTGTTTGTAGTTTGTATTTTTCCATGTAATTAATTCTCTGCCATCATCCTTGAATTAAATTAAATCTTTATTCATCCATCCGTTGATTCGACTCCCTTGATCATTCTTATTTTTTGATGATTACATGTGTTCGTTCATGTTGTGGATGAATCTCGTAATACTTTGTCTGTCCTTTGGCATTATAGAAGACCGATGTGTCCCCTAAGTTGCACTTCAAATCCCATTTGAATAGTTACAAACTTATGGCATCAACTTATAAAACCCTGGCCCAGATTATACCTTAATTATTAAGTTTAATTATCTAAAGTGGGATTATTAGACTAATTAAGTATTTGTGTTATGAAAGGGAGGTGGATGTGGATCATGCTTGAGGATTCAAGGAAATCAAGTTGAACTTTATTGGATGTCATTAACGTAAGATTAGTCAAGATTATTTCTCAATTTCAATTGGCTAAGAATACCCAAAGAACCTCTTAAGTATACTTAAGGTATCTCTCAAGTGTACCTAAAGTATCCCTTGGTATTGCCTAAGGTACCTCACTTATATTGCCTAAGGTACCCCTTGTTTTACCTAAAGTACCCCCTTGATTTACCTAAGGTACCCCCATGTGTTTGCCTAAGGTACCCCTTTGATTTACCTAAGGTACCCCCTATGTTTGTATAAAGTACCCCCTTGTATTGCCTAAGATACCCCAGTTGAATACATAAAGTACCTCATTTGAATACCTAAGGTACCCCATTATTTTATCTAAGGTACCCCACTATTTGATCTAAGGTACCCTACTTGAATTGCCTAAGGTACCCCACTTGTATACCTAAAGTACCCTCTGTGTTGCCTAAGGTACCCTATTGTTTTATCAAAGGTATCCCATTGTTTTAGCTAAGGTATCCCCTCATATAACTAAGGTACACCCCTTCTATAACTGAGATACACCCCTTTTATAGCTGAGATACCCCTTCTGGTACAACTAAGGTACCCCCAAGCATCCCTGAAGTATACCCCTTGAAATAGCTAAGGTAAACCCTTGAAGCACTTAGGTACCCCCTCAAATAACACCAAGGTACCCCCACTTAACACTAAGGTACCCCCTAAGGGTTTTAGTTGAATGAAAGCTTTATTTAGAGGCAGATTTGAAAGACCAAAACTTAGGCATATAAAAGGATGCCCTAACTTCTATTTTAAGTGTTTTGAGAACCCATTTCTCTTATCTTGGACGTATAGAATAAGAAGAAGAGTGGAAGTTTACTTGAGAACTTCAAGAAAAAGGAGAAGGAGAGGAAAGCTTGGAGAGAAGTTGTGCTTCTCCATTAACAAGTAAGTAGCAAACCCTTTAGAACAAAATGTATTACCAAAATTCGTATTCTCTCTCTAGGGTTTGATTTATTTGAAGAAATGATCTTGTATGTTGCTATTTGCTTCTAAAATTCATAGGTTTTGGTTGTTTAACATTCTTGGTTTATTTTCTATTGATTTGCTATGGGTTTGTAACCTAGATTGATCATACTTCAGATTTTGGTTTGAGTTTTGTGTTTCGAATGAGGTTTCATGTGTTAGATTGGTGTTCATAAGGATTTGGGATGAATCTTTGTTTTGGAATGTGTTTTTAAGTATGTTGAGATGATGTGTGATCATCCCATTTGGTTTTGGAAAGGTTAGGAATGACTTCTATGAGTTTTGTGTTGAAAATAGGCAAAAATATTTGAAAACCCGAGATGGCGATTAATCCTGGAAATTGGCGATTAATCCTAAGCCAAAACCTCCCAAAAATCAGTCTCTATTATCCTAATCACGAATTAGGATTAGTCTGGGCGACTAATCGTGAGGATGGACATGCCAACGTCCATGAGGAATGGATTTAACGCACGTACGTCGACCCTGTTTTAAACCTGGGCGCGCGAACGTCAAGTTGAACGCTCGAACGTTGGGGCTAATCGCCCCTGGACGATTAATCTAAGGGTTAATTGTGGACCCTGTTTTAACAGTTTTTCATTCCTTTCTTCCAAAAAAAAAAAAAATGTCTTGTGCATTTATTGCTCCATTTACTTAAGTCTTTACATGTAAATAAGGTTTTACCCCCATTAGAAACCAACAAAGATACTCCCAAGGCCCAATTCCTATCCAATAACAAGTCAGTTTTCCAGTTCATACCTAAATTTCCAGTTTTCCCGATTTTCATCAAAAGCCACTTTTTGAGTTTGATACCCAAATAAGTGATTCAGAAGCCCATAATATTCTAAAAGATTTGTTTACCCTTCAATAGACTACAACCAGAATTTGAGCCGAAACTCCTTGTAGATTTATCTAGAAAAATCATATATTCAAAAGTCAACGTTTTTAACCAAACTTGGAATATTTTTTAGGTTCAAAACTTTTTGTCTCGGAATCCATTGATTTTTAGTATGGTGACTTATTTGTGATTCCTAAGATCATCCTACTCATCGAAAATGTGTTTTGAGAATTTTATGACATTCGTTTTGATTGGTTTGGATTTATGAAAGTGATGTTGAAAAAATCTTATATGATTAGACAAGACTTTTGTAACGCCCCGGTTCCGGGTCTATTCCTAAACCCAAGGTGTTATGGTAATCAAACAAAGCAACTAAAGAAACTGGATAATTTAAAACTTTTTCTAACTTTATAATCATAGTAAATGCGGATACTTGAATTTAAATTCTCTTTATTAATCAATAACCATGATATACAATGATTTCAATTCCATGAACAACCTACAACTATATAAACTACCCATCTACAATTAGCCCAAGCTTTGACGTCCTCGCCAAGAGTACCTGAAAAATGGGGTGAAACCGGAGTGAGAATAAATCTCAACAAGTAGTAATGTTTATGATGTAAAACAGTCCATAATTTTACAATACTAGTCATGAGGTAAATGATAAAACCAAAACCACAATAATATGATAATACAACAAATCACCAATCCAAACAAACACGTGTGACCAATAGGACTCATGAGCTGAAACCACTTAATAAGAATATTCTTGCCTCCATAGTTTACCACATCATGACTTACATAATAGATGGAGCCTGCACCTGCAGTCACTACCATCTTTTCCGTCAACCATCAATGCGGACCACCCCCGAGATACAGATAGGTTGGCGAGTACAACCCAGACTCCAAATAAAATCCCATCATGGGTACCACTTTCCTGGAGGCCATACCAATTCGATCAAAGATAAATAGACCCACGACAACACGTTTAATATCAGTGCATGTGCAAGTCACAAGTGATCCTTAAGCACAACCAAATCATAGCTCTAATGTGCGAGTCACAAGTAACCTACCACATGACCAATATAAAGTTCATGAAAGTCGATGTCTCATTGAAGCATGCGGATGCTAACCTGAAAAATAAAACAAAACCGTTTACCGATTGCAACCTCAGCTAAGACTAGGCCACACCTGCAGCGGTCAAGGATTGCTGCTTACGTCATTCGTACCTAATAGTACGACGGACCGCATACTGGGAGTAACGAACAAGAATAACTTACCAGTCAATTTCCTTTCACTTCCTAATTAAGCTATGGATCCATACTAAGCATTGCCTACTAGACACAACTTACAATCAAAAACCTCTAAATATCTTAATAACATATTAATTAATAATGTAATTACAAAACCCACATACAGTGGAAAAACCAAACCAGGGAATGGACATACTTCTCAATAACACCCACCAAATACAGAACCTTATTTGTATAACAAATCTGCTCATGCGGAACCAATAAATCAGGCACCTGCCTTGTCACAACTGTGACCCAAAAACCAACACTAGATGTACCAAGTCATATGTCCAAACTCCAGGTTTCAACGGCAAAATAATCCAAAGACCACGGTGTTCAACCAAGAGATATTCAAAATAACAAGGTTCCAGATCATATAATAAGAAAATACGAGAGTTTACACAATTTCTAAATAATAGGTTTAGATTTGAGTCATGTTAGTGTGAGCATACTTAGTTTATTTTCCTAATTCACTATTCAGGTTATTATTTATTTCTTACAAAGTTTATTCCCAATCCTACACTTTGGTTTATTTTAAAATCCTTACTTTTAAATCCTTATTTAACAACTACTACCCTAAATCTCTAAAACCTGTTGGTTATGTTATAGATTCTTTCTAGAAGTTAATTTAAGTCTATTATAACTTGCTAGACTAGGTTTCATACCTAGAATCCTAATGAAAGTGGTTTGAATGCATATGGTTTACCTTAACTAGTCTACTTTGATTCTTATTACATTCATTGTTCCAAATAATTATCTTTTTATCCGAATTTATTTCCGTCACTTCCTACATCTCAAATTACCCTATTTATAGGTGTTACAACATTAAGATTCCAAGAAAAATCATTAGAAATTGAATCTGGGCACGAATCCCAAGTTTAGAAATTTCTAACAGTTAGTCGCTCGATGGGTCGCTTGGGCGACTGCTCTAGCGGTTAGATTTCAGGTTCTGTTATTTTTCAAAGGCCTATTGCCTGAGTAAACGCTCGAGCGGTGTATCGAGCACTCTGGCTATAACTTGTTTTTCTTCAACTTACGGAAATTTTAGAACTTTCTATACATTCTATTTATTTGTTTTGATTCTAAACATCTAATTTCCATCCTAAACTAGTTCTGGGACAACCCTAAACTAATCCTATCATCTTTCCACTTATCTTTGCGTTTCTTTATAAGTTTAACTCATCATGATCAACCTTTTCTTGTTTTTCAAAGGAAAGATAAATCCCCAAAACAATACTTTATATAAAATAAACTTTTCCCATGAAATCTAACTTCAAAACAATATGATTAATCATCCAAATCACGAGAAAAGATGTAGTTCCTCTAGTTTCAAGTGTTTGCTGGTTGCCTTTTGATGAACCCAGATTTTTCAGAACTTTGCCTGTGCCTGTTTTTGACACTCTACCGCACTCATTTAGACTACTCCAATTTAGATTTCCACTGTTCAGTTTGAAGTCTTCCATGAGTAGAACAAAACCTTAAAATTTCAACCCATTCCAACGGTTGGATGTTCCTAGCTCACTGTTCAAAGTTGGCTGGTCAGCCATCTTTGCAACTTCTCTTCTTTCTAATTCCTCCTTTCCTTTCTCTCTTCTTTTCTCTTTTCTCTTCTTCTATTTTTGGCTCCTAACACTTATGCACTAATTTCCCTCTTCTTATAACTTATTTTCAAAACCTAAAACACTCTTTAAACCTCTATTTTATAGCATCCCTACTAGTCCAACTCTAATTAGGTTTAGCTTATTCTAATATACTTAGAGTATTCCCCTCTTCTACTATTCTCCTTAATTTAACTCATTTAGCTCTCTTTTAAAGGATATCCTAATTAATTTTCGTGATTAATCTTATTCCTAATTTTAAATTGAACTTAGACATTTATTATTCACTCAAATTACCTATATTTTGGACCCTAAATAATGTAATTACCATTAGGCCCTGTTTCTACCCCTATAAGCCTTAATTTCATTATTTTACATCCAACTAAGCTAAGATTTTGTCTAGTTGAATTTGTTAACTAAATAATTAATTATCTTATTTCCTTTCATGAATTTAACAAATTAAAATGACCAAATTACCCTTCCTCTTTAAATTCCTATTTTAACCTTTATATATCTCTTTATTTCTCCTACCATTATCCTTCTTAGTATTTCCTCCATAATTTATCATTTAATTATTTATTTTATTCTTAGGAAAGTCTAGGGTTTTACACTTTTGGCCTATGGTTTTATTGATGGTGGATGGGGAATTCCACTTGGCTTATTTTATGATTTGGCGGTGGATGGGGAATTCCACTTGGCCTTGGTTAAGCACTGGTTTTATTCACTGATTTGATTTGAACGGTTTAGTTTTGAGTTGTGAGTTGTCTACATGGACGTTGTTCTTAGTGTGGATCCATAGTGAGTCTAGTTGTGTGTTGGTGTTGGCTTGTTAGTGTTAATTTTCTTGTCCATATAGCTTTTCACTGTGGGGAATCAGTGAGGCCCTCTCGGGGAGCAGAGGTGCTACGGCAACCACCCATCGTGGGGAATCAATGAAAGTTCTTGTGATTCATATGGTTTGGTTCGGCAGTGGATGGGGTATTCCATTTGGCCTTGATTATTGGTTTGATTGTCATTTGCCAGCCCATACATGGGCGCTCCACTTGCTAAGATGTCCCTAGCTAGGCTTCTTTCTATAAGTCGTGTAGGTGGCAAATGGGCAGTGATCATTAATCTAACTTAGAGACACACCAACCCATGAGTCCTAAAAAGACATGCTTGCAGTATTTGATTGTATTGTTGATTTGATTTCATGAGTCATTCGATTGAGATATTTGACTTGGAATTTCTCTTTATATCCGATTGAATTGTTTTGGTTTACATTTGGTACTATATATTTGTGAACACTATCATGATGTTATAAAGCTGCATAAACTATTTTTATCCATGCATGTTTGCTGCTTACTAGGACTTTAAGTCTCACGTGTGTTTTGTTTTACCGGATTTGTTTTCAGATCCTCCTGGTGAGCCACGCATTGGGGGAGATTTTGAGGGAGATCCAGAATATAGACCCGAGGAATACCACTACTACCCATAGTAGGATTCTTTTTATGATGTTGTATTTTGTCTTGGGGATTTTATATGGGATGTAAATATACTTTTTGGACCTATACTCTTAGGAGATGTCTTTTGTATATGTCTGTATATTTTGGAGAGAATTTATGAACATTCAATTGCCTTAGTTTCCTTTTTGTTCGCACAGATATCATGTTTTGGAGATTATAATACAGGTGATCTTTTGTTGGATGGAAAATTTTTATTCCATGCTTCTTTAGTCATGCACTCTAGTTATTACTTTCTAATTACTCAGGAATAATTGTGTTAATCAGGTTTTATTGGGCCTATAAGTAGGTCTTGGGGACGGGTTGGTGCCGTGATAAGGCAGACCCGGATCTGGGGCGCTACACTGGCTTCAACTCAACAAACATATATAGTCAATTAGACCATCTTCCTACAGAACATATCTCGTTCGTAGCCATCTGAATGTACAGAGCCTTGTTTTATCTTGTGCAATCTATAAGCAGAGTTGTTTGATCTTCTGGTATCTTACAAATGGTTCTGCTGGGGTTTCTCTTTTGAACCAAATCATACGTAAAACTTAACTGTGACATTTTTAGTTGGACAAATAGAGGAAGTGTTTGTTGTTCCTGGATATGAACCCCAAAACACTCACTTGTGAGAGTAGGCCTCCTATGGCTTTCAAACCCCAAAACTCTCACTTGTTTAGATTCAGAAGGCAAATAAAAATTGTTTGCAAGACCATTGAAAAGCTACAATAAATTAACAATTTGACCGTTTCCTATCACCCATTAAAGAATTGAATGAAGAAAATTTCTAAAATTTCATATTTGATTGTTAACCAAACCTTGTCCTAATTCCTTTAGGATATTAGCAAATTGTTCTCTCAACTGGGGTTGACCATGTTTATGGAGCGGTCAGAAAACAAAAAAGGGTTTTTGATAAAATAGAAATGGAAAAGATCCTCTAATTAGCGTTAATCATATAGTTTAAAACCACTATATAAAGAGAACCTCAAAGACTTTGGCATGATTTACAAAAAAATCAAAAGCAAATCAAAGAAACAAGTACCATAGATTCAACACAAAATCCTTGTTAGAAAAAGACGAACAAGAACTCACAGTGAGATTGATTTCATCGAGCTCATTGAACAAATATAAACTCCTAACACTGAGATTATAGTGCTTTAAAGAAAACATAAATTCGATAGTAGCCCACGAGAGTTTTGGATGAAATGACTCGGCATCGATCAGATCTGGTGGCTTGGTATTGACAATATTGGTAATTTCTTCGATGACTCTATGGAAATTCTCTGTTTTTTTACTTTGCTTTGTGATATACATTCACATTAGGTGTCAATGAAAGCATCTGGTGTATTCACATTCGATGATTGGCCTTTGTAGTCAACATAAGCAGCATTGTGTTTGAATGACTTTTTTTTTTGGGAAAATTATTGAAAAGGGTACCTTTTCCCCCGTATTGCCAAAAACATGCCACCAAATATCTTATTGCCTTTAAAAACCTACTTTTTAAAAATATTTGCAAAATCTGTGTGTGTGTGTGTGTGTGGGGGGGGGGGGGGGGGGGGGGGTTGTAACGCCCCGGAACCGGGTTACGTAATGAAACCGTAACTCTTTCCCGATGAGTTAACTTTATACACAGGATCGCTATATCAGAGTAAGGAAAACATGAAATGGCAATAACACAATCAGAGTCAACTAAAATTTTTCCCAACTCACCTGAACCAAGCATGTACCCGCTTGTATCATCCTCTCTGAGATTTGAAAACAAAACAAAACAGTGAAATACAACTATTTCAGCAAGTAGCAATGCATGCATAAAATATAGTTATAACAATACTAAAACATACACGATTAAGAATACACGGCGCTTAACCACGGGTAATCCGTCTAATCTCAGAAACACATCGTCAATCACATTCGGAAAACCTTATATATTGGGACTCATGAAGTTTGTCTATTTTGTGTGGCTAAGCACTAGAGTTCCAGACAATCCAGTCTAATAGCTGCAACAGCTCGAACCATCCAATGCATCGCCCTCATGGTGGAAAATACTCAAGTGACCTCACCCTCATGGTGGATACGGAGTTGCTGCAGCACTTCCCTCATGGAAGGCCTCTCCACCATGGAGGAAATGCATGAAGGAACCCTACACTTAAATCCAAATAAAATATACAAAATTCATTACAACTTGACTGTGGATCCACACTAAGTCTCGCCCTTATTACTTTGGCAAACTTATCAAATTATTTACTAATTCAGCATAAAGTCATGCTCAATGAAATCCAAGTCATTTATATATTTTAATACCAAATTCAGTTCCAAAGGAACACTAAAGCCATCCAACAATAAAAAAATTACAGCAAATGGTACATACAGTCAAAATATTTTTCACTTAAACCAAAAATGATAACCAGTGAATATTCGAGGAAAAACACCTCCAATTTCTATTCAGGTCATAATAGAAACCAACTAAATTCATTGGTATTAAAATCTATCCCATAAATTTCTGATACTCAACTCTTTATTAGCTTCAACAGAATTTCAGATTTGTTACTCCCTTTTCTAGTTAGTTCTAATATTAATTACTTCCTAATTTTTACTGTTAAGAGAGTTCCCAAAAGTTACTAACAACTCTTGAACCTCATTTGATCCTTGATTAACTCAAGTGAAGTAACTAAATAGGTTTGACACAAAAATAAGTTTAAAAGCATCTACTCCTGAATGCTGAAGAAATTTTATTATGTATTTCCAACTCGCACCAATTCCATTTTCTCCAGGACTGAACCAATACCAAACTTCTAGACCACTTCTAGCACAACACATAGGATCTAAATAAATCAAAACAACACATTCGAAATTAATCTAAACAGGTTTAATAATTCTCATAGCTTAAACGCCCAACATAGTTTTCTCATTAAACAAAACTGGTAACTTGCTGCACTTCTTTGCATCTGAATTTTAACCACATCTGAAATAATGTGTCTCTTCTAAAAGACATCTAAAACCCTTTAATTCATTCAAATAATACATCTAAACTTTCTTGAATTTAATCTAATCAAAATTAATAAGACTCATAGAAATAACGCTCAAATCAGAAACAGAAAACAGCAATTCCAAATACTTCAATAGACACTAAACCATATGAAACCTGATTTAGTTCGAATTACTCATGGACTGATCTAGTGTATATCTTCCATTTCATTTCCAGCAATTTACTAATCATCTAAACCACCTATGTAACCATGTTTGTATTTAATTTAGGTAAGAAACATTCCTCCAAACCAATAGCTGTCCATTACCATCCCAACAGAATTTTCCAACAAGTTCTTTTGTGAGCAACTTCATAACCTCTTCAATTTATTTCAATCAAATAGAAAACCTGAAGATGCTACTTGTAGCCTTGCAATAGAAATGAACTAAATTTACTCCTACTAAATAGATCAGACGCCCAATATACATTCTTCCAATTCATTAAAACTTATAACTTGCTACAGATACAAAAACTTTAGGACTGCATTAAGTCTTTCCAACTAAAACACTTCTAACATGATAATAAACCTCTTAATAACGCATCTGAATCATTTTGGTTTTAATCTAATTAGACTTAAGTTAAAACATGGTTCAATCGCCCATTCAGGTACAGAAAATAAAACAGCATTTTGTCTACTCTATAGATGATCACAACTCATACTAAAACCACGATTTTAGAAGGTGCCACTTGCCTTATGCTTGCTGGAATCCAACTTCAATAAAACCAGCAATGAAACTCAGCTATTCTCCACGACCAAAACCACTCCACAATCTGAAAATTGTTGCAGAAATTTTCAGAATTAATCCTATAAAAATCTGATCCAATTCCCCACAAACTTTTGATGGAAAAGAATTAAACTAACCTAATCTAACACTGACTTAACTTACCTGAACTGAAGTGGACGAATTTCTGATCTGAAATCTAACAAATATTCCCCTAGGAACAGGGTACTACCTCACTTCACCTCTCTTCCTTCAGATTCAATTTTTTTGGAAGAAAGATTTTACACCTTGATCAAAGCTTCTGCTGTTCTTTTTTTCTACAGCAACAAGAAACTCCAAAAGTCCTTTCTCCAGCAACAATTGGGAGTCCAACCGGCCAACTTCTCCAGCAACTCTCTTTGAGCAACTTTTCATGTGCTCAACCTCTTCAGCTCCCTCCTTTCTCCAGCAACAATTGGAAGTCCAACAGCCAACTTCTCCAGCAACTCTCTTTGAGAAACTTTTCACGTGCTCAACCTCTTCAGCTCCCTCCTCATGATCTGCTATGGTGCTACTCCACCTAACTTCCTACACCACAACACATTAACCCTTGATTTCCTAATTAGCCCCTAAACAAATACAACCTCACTACTTAATTATATTTAATAAAGTTTCCCAATTAATATTTCTTGACCATTGAAAATAAAATATAACTTCACTTACCTTTAGTTCATATAAGCCGAATATTTCTGAAATTCTAAAATTGCCCTTGCTTGGCATATCATTAAACCAACCTAAACCAACTAATTAAAATTAAATAATGCTTCTTATTTTTATAATTAAAATTTTTCCACCCGGATTCACCCGAGAACTTCGGTTCAACCGCTTAATCTCTCTTTCTAGACTTTCCCATCAATTAAATTAATTAATACTCCCTAAATACAAAATTTTAATATTATTAAAATTTTGGGATTTTACAGGGGGTGGGCGACGCGGTCAGATCCGGATGTTTTCTCCCAATTTTGCCCCCCACGTCAGCAAACTAAAGCACGTCCTCGCCTCTCTCTCTGTCTCTCTATGTCAATTCGTACTCGGAGTGCGTTCGCGCCAAGAAAGATTTGACAGAAAGCTCAAACCCCCATTTGAAATCTTCCCCCTTTTTCGGCCACCCTCTCCGGCGACCTCGATCGACTTGCCCTCTTCGTTCGTAGCCGTGCTTGACGACCTCTATAGGTACCCTCATTCGGCAAGTGGAAAGCACCTTCATGAACTCTCCGGCGAGTGCGTTCATGCCAAGAAAGATTTGACAGAAAGCTCAAACCCCCGTTTGAAATCTTCCCCCTTTTCTGGGCACCCTCTCCGGCGACCTCGATCGACTTACCCTCTTTGTTTGTAGCCATGCTTGATGACCTCTCCAGGTATCCTCATTCGGCAAGTGGAAAGCACCTTCATGAACTCTCCGGTGTCCCCCCATCCGAAGCAGATGCCTCCAACCACTGACCGCCCCTTTCCCCAGTAAGCACAATCGGCCATTCTAGTTTTTTTCTACCAATAGGGTTATCTTTTTGTTTGCGCATATGTCTTCCTCGAGCATTTGACAGATTGCGTATGTCTTCCTTGAGCAATTTTTTCTCTTTTCTGGGATTTCTTTTTGGTCGAGTATGCCTTCCTTAAGGATTCGATTATCGTTTTTTTTGTTTGAATGCAATCTGTTTGTGCAGAATCATGAAAACCTATCTTTAGGGTTTTGGTGCTACATCAGCGAGTTTGCACAAGGTGTCCAAGAAGATGCAGCATCAAATAGCTCCTCCCATAAACCCTTGGGTTCTGGCTTATCCTATCATAGAAAGTAACAGGAAGGGTCAAGATTAACACCCTTCAATGCGTGAAATTAGGATGTTGTGTGGGTGCCAGATCATTCCTGATTGTGCAAAACTTTAAATTTAGAGGCCTACCTTTGCCAAGGCATGAGCAGCCAAAGGCAACATTTGCCAATAAATACTACTTTGAGGCCTTCTCCCTTTGGCAAATTTTCTCCACTCTCCCTGGAAATATTTCTCAAGTTGAAAACCAAACAGAAACATAATTAAAATCACATTATACACAACTCAAGTTATAACATATGACACATAGATATTGTTGCTTGTTAGACATAGAAGTAGTGGTATAATATTGCTGCAATGGATTCAAATGGTTCCTGATGCAATTGTAAATGGCATGTTGAATTCTGTCTAAAATCTAAATGACAAGTTTTCCGGCATTTGTCACCAGGAGCAACATGCCGCAAAGTCAATACCTTTTAATCCATTTTTTTAGTTGACTTTTTGCAACATTGATTGGGTCTTGTTTGTTCCATGGAAGTGGAATTCAAAGCTTAAATTTGTGTTGAATTTTTACCCTAACATGAGTTGAAACTTTTTGGTACATGGTAGCATCCATGTTCTGTAGAAGATAGATTCATGAAAATATAAATAATTGAATTACTGATTTCATGCTAATGATATCCACAGTTTGGATCTCATATATATATACCTGCTATGCTTAATTATTTAAATAAATAGAGGTTGAGGGTGAATCTTTATAATTGGTGAATTATTGAGGTAGAACTGTGAGAGTTCTATGGACGACTTGGAGAAAAAGCATACATTCACCTTAAACATAGCCTTTTTGGTTATTGATTAAAAAAAATAAATGTTTGCGTGCTTCTCATCCACACATTTTTGTTTATTATGAATTGTTCTCATACATTTTTTGAAGATCTATGGGGTTTTGGACTATCTTTCTTGAATCATCTTCTTAATCAGATTTATGAGCGACATTTAGGTGTCGTTTGGTGGGGTTTCTGATTTCTAGATTCTACCAAAATCCAAAAACCAAGGTCCGTTAAGTTGTTTGGTAGGGTTTTTGCAAGTTTGATTTTAAAAACAGATACTAAAATCTTCCCAATAACCACAATCCTCCTTTTATGGGTTTCTATAGATTTTGATACTTAAAAAGTGGTGGGTCCCACTTGAATACAAGTACTAAAGAGCTATTAATGATGGGGGGCCCACTTGCACCCAAGTAATAAAGACCTATTAATGGTGGTGGGTCCCACTAAAATCAGGTGCTAAAATCCTAAGTATTCAAACAAGATTTTGGATTTTAAAAATAAGCATTTACAATCTTGATTTTCAAAATCCAAATTATTATCCACAATCCACAATCCAAAAGCCATACCAAATGACCCCTTAGTGGTGTTGATTGAATTCTTCAATTTGGAATTTGGTGTTCCTCCTTTTTACATGTATTAAGTGTAGTTCTAAGATAGAAATTCATAGTGCATTGATGATTTGTTTTAGTTTTGTAGCGTGTTACATTGGATGCATTAAGACAAGTTTGAAATTAACATTCTTAATTGACAACACCCTTTCCCTAGTAGTTGTGGGTGGTAATGTAGATTCTATTTTAATATGCTAACCTACTAAGAGCGGTATATTCAGTTAGACTCGATTGTATATTATTTTCATCTGCTCCATCCTAGTCCTTTTCAACCTCCTTGCACTTTTTGTGCCATTGATACATCTCCGTATGCCATACTAGTTCCGTACTATCTTTGTAATGCCCTGGATCCAGGTTTATTTATACACATAAACCCAAATCTGGTTCATTAGGGAAAATGGCCCAAAACAACTATTCCAGACTTAAACAATTTCATTTATTATATCAGAGTGCGGAAATAAAAAACATTTTTCAGAAAGCGCGGAATTAAACTACCAAAATAATCCTTTTATATTTCATCTATAAAGTCTGGAAAGGGTTCAACTAAATAACATAAATAACATCCACTAAGGATGTGGAATAAAGATACCAATCATCTTTCAAATAACATCAAACTCCTCAACTAAAATACTAAAGTTGATCCCTAAGAATATAAATCTAAATATCTGTCCATGTCCTCCTGGACCAACACAGGAATGAAATAGTCTTCTTCCTGGTAATCACAGTAATCCTCTGGAGTCTACCCCAGCAACGTCCTCTCTAGAAATATCTGAAAACAAAACCGATAAAACAATAATGTGAGAAACAACATCTCAGTAAGTAGTCATGCAAATAGTTGACCACAATAAAATATGTATCGTATAATCCAAATAATCACAATAAGAATCAAGACAACAATGAAATACAATTTGTCCACCTCATGGGACTCATGAAATAGTATACCAGAAAAAAGAGAGTAGACATATGCCAATATGCTACCTAACTGAATTACGATGTACCAACCGTCCTGCAGTCTGAATATTCAACACCAACGGAAGAACCCAACCATGAGTTAGCATGTACGGCCCAACCAATCCAGGAGTGGGTATCGTAGCAACCGAACAATCCAGGAGCGCTACCATCCTCGAGATGATGGAATGCCTCAGACACAGAATTCAAACCCCTTTAATACACAATTCACTTACTAGCTATTCTATAGATCCATATAACTGCTAAGCCCACTCAATAATGAGAAAAACCAACTAGGGTAATGGACATACTTTTCAATAACACCCACCAAAATACAGAACCATATCTGTAACCAAATCCGCCTATGTGGGAAATAATAAATCAGGCACCAGCCTTTGTCACACTAGTGACCCAAAACCAAAACAGAATGCACCAAATCATATGTCCAAAACTCTAGGTCTCAAGAGGCCAATATCTCCCGAATGTGCATCGACTCCATTAATGCACAAAATACTTTCATATCACTCGAAAACAAGTGTATGACCTCACAAAACCATCCTTGGTTAAAAGAAAATTCTTTTGGAACTATGGAATCAAGTAAAAGTACCTCTTTAGAAATATCTACCTAAAATCTTTATAAAATTGAATTTTAAACATCCACCAGTGCAAATACTTCCCAAATACCCCGATTTTGATGGTACATAGGTTAAATTTGGATAAAAACACTTTCGTGGTGAAAAATAGGTTAATTCAAATTCCAAAAATCTGATAGACTGGTCGCTCGAGCGGCTAGGTTGAAAAGTCAAATTCCAAAAATCTGATAGACTGGTCGCTCGAGCGGCTAAGGGCGCTTGATCAGCCTTACAAAATAGGTTAATTCAGGGTAGGTCACTCGATAGGTCGTTTGAGTGACTATTCTAGCAACAGTTCAATCTGCGTAAAATTGCTCTCGGGTTTTGAATAAATACATAGGTCGCTCGAGCGACTGCTCAGGCGGCTCGATAGGTGAAAATTCTGTAACTTTTCAAAATTCCATAAAAATTCCACAACTCAATATTCAATGCATCAAAACCATTCTAAATCATTCTAAAATACTTTATAAACATTCTAGAACAATTCCCAACAATTTAAACATCATAAATAACAAAAACAAACGCATCAAATACTGAATAACCATGTACATCGTCCAAACACGAATTTGGATTTTATGCAAGCGTCAAGGGACTACTTACCTGTTTCTAGGAACTTAAACCTTCTCTAAGAGCAACGAAATATCATTCCTAAGTTTGTCAAACTATCCCAACAAGCCCGATCACGTCTGGGTTAAGAAAATCACGTTTTTAGAATTTAACAACATATTTATCTCTCCAAAAACAGAACTGTTATTACTTGCTCTTACCTGAGTTCTTTGTACACGAAAATCCTCTCTTTTCCTTCTCTAAGACGGCTCCAACAGGTGCTTTAGGGTTAGGTTTGATCACAAGGCAACTAGGAGAAGAATAGAGGAAGCAAGCAAGGTCGTGCGGCTATTTTCTAATTTGAGTTTTTAAACTCCACGTGAATAACAACTCCATGCACTATTAGGTTTGTTTATTATTTAATAGCTTTTACTTAATTGCCCCTTCTTCATTAAACCAATTTACAAACAAACCTTTAAACCCAATACTCTTTAAACCAAATAATCATTGGGTCAACCCACTCTCCTTGGGTTCGACCAGCTCTTATTTATTCTTCTTGATTATAATATAATTAATTCTTACTAATAATATAATAGCATAATAATTATTATATTACAATTATATTTGGTCAATAATTAGGAGCTCACCTTATATAAGCTCTCCTATCATCTTCGGTTCATCTTGAATTCCTCCGGGTTGAACCAAAATCTCATCTCCTGCATATTATTATCCAATTAGTCTATTTACTAAAATCTGGGATTTTACAATCTTTGTTCAAGATGCGTAAGTCACCTCAATTAATTCACCATCAACATCTGAGTTATGTTCTTTTGGAACATGAATATGGGAAGACTTCATTGGTATTAGTGAATGTTGAAAGGGATCGATCTTTATGTTTTCAATAAATTACCGATAAACTTCAATTTTTAGATACGTATTGGATTATCACTTTAGAGAGTAGTGAATAGTTGTTTACAGGCAATATGATATGACATTCTGAAATTTGAGAGAATGGTAGTAGTGTGAATGGCAGTTTATCGATCCTTACAGTGTTGGTCTGTGGTAAAAGGCATTAGTGATAAAATGTGCCTTGTTAATGGAAATAGTTGTGCCTTGGTTTGTAGTTCCTATATATTTCTTTCTTTTTTGCTGTAGAAGTTTCTGTAGTCCTATAGAAAGAAATATTTTAGTCCTAGGTGGGCCCTTATGTCTTGGTGAAATTTTTTTTGGCTCTAAAGCTTAATATGTAATTGAAAGAAATTTATTAATGGTGGCCCCGTTTGTTATCATGTAGTTTTATTTTGTAAGAAGAAAAAATTTAAAAATTGGATTAAGTGAGCCAAAACCATTTATTTAGGCCTTCTGGCGGGTCTATTCGAATGTAAACCCAAGTTGGGTTTGACCTAAACTTAACCTTCAAAGCCCAAAAATACATGTCCAATCAAATTAAAGGGAACCCGCATTTGGTGGGATGACCCGGCTGCTGCTGGGGTGGATCCGATATGGACACAGTGCTTTACGGGGATACAAGCAGTGACTTTAGTGGATACATGCACAATCTTGGGGGGATACAACCAGGGCCTTAGGGGGATACAAGCAGTGACTTAGGTGGATACATGCATAATCTTCGGGGGATACAACCAGGGTCTTAGGAGGATACAAGCTTCTACTTAGGGGGATACAGGCAGTGACTTTAGTGAATACATGTAGAATCTTCGGGAGATACAACCAAGGTCTTAGGGGGATAAAGCTTCTACTTAGGGGGATACAAGCAGTGACTTAGGTGGATACATGCACAATCTTCGGGGGATACAACCAGGGTCTTAGGGGGATACAAGCACTAACTTAAGTTGATACATGCAAAACCTTTGGGGGAATTACTACGAGAATCTTGGGGGATACAACCATGGTCTTAAGGGGATACAAGATTTTACTTTGGGGAATACAAGCACTGACTTAAGGGGATTGTGGTGTGTAGGCTATGTATAAGTTATCAGTGTTATTGAAGGTCACGGGAGTTTAACCCATTTCTTCAACTTTATAATGTTAACTTTGCAGGATGCATATTTGTATTGCATTGCAATTGCTTAGGAAACTCTTTTTTAACTGCTATATACTTCTATAATCTATTTCTTAGTTAAAGATGTTTTTAACTAGAATCAAAGATTCAAAACACATGGATAATAGGAATAGATTCAAACGCATTTCGTTGAAGTAGAAGAATATGCTCTCAGTGTAAAACCCGAAAATTTTCTACATAAATATTGTTTATGAGAATTAATAAGCTGTGTATGTAGGGAAAACTTGGTGGGCGAGTGTGCACTGAATCATGTGTTCTAAAATTGTCGAGTGGCAAAGTATATAGGGTAAGTATAAATACTTAATGTATTTAGATTCGTAGGTTTCGCATACCTTGAGTTGAAAGAGATTTCGGCTGGTGATCTAGGGTTTTGGGAGAGAAGCAGACCGTGCGTTTCCTGCCGATTGGAGTGTTCAACATCAAGGTGTTCAGAAAAACCTCTTGCGAACAGAGGGAAAACTGGGTGGCGATTGACTGTTGGACTTGCTGTACTAGGAGTTGCCGTCGTAAGGTTTTGGAGCGTATAACAGTCAGTAGCATCATTTTAATCTGATGTTTTGGGTTTTGTCTATTGGATTTAGCCATATGCATGATCTCGGAAAATATCGATTCGCACATGGTTTTGGAATAATTTTAGAGGCGAAAAATTACATGTTGTTAGATTAATTTCGAATTGTGTCTAATAGCCTTTTGAAGATGGTAGAAGTATAAGAAAGTCACTACAGAGGTGAGAAAATGGGACAGTCATGGAGTTCTGGGAGTTACTGTAGACACCCCAAATTGCACTAAAAATGAGAAAATAATTGAAAATATTAATTGGGATTTGAAACAGGTCAAAAAAGTATAAAATCTGGCCAAACTAGTCATGACCGTATTTTGTTTACGGACTGGTCATATCTGCAGTTGATATACGGTCACGGCGTGCCCGTATTAATAATACGGGCAGGGCGCGACCGTAATATATATACGGTCACGGGGGTCTTTGTGCGAATTTTACCTTTTTAATTTTTGAGCCTTATCTACACCTAAATATCTCTCTTGGATAATCGAATTCTCTTATTTATCTGTTCGAATTATCTCATTTATCCTTGGTTGGATATGGATGGGCATTATCTCCAATTTTCACTCTATCCTGAGAATCAGGATATATCCTTCTGGACCAGCCTTGCCCCTGTGCTTGTCTATAAATAGAGGCTCTCTCCTCTAGCTTAGGGCTACGAAATTTTGAAGAATCAAAAGCTCCAAGAGAAGGAAAGGAATACCTGCTGCTCTGCTTGCTCAATCCAGGTAAGTCCCCTATCCTTTTTATTTTTGTCTTCAATTCTAGAAGTAATAGGATCATCTCTATTGCTGTAGAATAAGGCCATATCTGTTTTTGTATTCCTAAACTTGTCTCTAAGTACCTCAAGGGTCTTTCTAGCCGTAAAACGTGAAGAGAGAACTAGGGGAAAGGGGAACAGGTGGATCCTTAGAATAGAACCCCATATCTGTTTTTTTCTTTTTTTGATAGAATAAGGCCTGTGATTGTGTTTGTGTAACCAAACCTATCTCCAAGTACCTCAAGAGTCTCTCTAGCCGTAAAACGTGAAGAGAGAACTAGGGGAAAAGAGAACAGGTGGATCCGTAGGGTAGACCCCCCATGTGCTCTAATTTGTGAGATGTGGCTATTTTAAATATCTTGATCATGTTTTAATGCTTTTTATGATATATCTGAATGAATTACATGAATCTATGACGTTTGCAGCATGAGATCCCCACTTTTTGATAAAATTTGGATTTTTCACATATTTGCACCTACAGCACTGTTTTCGTGATTTTTGTGGTTTTAGGCTAGGATCTTGGATTTATCATGATCAATATGGTAGATCTGAATCCAGAAGCCTGAAAATAAATTCTAGGGTTTCATGAGATGTTTTTTAAATTGTTTTTCATTATTGAGATAAGACCCTACGGTCTAAATTCTCCCTTTTTGGTGTTTTTCATCAATGTGGATATTTTTGGTTTTAATTTCCTGATTTAATGTGAAATTTGGGCTTTATCTATGACCTGGATTATTCAAGTTCAAATTTGAAATATTTTATAAAAATCATATTTTTCTAGATTTCTAGAATTTTGACTTAAAGCCAGATTTTTGGATTTTTCACTTTAAATTGATTTTATTTGATTCTATCTTAATTTTGTTTTGATCATGAAACCCTAGGAATGGTATGATCATGTTTGATAGTTCTGGATCAATCAGACTATTCATATGAAAAAAACCATATATTTTGTGATTTTTCGTGATTTTTATAGCAAGCCTTTTTTCTTTGGAAAACATGAACAATACCTGGCAACCATCTTGTGTGGATGAATAGGGGTGCCTAACACCTTCCCCTGTTCATAACTTAATCCCCTTACCCATCTCTGGTTGTTTTTTTTAGGAGGGATATTTTGCCCTAAAATTTGCCTTTTGTGCTTATTTAATATTTTGGTGTCCATTCACACCTAAATTGAATGGTGGCGACTCTTTGTTTTATTTAATCCCGTGTGATGATTGAGGAAATCATTAGATTGATTTTTTCCCATGTCTCACAGTTACAGAGAGTCGCGAGTCGAAGGTGGTGTTTACCGACTTGGCGCCTACCTAGCGCCAAGTGGTAGAGTTAGCGCGAGATATGGTTTTTGGTCTTGCCGAGTTTGCGCTCATCTCGTGCCAAGAGTTTTAGTGAGCGCGAGTGTTAATTGGGGTTATCGCCGAGTTCACGTCGACCTGGGGCCAATTGCGCCGAGGTCAGTGCACCCACCAATAAATACAGGGAGTTGTGGCCATCCATATTGAGTCTATTTTTGATACTTTAGGGATTAAATCTTTTTGCCAAAACCTAGATTAGGATACTAGAGGTATCTTAAGTTAATCAAAAACCTTCGTAGATATAATTACATGAATTGTGGGGTTCTACAAGGCAAGTTTGGGGGAAACTGTTGAGTTAAAATTACTGTTCTAAATGCGATGATGTAATGACTTAGCTTTAAATTATGTTTTACATTTGTTTCCAGTTTATGAATTCATTTTAAATCGGGTGTTGCGTGATTTCAAGTGCTGAGCCGTATGTGTCAAATTATTTTTGTGCAAGTAGAAAAGGGGTTTTATTACCAATGGATTTGTGTATTGGGATTAGAATAATTACTGAAAGTACATGAGGTACTGTTTCTGGTCCGGAGTGACCTGTGTTGAGCTTTGTTGTGTTATACATGATGATGGATATGTAACATCCTAGAAAATTTATAGGGATATTTTACTCTTTTCCTAAATAATATAATTAATTATTAAATCCCTAATAGGCTTAAAATATTAATTAGAATTAAATTAGGTTTAATTTGAATCTAGATATATAGTTTTATCATGATTAAGTGAGAAAAGGGTATTTTAGTAATAATATATTTTAGGGAGTCATAATTTAGTAAATAGATTAAGTAAAAGTGGAATTAGCTGTTATTTAAATTATTAAATAAAATAATTACGAAAATTAGATTTTAAATAGCCACTTGGAATTTCAATAGAATTAGGATAATTTATGAGTTCTAATTTAAGGGGTAAAATAGTAATTCTGTAAATTATAATTAAAACAACTAAATAGATTGAGTGGGTTAGCCACTTTATTAAAATAAAAAGGGTGAACCTAACCTAACCTAACCCAAGTTCTCTACGAATTTGGGGTGTGATTGTAATTAAACATGTTAAAACCCCCTAGTATAAATACAAGTTTAAGATTAGCATTATGATCTTTTGTTATTCTCTACCTTGATTTGGACGTGTGGTTTTGTGGAAAAACCCTAGAGAGTGCTAGACAGCTAATTCAAGAGGAGAAAAGAAGTAGATTTCAGGATTAAATTAAGAAGGAATCAACAACAAAAGGATCTAAGGTGTTGAGGTAGGTTGATCTACAATTTTCAAGTTGTTTGTAGAACCCTAACTAAGGAAATCCCTGCCAAATATATATCTGAAATTTCTGGGCGTTTGGGATAATTCAAATAGTGATTTTGTGATGCATAGATGAAGAAATCATGATTTACATGGTGTTTTATTGATTAATCACATACTTGTATGAAAATCTAGAAACTTTGCATGGAAAAGATGAAATTTTGATTTTATTGTTTAAACTTTATATATATATTTATGGGTTTTGCTTCTAATATGTTTAGAACATGTTGCTTGGTTGTTTGAAAGGGTACTTGATTGTTTGTTTGAAAATATAAAATTCAGATATGAATTCGAGAACTAGAACTTTAGGGTTGCATTGGGAAGATGGTCAAACGTTGATTTAATGATTCATGATTTATTGGCTTCTGATAATTCTTTAAATTGTTATATTATATTGATTGAAAATTTATTTGAGTATGTGTATGATTGTTGATGAAAACCATGTGTGACCTATGATTAAATCTGCATATATGTTCTACTTGCACTCCCATGCATTAATATTGCATATTTGACACTATTTTAGAACGGGTGAGGTGTGAGGGTCTACCAAAATCACCAAAAGACCTGGTTCATAACCTTACTTTCATAGTGAGGACTTTTCCGAGAGTTCAATACCTAGCTTGTAAGATGTGGCTACCAAGTGATGTAAGACCTTGAAGGGTAAACTTCTGAAAGGCATTAATAGGTTGAGACCGTGTTATTGTTTAGAGCCGGACTTCACAAAGATGTTGTGGGCATCTTGGGATTAGGTCTCCATTTCACAAATAGTGGCTCGGCATAGTGCTCCGATCGGTTGAAAGCCCGCAGAACTACGATGTACACGTGGAATACTTCAGATTGCCAGGTGGTGTCTGTAAGTTGGAATGTGTTTGGGTCGGAGATATCTAAATAGTTTCACAAACACATGCAATTATAAAGGAGCAGGGGGGGGGGGGAAGTTCTTTATAATTTGCAACTCTAAGATACTTCATGAGGTGAAGATGAATGTCTTTAGAGGTTGTGCACACACTTTCTCACAGCATACATTACATACATAATTGTTTGAGCATGATTTGTGGATTTTGGAGTGTTTCTTTCATATAAAGTCCATAGGAATCCATATACTTGACCACATATAGTGATATTAGGAGGCTTTCATGTATTGCATTCATCATTGCTTTTGTATTTTATTACTAATTTTTCATGATACACTTGTTTCTTTTATTCATATTTTTATATTTAGGGTATGTTTCTACGATTTGAGTTCTCCATGGGACTTGTGCTGTAGAGGTGATACCTACTGGGCTATTTGCTCATTCCCTACTATTTTTACAGGTGTGTATGATGTAGCTTTTGAGGACCAGGAACATGCTTAGGATATGGACATGATTCGGCGTAGCCTACTTAGAGTAGTAAAATATAGGGATTTTATTTTATATCATGAGCTAGTAGCTTAGGGTTTATTTGTACTTCTTTACTATTGAAATTTTCTATTAGTAGGATGTTTATTTTATAGCGTATCCTAATATTTTATTGGTTAATGCATATTGGATTTATTCGTTTTATCTGTGCAAGATCTTGGTATTTCATTTATTTCTTTGAAATTTATTGTACGAATGTATTATACATCGAGCACAAGAGAGTTGAGAATCTGCTTGGGTTTTCACACGTGGGGTGTATGGAAACTGCAGTAACGTCCTAGTATCCTTTTTCCCCATTGTCCGTATTTATTAATTATTAATATTATAGGGATATTATTCGTATAAATTTCGGGGCATGACAGGATATGTTTGATTTAATGTGATGTCAGAGTTGAATTTATACGATAGTTTTTCTGTTTTGGTTTAGTTTGTCCTGGATCCATGTCTAAGCTTAGTAATGTGATGGTATTGTTTGTTGCTGTAATTGCATGGCCTTGTGTGTTGCCACGACCGGTGTAGAGCAGCCAGACACCCTGAGTAGGCTTGGTTGTCAATGCCGATACTTGGAGTAGGCCGGCATTGGATGACGATACCTGGAGCAGGCCGGCATTGGATGACAATACCCTGAGTAGGCCGTCATTTTAGAGTGTCCGATACCCTGAGTAGGCCGGAACTGTGTACATGGAGGTGTGGATGTCTCCTTGGCATGTGAATTAACCAATTTAAGCAATATGCATGACATTGACCTTTTGTTGATTTATGGGTACTATGGTTGTGATTTGATGAGAACTATTATTAGACTTCTGGATTTCCATTTCGTATTTATCTCTATTGACGTATTGGTGTTGGTTATTTATCGAAGCATGTTTATAACTATTGATAACTATTTTTGCATGCATATGCTACTTGCCGAGATATTCGTATCTCATTCTTTTGTTTTTAGATACTCATGGTGAGGCGCCTACTGGGTAGAGCCAACTGACACATATAGAGAGGAAGACTATTACTATCATCCATAGACTGGTAGGTTTATTTTATATTGGAACTTTGATTCATTTGATTTTGGGAAATGTAATAAAGTAGTTGATGTGGAATCGTTTGATTTTAATTAAAGATTATATTGGGCTTCTTAGTTAATATTTGGTTGTGCACTATGATATGGTAAATGAGGTGATTTTTCCAGCGATCACATCAATTTTAGATCCTTACCTAACACTCCGTGAGACGTGTTATACCTTTATTGAACAACACAAATCCGGGGCATTACAGTGAGTAGAAGAATACTTCTACAGTCTATTTCTTAGTTCAACATGTTTTTAACTAGAATCAAAGATTTAGAACACATGGATAATAGGAAACATATTTCTTGCTTTTCTTTGAAACAAAAGAATAATGCTCTCAGTGAACTTGCACATTATAAACAGGATGCCTGAAATTGAAGATACAATGCTATGAAGAAAGACATGGAAACAATGTTGTCAGTATGCTTACATATTATAAACATGATCATTGAAACTGATATTAAAATGTTGTCAAGAAGTGGAAATTGCATGCACTCCTACAAATTAAAAATAGAAGTACAGCAAACGGCTTCCCCTTTGGATTCAATACAAAATTCTAACAATACATCTTTTCTATTGGGGATACAAGCTTCAGAACTCTCTTTTGCTTATGAATGATCAACTCACTGAGAAGGCACTTTCAGTCTTCTTTAATTTATGGTCCATCTGTATCTATGTCATAAAACTAGTACTTCTTGTATTTCTGGGAAATGATCTCTGCTTGGACATTTCTTGTTGTCTGTTGCACAACAAACGAGAATTAGAACTGATGTATGTGCAAATCCTTGAAACGCAGTCAAATGTGTGGTTAGTTCAATCACTATAGGACCAGATGCTAGCACACCTAAGAACGCAGAACCTAGAATCGATATTCAGCTAAGAACCTGCATTCAAGGAAAGCAAAGGACTCATCACTTGTTCAACAGCGCATCGAAGTAATATGAAGACAAAACACATGTTAAAAGAAAGTCCATCCACAAGCTAAAACCATGCATTCGATATAACAATAAGTACACTTCCACTGCACACAAAGTAACTTCAGCCACACAAGTATTACCCAAAATTCAATAAACTAGATTATAGACTGAATCTGACATGGAATTGGGTAACATAAATCTTTGACGAGAAGAATAAAACAGAAAGATCAAACAAAAAAAGATACAAAAAAGGCTATCTTCATCTTACCAAACAAAAAAAGAAAGAAAAAAATGCTATTTTGAAATGAATTAATTATAACCATTGATATTCTGTTTGAATCAATATTAATGGGCCTAGCACATTCTACACATAAAGATGACATTCACATGCATATGCAAAATTTGGGTTTTCTGGTTCCATTGAAAATTTTCAACCATAAATGGTGCATAATGCATGTGATTTTAATTACAATGTGCTTCATGACAGTCACTTTCTTCTGGGCACTTCCTTTTTTTCTCTTTCGAGGTATCCAACATTCCAACTTCCATCATTTTCTTCTTCTGCTGCTCCCTGTGATAGCAAGAAGATATTGTTGAAATTAGGAACTTAAGTGAGTTATGCTCAACCACCTAATCTGTGTACAACTTTCTACTTCTGCCTCAAAAGGCCAATACTCAATCATTCGAATTAATGATTAAACACTTCAATTACCAAACCCCCCTAGGAAGAAGCAATGATCTCCTAATCATAGCAGCAGCAAAGATTACGA
Organism: Buxus sempervirens; assembly: GCA_947561395.2. Lineage (NCBI taxonomy): Eukaryota > Viridiplantae > Streptophyta > Magnoliopsida > Buxales > Buxaceae > Buxus > Buxus sempervirens. The sequence continues at coordinate 7,318,620 of OX387182.1, forward strand.
AGCTATCATTACCCATCAAGTAAAAACAAGAAATACTGAATCAAAGAAGGAATTCATAAACCCAACAGAAAATAAATAAATAAAAAAGAAGAAAAGAAGGAACCGTTAAATGGAGATCTGATCTCCTCACCAAATTGCAACATTTGTTATTCCTAGGATATTTTCCGTAAAGCCTCAGAAACGTAGATGGCTGGAGAGCAGTACAGAGAGAATGAACAATGCTTCATAGAATTTGTCATAGGCGTGCCCTAGGAGGAGGAAGATGTTCGTCGTGCCCCTAGAGGAGGAAGAAAACATTGTGCTCCCAAATTGTCAGATTGCACGTACAATATGAAAAGGGATCAATCTTGGTTGAATAACAAATGAGACGTACCTTATTCACGCGAAGAAGGGAGCACGCGGGCCACCATCTGCTCCTTTAACTTGTTTTCTGGATCAAGCAGAAGGCCTGCCAACAATTTCATCCGAAATAGCTGGATATTCGCCTGTTGCATTACACTTTATCATTATACCAAATGAAATAAAGAACACGAACCTATGACATATTTATTTATATACTTGCATGCGCAAATTGTGAGGCCAACGCATGCACATCCCAATACTCCATAAATTTAAGCAGGAACACACCGCAATCAATACTACATCACACAATGCAAAACAAAGGTTAAAGATATAACACCTTGCAGAAACACAATCTTAAACGAATCACTTACTTGTTCGCTTGTGTAGGCATAGATGGATAGAGGACGGGCTAGTGGGGAATTCCTATTGAGTGTCCATGGACATATGTGCTAAATAATTTATCAAAAAATTTCCCCTGTAAACATGAACTATGTACTCATTAAGTGTGTAGAAGGAAATACATTCTCATAGAGTTGCATATGCAGATAGAAAGAGTAAATCTCCACTTGTTTTGTTATGTGGACCAACATAAACTAATGCTAAATACTTGTAAAGTGCAATGATAGTTATTACGCACTAGACTTTTGATGATAAAATTATATTGTTGCTTTTGCCGGTGTGGTCATGAATCAACACCTCAACCCTTGTCTCCTTGTGATTGAACACAATAAGGAATCAGTGGTTCCTATGATAGACGGGGACGAAAAGCTACAAGACAATCATAGCATGAAAACAAATACAATGGTTTCCATTAATAATGCTGCTATGAAAAACACTTCAAGTACACAAAATAGCACCCAACCATAGAAAATGCAAACTTACGCACCAAGTGGCACTCACGAAGTGAACAACTAGCCTTATCAATAGTGAATAATTTTTGGAATGCACTCTTCATGGTTATTTGGTTGCTTATTATTACTTCCTAAAATTTATAATAGAGATGTTAATACTCTACATGAGCAAGAACAATATAAAAGTTCAAAGATAGGGTAATATACTTACACTGATGTAGGGGGCGCAATATTGCCTACGAACGCTTGAAGAATGACGTAGCTGTTGCCTCACTAAGCAAACAACATGGGTAGCCACCACCTGATTTCCATATAACATGCAATTATGTTATCTTACTATATATGGATATAAATATCATATTGTAATTAAAAGTTACAACGTAGTGCTTCCCACACACCAAGCTCCCAATCATGTGTTTGTCCATCAAGCCACGAATCTTGGTCATGGTAATATGAATGCTGTCGAGATCAACAACAGTCGTGCTATACAAACAAGGAAGTCATTCGACTTAGTGTAGGTAACAAACAACATAAATATGACAATCATATAGGAATTCTTATGTTTATGTAACTGTGGACCCCACATACACATACATGGTGACAATGAATGTTTAAATATGACAATAATAAGTATAAATAGTGGTAATGAAGTACTTACTTATCATCGCGGGAAAGAAAAATATATTCGTAGAGACACTTTTCGTCATGTTCGAGTGGAGGGAATTTGTAATCCACTACATACGGAGACGAAAGCTTTGTTGCCATCTGCTTTATTCGTCTCTTCTTACTTGGGATTGGAACCGGGGTGCAAGTGGCGGTCTGCTCAGAAGGTTCAGCCATATCTCGTGGCACCTCCACACCTGCGTCCTCGCAGGTGGTAGGATCCTCGGTTGGTGCCCCCTTATGATCCGAAGATGTATGAGGGGGTGGCGGCACACCAACTCCTACATCCCCAGAGGACGTAGGCTCCTCTCTTGGAGATACCCGTGCATGGAAGCATCTCTTGATGTATGTATCAAGAGAGGTACAACATCGCTGCATCTCACTGGCAGCCGCCACCATCCTGTGCAACTGGACCTGCAGGCCTTGCATCAACAATAGAAATGAAAGATTATAAAGTGAAACAACTACAAGTTAAGACCAATACGACATTATAGCAACTGTTTAACTCATACACATGAGACTACAATCCGTCTCTATCCATCCGACTAGTCCCTGTATCATCTCCACGATCAGCCATAGCAAGCAATTATATCTGCAGAAAATAAATTCAAGTTCATATGCATCAAATAAACCCACAATAACGGAATAAATTTCTTTGTATGACTACGTGAGCAATGCACGAAGCGAAGCATAAGGCGTTGATAACAAACAAAAAATTTTGAACTAATGATAACAACGATAAATGCTTAATCTGTCTACTCAAAACAACACACAAAATAACACTGGTAAATATGGGATTTATTAGTACGACGGTTATATACAATCAGAATGTTATCATTTCCCACATAGTAATCATCGCAATATTAAAATAGGAATAAACAAAGTTGATTGCATACCAAGACTTATACTAAGATTGCTAAAAATAATCTAAAATCCCTTTGAACATGAGTCCGAATCTACGTCTTCAGGTTTAGATGCTACAACCACCTTACGTACTTGTGTTGGAGGCAATTCAAAGTCTGAGTAGTCAGAATCTTGTTCCAAAACAAACCTACTTTCATTAGATATATCCGACTCCGAATGAAAAATGGTGTCTCCATAAATATCTCGAACCTTACGTGAACACTCTTCAATGTCCTCACCCTTGTCTTTCGCATTTCTATACATTTCTGATGCCCTTTGCCTTCTTAAACGGCCGAGCATGTGCCGAGTTTCTCTTTTTATTAACTTCAACACACGTTCAACTGCATCATTGTTAATATGCTTAATATCCAAGGACCTTCATCTTGGAATTGTTATTTTACGATAACGAAGCCTGCTTTGTAGTAGTTTAGCATGATGATAGTGAATGCTCCACTACCTTCGAAGCTACGAAGAGATCCCTTGTTGTGTGGGTACATTGCACGGACTCCAGCAACCTCGACTACAGTAGCTCCCATGACTAGCCATACTCTATAAGAATTTAACATGTATTTCTTCCTTGTTAGTGGGAGATAGAAGCGTGCTTTCTACTTTACCATGATATGTTACCATTGATTTGCCTGTAAACAACTATTCACTACTCTCAAAATTGATAATTCAATACGTATCAAACAATTGAAGTTATCGGTAATTTATTGAAAACATAAAGCTCAATCCCTTTCAACATTCACCAATACCAATGAAGTCTTCCCATATTCAAGTTCCAAAAGAACATAACTCAGAAGTTGATGGTGAATTAATTGAGATGACTTACGCATCTTGAACAAAGATAGTACTGAACTAGTATGGCATACGGAGATGTATCAATGGCACAAAAAGTGCAAGGAGGTTGAAAAGGACTAGGATGGAGCAAATGAAAATAATATACAATAGAGTCTAACTGAATATACCACTCTTAGTAGGTTAGAATATTAAAATAGAATCTGCATTACCAACCACAACTACTGGGGAAAGGGTGTTGTCAATTAAGAATGCTAATTTCAAACTTGTCTTAATGCATCCAGTGTAGCACACTACAAAACTAAAACAAATCATCAATGCACTATGAATTTCTATTTTAGAATTACAATGAATACATGTAAAAATGAGGAAGACCAAATTCCAAATTGAAGAATTCAATCAACACCACTAAATGTTGCTCATAAATCTGATTAAGAAGATGATTCAAGAAAGTTAGAAATAAGTTGGGAATCGTGTCCATCGGTGAGGACTCATTAATAAGTGGGGATTCAATGTGTGATCTCACACCCTATCGATCCACATGGGAGAAAATTAGAAGTAAGTACAAGAAATTTACAACTGAGATTGGGAACAAAATAGCACTAAATTGTATGGGAAAGAATTTTATCTTAAAGGTTGAAAAGGAAGGCATTCCTCTCTCCACAATCTTGAGAGTCTTCCCCATGTCAGATTAGTATTGGGTTAGGGTGTACTGCCTGTAAAAACATTTCTTTTTGGTGTATTTCTATTTGTTTCTTTAAGATTTGTGTGCATATATTGCAAGTAAATGATGACTATTAAGAAGACAAATGAAACAAAGCTCCACTGGGAACTAAACTACGCTGCTGCCCTAAATTCAATTGAAGTACTTATTGATAGCACTGCCCACCTGATACATAGCCAGTATGCACACAAAGGGATGATGCCTCCTTCCTGTTGTTTCATGATTATTAAGATTTATGTACTGGACATATTACTTGGACTTTTACCTAATCATTTTTCCTTTCAAGATTATTAAGATTTATGTCTTCTTCACATCAGAGTAGACCTACTATTCTTTTCCCAATTGGTGAGGTCAAATTGTTAACAAAAAGCCCAGCCCTCTTTGAAATCAGTCATCTGTAGCAACCAGCCTTCTATCTTTAGGCAAAATAAACATAGAAGTTACTAATTTCATAATATTAGTATCAAAAAGCTATGTATAAGTTCAGTTCCACCCAAAATCAGTACAATACCATCCAAAATGAAGGGGAAAAGAAACCAAATAAAATTCAATGCGTGTCATTATTTCTGGGAATTAATCTGCAGATCACTAGCTCTCTCATGATACATTGTGAAGGTTGGTCTTTTCTTGCTGTATGGCAAGTGATGCAACCTTAACCTCCCTCAGTAGTGTAGAACAAGAAATGCATTCAAACCAATGTGATTTAGGCTCTGTTTTGTACTCCTTTCCCTTTTAGAACCTGTAGACACCCCAAATTGCACTTCAATGTGGCGAACCATCAAAATGAATTTTAAATGTTTTATTTGAGCTTTGACAAATGTCAAAAAACTCAAAAAAGGTGCTAACCGTACTGTGCATACGGTTTTTGTGAATTTGGTCACAACTGCCCTGTGTATACAGTTGTGACTGTGCATGCAGTACGGTTGATGTTCATGCTTCTTACGTGAGTTGCCACGTCGCTTCTAGAAGCTTAGGCCGTTAGGCCACATCGACAGCAATTATTAGGAGCGTCACTAAATTTGAATTGCTCTGTATATACGTTTGAGGTGAGTTTGCATTGAAACCACATACAAAGGGACGGTTTGGCTCAAATCACACTGTGTATACGGTTTTGCTTGTTTCGTGCATTTGCGAAAAGACTCAATTTCTGTGCCTTATTTACACATATTACCTCTCTCATAGGGACTTGAACTCCCTGTTTTACCCTCCGAAACTTGTAGATTTACACCAATTCATGCCTTTAATATGAATTGGAATAATCTAGAAGGATTTATGGGCATACCCTTGGGAATTTTATGCCCTTGGCTTTGCCTATAAATAGAGGGGTTCTCCTCTTCCAAATGGCTGGCAATTTGAAGCATTGAAGCTCTGCAAGAAGAAGAGAAACTCTGCTGGATTGTCTACTCAAGGCTCAAGCTACTAAAGGTAAAGCTCCATTTGGTTTTCTTTGCTTCCTCTTTACATTTCAACTCCCAACTTCTACCTTTTTGTAGTATAAGGCCACTTTGTGAGTGTTTGTAGCCCTAAACCTCTTCCAAAGAACCTGGGAATCCTCTCTAGCTGTAAAACGTGAAGAGAGAGCCTGGGGAAAAAGAAGATGGAATGGATCCTTTAGGTTAGAACCTACTTTGAAGAAGATGCGTATTGATTTCATGTTAATCTTATGTTTGCTGTGATTTGGATGTGAATATGGAGAAGATGCAAGGATCCATGCTTTCAATAGCAATGGATCCCAATTTTCTCCTAGAAATGTGATTTTCAACACCTCTTCACACACTTTTCACTGTTTTCATCAAATAGGCTAGATCTTGAACATGCCATGCTCAATATGGTAAGTCTGAGATCCCAGGCCTTAGATTGAACTTTTAGAACTTCATGAGGTTGGTTTCTAGTTGTTTTGGCCGAATCCACTTACACATATGCACTGGTTTTGTCCTTTTATTCAAAGATCTTCAAAATAGGACATCATTTGTGGTGCCACTTGTTCAAAGTCAGCAGGTCAGTTCAGTCCAGATTGCTGAACTTGCTGCTTTGATTGAGCACCATTTGCTCATTTTTAATCCATTTCAAGTGATTTCAATCTCTGTGTTTTCCGTGAAGAGTCTATTTTCTATTCCAATAGGTTTCATGAGATTTTGTCTTGATTTGTGGTTTGTGTGCTTGATTGACCCAGAGTTGCTCTGTAACAGAGTTCTAGGTTAATCTGTGATCCTCTACGCACGTTCGGGAGGTCACACAAGTCACAAATGGATGGAGTTTTGTGTGAGGCCTATCTTTTTAAAAGATGGCACCACATACTTTATCTATGCAGATTTTCATGAATTTGTATGGAGCCAAATGCCGCGAATAGAGTTTCAAAGTCTCTCACTCGCTGGTTTTTCTGATTTACAATAGCAGATTTAACTGTGTATTTCTCTCTTGTTTAAAATCATATTGAGCTGAATTTTTTATTGAATACTATATTTCATACTAGCTTTCTAATGGCTTTGGTTTCATTTGATTTGAGTTTGAATCGAAGGATTTATGATTGATCAAAATCTTCAAGCTTTGATAATGTGATTTTTTCCAGATTTGCCTTGGCTTGGTTTACTACATTTTTTACTTTGATTTTCATTTACTCACGAAGTTCTAGAGGTAAAATATCCATAGAGAGAGTCCATATTTATTAGACTACTCATATGGAGGAATCACACATATGTGTGCTTACTTTTAAGTATTTCTTTGTTTATTTTTTATTAGCAAACAATCCTTTAGCATGAGCAAGCATGTGGCAACCGTCTTATACAGATGAGAGGGGGTGCTTAACACCTTCTCCCGCTCATAACTTATTCTCCTTACTTGATCTCTGGACTTTTTCTTTAACTTAGAGCTACCTTGGCTCTATTTGCTTTTTATGATCATTTTGGTGTCCATTCACACCTTAACTTGAATAATGGCGACTCTTAAATTTTTGTCTATCCCCGTTTGACGATACGGAGATCATCTAGGTGATTTTCCATGTCTCATAGAACCAAAAAAAAAAAAAAATACTTTCAAAGAGAAAAAGCAATGTTTGGTTAGTTTTCCTAAAGTTCTTTTTTGCTTCCTAATTGAAGCAAAAAATAAAATTTATTGCTTCTCAATAAAATCAAAAAAATTCCTTTTTTGCTTTGATTCAAATTCTTATGAAAAATGCTTATTTTGCTATTTGCTTTCTTTTTACTTTTGACTCCCAACAATTTTGAAAGCAAATTGAAATAGAGCCTTAGCGTATATCAACAATCACATACCAAAGGTGAGACATGGAAAAAATCACCAAAGATGATCTCCCTCCGTCAACACACGGGCTCGACATAAAAACGTGGGAGTCGCCACCATTCAAGGTTTAGAGGTGTGAATGGACACCAAAAGATTAAAAACAAGCAAAAATAGATAAAAGCAAATTCTAGAGTAAAAATAACCCTACTTGAAAATCAAATCTAGAGATGGGTAAGGAGATTAGATTATGAACGGGGGAAGGTGGTAGGCACCTCCATTCACCCACACAAGGTGGTTGCCAAGTGTTGTTCATGCTAAGAAATAAGAAAGCTTGCTAAAAATCATTAAAACCTTGAAAAAGGACAAATGTATGATATCTTCACATGAAAATCCAAATGAATTCCAGATCCTCTTTTATGTCAATATCATTTCTGGAATATCACAAAAAGATGGAAATCAAAGCAAAAGTTGCACAAAACCAAGTTGAGGCAAATCCGGAAAATTTGGTAAAAGCAAGAACCATTTGTCTTGAAATCATTCAAATCCGATTTAAATTGAATCAAACCAAATTCATTTGAAATATTATGATTGATAGAAGACTTATGCAAATTTTCAATCCATTCCAATTAAAATCCTAGGAGTTATGCTTCTTTTAAAGTTGCTGCTGGAGATAATTAAAAGTGGCAAGCATGCAAGTTTGGAAAATCACCTAGAAAAATCTGCTCCATAAAAATCCACGAACTTTTGTGTGAGTGAAGTATGTATGGCCATCTTTCGAATGAAACTACCCTCATACAAAAACTCATTCGGATGTGCCTTGGGTGACTTCCCAAACAGGCCCCAAGGATCACAGATTAACCTAGAAAAGTGCTGTTGAGCAGTTTTGAGTAAATCTGCTACCCACGACACAATTTAAATCAAAAAATTATGAAACCAACTAGATTTAAAAATAGACTCATAAAGCAGTTCCCAGAAACAAAAATCACTCGAATCGGATTTAAAACAAGCAGATGGCCCCCATTCGAAGTGATAGGTTCAATAGTTTGACCTGAAATGACCTCTCAACTTCGGCAGAATAGTGTCAAAAATCTGCTCCATAGAAATTAATGAAATTTGGTAGGCATAAACTAGACAGCCTCAACTTTCGCATGTTCTGGAATCACTCCAAAATTCATCCGGATTATGAAGTTATGAGTGTCCGAAGTTAGGGTACAGTTGTTGTCAAGTTAAGCCATTTTTAGAGAAAAACAATTCAAAACTGTGACAAAGTGTGTGCAATTCGTGCAAGATGAATACAAATCCTTTAAAAATTATTTAAAGAAATTCCAGAATTGATTGAGGCCAGTTATTTCAGATTTATCACAACGAATGCTATAAATCCTAAATATGAGCCTATCCCGCCAAAATCATGTGTTATGTATGTGTAAGTGTAAAAATCATTCAAGAACAATATAACAACATAGCATGCATTCATATTAATCAAAATAAGGTTCTAAAAGATACCTAGGGTTCCGTTCCATTATCGTTTCCCTTAGTTCTCTCTCCCCATTAAACACGGTTCTTCATGATAATTTGAGCCGGGGAAGGGTTTTCATACACACATCAAGGCCTTCTTCTACAGAAAGGTAGAAGAAGAGATCTAGATCTAGAATGTAAAAACAAAAAAATAAAGGAGGGGTTTGAGGCTTACCTGGGGTTCTGGAAGCAATCCAGCAGCAGTTCCCTTCTTCACTTGGAGCTCTTGGATCTCCAACTTTATGGCACTTTGCTTAAGGAAGAGCCTCCTATTTATAGGCAAAGGCTAGGGTTAGGGTTGCAGGGATTGTAGACACAACCTAATGTCTAGAGCCTACCAACCTTAACCCTAAGGCTGTTTCCGAGATTTCTACTCCTTTAATGAAGGATATGATGGTAAAAAGTGAAAACTCTCGGAAAACCCTAATTTTAAGCAAAACTTATGTATCCGACATATCAGGCCGGATACATGAAGAAAAACACTTGTATCCGACCTGAATTGCCAGATACAAGGAAAAAGTTCATTTTCTCAAATTTTGTGCTAGCTTCCAAGGAGATAATGATTTTGATGATTATTGATTATTTTGACTGTGTAATTTGGGGTGTCTACACCAAAAGAATAAAAATTGTTGGGAGTTGGGACAAACATAAAAACAAAAAGAGAAAAGAAAGAAAAAAAAAATAGAAGAAGAAGAAGGAAAAATCTAAGGCGTGGAACAAGGAATAAGTTAAATAAAGTGGACCTCCCATAGAGAATAAGGGAGTTAAGCCATAGCTCCATGATTTGCCGACCATTGTGCAAAGGAAACGGTTAGAGGATTTGTAGTAAATGTAAGGTCCTGCTATGCTCATGGCAGCCACCAATGGTGGCCATCTTCCAAAGGTGACTCGTTACTCAGATGATGTAAATATCAAGTATAACTATTCGTAACATGACAGAACAATTATAGGCAATAATTCATCAATTATGGGTGGGGTGGGGTGGGGTGGGGGGTTGGTGGGGGTGCGTTTGCTAAAAGAAAATAAGGGTTAATGATTATAATCACTGTTTGACAACATTTTCAAGCAACCCTGTTTTAACAGGACTTACTAATTTTCTATTCTTCAAAAGGGAAAAAGAATAGAAAAGGAGGAAAAAAAAAGCAGAAATCGTTTCTAGCAAAAGCTTATGAATGTTCACATCGAAATATTAAGCTTCTGTGAGGGAAACAGACACAAATAGGATTTCACCAAAAAAGAAAAGAAAAGGACAATTCATGTGGTGTGAACCAAAAAACTTTGACTGCATTTCATATGCAAAATTTGATCTAGATTTTAGAATTTAAATACCAACCCCAAATTCCTAGGAAATTACAAACAAACAGAACCTTAAATCGAGTTTGAACATAACCTCATTTTAACTGAATAAATGATATACCCAATTAATCTCATAGTTTAACAAACATAAACTCAAAGAATAAATTAAGAATAGATCTTGCATGTGGAATTCTAAATGCAGTTGTGTTACACAGGAGGAACTCGCTGCCAATATGTGGTTAAAACTATCTATGATGTGTGAATTGCAAAAATTTTAACAATCTATGATGTGTGAATTGGAAACCTTTTGATTAGCTATAATCAAAGATACTTCAACTATGCTAGAAGACATGAAAATTAATGTTTTTTACTAGCAGAGAAACATAAACAGTAACCACTATGCAAAGTGAACAATATCTTGCAATATAAAAGAGAACACTAGATCATCCACAACCAAATCCAAAAGATTCCTCCATAACGTAAAAGCTTATCTTGACATAAATTTCCACAAAGACATTACATCTCACAATCTTACTCTTTCAGAAGGGTGGGCAATCAGTAGTCCGGTCAGCATAAGACTAACAGATCTAGGTACGTGTTCAGCACACAATTTAATATTCAAAATTTAAACAGTAACGTGCAAGAACCAAATAGAACTCTAGGCATAAACACAAGTAGAAATCACCAACAGTTGTCCAGCAATACATTTCAATTAAACAGATATCTACCAATAAGGGTAGAACCACACATCTACTTGTTACATGAAATCAAGAAGCAATTGTATTACGTTAATAAACTCAATTTCACAAAGCGAATTCCCAGCAATAGATGCGCATAGAGTTACAAATGAATTAAACCAATCCTCCTTGGCACAACATAGATTCAATCACAAGATTGCATTCAAACAAAAAACAGATTGCATTCAAACAAAAAAACGATAGTCAAATGCTCGAGGAAGGCATACGCGATATTGACAACTTTTTCAAACCAACCCTGTTTAGAAAAATGGTATCGCACCAAAACCCTAAAGATAGGTTTTCATGATTTCACACAAACAGATTGCATTCAAACAAAAAACGATAGTCAAATGCTCGAGGAAGACATACGCGAGCAAAAAGAAATCCCAGTAACGAGAAAAAAATTGCTCAAGGAAGATAATATGCAATCTGTCAAATGCTCGAGGAAGACATACGCAAGCGAAAAGATAACCCTATTGGCAGAAAAAAACCACAATGGCCAATTGTGCTTATAGGGGAAAGGGGCAGTCGGCGGTCGGAGGTGTCTACTTCAGATGGGGAGTCGCCAGAGAGTTTGTGAAGTTGCTTTCCCCTTGCCGAATGAGGGTACCTGGAGAGATCATCAAGCACGAGCAAGAACGATCTCTCTATTCACGTTCGATTGAGGTCGCCAGAGAGAGTTGTCGGAAAAGCGGGAAGATTTCAAACGGGGGAGACGCTTATTGAAATCTTTCTTGGTGCCAACACATGAACGATTTTCTTGGCGCTAACACACAAACGATTACGAATTGACAGAAAAAGAGAGAGAGGAGAGGAGGTCTTACAATGAGCTGACGTGGGGGGGGGGGGGGGGGGGGGGGGGGGGGGGAGAAATGGGAAGAAAACATTCGGAATTGACCTCCTCCTCCCCCCGGGGAAATAGTTTTAAAAGGTAGGTCTTTTAAGGCAATAAGATATTTGGTGGCATGTTTTTGGCAATACCAGGGAAAAGGTACCCCTTTCCAAGGTTTACAATTTCGGCGGCACGCTGCGGCGTGCAGCCGAAATTTCGATTTCCGGCCCTCGGCGATGCGTTTCGCCGGGGGAAATCGGTGGGGTTGTGCCCCTGGCGAAACGCATCGAAATGCCGACCGTGCCGAGCGAAATTTCGCTCGGCGCGCGGCGGCATTTTTTTTAAAAAACGAATCGCACGCACGTGTGCGTTTCGCACACGTGCGCGCGGAATATGACGAGGCGCCGGTCGATTTGGGCGAAATTTCGCCCAAATCGACCTGAACATCAAAAAAAAGGGGAGGACGAAGGGGGTATAGCCGTATGCTTTGGGGGGGGGGGGGTATTTTGGCTCGATTTTGGCGTGGATTAGGCTTTATAATGGTCGTTTTTCAACATCTAGCAAGTTTACACTGGTTTGAAAGAGGAATTTGTGGATTTTGTGGAGAATCAAGCTTGGTTCATTGCACACGTTGGGGTAAGATCGTTTTTTTCAAAATTTTTTGATGAAATGCTTGTGGAATGTGTTGAATTTAATATATGTTGAAGCCCGACACCCGATCTACAGATGGGTGTCGGCGTTTTATTTTTTGGACAAAAAAAATATTTTTTGCAATTATTTGTGTCGAAAATGCATATAATTTCTTTTTAATTCATTAAAATTAGATAAATATTGTTGTTGACTTTGATAATTATATATGTTAGATGGGGGCACCCGATCTACAAATGGGTGCCCCCGGATTAATTTTTTAGAAAATTAATTTTTTTATTAATTTTTAAATCCGAAAATTGATATTTAATTTATAAAATGAAGAAAAATAGATAAGTTGCCAAATTTAATACATAAAATTGATTTATTTATTATAGAATTATTTATGTTAAAAATTTTGAGTTTATATAATTTTTTATGTATTTTTGATTTTTTTGGAATTAATTAATCCGAAAATTAATTAATTATTAATAAAATTAATAAAAAAGATAAATACTCAAATTCAATTCATAAAATTGATTTAGTTATTGTAGAATGATTTATGTTAAATAATTGGAGTTTATATAAATTTTTATATATTTTTGATTTTTTGGAATTAATTAATCCGAAAATTAATTAGTTATTAATAAAATTAATAAAAAAAGATAAATACTCAAATTAAGTTCATTACATTGATTTAGTTATTGTAGAATGATTTATGTTAAATAATTGGAGTTTATATAGTTTTTTTATATATTTTTTATTTTTTGGAATTAATTAATCCGAAAATTAATTAGTTATTAATAAAATTAATAAAAAAAGATAAATACTCAAATTAAATTCATTACATTGATTTAGTTATTGTAGAATGGTTTATGTTAAATAATTGGAGTTTATATAGTTTTTTTATATATTTTTTATTTTTTGGAATTAATTAATCCGAAAATTAATTAGTTATTAATAAAATTAATAAAAAAAGATAAATACGCAAATTAAATTCATTAAATTGATTTAGTTATTGTAGAATGATTTATGTTAAATAATTGGAGTTTATATAATTTTTTTTTATATTTTTTATTTTTTGGAATTAATTAATCCGAAAATTAATTAGTTATTAATTAGTTGGTAATGTTAGTATTGTCTAATGTGGATTAATATTTATAATTTGTTATTGTGCTCTGTTATTGACTTATTGTGCGTCTGTGCGTTTGTGCAGGTGTTCAGATTCCAGTGTAGTACTTTTTGGTTAGTCTGTTAGAGACAGTCAGACGGATAGACAGTATGGCATCTGGCAGTGGTAGTGGAGAGGGCAGAGATGCTGGTAGGAGGCTGGATATTGGTTGGGCCCATTGCACGAGATTTGAGGGAGACAGAAATAAGACGGTCTGCAACTATTGCCACCAAGTCATAAAGGGTGGTGGAGTATCACGATTGAAGCAGCATTTGGCACACGGCTACAATAACGTGGCCAACTGTCGTCAAGTCCCTCCAGAGGTTAAGAAGCTGATGCAACAACACTTGGCATCAGGGAGTGCAGCTAGGGAGGGGAAGAGGCATGCACGGGAGGAGGTTAGACATAGATTGGCAGAGCCTATCGGACCCTCTGTGGCTCCTGATATTGATGAGGACGATGATATGGTGTACCCACCCGAGTATGTGACAGAGGGAGAGAGGGCAGCATTCAGAGCCTCAGTGCAAGCATCTTTGTAGTCTGAGTTTGATAGAGCAGAGGCTGCGAGGCATGGATTTCACAGGGGTGGTACGTCTAGAGGAGATGCAGATGTTGATGCTCCTACTCCTAGTTCTAGACATGGGGCTGGGGCTGGACCTAGCACCAGGATGCCTGATTATCCTATGGAGCTGAGTATGTGGCGTTCATCTGGTGCCAAGCAGAAGAAATTGAAGGATGTGTGGAGCAAGGGCACTGTCAGGGAGAAAATGGGGAAGTTTATATCAAAATTTTTTATCTTCAATCACATTCCAGCGAATGCAGCAGCGAGCCCCCATTTCAAGAACATGGTCGATGTTATCCAGGAGTCGGGTCAGGGAGTCTTGCCTCCTACGCCACGGGAGATTATGGGTACGTACTTGGATCAGGAGGAGGCAGAGATGAGAGAGTTTATTACATCGCTACGACCCCACTGGGAGCAGTTTGGAGTTACGATCATGTGTGATGGATGGACAGGTCCTACTAAACTGTCCATCATCAATTTTATGGTGTATTGTAGAGGCAGGGCAGTGTTCGTGAGATCTGTTGACGCATCACACAATATCAAGGATACGCCCTATATTACCGGCTTATTAGAGAGCGTGATACAGGAGGTTGGCGTTGAGAACGTCGTTCAGATTGTGACAGACAGTGCCAGTGCGTTCATGAAAGCCGGTAAGACATTACAGCAGCGGTATAACCTGTATTGGGCGCCCTGTGCTGCACATGCCATTGACTTGATACTAGAGGAGATTGGCAAGAGAAGCCATGTGCTGACGACATTGAAGGATGCACGAGCACTCACCACATTTGTGTACAACCATAATTTCGTACTAGCGAAGATGAGAGAGAAATGTGGTGGGGACTTAGTTCGGCCAGGGATTACCAGATTCGGTACGAACTATATTGCATTGGATAGTATTCTGAGCAACAGGCAGGGATTGAGAGCTCTATTTACCAGTGACGAATGGACGAGTTGTGCTCAGAGTCGCAAAGAGACCGGGAGGAGAGTAGAAGAGATTGTTTTGTCCAATACTTTTTGGGAGCATGTGCGAGAGTTGATTGCTGTACTGCACCCCATATATCGTATACTGCGGCTGCTTGACACAGATTCCTATTCTACCGTAGGATCCATTTTTAAGTGTATGGCGGTGATGAAAGCTCAGATTAAGGCCGCAGCACCCAAATCACATCAGTGGATACTGAAGATTGTTAAAGACAGATGGATGAAGTCGCTAGGTCATCCTTTGCATGCAGCAGGTATAATTACAATTTTATTTAAATCATTTTATGTTGAATCATGTTTATACTTATATTTTAATTATTGTACTGATGTTTTTTCTGGTAATCGTCAATGTAGCGTATTATTTGAATCCTAAATATCATTATAAGGATAATCTTGGCGCACAACACGATCTCTGCGCTCGTGTCCACGAGGTTTTCATGAAGTTGGACCCCCATTCAGAATCAGTTGGGGATTTTGGAAACAAGGTAGGGGCCGTAGCATTTAACTTCACTTATGTTATGGATATCACTTTTTCTTAATAGTTATATTAATTATTAAGTATTGACCATTTCAAATTATTCCAATACCAGATCATACAATTTAGAGATGCGATGGGCTCATTCGGGTTGACTACAGGGATTGCGTCAAGGGACAAGATGATGCCGTGTAAGTGACAAGGGATTATGAATATTAATATTTTAAATTTCTAATTTCTAAATAATTTTTAATATTTTCTATTTGTAAATGCAGGTGAATGGTGGGCGATGTATGGCACAAGTGCCCCTACACTGAGGAAGTTAGCATGTCGAATATTGGCTCAGACAGCATCCTCTTCTGCTTGTGAGCGCAATTGGAGTACGTTCACACTCATACACACGAAGCAGAGGAACCGGCTAGCTTATCAGAGGTTACAGAAGTTGGTCTTCTGCCATTATAACATGAGGCTGAGGACGAAACAGTTAGAGATAGAGCGCGGCACCGCCGCCGGGACTGTGAATGATCCTTTGGATATGTTATTCAGTAATCAAGTTGATGACGAGGATCCATTTGCAGAGTGGGTTAGATGTGTTGAGATGGATCAGCCTGATCGTAGTCCTAGCCCAATCATATCCCAGGCTGCAGCAGACTTGGGCATCGATGTAGACGCAGCTATGGAGGAGGAGAGGGGGGAGGTTCGCGGAGACTCATTGGATAACCTCATCAGAGTTGTTCCTTCCTCCGCTACTGCGACGACACCAGCCCCAATCCCAGCCCCAGTCCCAGCCCGTAGGCATGTTTCATTGTCAGAGGAGGAGGAGGAGGAGGGGGAGGAGACAGATGAGGAGGAGACTGATGAGGACATTGAGGGGGAGACAGATGATGAGGATGAGTCCGGATCTTCATATGATGATGATGGAGATGGTGGTGCTAGTCGTGGTTATGATGATTATGGTGGTTATGGTGGTGTTGGCACAAGTGGCCCGGGGTTGAGCCCATTTACTGGAGAGGCGGCTTTCCATCATACCACACAGGATACTGACCACGGAGATAAAGATCCTGGTGAGAGTGGGGGATATTCCTTTCAGAGGAGGAAAGGCAAGGAGAGACAGCATACAGGGATGCACGATGACTCGTCCTCCGTGGCACAGAGTTTCGGATCTTTAGATCTTGGAGGATCATCGAGTTCTTATGGAGAGCAGTATCCTCACTATCCACCACAGCTGACCCAGGGACACTATCCAGCCTATTATCCTCAGCAGCTTGGGCCAGCAGATTCATCAGATACTAGTAGTTATAGTACATCATACGGATATCCTGGAGCACACATGCAGACATCTGATCAATTTGGGATCTTTCCAGTGAATCCATATCCGCCCGGATATTATCCTATGCCTGTTGTACCTATTGGTATTGGAGTTGCACCAGTAGCCCCTCCATACGCGCATCCCGGTTATCCTGCGCCGTCTCCTCCGTCGCCACCAGAGCAAGAGACGTGCTACTATTATGATGATTTCCCTCCAGTTGGTATCATGGCTCATATGACACAGGAGGAGTATGAGCAACATGTCCGTGCATATAAGAGAGATTACAGATTTCGGATGGGATGGAAGCGCTACTGTCATTTTATTGGCGAGAGATCAGGGTTTGAGCCACCACGTCATTCATTTCATGTCTGATTTGACGGTATGATTATATATTTTTTACTTTATATATTGTTGTTTTAGTTTAATTTAAAATTTGGATCCTCTTTGTTATTTTTTATTTAAAGTTTAAAGTTTAAACATAGCAAACACAGGCATCACCCCGATAGGCCCGATCATTACATTTACTGATTTACATGCCACATTGTGTTTTCATGGTAATTTAAGTGCAGTTTTGAAGTATATAACTTATGCTTGTTGAATTGTTGTAAAATTTTTGATTTTTTTGGGGAAAAAAGCAAACTTTTATGTTTTTTTGAAATTTCGTCGGCACGCCTTTCCGGCGAATCGGCGGCATTTCGTCGGCATTTCGTCGGCATTTCGTCGGCACGCCTTGCCCCTTTCAATAATTTTCCCTTTTTTTTTTGTTTTGTTGCTGGAAGATACTCTTGATAGGGATTAGATTTACAAATGAAGGATTGAAATTTGCTACCACAAATACTCTGAAAGATGTCTGTGATTGTTCGTAAGGTTTGCAGCGATGATTACTAGAAGCAGGCGGCTGTTCTTCCTTTCAATCGTATTTATGTGCCTGGCAAGAACCAGTCTTTGCGATGGAGACTGTAACGCCCCGAACCCGGGTTAGTGCAAACCGGCACCCAACCCGAACCCGGTTCGCTACTGTAACAACCCAAGTCCGGTTCAACAACCAAACCCGAGGTGTTACCACGAAGCTGGGGTCAGATACAAACCAAGATTCATAATAATTTTAAAATATTATAAATCAATTACATCAGAGTTATGGTGGCCAATAAAACAATTCTTTATTCAATAATATCCATTCTGTTTACAATAACATTTATCTAATCAACATGTGGCATTAATACCAATTATAAGTCTACCCATCAAATTAAAACCCCATCTTCGTGATCTCTCCAAGCAACCTGAAAAATAGGGGAAAACGGAGTGAGATTTACATCTCAGCAAGTAGCAGGTGCATGCAATTAAAACAGTCCAATATAAGCAAATAGTCATGAGGTATTCGATTAATTCACGATAAGACGAGAAATCCAAGTTATCCATGGTAATTCCAAATAAGGCGATGAAACATATGATCATGTATAAATACCAGTAACTTGATGTTAACGAGGTAAAACCGACAAAAGCGACAAAACACGTGCCATTGCAGGACTCACAAAGATGATAAGTATTTGAGGTGACACTCTACTAAATGCTGTTCCACCGTGCGGCTTAGGGGCAGTGCTACTTAATGATACTCAAGCCCCATGCAGCGCAGCTTAGGCAAGAGCCGTAGTCACCGACTTATTGCGCACGAACCCCGCAGAGTTGGACGTACCACCAGCATGCAGCACCAGAATCAATACATGGAGTGTGGTCGCTTATCCACATGTACAGGGAATCACCAGCGGCTCACCGGGGTGTCCCTCAAGACATAGGACCCTCCCAGAGCAAACTAACTTGCAAAGGGAAGCGCGCTAGCAATATAGGAGTAAATCAACCCAAACTAAATACCACTTAGCTAACCAGCCAAAACTATGGATCCATATATAGCTAAGCCCACTGACACAAACCACGATAAAACCACATACGGGAGGACACGCTAATGTAGGAGGCACACACACTTTTACCCGTAAAGGATTACACATCTCTACACAGAGGATTACCCATCTCTGCTGTAAAAGATAGTATCAAACTCCACCACAAAAGTCGTATCACCCAACCGTAAAATTAAAGAGAACAACATCATACCATATACCAATCCATACCAAAGTATTCCATTCCATGTGAAATCCATGATTCAATCATAACAAATCCAATTATAGGCATTTTCAAAATAACATATGCAATTCTTCCAATTATATTCAAAATAAAACTCAAGTATCATAAATCCGATAAAATTTGAGTTTATGCAATTCCAGTAGCTAATATTCCTATTTTAAGCTCAAAATAAAGTAAACCCAATCTTACTTAGAGTTTTCTTTATTAATCCCTTTTATTAGAATCCAATTTCCTACCTTAGCACCTAAGCTAGTTTCTATTTGAATTTTCTGTATTTTATTTTTCCAGCATGTTCTACAGACCTAGAATGAAGTTTAAAAGATGTTTATAAGCTATAAATTTCAGTAGTATTATTTCTAGCAATATCCATACCCTTTGACCCTTTTATAAACAATCCTTTCATTATAACCTTCAATTTATTGCTTATTCTTTCCAAATTAATTTTATAATTTTTATAGCTTAATTAGGTCCTTATAAAGATGCTAACATGCTTAACTAATCATAAGAATTATTGGATATTTATTCGAATTACAAAATCCCCAAATCTTCAAATTTTACTTAGAGCGCCTACCTCTACAGGGCTGAGCGATCCTAGGCGATCCTGGGCGCTTGTGCAAATTTTTAACAGAATTTTCCAGATTTTACAATTTCAGATTCTTATGCTTTTGCTTTATGTTTTCTTGGTCTAAATTAATCTAATAACATTCCAAAACATTCCTAAAGCCTTCTAGATCAATTCTTATTAATTAAATACCATCCTATAATTTATTTAATGATCAAACAAAGTTTCTTCCTTACTTTAGCAAATTCTTCAAGAACACAAAACCCTAAAATATAAATAATTTGATTCCATGTAAATTCTGTTTCGACTAATCCATTCAACCATATAAAATCACAGAAAACCAAATCATGCAATTCCTCACGTTTTCCAAGGGTTACTACTTGCCTTATACGCTAAATCCTTCTTCCATTGCACTTTCTAATTCTGGACCAGAATGTTGCTCCCAACCGCACTAAGCTAGACTCTTTCAATTCAAATTTCCACCGTTCACATTGTAGTTTCATCAGTCACGAACAAAACCTCTAAATTTGAAGGCGATCCACCGTACGGATTTTCCCCAATCGCATTTTGATGGTGGCTGGTCAGACACCTCCATTAGAAACCTCCTTCCTTTCTCTCCCTCTTTTCTCTCCATAAGAAACCCACGAAAATTCCCTCTTGTCTAACCTTAGCCTCCTATTTATACTAGGCTTTAGAAATCCTAAACAAACCCTAATTGGCTAGTTTAATTTGGGTTAACCCAACCATGGTCTAGTTAATGTCTAATCCTTCTAATTTAATTCCTACTTTTTCTCCACCTTCTATTTTCTACTTAAACAATACTAATTAAGTTTCTTATTATCTAAACTCATGAAAATAACCTATTTTCGTGCAAAATATTTAATTAAACATTTCTACCACTTAAAACCTTATTTTCCCCAAATTAAGACGTGAAATCTCCTAATTACCCTTTTTCCCACTTTTAGGCTTTTATTAATTTCTTTTAATTTCTAACCTGTCAAAATAATTTGTTTTCTTCTATTTTCTAATTCTAATTATTATTTGATGATCTATTTACTAATTACCCTTTTCTGAAAATTACCAAAATACCCTTTTTATTCTTTTAGGCTAGTTTCATTAAAATTCTTTCTTTATTTTCAACTTAGCACTTATTGGAATTAATTATCCTCTAAATCTTCACTTTTTATTTTAATTAGGACTCAACTCATATTTTATTTTATTTATTTATTTGGTGAAAAATCAGGGTTTTACAGAGACACCATTGCTTCCGGCGAGTCTCTGTTTCCCGACCAGACCGTCAACTAATCTGACCTCTAAAAGCGGGAATTCTACATTAGCAGTTCTTCTTGACGATGGGAATCTTGTTTTGAGAGATGGGTCTGAGTCATCTGGTTTCAACATTTGGCAGAGTTTTGATTATCTAAGCGCCACGTGGTTCCAGGTGCAAAACTAGGGTTTAACAAACTCACCAAAGAATCTCAAGTCTTTACCTCATGGAAAAGTAGAGAAGATCCAAGAGAAGAGATGTTCTCTCTTGGGATAGACCCAGATAGATCCCAACTTTATTTAGAGTGGAACAAGAGCCTAAGGTACTGGACTAGTGGGTCATGGAATGGCCACTTTTTCAGCCAAGTTCCCGAAATGAATGAAATGAGACTTAGGGATACCTTCAACTTCAGCTTTGTCTCCAATGAGAATGAAGGCATCTTCACATACTCTACTTATGATACGTCCATACACACTATTCTTGGGGTTGATGTGTCGCGGGAGTTCAAGCTATATACATGGTTAAAGGTGTTTCTGAACAACATATTTCTTTGTCTTGACCAAAACAGAAGTGTGAGATTTATGGTGTTTGTCGAGCTTTCGGTAGCTGCCTTTGGCAAGACTCAATTTCTTGTGCATGTTTGGATGGTTTTGAACCACGCTTTTGGTCTGATAAGAATGATTGGCCTAAAGGGTGTGCAAGAAGAATCCCTCTGCAATGTGAGAACAAAACTTCCGGCGAAGGGAAAGAGGATGGTTTTCTATTGCAATCCAAAATAAGATTACCTGCAAATGCATAGCAATTGACAGTTAGTGGTGATCAACAACGCAAATTATCTTGCTTGAGCAGCTGTTCTTGCATTGCTTACAGTTATGATAATGGTCAGTGTTCGATATGGAATGGAGAACTATTTAACGTGCAACAATTCAATGACAGTCATGGAAGTGGTCTCTATGTCAGAGTTGCTAGTTCGGAGCTTCCAAGGAATAAAGCTGAAGCTAAAGCAAAGAGACCACGATGGTTGATTGTAGCGTTGCCTATGGTTCTAGCAATGCTTGTTCTGTGTTTCTTCATGTGCTATGTGCAAAAAAGAAACCTCAAACAAAGAAGTAAGGATTCGGCTCATAGTGTCTAAATCAATTTCTGAATCTTCAATATCATGAGTATTCTTATTTGTATGTAGCAGGGGAAGAAGAAAGAAGCCAGGGCCGGTTATTGTTTGATTTGGGTACAATCAATAAAGCAACCAATGTCAATTGCATCAAAGGAAGTAAGCTCTAGAAAGGAGAGAAATAGGGGGTCAAGCTACGAATATTCAGTTTCTCAAGTGTCTCGGCAGCAACTTGTAACTTCTCTGCTGTTAATAAGCTTGGAGAGGGTGGGTTTGGGCCTGTTTACAAGGTAACATTAAAATTTTTAAACATTTCCAATGCCAAATATGGATTCTAATAGTCAAGAGCAAACTTAAAAAAGTTCACATGCAGGGTAAATTACAGGATGGACAAGAAGTAGTAGTGAAAAGGCTCTCAAGACAATCTGGACAAGGATTAATTGAGTTAAAAAATGAGATGTCACTAATTGCACATTTGCAACACAGGAATCTTGTAAAACTTCGAGGATGCTGCGTGCAAAGAGATGAAAAGATATTGATCTATGAGTACATGCCCTACAAAAGTTTAGATTCTATACTCTTTGGTATGTAGTTTTGGATGCTATAATCTTTATTTCCCAATTTCCATTCTTGGAAACAAAAAGAATTACGTCATTTTTTTAATGCTTCATTATCAAGTGTATGAATCTTCTTGCTTACATATCAAGTGCAAAAAATTGTGACAGATCGAACCCGGTGGCGACTATTAGATTGGAAAACACGGATTCACATTGTTGCAGGGATTGCACAAGGTCTTATTTACCTCCATGAATATTCCAGATTAAGAATCATTCATAGAGATTTGAAAGCTAGCAACATCCTCTTGGAAGGTGAACTAAACCCCAAAATATCAGATTTTGGTATGGCAAGAATTTTTGGAGGCAATGATTCCCAAGCAAACACTAACAGTATTGTGGGAACCTAGTAAGTAGAGATGTAGATTCTCAGGCAAAAACTAATGTGTCGAGGCACAAAGGTACCTGTGTGCTGGCATGAGTATATCCATTGTAGCTATTGACATAACTTCTTTGATGCTAAAATGCAATGGTTATATGTCCCCTGAGTATGCTATCAGAGGTCGTTTCTCAATCAAATGTAATGTTTTTAGCTTTGGAGTCTTGATGCTTGAGATTTTGAGTGGCAAGAAGAACACTGAATTCCGTCATCCTGACTCTCTCAATCTTCTAGACCATGAAAGTGACTGTAATAAGATCGATCAATCTCTTATATCTAATATAATCTCTTGTGAAATCTTCATCTTACCATGTTTTCCCTTTTTGTGATTTTGTATTGCCTTAGGCGTGGGAGCTGTGGAAAATCGGTAGGGGAGTGGAATTGACAGATCCAATGTTGTATGATCCACTTTTGATACCTCTAACATTGAGATACATTCAAGTGCCGCTTCTATGTGTGCAAGAAAGTCCAACTGACTGACCTACGATGCCTGAGGTTTTCTCAATGTTTAGCAATGAATCTGCAGCTCTACCTTTACCGAAAGAGCCCGCTTTTTCAATTGGAAGCATAGAAAGAGATGCACAAAGGGGCAGACCAAGAAAATTTTTAGTGAACGATGTAAAGATTACCATGGAAGGCCATTAAATTTATCCCTTTTCTTTTGTTTTTGCTTTCCTGGAAATCCAGCCAATACTTAGATTTTCATGAAAAAACTTATGAATATTTGATTCTAATTCAAGCATATGATCTTTTCTATGTTTGTAATATGCTCTTCTCTATTTGATTAGGTCGCTCCTAGTATCAGTGATGTAAGATCCGGACTCGATGGAATCAAATGATGTACCCAGTTGATCCAACATGCTTGATCATTCACAATTTCGACTATTACCTGTGTTCCTTCAATTAATGTTCTATACAATACCCATATTATGCTGTGTGATATGGAGTTTGCTAATAATGCAGCTTGATGTTGATGTGTTCTTGTTTTTACAACATTCCTTATTTCATTTTTGTAATTGGGTTAATTGCTCTGTACATAAACTCAGCACAAATGTATACGAAATATACAATTGTTTACACCCGCCATAGCCCGGCAGTTGAATTGAAATGTTATGTGGCGATAAGTGCTTCTCAATTTAGGGAAGTGGGGTTTGTTAAGAAACCCACCACTATGTGGGAGGTTAGCCACAAGGAAGAACTCTCTAAAAGAACATGGGAAATGGGTCCCCCACTTTCTAAAAACATGGGTGGTTTATGTAAGGTGGGGTTCAACTTCATAAGAGTGGGTCATTGGAAAAGTTATAAATAGAGACCTGCAGACAAGGGAAAGGGATCCCTCGATCAACATACAATTACATTAGCTATTTTGGTCTCTTCAGACCCCTTATTTGGTCTTCTCAGACCACCCTACTCTCATGTTATCCTCATAGCATGAAGTAGCCTATCCTCCTATTGCTTCTAGTCGCAACAACATATGTAAAACCACCTTACTCCTAAACAAGGCTAAGAAGATACACCCTTCTCCGATACAGCTAGGTACGATCTTATGATACGCCCTACTCCGACACGGCTAGGTACGATCTCGCTTACCCCTTCAAGCAAGTCTAAGGGCAATCACGATGTGCACCCCGGAACCAGTTATCTTCAAGGCGGCCCCCGATCTCTTCTCTCTATGCTACCGATCACGGCCATAGGGAAACAGGCAGTAGATACCGAGATTTTGTTGGTCTTCTTTTTACCTTTGTATTGATTCTCATCACCATCCATCCTTCAAACAGCCGTCACCCTATGCAGCCCATCCATCCTTGAAATGGCTGTCATCTCACACGGCCCTCAATTTCTGCAGATTCTACATCAAATGGCCACCATCAACGTGGCCATTATCAATATTGTCATAAAATTAGGGGGAAGAACCTTGGAGGACAAACCCCAATCCTCTTAGCAATTACCAGATCAGAAGTCTTCCAATCTACAGGCGGCTGGGTCGTATCTGAACTGCAACCCGTCTGGTTTTGCGTACAAACGGCGCCGGGGTCAAAAGTTTCCGACTCCTTCCTTGCATTGGCACAGATGCTGGCATGCCCGCGCACTCACACGTTCCGGAGTTGAGCCGGAAATGATGGCAACAACAATTAATTAATGAAATCTGTATTTCTCCATTTGTAATATGGTATAAGAGCACTGGGACAATGATTTGCGGATTTATCTTTCGCTTCCAAAGCCTTTAAGCTCTGTCACACCATCTCTGTTTGTTTTGTGTGATGCTCAAAATCATTACAGCTGTGAAACCATCTAAACTGATTAGCGTCCTCACTTCACCCGAGTTCTTGACTTCATCTGATGATCCTAGTATTGAATTGGTGTCTCACTTGTTGATGTGGGGTGGGGGTGGGGGTGTGTGGGGGCACAAGCTTGGGGTGGTGGTGGTGGTGATGGTGTGGGGGAGTACCTGCTCTAGCGGTAAAGACCCTCCTAGTAATAGGAGAGGTCATGGGATTAATTTCCGCCATTGTCAAAAGTGTGCGTCAGTCCCAGCTATATGCTGAACCCCCACCCCAACCCAATTCCTTTAAAAGAAAAAAAAAGAAGGGTTCTCACAAGGGAGAATTATCTGACTTGGTGGCAATCCATGTGTATGGCACTACGCGCCTAGAACAAACTGAGATTTGTCAATGGATGGCTTTTTCAAGAAACCTGCCAATTCTTCCACTACAGGTCTTTGGTAGAGTTGCAGTCATATGGTTCTTTCTTAGATGCCGTGATATGGAATATATCATCTTTGTATAGAATACTTAAATTAAATAGAATACTTAAATAATGGGGTATTCTTAAATAGAATACTTGAATTAATTAACATATTTATTTATAAAATATATATGTTTATGTAGGATATCTTGAATATGTTTAAATGGATTAACCTCGTATTTTGAACCTTAACCCCATTTATGAATTATCAAACCATAACCATTAATGCGTAGAGCCGCGTTACGAAGTCAATTTTCGAAGCTAAAGTCCATTATTGATAACCCTTTCAAGACCCGCCAGGTTCTCAAGTGTCAACATTCAGCATGGGTGTTCTGACTGACTTCTTTTGCTGAAAAATCTTTTGATCAAACTTGTTTCCCAAATGAAAGACTTAAATTTGCCACCACAACGGCTCTAACATATCTCTATGATTCCTCGCAAGGTTTGCAACAATGGTTATCGGAAGCAGGTTGTTCTTCCTTTTCATTGTACTTGCGTGCCTAACAAGAACCAGTCTCTACGTTGGAGATACCATTGCTTCCGACAAGTCTCTCTCTGCCTCCCAGACCCTGACATCTAAAGGTGGCGACTTCGAACTGGGATTCTACACAGTAGGTACTACTTCCATCAAAATCTACCAAGGCATCTGGTACAAGAACATCTGGAAAAAGATAATCTGGGTGGCCAATAGAGATAAACCTCTTCTTATTGCCTAATTCTCTCCCAAGAAGGTAATCTACTAATTATGGACTCAGAAATCCAGGTTTGGTCAACTAATCTGAACTCCAAGCCAGGAAATTCTACAATGGTAGTTCTTCTTGATACTGGAAATCTTGTTTTGAGAGATGGGTCT
Source organism: Buxus sempervirens (assembly GCA_947561395.2). Taxonomy (NCBI): domain Eukaryota; kingdom Viridiplantae; phylum Streptophyta; class Magnoliopsida; order Buxales; family Buxaceae; genus Buxus; species Buxus sempervirens. The sequence goes on from OX387182.1 coordinate 7,345,310, forward strand.
GAGTCATCCGGTTTCATTTGGTAGAGTTTCAACTGCCCAGGAAGTTCCTCATTAGTTCTAGGTGCAAAACTAGGGTTTAACAAACTCACCAAAGCAACTCAAGTCTTAACTTCATGGAAAAGTTTCGAAGATCCGGGAAAAGGGATGTTCTCTCTTGGGATAGACCCAGATGAATCCCAACTTTATTTAGAGTGGAACAAGTCCCAAAGGTACTGGATGAGTGGACCATGGAATGGCCAGTATTTCATCCAAGTTCCTGAAATGAGACGAAATGAAACCTTCAATTTCAGCTACGTCTCAAATGAGAATGAAAGCTTCTTTACATATTCTGTTTATGACACTTCTATACACTTTGTACTTGCGGTTGACTTGTCAGGGAAGGTCAGGCTATATACCTGGTTGAAAGGTTTTACGGAAGCGAACGTGTCTTGGTCTCGACCCATGCAGAAGTGTGAGATTTATGGTGTATGTTGAGCTTTTGGTAGCTGCCTCCAGAAAGATTCAATCTCATGTGCATGTTTGGATGGTTTTGAATCACGCTTTCGGTCCAATCGGAATGATTGGTCTCAAGGGTGTGCAAGAAGAAACCCTCTGCAATGCAAGAACAAAACTTCCGGCAAAGGGAAAGAGGATGGTTTTCTATTGCAATCCAAACTAAGATTACCTGCAAATGCACAGCAATTGACAGTTAGTGGTGACCAAGAATGCAAATTAGCTTGCTTGAGCAACTATTCTTGCACTGCTTATAGTTATGATAATGGTTAGTGTTTGATATGGAGTGGAGAACTATTTAAACTGCAGCAATTCAATGACAGTCATGGAAGTGGTCTCTATGTTAGACTTGTTGCTTCCGAGCTTCCAAGGAATAAAGTTCAAGCTAAAGCAAAGAAACCACTATGGTTGATTGTAGCATTGCCTATAGTTCTAGCAATGCTTATTCTATGTTTCTTCATGTGATATGTGCGAAAAAGAAACCTCAAACAAAGAAGTAAGGATCTGACTCATAGTTTCTAAATCAATTTCTTAATCTTCAATATCATGAGTATTCTTATTTATATGTAGCAAGGGAAGAAGAAACAAGCCAGGACTTGTTATTGTTTAATTTGGGTACAATCAATAAAGCAACCGATGTCAATTGCAGCAAGGGAAGCAAGCTCCAGAAAGGAGAGAAACAGGGGGTCAAGCTGCCAATATTTAGTTTCTCAAGTGTCTCGGCTGCTACTAGTAACTTCTCTGTTGTTAATAAGCTTGGAGTGGGCGGGTTTGGGCCTGTTTACAAGGTAACATTAAATTTCTTAAGTGCTTCCAATAAAAATTATGGATTCTGCATTTAGTTCTCGTGGATGAAAATTGTCAAAAACAAACTTAAAAAGGTTTCACATACAGAGAAAATTATAGGATGGACAAGAAGTAGCAATGAAAAAGCTCTCAAGACAATCTGGATAGGGATTGATAGAGTTCAGAAATGAGATGTTACTAATTGCATAGTTGCAACACAGGAATCTTGTTAGACTTCTAGGATGCTCATGGAAAGAGATGAAAAGATGCTTATTTATGAGTACATGCCCAACAAAAGCTTCAATTCTATACTTTTGGTCTGTAGCTTTCCACGTTAACTACAAAATTTGTTTCCACTAGTTTTCCATTTATTTCCCTTGTTCAAACTTTGAAACTAACTAAATTAAGTCATTTTTAATGCTTTATGATCAAAGTGTTAGTTTCTTGTTTATATTACTAGCGCAAAATTTGTGATAGATCCAACACAGCAATGACTTTTAGGTTGGGAAAGGCAGATTCACATTATTGCAGGGATTGCTCAAGTTCTTATTTACCTCCATGAATATTCCAGATTAAGAATCATTTACAAAGATTCGAAAGCTAGTAACATCCTCTTGGATGGTGACATGAACCCCAAAATATCAAATTTTGGTATGGCAAGAATTTTTTGAGGCAGCAATTCTCAAGAAAACGCAAAATGGATTGTGGGAACTTAGTAAGTAGAGATGTAGGTTCGACACTAACATGCCTAGTCACAAAGGTGCTTGTGTCTAGGCATGGAAATATCCATTGCAGCTATTGACCTTACTTCTTTAATGTTCAAACTTCAAATGCAGTGGTTATATGTCCCCTGAGTATGCTATGAAAGGTCTCAATCAAATCTGATGTCTTTAGTTTTGGAGTGTTGATGCTAGAGATTTTGAGTGGCAAGAAGAACACTGCATTCTATCATCCTGACTCTCTCAATCTTCTAGAATATGTAACTGATTGGACCAAACTAATCATACACTTATGTCCAATCTAATCTGTCATGCATTGTGATTTCAAATTTTCCTAAACTATCGGCGATTCTCCCAAGTATGTATGTCATGCCTTGACTTGTGGGATTCTTAAATGTTACTCTTAATATCTCCCCTCAAGCCAACCGTGGAGGAGTTTGAAAGACTCATGTTGAGCTTTGCTACGTAAGGTGTGAAAGTGAGAATGAGATAAGCTCTTGGTAAAGAAGTCTGCAACTTGAAGAGTGGTGGGAATAAAATGAACCTGCTTTTCCCAACAGCAACTAACTCATGAATGAAGTGATGGTCAAGATCAATATGCTTGGAACGGAGACCTGAAACCGCATTAGAGGACATAAAGATTGCAATCTGATTATCACAATAAATGATTGCAGGAGCAAGAAGAGGGCGGCAAATCTCTTTTAACAAATTTGTCAACCAAACAATTTCAACAGCTGTTGAAGCAAGGGACAGGTATTCAGACTCCGCATTAGAGCGAGAGATAGTAGGTTGCTTCTTGGCACTCTAGGATAGCAAATTAGAACCAAGAGAAACAGCAAATCTAGAAGTAGAGTGTGTCAGGACCATTTCTCGATTTGTGCGTGTCATCCTTGCGCAGGGGCCATGCTAATCTTCTCTGTATCGTTCCAATTTTATCGGATGTCTCCGAAGAGACAGTAGAGTGTGTCAGGGCACCCAGTCTAGTTAGCATCAAAGTAAGCCACAAGGGAATGTCTTGGAAGATATAGTCAAGCCAAAATCAAGAGTACCCTTGATATACCGCAAACTACGTTTCGCAGCTTGGAAATGTTCCTCAGTCTGTGCATGAAGAAATTGACAAGCATTGTTAACATAATGAGCAAGTCAGGGCGAGTGATAACAAGATACTATAAGGCACCAAGTAAAGAGTGATAGAGAGTGATGTCTGAAAAGGGAACACTATCAGTTGTATGAATACAAAAGCCATTTGTCATTCAAGGGATTTGAACTAAAGGGAGTTGCTTTTCTATGCTGGTTTTTGTTGATTTGATCCAGAAGCTCAGATGGTGGATATCTGAAGGCTAATGCATTTTTAATTGAACGCAAGATTTTAGAGTTGTTCTCCATGGCTCTCCTTTTCCACGAGCTTCCTCTAGAGATCTCCTCACCTATCACATAAATTGGAGCATATCCATTACCCGGTTCCTCTATGTCGAAGTGATAAGGATTTGTTAAAAGATACAAAGCAGAATTCCTTCAGGTTTGATTTCAACGACACAGCCATTCTTGCCTAAAACCAGTTCACATTTAGATGCCACAACAATCTAGGCCTAAAACCACCTTCCTTTCTGCAGAATATTGTGGCCCTTTAATGCTCTGTTTCGAAGTTGAGAGAATGTAAGAAAGATATACGAGAAAAGAAGGCATGTTTGAATTCGATTTGGTTTTAGGTTCCTTATCGGTTGAATCACTAAACCACATATTGGACCAGCCTTCCAGAACCTCCTTTAGTTTGTTAGCATATCCATACGAATATTCTCTCTATACTCATTATATAACCAATTCACTGTTCACAGCAATTGTAACAAACACTGAAAGTAATGAGAAAAGCATTCTTTAGTCTCTCCATTTCTCTACTTTAACATGGTATCAGAGCCATTTTAGGACCAACGTCCAGATGGCTTCCTCTTCAAGTTCCACACCCTTATCTACTGCTACATCAAATTCATCCCCCACCCTTCCCCTCCCAAAATTTTCCAATATTCTCTCCCTCAAATTAAATGCTGATAATCATCTGCTTTGGCAAGCATAGCTCGTCCCCTATCTGCGTGGCCAGAGATTATATTCCTTTGTTGATGGTTCTTCCTCTGCTCCTCCTCCTTTGCTGGATGACAAATCTCCAAATCCAGCCTACGAAGCATGGGTGTAGCAAGATCAGCTAGTTCTTTCCACGTTGATTTCATCTCTTTCCAAAGCCATCATCCCTCAAGTAATTGGTTGTTCCACTGCACGAGAAGTTTGGGTTTCCTTGGAATCTACCTTTGCATCATCCTCCCAGGCTCGCCTAGTTCAAACCCAGCTTCAGCTTGCTTCTCTGAAGAAGGGCTCTGAATCTATCACAACCTACTATTGTCGAGCCAAACTACGATACCATGGCCGCTGCTGGACGCCCTTTATCTTCCAATGAATTTGTTCCCTATTTGCTTGCAGGGCTTGGCTCTGAGTTTGATGCATTTGTTTCATCTGTCACAACCCGATTGGATCCCATCTCTCCTGAAGAATTTCTTGGTTATCTCCTTGCCCATGAGGTAAGACTTCAGCACCAATCGGCATCTTCTAAGATCTCTGTTAACAACACAACTAGGGCTCCATCTGGTTTTCGTGGACGTGGATTTTCTCGGGGACGCCAGCCCTTTCCACGAGGTCGCAGTGGTCGGTTCTTTAATCATCGTGGGTGTAATTTCTTGGGTTGGACACCCTTTGGTTTTTCTTCCTCATCACTTGTTTGCCAAGTGTGTGATCGACCTCGGCACTCTGCAATTAATTGTTACTACAGGTTTAACCAGGCTTACATTGCTCCATTTCAAATCTTTGCTAATTTTTCAGACACTACCAATGTTACTGATCTCAGTTGGTCTCCTAATACAGCGGCCACTAATCATGTGACTAATGATTTGGCAAATCCAAATCTCCAATCAAGCAACTACATGGGCATTGATCAACTCAAAGTTGGAAATGGTATATCAGTTCCCATTTCCCATTCCGATTCTAGTTACTTGCCCTGCTCTTCTTCTCCCTATATTTTGACTAACCTATTATGTGTTCCTACCTTTACTAAAAACTTGGTCTCAGTTTCGTCAATTTTGCTTAGATAATAATGTCTATTTTTAGTTTTTCTCTAACCATTTCTTTGTGAAGGATTGCCACTTAGGGACCCTCCTTCTACAAGGAACGACCACTCCTAGCAGTCTTTACAAGTTCTCCTCTCCTACCTACTCCCCTCAAGCAAATACAACCACTATTTCTCCATTACAGCTGTGGCATGCTCGTGTTGATCATCCCTCTCCCCGTGTTGTGCAGAATGTCCTTTGACAATACCATATCCCTTATATTAGTTCTTCTTCCCTTGCTTTTTGTAATGCATGTGCAATGGCTAAGTCTCACAGACTACCTGCACCAATTCATGAGTTTAAGTCCACTGTATCTCTTGAGTTGATTTTCTTAGATCTTTGGGGTCCTTCACCCCATGTATCTTTGGATGGTTATAGATATTATATCGTCTTTGTTGATGATTTTTCTCACTATACATGGCTTTTTCCTTTGAAAAATAAATCCCAAGCTTTGGACACTTTCATCAAATTTAAAGCTCAAGTTGAACTTCAGTTTAATCTTAAAATTAAGCAATTCCAATCTGATTCAGGTGGCGAATATCGTCCATTTACTACTTATCTCTCATCTGTTGGCATCAAACATCATTTTACCTATCCTCATGCCCATGCCCAAAACGGGGTGGCCGAACGCAAACACCGCCACATTGTAGAATCTGGTCTTGCACTTTTGGCTCATGCCTCCGTTCCCATACAATTTTGGTCATATGGCTTCCTTCATGTTGTTTACCTTATCAACCTTCTCCCATCACCATCTCTACATCATCACTTTCCTTTTTCTCTTCTGTTTCAAAAGCAACCAAGTCTAACCAATCTCCATGTCTTTGGATCGGCCTGTTGGCCCCACACTAGGCCATTTAATACACACAAAATGGATTTTCAGTCCACTTTATGTGCATATCTTGGGTTAAGCCTGCATCATAAGGGCTTTCTTTGCTATGATTTACACTCGGGCCGGCTCTTTATTTCTAAAGATGTCCGGTTCAATGAGACATCTTTTCCCTTTGCACTTCAACCCAAGCCCAAGTCATCCCCCATCTCCGAGCCCACTCATGCTCTCCTTCCTGTTTTCCCTATTTCTTCCCTAGCCCATCTCTCAATGACTTCTTCTTCACCTCCTTCTATACTGGTCCCGCTCATCCATCTTCACCCGATACTTATTCTCCTTTCCCCATCATGGTTCCTTCATCTTCCCCTTCTATCCTTCCTTCTTCTCCAGCTCAACCCCATCCCATGATCACATGCTCTCGCACTAATACCCTTCGCCCCTGTCAATTTAAGGATGGAACCATACCTTGGCCTCCACCGCAAGCTAAGTTCACCTCCACTGATCCCGTTCTTGAAAATCCTTCGTGTTTTTTGATTGCCTAGAGATATCCTGATTGGAGGGATGCAATGGTGAAAGAGTTTAATGCCCTACTTCAAAATGAAACATGGGCTCTTGTTCCATCTTCTGAATCAACTAATATCATTCCTTGCAAATGGGTCTTCCGCACTAAGAGATTTGTTGATGGATCGATTGAGCGTAGAAAAGCTCACCTCGTTGCAAAGGGTTTCTTGCAACAATTTGGTGTTGATTTTGATCAAACTTTCAGCTCAGTTGTGAAAACCACAACCATTCGGCTAGTTTTATCACTTGCCGTGTCTCATGGCTAGCCAATCAGGCAAGATGATGTATTGAACGCATTCTTACATGGTCCTCTATCTAACACTATTTATATGGCCCAGCCACCTGGGTTTTTACATCCACAGTTTCCACACTATGTTTGCAAATTAAAGAAATCCATTTATGGGTTGAAGAAATCTCCTCGTGCCTGGTATTCTCGTCTAAGCAGCCGCCTTCATCAACTTGGTTTCTCCACATCTTCTGCAGATACTTCCTTATTTGTTAGAATTTCTACTGGTATCTCTTTATATGTTTTAGTTTATGTAGATGACTTGCTTGTCACTGGCAACAACATGGATACCATTTCTGCTCTTCTTACTGATCTTCGAGCAGATTTTCCTCTCACGGATCTTGGTACACTCCATTAATTCTTAGGGGTAGAAGTTGTTTCCAACAAAGATGGATTGCTCCTTACTCAACAGAAATATATTCAAGATTTGCTTCATCAAACACAAATGCATCAGGCCAAGCCGGTCAAAACTCCCATGTCTATAATAGAGAAGCTTAATTCCTTGGATGGCAATCTCTTTGATGATCCAACTCTCTATTGCAGCACTGTTGGATCCTTACAATATCTGTCTTTTACTCGTCTTGACTTGGCCTTTGCAATTGGCAAAGTTTGCCACTATATGCACGCTCCCAGAGTTCCCCATTGGTAGGTTGTTAAGCGCAGTCTCCGGTATCTCAAGAACACTACTCATCTTGGTTTGCAGATCTGTCCTAGTTCTTCCCTTAATCTTGTTGCTTTCTCTGATGCTGATTGGGCCAGGTGTCCCGATGACCGGCGATCAACAAGTGGCTCCTGCATCTTTTCTGGTTCTAATCTTGTTTCCTGGTCTTCAAAGAAGCAACAGACCATTGCCCGCTCCTCGACTGAAGCTGAATTCAAAGGGGTTGCTAATGCTACTGCTGAATTAATTTGGATTCAGCATCTTTGCAAGGATCTTGGCATCATTCTTCCTAAGGCTCCATTGCTGTACTGTGACAACTTAGGTGCAACCTATCTCTCCTCTAATCCGATCTTCCATGCTAGAACAAAGCATCTTGAGATCGATTTTCATTTTGTTCGAGAGATAGTCCTCAACAAATCTCTTTCAGTTGTTTTTATATCTGGTAAGGATCAATTGGCTGATTGTTTCACCAAGCCGTTATCTGCTGGTGGTTTCCTCTTTGCCTCTACAAGTCTACACCTTGACTTGCGGGGGAGTGTTAAACCATCATCTATCGATTGAATCACTGAACCACATATTGGACCAGCCTTCCAGAACCTCCTTTAGTTTGTTAGCATATCCATACAAATATTCTCTCTGTACTCATTATATAACCAATTCACCGTTCACAGCAATTGTAACGAACACTGAAAGTAATGAGAAAAGCATTCTTTAGCATCTCCATTTCTTTGCTTTAACACGTTGGGCCTAACAGGCTACCCGTGAAATTGTGCCAACCCTCGATTGTGGAAATTTTTGCAGCTTAAAGCAAAAAATGTTTAGGCATAGTTTTTTAATAGTTGAAATCATTTATTATTTTTGCATGAATTGCCCCTTGCTATTGAAGTGGGATGCTTCCATGTGGAGCATTGGCAAAAAAAAAATTGATCTGGGAGGTGAATAAAATCAAATCAATAGTGTTGGTGAGGTGAATTTGGGAGAGGATAGGTAAAATGATCTGGCAGCAATTTTATATTTATGGGGTAGCAAATTGGCCAAAAAGAAAAAAAAAAAAAGTACCTTGGTTTGCCATTAGATGGAGTCATAGGAGGGCACAATTTTGGGATCTATTCTGGACTATTGTTGGTGAAAACAATCATCACAAGTAACGTTTGTAAAAAAACAAAAGAAGCACATACCATAGTTCCAAGTTGTTTTGTGTATGACCTTTTGGTTTCCAGCACAGTAGCTTCGTTCCTGGTTAGCTAGAGTCAATCACTAATCTCTGGTTGAAAGCAAAAGATCACTAGAATCTACATTTTATCATTGACCTTTGGTTGAGCTCAAAAGATCACTAGAATCTACATTTTATCCTTCACACTTTCAATTATTATAGTTGAGTTCCCTTCAATTTACTCTCTCTTATGGCATCATGGAACACTGATCCCCGCTGTAGCTACATTGCAAGTCTCATTTGAATAGTTATGAACTTACAGTAGCAACTGGGATTCAAATAACAAAAAATATCTATAATCAATCAGGAACTCATCTTTGCTGCCTAACATGTATCATTTTCAACCTTTTGACTAGAGATCTTGAGCAATTTGTAAGCAGAGTTGCTCAATCTCCAGGTATCTTAAAGGTGTGGTTTCTCTAATGTTTTTCTTGTGAGCTAACTCATGCATAGAGTTGGACTCCTACTTTGCTTTTCTATTATAGTTTTATTTGATTAGATCCAGATGCTCAGATTGTGGATATCTGAAGGCCAATGCATTTTTAATTTGTTTTTTTTTTTGATAAATAACTTGAAATAGATTAATTATCAGAATAGAAACAGAATACAATGTATGCCCATGAAGGATGGGACAACAACAAAGCATTCAATCCCTACTACCCATAACTCTCTAACACTGGCTTAGACCTTCCTACATTACAACAAACAACATCAATTAGACAAAATTAACTGTAATCCAACACCACCGTCTGCCAATGCATTTTTAATTGAACGCAAGATTCCAAAGTCGTCCTCTCTGGTCTCCCTTTACCATGAGCTTTCTCTGGATTGCTCCTCACATATCACATAAACCGGAGCATATCCATTACATGGTTCCTCTACATTAAAGTTCTCCACAAAATCCGTTATCTTGTTACCAAATTCCTATCAGAGTGATAAGGATTGTTAAAAGATACAAGCAATCCCCATTAGCCAGCCTTTTGAGAACTCCTTTAGCTTCCTCTACATTAAAGTTCTCCACAAAATCCGTTATCTTGTTACCAAATTCCTATGAGAGTGATAACCCCATTAGCCTTTTGTGGAAAGGACCGCCTTTTTCCATGTGTTTCCAAAAACATGCCTTGAAAAGTCAAATGTTAAAAAAACTTGCAGCTTTTCTGGTGTAATTACGCTTCAGTCCGAAATCACTGTAGCTTGATTAATCTCAAACTTTACAATTAATTGACAAGATATTCAATTACATTGAGATTTGTCGATTAATTGAGTGGTATTTTCGATTAATCACAAAGTCGTGACGATTATCGAAGGTTCACGATAAACTAACATGTATTCGTGGATTATTAAACTTGTATCCTATGATGATCATGCTTGTTTCTATGTTGGTCAACTTAATACTGTATGTATCCCACAAAGATTATGCTTGTATCCCTTGATGATTCGTTTGATATCCTTGACGATCTAACATGTGTCCTTTGATGATTTGAAATTTTGATTAACCGGAATCTTAAATCGTTCGTTCACGATTAATCAAAAGGTATCCTTTTGATCGAAATTCAAGGACACATGATCAACACACCATTAAAGCTTGATTCAACGTTTGTAGATTTATTCAATTTCGATTAATCGTACTTTCGTACGATTAATTGAAAGGCAATTTTTTGAACTTTGAAAAGTGTTACAGTAATTTTAATTAATCATAAATTATGCGATTAATCGAGTTATAGTGATTTTGAACTAAAACGTAATTATACAGGAAAAGTTGCATGTTTTTAAATATTTGACTTTTTCAAATCATGTTTTTGTAAATACTTGGGAAAAGGCGGTCCTTTTAGCATATTTTCCAATATTTTTTCCGGCTATTAAGACTATATTTGGATGTCGAGAGAATGTAGGAAAGATATGTGAAAAAAGAAGTGACAGTTGAATTGGATTTGGTTTTTTAGATTCGTTGGGCTACTGTTTACACCCTCTACAAACCGACAAACAAGAAAAGGCCATGTGGTATCCACATGGTATGATTCAACCAGAAAGGTCACGTCATAAATACACCTAGGCCTTACTCACTCAGATAGGCCACACCGGCATACACGTAGGCCAAGTACCCAGCCAAAGCCACATAATCGCATAAGACAAACGTCCTCACATTAATAAGGGATCACGTCATCATCAGCAGAAGGTTGATTGTTAAAGAGTGGGCGATTACAAGTAAAGAAGTTAGTCGTTCATGATCGTGGCCGGGAAGTTATTTCTCACGAATGGAAAACTACAAACGACTAACCTCCATGAAGATCGTGCAAGAGTGGGACGTTGAGCAACCGTCAAGGATTGGATATAAAAGGCACAAATCCGAAGAGTTTGAGGACAACCTCCACCAGAAAACCGCAACCGGTTATCATAATGCTAACTTGATCATCCGTGATCTTTATCCCTTCTCCTATACCCCAAAATGTAGCAAGAAGGATAAATTAGGACTTCTGTCACTGCTTCCAGTCGCAGTGACACCTTAGACCCCTGTTTACTCCGATTGATGTCAGAACCCTACCACTGGCAAGTAAGTTGAGGCCGCCCCTGACTTGCAGTTCTGTACCCCGATTACAGCTACAGAATCCCGAGCAGCCGGTCCCAAGACTGACTTTGATCAAGCCAGGTGACTTGCGTACTTTCGGCTAAATAGCAATCTTAGGTGAACCCTCGAATTGGCTTTGTTAGCAGTCGCCCCCTTCCTCCTGTTCTTATACTCCGATTACAACTATAAAACCAGGATAGGCCGGTCCTGCAAGCCTTGTCAGTTTTCTTTTTATTTTTATTTCCTTTTGGGGATTATCTGGTATAACTTACAGCCATCGGCTGATTTTATAATAAAGCGCTATGCCATTGATTGCTTTGACTTTCAAACACATATAAGAACCCAAACGAAGACCGAACCCCTAGTCTTCATTCTATCACCTGACCGATTTTATTATAGGTGACTTGCAGTACGGCTAAACCGACTCCGGTTTAGATTTGAAACAGGTGCCCGGAGTCAGGACCCAACCCGAAATCTTTGTATCAATTGATACTGGCATGCCCGCGCAGAGACACATCATTAACATCGCCACGTGTCCATATCGCCCAATTTCGGAGGAACATCGTTTTTTGGCACGCCCGGTGGGATCCCTTGTCTTTGAAAGAGCAGTAATAGCGGCAAGAAGAAGTACTCGGCATGCTGAAACGTAATGCTAGAGGAACCTGCCGAATCTCGGGTAAATCCTCTTTATGTTTTAGAAGTTCCGGAAGAAGGACCTTCAAGTTCACAGCCGGATCTTAATGAACGGCTTATCTAGGCCATACAAGGTCTTAGCAGCAAATGGTAGGATTTGGCCAGGGTATTAATAAAATTTCTTCTGATAACGGTTGAATCCTAGCAGTACTGCAGGAAGGATTCTCCACAATGGCATGACCGGCCATGATGGCCGAATGAGCTGAGACATCGGCTACTGGGTTGAATGCTCATGAGTGGATGAATATCCCAAACCAACCACCACCCTTAAACTTAGGCGGTAATGGCCGAAATGAACCGACCAACGTTGCCGTCGTTGGGGGAGAAATACCCCTCGATATCGCAGTTCCCCTTAATGTGCCTCTTCTTGAGGTGCACCCGGGGAGGCAAAGGGAGGCTCATGAGAATCATAGGGAGGGTATTGGTTTAAGAAAGATGGCCATAAATCGAAATTACATTTAGAATGTGATTAAGGAAATGGTCGGAGATTAGTATCATTGACGAGTGACTAGGCCAGTATATCGGAAACCTTATCCAGTTTGGATTGACCAGCAGTTTGAATTTCCTAGGGGTTATAAAATTCCTGAATTAACTTTGTTTTCGGGAGAAGGCCAACAATCTACCATCGAACATATTGGCTGATTTACGGTTCAATGTGGGGAGGTTTTCGGCAATGACTTCCTTAGACTTCGGCTATTTGGAAACTCATTAACCGGACAGGCCTATACTTGGTATATTGCGTTACCAGCTAATTTTGTTACAGGTTGGGCAATGATGGAGGAAAAACTCCATTCCCAATTTTATCGAACGGAACCCGAAGTAACCATGATTGATCTTGCTTGGCTAAGACAACAACCAGGGGAATTAGCCGATAAGTATATCGCCTGATTTAAACGCATGAAGAACAAATGTCGGATTCTCTTACCTAAATCGGAATTTGCAAACTTGGCTTTAAACGGGTTAGATTTTGAGCTTAGGAAAAAATTCGAAGGTGAACAATTCGAGGACTTATTTGAGTTGTCCGCCAAAGCCACTAAATATGAATGGCTCTTACAAGAGGATGGTGAAAAGAAGGCCTTATCATATGGGACCTATTATAAGGACCCGAATTTTGAATATGCCGTTGTAAAAGTTGTTGGAAAACAACCAATTACTTGTCCAATCCTTCTTCAAAAGTCTAAGGATGTCGGAGAAACTAAAGAAATGAATACTTTTAGCTAAAATTATTCTTTTGACATAAATAAAACGGACGAAATATTTGATTATCTGCTAAAACATGGATTTTTCCTGTTAACCAGAGACCACCCCTTTATTCCGACCAATGTAGCGACTAAGGGGTAAATCATGTAAGTGGCATGGAATAAAAACACATGAGACTAATAAATGTACTGTGCCGCGTAATGTGATACAGGAAAATGTCGACAAGGGGCTTTTAAAATTTACAGAAGTGGACAAGGAAAAGATGCAGGTGGACACATAACCATTCCCTAAGAACGTACTAGTAAATATGGCCACAATTGGCTTATCGAAACAAACTCCGGCCATCAAAGTAGATTTAGGTGGACCATCGTCGAAAGAACAAGAACATAAAACACCACCAGTTCGAAGTCAGCTGAACTTACGACCGATGAATGATTGGAGGTATCCCCCTACTGAAGGTCGAACTTCACGCCATGAAAGGCGTGGCGAGATTTGGGGTGAGTGGCGGCACAAACCTAGGCATAGACCCATTGAGGTACGTTTATAGAGGAAGGATATAGAAAAACAGCTGTGGAAAAGTAGGCATCGGTGTCTTCTGGGTTTTTATCCACTCAATGTGCAACTACGAAGAGGCCAGAGACGGTGGCAAATGTGTATGAAGACTCTTCCGTTGGGCAACATATCACACCCGAAAGCCCAGCCAAGATAGAAGTGTCACCAGACCTTCTTTGTGGTGACTGTAGATGGAGATTGGTAACAGCCCCTCGGCGCACTCAACATGGTAGGGGAAGATCCCTAAGTTTAGAAGACACGCCTCGGACATGGGGGGGCGGCGCAAGAGGCAATTTCATTGGGATTCTGGAAGACAAGTTTCATCATGGACGCCGATGAGGACGGTATCCCTGTACAACCCAACTTGGGAGAGTGGATATATGACTTATGAAAGAAATGATGGTAAAAGGGGATAAGCCTAGAATGGTGAAACCCCCTTATTGTTCAAGTAGGTCGTTGGAAAAAACTGACTCATCCTAAGTTTCCTTTTTATTCGTAGGAAAATGTTGCAGCCATGACTGGGACGCAAAAGCGACGCTAGCAGAGACAACAAGCCAGTATGCGACATCAAGAACAGAGTACTGGGTCCTCTCAGCCGTATGGATATTCTAGGTTTTCTGCCAAGAAACGTACCCCAAAACCATAGAAGCTCAAAAAGAGCCCAATACCAGGTTCATCTGATATTCCTAGCACTATGCCTAAGCTTGTTTCCAACACGGTGACCTCAAGGACCAAAAAATCGGTCTCTGACGGATAACTTTGTCGGAGGAGAAGAAGAACAATTACTGATTGACCAGATGCTAACTGAATATAGCAGGATGTCAACTCTCTCCACGGTAGAAGTAACAGAAGAAGTAGTGCCTGAAACCCTAGAGGTTAAAACTAATGATTCATTGAGTCAGCCACCACTGAGCGCTGATGCTTCAATAGCCGAAATTTGTTTCGGCCAGAGGTCCCCAATCCCACTCGATTTTCATATGGTCCTTACTTTGCCAATGACTTTCGAGGCGAGCATAGAACTGCCACGTTTGGAGGAGATCAGTGACGAAGGGGATCCGGTAGCACTATATGTAGTAAATCCAGAGCACCTTGAGGAAGAGGACAAAAATCAAAAACCAGCCGACAATGAGCAAATCGGCCAGGTTGAAAAGGTATGTTTTGCCAAACCATCTTTTGCCATGACCCAACATTTGAAACCTTTGTTCATAAAGGTTCACATGAATGGGATTCTGATCAATAGAGTTTTAATTGATAATGGGGCAGTAGTTAATTTCATTCCGATTTCCACAATGAGGAAATTGGGAACCAGAGGAATCCTCCCAATCGAATTAACGGTTGGGACGCGGCAGTCTCTTACGGTGTTCTTTGCCATTGAGTCATCGGCCGGATACAACGCATTGCTGGAAAGAGATTGGATCCACTTGAATGGATATGTACCATCTTCTTTACACCAATCGTTGTTTTTTTGGAAGGATGAAGATATCGAAGAAATAAAAGCCAATAGTCGGCCTTTTACCATAGACTCTAATGCCGCACACGCATCCCTTTGTGATGAAGGGATAAAACCCATTGTATTTGTGGGGTATGATAAGAATGGGCAACCGATTGCTTCAATTTTGGCTGAACAAGATACGGCGCAACAACGGCTCAAGGAAGAGGAAGTAGCTGATGTCGCCCAACATAAAGAGTTACCAAATTATGTTTGAACGATCAGAAGCAGCACAAGCCATTCTGAGGAAAATAATGGCTTATATGCAAGAAGTAAAAATAAGGGAGTTTCAACAAAATGATGAATGGTTCGGAGTTGGTGACATGACGGTATATTCTACCGAATTCATCAACGAACAGGGTGATGAAATTATAAAAGATCGGGATGAGATAACCCTCGCCGATTTGCAAGCAGCGTCGGCCAAGTTAGAAGATTTGAATGGAAGTGGATACCCAAGACCCTCTAGCAGAAATCAATTTAGGAACAGAGACAGAGCAGAAGCCTATTTACATAAGCAAACTGCTACTGCCAAATGCCAAGCAAAAGATGAAACAACTATTGGCCTAGTATTCGGATTGCTTTGCTTTGACTTATCAGGAGATGCTAGGATTGGACAGAAAAGTGGTAGAGCACAGGCTTCCTATTAAGCTAGAATTTAGACCATTCAAACAGCCTTCTAGGAGGATGGCCGATGATGTAATCAGTAAGGTAAAAATAGAAGTAGAACGGCTTCTAGTAGCCGGGTTTATTAGGCCTATTTGGTATACCGATTGGCTTTCTAATATTGTACCTGTAATCAAGAAGAATGGTCACATTAGAGTGTGCATTGATTTCCGTAACTTGAATTCCGCAACTCCCAAAGACGAATGCCCTATTCTGGTAGCTAACCTACTAGTAGATAATTCATCACGGCATAAATTTTTATCATTTATGGATGGCCATTCTGGCTATAATCAAATATGTATTGCAGAAGATGATGTAGCTAAGATGTCATTTCATTGCCTAGGGGCACTAGGAACTTATTGTTGGGTAGTCATGCCTTTCAGACTAAAAAATGCCGGCGCTACATATCACAGAGCAATGAATCTTATCTTCCATGATATGATCGGTTAAATCCTCGAGGTCTATATTGATGACATGGTAATAAAATCTCAGACCAGGATTGACCATCTACAACATTTAAAGCAAGTCTTTGAAAGACTCAGAAAGTACAAGCTAAAGATGAACCCTTTAAAATGTGCTTTTGGCGTCTTGGCCGGAAATTTCTTAGGTTTTCTTGTTCATCAGAGAGGTATAGAAGTTAACAAGAACAAAGCTAAATCGGTCATAGAAGCCAAACCACTGGCCAATAAAAAGCAGCTACAATGGTTGCTTGGCCAAGTCAATTTCTTAAGGAGGTTTATTTCAAACTTAGCCGGAAAGACCAAGGTTTTATCTCCATTGTTAAAACTCAAAAACACTGAAGAGTTTGTCTGGAACGATGAACATCAAGCTGCATTTGAAGGAATTAAGCAATATTTGGCGGAACCACCAGTTTTGGTACCTCCATCGAAGGAAGGACCACTTAAGTTATACATAGCAGCAACAGACGATTCAATAGGAGTTTTGCTTCCACAGGAAAATGATCAAGGGTTTGAGCAAGCTATCTGTTATCTTAGCCGTTTCCTTAGCCCTATGGAAGAAAGGTATACTAATTTAGAAAAGTTGTGCCTTACACTCTATTATGCGGCTACTAAATTATGACATTATCTTCTATCGGCAAGTGAAATCTTCGTCATTGTAGCCACTAATGTGGTTAAATTTATGCTCACACGGCCAACCGTCAGTGGCCGGCTTGGGAAATGGACTTTAAGTCTGATGGAATTCAACTTCAAATATGTCCCACGGAAAGCTGTAAAAGGACAGGCGTTGCCCGATTTTTTGGCAGATCACCCCTCCAGCATTCAAGAGAAGGAACTGGATATCCCAGTTTTTCATACTGTATTCTTTTATTCCGAGTTTCAGCCATGGACATTAGAGTTAGATGGTTCAAAAATGGAATTTGCCTCCGGAATCAGCATAATCCTAACTTCACCAACTAGTGAGAAGCATGAGTATGCATTTTAGATTGAAGAACAAACCACAAATAATCAAGCGGAATTCAAAGCCATGATCATAGGATTGGAAATCTTATGGGAAATAGGTGCTTTCGCGGTCAATATTGTAGGGGATTCTCAGCTGGTCCTAAAACAAATGGAGGGACTATATAGTTGCAACAGTGAAGCCTTGATGCCTTTGCTGAAGAAAGCCAGATTTTTGGCCGAACAGTTCAATAGAATTGAATTTGAATATCGGCCTAGGAATAAAAATTACGAAGCCAATGAACTCGGCCAGATAGCGTCCAGACTCAAATTGTACAATCCAACCAGAACGGTGATAGTACAGTCCTTTCCCGGCGCTATAAAAAGACAATTTCTGGTGGAATCTCATGCATGTTTTAACCAGACCATATAGTTGGATTGGAGGAATGAAGTGTGGCAGTATCTTAAAGATCCTACCACAAAGGTGAATAGAGTGATTAAAAGAAAAACTACCAATTATTTCATTATGGGCAATGAACAATATAAAAAAGCCTTCGATGACATTTTACTCAGATGTGTTGGCCCCACAGAAGTAATAATCATCATGGCAGAAATACACGAAGGAATTTGTGGTGCACACCAAGCCGGAATTAAGATGCGATGATTATTGCGAAGGCATGGTTACTATTGGCCTATAATTTTGAAAGATTGCCAAGCATTTGCTGCTGGATGCCTGTAGACATCCCAAATTGCACAGTAAAAATGAGGAATAATTGGCAAAAATCATTATTTCCTCGGAAGCCAGCACAAAATTTGAGAAAATGAGTTTTTTCCTTGTATCCGACAACTTAGGTCGGATACAAGTGTGTTTCTTCGTATCCAATGGAATATGCCAGATACAAGATGGCTTTAGTGTATCCGGCATCATATGCCGGATACATTAAGGCACTCGTGTATCCGACCTGATATGTCGGATACATAAGTTTTGCTCAAAATTAGGATTTTCCGAGAGATTTCACTTTTTACCATCATATCCTTCATTAAAGGAGTGGAAATCTCGGAAACAGCGTTAGGGTTAAGGTTAGTGGGCTCTAGACATTATTTTGTGTCTACTATCATGCAAACCCTAACCCTAGCCTTTGCCTATAAATAGGAGGCTCCTCCTTAAGCAAATGGCCATAAGTTGGAGATTCAAGAGCTCCGAGTGAAGAAGGGAACCGCTGCCGGACTGCTTCCAGAACCCAGGTAAGCCTCAAACCTCTCCTTTATTTTTCTATTTTTACATTCTAGATCTAGATCTCTTCTTCTACCTTTCTGTAGAATAAGGTCTCTTCTATGTGTGTGAAAACCCTTCCCCGGCTCAAAGTATCTCAAGACTCCCCCATAGCCGTAAAACGTGAAGGCGGGATCTAGGTGAAACGAGACTGGGGATTGATGCTAGTGCTAGAACCATTATTTACATAAACCTTTTGAATCTGTGAAGTCTGTTTCATATTCAAAGTACCCCAAGATTATCTTAAAGAACCGTGTTTAACGGGGAGAGAGAACTAAGGGAAACGATAATGGAATGGAACCCTAGGTTGTTCTAGAACCCCTTTGATTGATATGAATGCATGCTATTTGTTGTTATATTGTTCTTGAATGGATTTTTACACTTACACATACATAGCACGTGATTTTGGTGGGATAGGCTCATATTTAGGATTTATTGCATTCGTTGTAATAAATCTGAAATAAATGGCCTCAAGCAATTCTGGAATGCCTTTAAATGGATTTTTAAGGATTTTGATTCATCTTGCACGAATTGCACACACTTTGTCACAGTTTTGAATTGTTTTCTCCAAAAAAGGCTTAACTTGACAGCAACTGTACCCTAACTTCGGACACTCATAACTTTATCATCCGAATGAATTTTGGAGTGATTCTAGAACCATGAGAAAGGTGAGGCTGTATAGTTTATGCCTATCAAAATTTATTAATTTCTATGGAGTAGATATTTGACACCATTCTTCCGAAGTTGAGAGGTCAATTCAGGTCAAACTGTTGAACCTATCACTTTGAATAGGTGCCATCTGCTTGTTTTAAATCCGATTCGAGTGATTTTTATTTCTGGGCACTCCTTTATGAGTCTATTTTCAAATCCAGTTGGTTTCATAATTTGTTGATTTAATTTATGTCATGGATAGCAGATTTACTCAGAACTGCTCAACAGCACTTTTCTAGGTTAATCTGTGATCCTTGGGGTCTATTCGGAAAATCACCCAAAGAACATCCAAATGAATTTTTGTATGAAGCTAGTTTCATTTGAAAGATGGTCATACAGACTTCATTCACACCAAATTTCATGGATTTTTATGCAGCAAATTTTTCTAAGTGATTTTCCAAACTTGCATGCTTGCCACTTTTAATTATCTCCAACAGCAACTTTAAAAGAGGCATAACTCTTAGAATTTCAACCGGATTTAATCGAAATTTTGCATGAGACTATTATTTACCATAATCTTTCAAATGGATTTGGTTTGGTTCAATTTAAAATTGGATTTGAATGATTTCAAGACAGATGGCATTGCTTTTTACCGAATTCCCCAGATTTGATTCAACTTGGTTTTGTGCAACTTTTGCTTTGATTTCCACATTTTAGTGATATTCCAGAAATGATATTGACATAAAAGAGGATCTGGAATTCATTTGGATTTTCATGTGAAGATATCATACATTTGTCCTTTTTCAAGGTTTTTAATGATTTTTAGCAAGCTTTCTTATTTCTTTAGCATGAGCAACACTTGGCAACCACCTTGTGTGGGTGAATGGGGGTGCCTAACACCTTCCCCCATTCATAATCTAATCGCCTTAACCATCTTTGGATTTGATTTTCAAGTAGGGTTATTTTTACTCTAGAGTTTGCATTTTATCTTTTTTTGCTTATTTTTAATCTTTTGGTGTCCATTCACACCTCTAAACCTTGAATGGTGGCGACTCCCACGTTTTAAGTTTGAGCCCGTGTGTTGACGGAGGGATGATCACCCTGGTGATTTTTCCCATGTCTCACAACTGGCGACTCTGCTGGGGACTTGTGCATTTAAGCCATTTTGTGTATTTGTTCATGCTTTTCTCTACTTTTGGATGCTTGCTATTTTGCTTACTTTATTTGTGCATATTGTTGTATTTCAAATCAGATTGGGATGCTTTTGAAATTTATATGGATCAAGACATGTATGTTTTGCTTGATGTTGCCTAGAGATTGATTTAAGAGGAGCCTATCTTGAAGCATGATTTTGATGCATTTGGTGATAACATGCTCTAATTTGAATTTTTAATGCCATGGTTTGTACATAAAAATTAGGAGCATGAAATCTAGGAGTTCAGAATTTTTTTGGGGTATTCAAACATAATTCCCATGAACCATGCTTTCTTGTGCTTAATGTTTTTTTTATGCCATGCCTTTGATTCGGGGTATAGGGTGACTTGATTTGAGTGTGAAAACAATGAGCAAAAAGAAAAAAAATCTGGAAATTCAATAGCTACTTTAGAACTTTTCAAGCATGTTCTCCCTAATTAAAACACCTCTTGTGCCAAATTGTTAGTTGCTGTATTTTAGGCTTCAATTTGAGTAGGAACAATGCATGTTGAGCACCAAAAATGAAGGATATAAAATCTGGAAATTTAGTGTATACTTTGGGAGTTTTAAGCATGTTTTTACCATCAAAACCTTTCTTATACCATGTCAAGTAGTTGCTGAATTTTAAGGCATTAATTTGGGGTATAAGTGATACACTTTGAGCATGAAAGCAAAAAAAAAATCTGGAAATTTTAGTGTATATTTTGGGGGGTTTCAACTATCAAAACCTTTCTTATATCATATCAAGTAGTGCGGAATTTTTAGGCTTCAATTTGGGTAGAAATGGTATACTTTGAGCATGAGAAAAAGCATGAAAATCTAGAAATTTGGGGTAATACTTTTGGGATTTCAAGCATGCTTTCCATGTTCCAATTGCTTGTACAATAACATGTTTTGGGTGTCACTTTTGGTCATGAGCATGTTTGGGTGTTTACCATCTTGATTAGCTTGTATTTTGCTTCCAATATGATAATTATATATGCCTTGGCTTGGAATTGTATGCATGGTTACGAAAAAGAGTGGCAAGGGGCTGGGACATTGTGAATGTTACCTCAAAATTCAAAATGCACTTGAGCACAATAAACACTTTGCACAGCCTACCCATTACCTATAGGAAGTTGAACCCCGAATGTATGTAGTTTGGCACACCGAGGTCGTTACTTCGGAAAACGAAAGTGAAAACATTTACCTTAGAATTTGAGTCAATGATGTGATGACAATGGGATCTTTGATTCGATTCCGGGCATCACTAGACTTGAGTTCTAAGTTGCCAATTAAGCCAAAACCTAAAAACCATACGCTTGAAGGTGGAGAAACACGTTTTCAGCTAAAAGTACACAATTGCATTTGGGGAATTGGATGTAAATGTGGGAAGGCCGTTTGCATGTTTTACAGGCCAAGGTATAATATTAATACCATATTGAAGGTAATACAAGGTGGCAAGGTAAAGCCATGTTCTTT
Organism: Buxus sempervirens; assembly: GCA_947561395.2. Lineage (NCBI taxonomy): Eukaryota > Viridiplantae > Streptophyta > Magnoliopsida > Buxales > Buxaceae > Buxus > Buxus sempervirens. The sequence goes on from OX387182.1 coordinate 7,367,142, forward strand.
TTATGTTCATGTAAATTAAAAGCCGCGGTGTCCATATGCTTGGGATGAAATTTTGCCCAAAAATGTATATAGCCTAAGGTTGGTGTAAGCACCTCATTTTTGCGCTCCCGGAAAAGCCGGAAATGTAAAACCCAGCTAAAAAGTCAAACCCTAAGGGGTGAGAAATTGACTCTTTGATCCAGTGATAATTGGCCACCTTGCTTTATCTCAATGGATAGAGAATCCCGACACGAGTCCAACGCAACTGAGTTTGCTGGAATCGGAGGCCGGATGAAGGTTCTGTAGGCCGGTCAAACTTAAGGGGGAGCCGAAAGTTGACTTTTTCTCGAATCCTGTGCCAAGTGCTAAGCCCTATGTCATTGGATAGAGGGCTCCGATACGAGTCTAACACAATTGAGTTTGCTCAAATCGGAGTTCGGATGAAGGAGATATGAGCTGTTGAAGTTTCCGAGCAGCAAAACTGGAAGTTGCTCACGTGGCACAGGAACTGTACACATGGCAGCCAACGCAGCAAAATATCTCAGGGACTAAATCTTAAATATCCAAAATTTGCTAAAAATCTCAAGGACTAAACCAAAATTCGCAGGGACCAATCCGTAATTGTTCAAAAGTGTCGAATCGGTCGAATTGGTCAAGTCGAAGGGCAAATCCGTAATTTTTCGATTTGTATCCGACCAAATATGCCGGATACACTTGCTCCTCTTCATATCCGCACTCAAATACCGGATACAAAGAGATTTCTGCGCGAGATTCGCGCTGATCGCCCGACAAGTTCGTGACGGCATTTAATTTTCGAATAATTATGTTTTGTATCCGGCATTCAACCTGCGTAACCGGCCATGGAGGCCGGCTATGAGGAAGGCTTAGTGTATCTGGTCTGAGTTGCCGGATACATTAAGTTGGCCTATAAAAGGCAAACAGCAGCTCATTTCCGGGGGTTGGCTTCCCTTGCTGTTTCTCAGCTTTCTTCTAGCATCTGTTCCCCTCTGAATCTTGCCTCCTTCAACCCCATTTGCCTCCACCACCTTCCCACCACCACCCTAAGGTGGCTCCACCCCTTCTCCTTCCTCTTCTTCTTGATTTGAACTCCCACAAGAAGAGAAACTACTGCTGTTGCTGTCAAGAGGGAGAGCTTCCAGCAGCTGTCCTACCTCCAGGAAGTGTCTCCACTTTGCATAAGCACCCGAGAACCATCAGGTATTGTTTCTTGTTGATTTCCACCTCACACATATGAAAACTGGGGCTTTCTAAGCTAGTTGAGGAGCATGCTTTTCTTCTTGCTGTTAATCTGTTAAAAGTGTTTGCATGGCATGAGTTTGCCTTTCATTTTATCACGTGGAGGTCTCTAAAGGTGAGAGAGACCCCATGCACAACCCCTGAAAATATGGGAGCATCGGCCACACCATTGGAGGCCAACAAGGTTGTTGTTTTGGGAATCCTTGGGGATTCAGTAGGGAGGAGCTTGTTCCTCCATGATTCATCCAATGTATCCCTACCTAAACCCCCTCCTCTTCCCCTTCTCTGAATGTTCGTTAGGTTTAAGTGTGAGTCTTAGGTCCAGACATTGCTAAGATGTGTAGGAAATGCATGTTAGATTATGGCTTTTTTATCGTTCTTCTCGCATGTGTACAGTTCTTTCTTCTCTTTTTACTGTTTTTTTGTCTCTCGCATGCATGTGGATTTGTGGTTTTCAGTAACCCCTTTCTTATTGATCTTTTGTGGGAAAATGTCATCACATGAGGATGCATGCCAATGCCATGATCTCTTTATTTCTCTAAGCCTGCTGTTTCCTTTTTGAGTATATGCACGCGAGCATGTTTCCACCATCCCTTTAGGCTATGGGCTTAGCTCACCTGAGCTGCTGCTGGAAATGGCAGCAGCACCCCCACCCTCTTGTAATGATCTATATAGGTTGCTGTCCCCGGTAAGCTTGCTGACCCAAATGCCTAAGCCCCCCTCAAGCCCAACACATAACCCACAGCCATGCCTTGTTTGCTTATTTAGGATTGTTTTTTTTTTTCTATCTCTAGATGGAAGTGCAAGCTCTTCTTCCTCTTGGTGATTTAAAGTTTTTCTATGTCCAAAGCATGCTTCCCCCACCATAGGCATAGCTGCTGTTTCCATTTTCTTCCCATTCTAAACATGTTGCTAAGTGTGTGCACTAATTGTGTCCTTGTTGGTTTGTTGTTTTTTTTCTTGGTATGCACATGAGCATGTTCCCCTTACCCATAAGCCTCCACTACTTGCTGCTGTCCCAGAAGGTTGGGAATCCTTGGACCACCCCGAGCATGATCCCATCACCCCTCGAATCCACTGTTGTGGCCAACACAAGCTACTGCTGGGTGCAACAGCAGCAGCCCCTTCATTCCTTGGTAGGCAACTTCCAGGCCTGACAAGCATGACCCCCAATACCCTTTGGCATCTGTTGTCCCAGCAGGTTTAGGAGCCCTAAACCCTCCCTAGTAACGTTCCATTAGTGCCATGAAGGAAGGACCACATTGCCCTCTCCTTTTCCCCATTGCCTTGCTGGAAAATCCCCAAAGTAGGCCAAATGAGGCCTCTCCCCAAATCTGAACCAATGTGGGCCTTCCCAGGGGCCCACAAGACTTGTAGAAGGCCCTAGGAAGCCCCTGGAAACCACCCCAATGGCCAAAGCCCGAAAGAGGCTAGTTTAAGGTGATCCGGCAACTCAGGCCGGGTCACCTATGGCCTGCGTATATCCGGCGACTAAGACCGGATACACCCAGAAATGTCTTTTTTTGTGTCTTCTTGGTCCTTGCCGAATTTTTATGTCGTTTTTAGCAAAACCAAATGAACCAGCAGGGTTTCCGGGTCATCCAGAAACCCAACTTGGGACCTGGACCACCGGTGCGACTTGGTACATTAGTGGGCCTTCCAAGGGGGCCCACCAAGCCTGATAACCCGAAAGCATGCAAATTAGTAAGGACAAGTAAAATTAACTAATTGAACCGGGCGGGCCAAACCCAATGTGGCCCACCTGAACCTTGATGTAAGGAATGATGATTGAAATTGCATGGTTTGGCTGAGACCAAAGGAAAGGGCCTATCGGGCCCGCCAAAGCCCGCCAACCCACCAAGTGAGGGTTCAAAACCCCAAACTTCAAAGAATCGGGCTTTCAAGCCCAAATTTGGATCACAGGCCCGTAGCCCAGTGACCAGCCCACTTTGGCAAAGCTAAGGAAAATAAATCGAAAATACTTTGGCACCCACCATGGGGGCCCACAAATCAATGTAGACCCACTCATGGCATGAAAATCACATAAACCTCCAACTTAAACAAATTAAGCAAAAGTAATTCACTAAACCTAAACCCAAAGGGCCTTTTAGGCTTAGATAGAGGCCCACAGGGGACATGTGGGCTTAACCAAGCCCACCAAGGACGCCGTGGGCCCTCCAACGGGACCCACCCAATTAGACCCAGATCACCTAAATTAAGCAAGATAAAATCAACTAAAAGGATCCACACCACTCAGGTGGTCCTGCCAAGACTTAACTAAATTACATGCTGGATTAGGAATTGGGTGATAACCAAGTAGAAAGCTGACCCAAATCGGGGAACCCACGGGACCCGTCATCTGACGGGGCAATATGGGGTGTCTACAGACTTCCCCAAACCGCAATTGAGAACCGACTTAGAATCTCAAGCCGCAGACCCCAAAGCCCAATAGACAAGATTTGGCACCCAGGTGTCTGCCTGCACCCCATCAGGCGGTGGCGACTCCGAACTCCTCGTGCCACGTTCCCCACACACGCACAGTTGGTGTAACCTATAGGATGAGTTTCCAACTCAATTTAATAGTCATCCTACCCAAAGTCCATCTAGGAGGCAACAAAGTGTACAAAATTCAAGAATTGGTGCATAGCTTTGGAGGGACAAGTACCCTCATGAATTTGTGAATTTTGCAAGTATAATGTCAAGGCCCAATTTGAGGCAAGTTTTGAAGGTCAAGTCAAGATGAACATCAAGTGGGAATGAAAATAACATAATCTGGTGAAAAAATGAGTCAAAAAGGGCCATTTCAGCATTAACCGGCAACTCAGGTCGGTTAAGAACAATTTCACTCATATCCGGCATATATTATCGGTTACAAAGGTTTATGCGTGTATCCGGTCATTGTAGCCGGATACAATAAGCCATAGCCTTATCTGACACTTCATGCCGGATACATACAAAAAATGTATAAATTGGTTTTTTCAGCCCGAATTTTCAGAATAAAATGCCTAAACACTATGGATAATCCTTAGGCACCCCAAAGAGAATATAAAAATGTTTCCAAAAAATAAAAAAACAAAAAAAATATATTCTTTTGGGATTTAACCTAATTTTGAAACTCAAAGAGCAAGCTAAGGTGTCATATTTTTTGATATAAATTCAATTCAAACATGTGTCAATCAAGCTTTTGAACTTGAAAACTGAGAAAATTCAGCAAATTTCAAAAAGAATATTCCAAAAACCTTTGTTTGGTCACGAGAACCAATCAAAATCAAAAACTGGTGGGACATTTGGAAGCCCCAGAATATTCCAAAAACCTTTGTTTGGTCACGAGAACCAATCAAATCAAAAAGCTTGTGGGACATTTGGAAGCCCCAGAATATTCCAAAAACCTTTGTTTGGTCATGAGAACCAATCAAAATCAAAAACTTGTGGGACATTTGGAAGCCCCAGAATATTCCAAAAACCTTTGTTTGGTCATGAGAACCAATCAAATCAAAAAAATTGTGGGACGTTTGGAAGCCCCAGAATATTCCAAAAACCTTTGTTTGGTCACGAGAACCAATCAAATCAAAAAGCTTGTGGGACATTTGGAAGCCCTTGAATATTCCAAAAACCTTTGTTTGGTCACGAGAACCAATCAAATCAAAAAACTTGTGGGACATGTGCGCGCGTAGGAAACGCGGCACGGGGAGATTCAGAGTCGCCACCGCCTGATGGGGTGCAGGCGGACACCTGGGTCCCTAATCTTGTCTATTAGGGTTTTTGGTCTGCAGCTTTGAGATTCTAAGTAGGGTCTCGGTTGCGGTCCGGGGAAGTCCGTAGACACCTCGGTCCACCCCGTCGGGTGACGGGTCCCTTAGGTGTATCCTGGTTTGAGTCAGCTTACTTTGGTCTCACCCGATTCCTAATCCGATATGCAGTTTGGTTAAGTCTGGTGGGACCACCTAAGTGGTGTGGGTCCCTTTAATTGCTTTTATCTTGATTACTTAGGTGATCTGAGTCTGGTTGGGTGGGCCCCGTTGGAAGGCCCACGGTATCCTTGGTGGGCTTAGTCAAGCCCGTGTGCCCTTGTGGGCCTCGGCCTATCCTAGGAGGCCCTTTGGGCTTTGGTTGGTGCATTGATTTTACTTTAGGTTCAGATTTGAAGATTAAGTGTTTTTCATGCACAAGTGGGCCAGACTGGTTTGTGGGCCCCTTAGGTGGGCCCACATGGTGGCCAAGTAATTTTTATTGGATTTATATTTTTAATCTGCCAAAGTGAGTTGGACACTGGGCTTGGGGCCCGTAGTCCAAATCTAGGCTTGTAAGCCCAAGTTACCAGAAGTTAGGGTTTGCACCCTTCCTTGGTTCGGTTGATGGGCTTTGGTGGGCCCGGTAGGCCCTTGCCCTTGGTCTCGGCCAAACCACGCATTTCATGCATCAATTCACTAATCTGGTTCGGGTGGACTGCCTAAGGTTTGGCCCGCCCGGTTTAATCAGTTAATTTTACTTATCTTGATTAAGTTGCATGCATACATGTTTATTGGGCCGAGTGGGCCCCGTTGGAAGGCCCACTAGAAATCAAGTTGGACCGGGGGTCCAAGTCCCGCATTGGGTTTCCAGGTGACCCGGAAACCCTATTGGCTCATTTTGGCTTGATTTAGGTACGCCACCCATGTTTAGCAAAACTTACAGAATATACATCACAGAAACATATCAAAATTGACATTTATCAAGGAGAGACTGGCTCATTATACTGGGTCCAAGGGGAGGGATTTATCAAGGTAAAGGGCATTTTCAGGATTTTTCAAGGCAAAGGGCATTTTCGGGATTTTTAAAGGTAAAGGGCATTTTCGGAATTTTTCAGGGTAAAGGGCATTTTTGGGATTTTATTTAAGGTAAAGGGCATTTTCGGGATTTTTCAGGGTAAAGGGCATTTTTGGGATTTTTTTTAAGGTAAAGGTGAAGTGGGCGCACCCAAAAATCGAGGTGAGCGCGAGGTGAGCACGAGGTAAGCACGAGGTGAGCGCGAGATGAGCGCATCCAAATTTAGGTGAGCATGAGGTGAGCACGAGATGAGCGCATCCAAATTTAGGTGAGCATGAGGTGAGCGCGAGGTGAGCGCGAGATGAGCGCATCCAAATTTAGGTGAGCATGAGGTGAGCGCGAGGTGAGCGCGAGATGAGCGCGAGATGAGCACATCCAAATTTAGGTGAGCATGAGGTGAGCGCGAGGTGAGCGGACCCAAGCTAGGTGAGCGCGAGCTCAGCGCGAGGTGAGCGTGAGCTCAGCGCAGACCCTGACTCTCTGTTTTTTCTCTCCAAACTCCATTTCCGACTGGTTTTAAGCTCTGTAAGTCCTCACAGGTGTTCCCCAGACTCCCAAGAGACCTTCGAACACAACTTGACTTCAACATCCGGACTCAAATCTCTTCGGAACCCCAAATCCGGAACAAAACACTAACAGAACATAATAAAATCCGGAAACAGACACTAACAACACCATGAATTAACAGAACCCGAATAAGGAAGAAGGGAACGGGGGGGCTTTATCGGGATACACTAGATCTTCGCAGGAACATACTCCTTTAAAATAAAACCAATAACAAAAGCAAGCAGGCAAAATGAATCTGAAGCCGGCAAAGGACCAGATCTGGTCCCGGGAGAGACTTATCTTTCTAAACATGGCCAAATGAATCTAATCTTAGATATGCTGTGTAAAAAATACAAGAGAGAACATTACCTTGAATGTTTCGAGACCCTAGAGGGGGGGAAGCATCTCCTTGAAGCACAAATGGTTGCCGGAGTAGTTACTCTCCACACCCACAGCGAGTTCTCCTTCGGGTTTGATGAGGAAGAAGAGGAAGAGAGGAACGGGGTCTTCAAAAGCCGAACAAAGAATGCCGAAAAAAGAAACAGGCAACCTTAAAAAATGCCCGGCCAAAAAAGTCTCCAACCATAAGAAGGTCGAACCAAAAATAAAAATGCCGAACCTCCTGCAATGAAGACTCTCGCGGCTTATATAGGAGAGGGAAATGGGGTGCCGCTCACCTTGGCGCCCAGCTCAAGGTGAGCGCATGCCGCTCGCCACGTTTGCGCGAGCGGCATAATTATTACAAGACAATAAATGCCGCCGCTCGTTTGTCTTAAAAATTTGAAAATTAGGATATGGTCCCTGGGATATTTAGGTTTAATATTATTTTATTCAGATATTTTCAGATACTTTCAGATTGGTCCCTGGGATATTTTGAATGTTTGGATATTTACAGATTTGATCCCCGAGATATTTTCCTGCGCAACTCGCCACGTGTGTAGCTTTTTGCCACGTGCGCAGATTGCCAGTTTTGCTGCTCGGGAATTTCGTCAGCTCATATTTCCTTCATCCGGACTCCGATCTGGGCAAACTTAGTTTCATTAGAATCGTATCGGAGCCCTCCATCCCATGACCTAGGGGTAGGCCTCTGGATTGGATTTTAGCAGAAAGTCAACTTTTGGCTCTGCTCAAGTTTGATCGCCCGTAGAACCTTTATCCGGACCCCGATTCCTGCAAACTCAGTTGCGTTGGAACCGTGTCGAGATTCTCTATCAAATGACCTAGGGGTAGGCCTCTGGATCGGATTTTAGCAGAAAGTCAACTTTTGGCTCTGCTCAAGTTTGACCGCCCGTAGAACCTTCATCCGGACCCCGATTCCTGCAAACTCAGTTGCGTTGGAACCCTGTCGAGATTCTCTATCCAATGACCTAGGGGTAGGCCTCTGGATCGGATTTTAGCAGAAAGTCAACTTTTGGCTCTGCTCAAGTTTGACCGCCCGCAGAACCTTCATCCGGACCCCGATTCTTGCAAACTCGGTTGCGTTGGAACCGTGTCGAGATTCTCTATCCAATGATATAAAGCAAGGTGGCCAATTTTTACTTGATCAAAAAGTCAACTTTTCACCCCTTAGGGTTTGACTTTCTGTCCAGGGTTTGCATTTTTGGTTTTTCTGGGAGCGCAAAAATGAGGTGCTTACAGGACATTTGGAAGCCCCAGAATATTCCAAAAGCCTTTGTTTGGTCATGAGAACCAATCAAATCAAAAATTTGTGGGACATTTGGAAGCCCCAGAATATTCCAAAAAACCTTTGTTTGGTCACGAGAACCAATCAAATCAAAAAATTTGAGGGACACTTGGAAGCCTTAAAATATTCCAACAAAAAAAAAACAAACCAAAAAAAAAAAAAAATTAAAAAATAAAAAATAAAAAAAACAAATCCGGACTTGTGTTCACCTAACCTACTTGTCTACATGTATAGGGGTGTGACCCAAGTTAAATGGAATCTGACATGTTTCTTTACTTCATTCCCCAGGTACACTTATTTGCAATCATTGCTCCAGTAACCAGATCCAAAGCCTGCACTATGAATACTGAAGAAAATCAAGCCCAAGCCACCGTACCCGCTCAGGACTTTGCTCAGCTGCAGGAGCAAGTGGCTGGTCTGGCCAAGATGCTGGTAGACTTACTGGTGGTTCAGGCCCAAGCCCAAAACCAAGCCTCTACTTCCCATCAAGCACCACCACCTCAAGCTTACATTCCGCCTCCGGCTCAACCCATGCCTGAGCCCATTTCTGAACCTGTCCCTGAGCCAATTTTGATCAGGGAAAATACAATGGAATCTGAGAAAGAAATTGAGAAAGAAAAAGCCAGAGAGGAGATGGAAAGAAAACTCCTGCACAAGATTGAAAGAATTCAGGAGGAACTGAAAGAAGTGAAGGGGGAAATAGTTACGGAGGCACCACCTTTGACGATCTGTGCATGTACTCGGACGTATGCCTACTGGCTAAATTCAAGTGCTCGGATTTCGACAAATATGATGGCACGGGCTGCCCAATGAGCCACTTGAAACTATACTGCGGGGCTCTATGCCAGTTTGGCCGGGATGACGGCATACTGATCCAACTCTTTCAAAGGAGTCTGACAGGGTCGACCTTGAGGTGGTTTGCCACTGTGGACCATGGTAGGATCAGGAGATGGAAGGACTTGGCTTATGTGTTTCTGGACTAATATAAATTCAACTCTGAGATTGTGCCAGATCGGTACAACATGATGAGGATGAGCAAGGGGAAAGAGGAGTCTGTAAGGCAGTATGCCAAGAGGTGGAGAGAGGCCGCCTCCCAGGTCAGGTCACCCACGCTGGAGCCCGAAATGATATCGACCTTTGTGGGCACATTGGGGCAGCCCTTCTACAACCATCTGGTGGGACAGATCACCACTAACTTTGCAGCCCTGGTGCAGGTGGCAGACCGGATCGAGGAAGGGATCAGGTCAGGAAGGCTCATTGACTACTCCACTTTGACGGGGCAATCTGATTCCTATGCCTCCATGGCACAGAAGAAGGGAACAGGATTCAAAAAGAACGGGGCCCGCAAAGAAGGAGAAGTAAATCTGGTCCAGGCTCCTTTGGCCAAGAAACCGCTCCATGTGAACATCTTTGCACCCCAACAGGCCCAGCAGTCATACCAGATCCCGCTTAATGTCAATTTCTCCCCCTTTGTGCCTGCAAACCTCAGTAGGGCTTTTACTAAGGAAGAGAGGGAGGCCTGGTTAGCAACAAGGAGGATCGAGTCTGTACTCCCCTTCCCGTATCTCTGTCCCAATTGCTGTCAACCCTGCTGAAAAGGGAATATGTGACTCTTAAGGAGCCCAACCCAAATGCCACAAAGGGAAGGAACTTCGATCCGGCAGTTACCAGTGACTTCCACATGGGTGCACTAGGGCACTCTACAGATGCTTGCTGGGTTCTGAAGCATGCGGTCCAGGACTTGTTGGACCAGAAGGCCTTGGTTTTCAACACTGCTACACCCGCCCCATCGGGGAATGATATTGGGAAAAACCCTCTGCCTTACCACAATGGGGCAGACCCATCCAACTCCATCATTGCCATATCCACCAAGAGAAGGGCCTTTGACCCGTCTCAACTTATAGCTCCTGTAGGGACCACGGTCAAGGTCCATTTTTTTCAAGAGAAGGAAGAAGAGGAGGTCAATATAATCTCCCAGAAAAACAATCATGCTGCTGAGGACATTAGCTCCTCTTTGAACCGGGTCTCCTCTCTTATGGCCCAAATAAGCACTGCAAGGCCTCTGTGCTCGCGTGGGAAATGCGGCACGGGGGAATTCGGAGTCGCCACCACCTGATGGGGTGCAGGCGGACACCTGGGTGCCTAACCTTGTCTATTAGGGCTTTTGGTCTGCGGCTTTGAGATTCTAAGTTGGGTCTCGGTTGTGGTCTGGGGAAGTCTGTGGACACCCCAGTCCATCCCGTCGGATGACGGGTCCTGTGGGTTCCCTAGTTTGAGTCAGCTTTTACTTGGTTCTCACCCGTTTTCTAATCCAGCATGCAATTCAGTTAAGTCTTGGCAGGACCACTTGAGTGGTGTGGGTCCCTTTAGTTGATTTTATCTTGTTTTACTTTAGGTGGTTTGAGTCTGATTGGGTGGGCCCCGTTGGAAGGCCCACGGTGTCCTTGGTGGGCTTGGTTAAGCCCATGTACCCTTGGTGGGCCTCTGTCTAGCCCTAGGAGGCCCTGTGGGCTTAGGTTAAGTGAATCGATTTTACATTAAGGTTCAGGTTTGAATCTTAAGTGGTTTTCATGCAAATAGTGGGCCGGCGTTGGTTTGCGAGCCCCTGGGCGGGCCCCCATGATGGTTGCCAAAATGTTTTCAATTTATCTTATTTAAATTCATCCAGGTGGGTTGGACATTGGGCTTGGGGCCCGTAGTCCAATTCTTAGGCTTGAAAGCCCAAGTTAAGCGAAGTTAGGGTTTTGAACCCTTACTTGGTTGGTTTTTGGGCTTTGGAGGGCCCAATAGGCCCTAACCCTGTGTCTCGACCAAACCACGCAGTTCATGCATTAATCCACACATCACGGTTCGAGTGGGTCACCTTGGGTTTGGCCCGCCCAGTTTAACTAACTATTTTTACTTAGCTTGTTTATTTCGCATGCTTTAGGATTTATTGGGCTTGGTGGGCCCCGTTGGGAGGCCCACTAGTGTTTCCAAGTTGGACCATGGTCCAGGCCCCAAATTGGGTTCCCGGGTGGCCCGGGAACCCTGTTGGTACATCCAGTTCGATTGGAAGAGTAAGGAATTCACGCAAAATGGGAAAAATGGGGTTTTCGGCAATGTAGCCGACCTGAGATGCCGGCTACACACAGGGACCAGTGTATCTGGCCTTAGTTGCCAGATATACACAGGTCCCAGTTGATCCGGCCTGAGTTGCCGGATCAACACACAGGAGCTGTTTTTCGGATTTTTTCAAAGGGGGTTGGGTTTCGGAGTCTTCCAGGGGTATTCCATCAATGGTGTGGGCCCGGGGGTGGGCTCACAGTAGTTCAGACATGGGGGAGACCCCATTTCGGCCTTCTTTTGGGACTTTCCAGCAAGGCAATGGGGGGAGAGGCATCCGGGTTGTCTCTTCCATTTGGGATCATGTATATCAACATGGCAGGGACCAAGGTGTCCCTGCTTTGGTTTCTAGAGCTCCACCACAGCACACAATCAAGGTCCTTAGAGAAACCTTTGAATCAAGAGCCTGAAGCATGCTTCCATGACTGACCAAAACATGCATGCTCAATACTTTAACCAAGGGGATAGCCACTGCAGGGAGGGGATTAGCATGCTTAACATATATGCATGCAAGGATATAATTTAACATGCATAAACAAACAGGTATAACTAAGGGAGTCTAGCACTTATTATCAACTAACCGAAAAAAACCACATAGCATGCGAGAAGACCAATGGGAAGGGCCATGAGCTAACATGCATTTCCTACGCATCTTGGCAATATTTAAGCCCTAGACTCATGCTTTAACCCACGAAAATGTAGAGAAGGGGCAGAGAAGGGGGTTCACAGAGGGATACATTAGATGAGGACCAAGGAACATGCTCCTTTAAAAAGAATGCTTGAGACAATCCTATGGACAGCAACTAATGAACATTAACAATGGCGTAAAAAGAAGACTCACATGCTCCCAAGGAGCTAAACGTAGACCCTTACTCCTGGAGAGCCTCATGCCATGCAAAAGGGAGGTAAATGCATGCTTGAACAATATAGACATGAACTCATGCAACAGATGAAGACAAACTTGGCAAACACTTCAGAAAATTCCTATTTTAATATATGTACGATAACAAGTGATTAGGAGCCTCACCTGGTTGTTCTTGCACTCCAAAGCAAAGTGGAAACCCTCCTTTGATGATGGACAGTAGCTGGAAGCTCTTGGGTACTCAGCCTTGCACCAACAGCAAGTAATCTCCTTTAACTTGCTTGAGAAAGTGAAGAAGAAGAGGAAAGAAAAAGGGTGGAAACACTTGAGGGAGTATATGAGGTGATGGGGGGCAAAAGGGAGTTGAAGATGGAAGGTTTCGGATGGGAGAAGTGGAAGACAGAAGTTGAAAATCAAGCCAAAAGAACCAACCCCCGGAAATGAGCTGCTGTTTCCTTTTTATAGACAAACTTAATGTATCCGGCAACTCAGGTCGGATACACTAAGCACTCTTCATATCCGGCCTCCATGGCCGGTTACACAGGTCATCCTTTGTATCCGGCATTCAATGCCAGATACAAAACATAATCATTTGAAAATTTAATGCCGCTGAGAATTTGTCGGGCGATCGGCGAGAATCTCGCGCGGAAATCTCCTTGTATCCGGTATTTGAGTCCGGATATGAAGGGGAGCTAATGTATCCGGCATATTTGGCCGGATACAAATCGAAAAATTACCGATTTGCCCTTTGACTTGACCGATTCGAACGATTCGACACTTTTGAGCAATTACGGATTGGTCCCTGCGAATTTCAGTTTAATCCCTGAGATTTTTAGCAAGTTTTGGATATTTAAGACTTAGTCCATGAGATATTTTGCTGCGTTGACTGCCACGTGTGCAGTTTCTGGGCCAGGTGTGCAGCTTTTGGTTCTGCTGTTCGGAAACTTCGACAGCTCATATCTCCTTCATTCGAGCTCCGATTTGAGCAAACTCAATTGCGTTAGACTCGTATCGGAGCCCTCTATCCAATGACATAGGGCTAAGCACTTGGCAGGGAGTTCGAGGAAAAGTCAACTTTCGGCTTTCCTTTAAGTTTGACTACCCGCAGAAGCCTCATCCGGACTTCGATTCCAGCAAACTCAGTTGCGTTGGACTCATGTCGGGATTCTCTATCCAATGGTATAAAGCAAGGTGGACAATTTTCACTGGATTAAAAAGTCAACTTTTCACCCCTAAGGGTTTGACTTTTTAGCCGGGTTTTGCATTTCTGGCTTTCCGGGAGCGTAAAAATGAGGTGCTTACAGCCTCCATTGGTCTTCAATTGCAGTCCACCCCCTTGTTCACCATCCAAGCCATCAAAGGCCCCATTGGTCATCAACCTTGACCCCACCACTACTTCCATCTCCTTTTCTGTCCCCACAAAATCCAAGCTCCAGCCCTTGGTTGTAAATGTTCAGCCATCCCACAGTATCCCTAAACCGGCCCATACATCCCGGTCCAAACTCCAGCCGTTGGTTGTAAATGTCCCTAGACTAGCCTATTTTGAGGCCGCTGTACCATGGAATTACAGCGAGGGAATCACGGCTACGGTTCCAATGGTTAGGAACCAGAACTAGGAGGAGGTGAACCACATGACAAGGTCGGGGAGATGTGCAGGGGTGAAGAGAAAGAAAAAGAGATAGAGGCGGAGAAAGAGAAAAAAGAAATTGAAGAAAAAAGATAACAAAAAGGAAAAACAAAAGTAGGAGAGGACACCCCCCAGGGTGTAGAAAATGAGGCAGCAGACCTCATAAAAATAATCAAAAAAAGTGAATTCAATCTTGTGGATCAGCTGAATAAAGTCCCAGCCCAGATTTCAATACTGGGCCTTTTGCTAAATTCTGAAAAGCACAGGGACGCATTGTTAAGGGTGCTACAGAGTACACATGTATCCCAGACAATCGATCCAGACCAGCTAGGCAAAATGGTTGGTCAAATCTTGTCACATAATGTGATAAGTTTCTCTGAGGGTGAGATCAGCCCAGGTGGGTGTTATCATGTTGACCCTTTGCACATCAAAGTGCTTTGTAAGGGCAGCATGGTGGCACGGGTCTTGATTGACAACGGGTCGGCGTTAAACGTCTGCCCGTTAATCACTTTTGTCAAGCTGGGTCTGGACCAGTCAAAGATTAAACAAAATGGGAGGATAGTGAGGGCTTTTGATAGCTCCAAGACCCACTCCCTAGGGGAGATTAAACTGCCGGTCACAATTGGGCCGAATATCTTCAACATCACATTTGAGATGATGGATATACCCGCAGCCTTCAATCTGCTCCTAGGGAGGCTGTGGATACATTCGGCTAGGGCAATACCATCCACACTCCACCAAATGGTGAAATACATAAGAGGGCAAAGGGTGATAACAGTCCTAGCTGAAAACTTGGTGCCTCCCATTGTGTCACCTGATGTACCCTTAATAAATGTGGATTTAACTGCCGACAAGATTGCGTTCCACTCGTTTCAGTTTGAGACGGTTAATTTCATACCTGGGGGGTGTGAAAAAAAAGAAAAGAAGAGGACTACTGCTGAAGAAATGGTGAAGAAAGTGATGGAGAAATACCACTTTCATCCAGGAAAAGGCCTGGAAGTAAACTTGCAAGGAATGGTGGAGCCAGTCAAGGCAAAGAAGCTGGTTCCTAAAGCAGGATTGGGCTTCAAGCCAGAGGCTGGAGAAGACAGAAGCATGAAGAAGGAGGGAGAAGAAGCAGAAGAAATTTCCCTCATTTAAGGGAAAATTTTCCTAAACCCTCCTGTATAATCCAACTGTCTCCTCCTATGGACCAATCCAAGCCTCCATACCACAACATCAACCCATTCCAAAAACCTTATGTTCCGACCCTGCAACCCTATAACCCATCTCCTATGCTTGAAACTTTGGGTGGGCCTGGGCCACAGCCCGAACAACAGTTGGACTATTCTGAAGATGTTGGTGCTTTCTTCGCCATGACTGAGGGCGATAAGACAGAAGCAGCTGAGGACTTGCCATTCATTGACTGGGCCGCAGTGAAGATTCCGGAAGAGGTCATATCCAGACTGGGCCCCGTAGCAGAAAAGGGCAGTAACCACCCGGTGATGATGGCATTGGATTCTGGACTTGAGGAGCGAGCTTGCACAATTTCCCCCGCTCCCGAAAAACTCTTTTTGAATAATTGGGAGGAAACTCCCCTTACCTTTGAAGCAGCGTTTGTTCGGCAAACTAACGCGGCTTCCAAAAAAAAACTCCAATAGTGGATTGCCATTTCCCTGAAGGTTTTAATGGGCTTTCGTCTTCAGGGGGATTATGTTTAGAAGGCTCACAAAAAACCCAAAAAGATATTTCTATTTTTTCTAGGAAATTAATTTTTTCAAAAAGGTCCAAACCACTTATGAACCATATAATCAAACCGAATTGGACCAGTTTGAATATGACTTCGACCTTGAGCTCGACTTTGATCTCATGGGAATCGAAGAAGAGACTGAGGTCGAAGAAGAAGACTTTCCAAAAGAAATTGAATATCAATTGGAACGTCATGAAAAGGGGGTCCAACCTAATATTGAGGAGACCATATCCATAAATCTGGGGACTGAAGATGACCCAAAAATTGTGAAAATTGGGTCATGCTTATCTGATGTGCAGTAAAATGAAATGTCTCAGTTCTTGGCAGATTACAAGGATGTGTTCACTTGGTCGTATCGGGACATGCCGGGGTTGGACACTGACATGGTAGTGCACAAGTTGCCAATTTTGCTAGGGGTTAAGCCAATCAAGCAGAAGCTGAGAAGATTGAAACCTGAATGGACTCTGCAAGTCAAGGATGAAGTGGTCAAGCAATTCCAAGCCGGATTTTTGGCAGTCTCAACGTACCCAGAATGGCTCGCAAACATAGTGCCGGTACCAAAGAAGGACGGAAAAGTCAGAATGTGCATGGACTACAGAGACTTGAACAAGGCAAGCCCAAAGGACGATTTTCCGCTTCCACACATCGAAATTCTGGTCGATAATACTGTTGTACATAGCCTATTCTCGTTCATGGATGGTTTCTCTGGATACAATCAGATCAAGATGGCTAAGGAAGATCAGGAAAAAACAGCGTTCATCACACCTTAGGGCACATTACAGTGAGCCGAAGAGGAATTGAAATTGACCCGGCTAAAGCCAAGGCCATAATTGAAATGCCAGCACCCAGAACCGAGAAGGAGGTTCGTGGTTTTCTCGGGAGAATTCAATATATAAGCCGGTTCATAGCACAGTTCACTGCTATCTGTGAACCAATTTTCAAGCTTCTGAGGAAGGATAACCTATTGGTCTGGAATGAGGATTGCCAGCAGGCCTTTGATACAATCAAAGAATATTTGCTGAACCCGCCTGTGCTAGTGCCACCAACTCCAGGAAGACCACTGATCCTGTACTTGTCAGTGTTGGAAACGTCGATAGGATATGTCTTGGGGCAGCATGATGAGACTGGTAGAAAAGAAAGGGCAATTTACTATCTGAGTAAAAATTCACAGAATATGAAGCTAAGTACTCACCGTTGGAAAAGACTTATTGTACTCTAGTGTGGGTGTGCGCGCGTGGGAAACGCGGCACGGGGTAAATGGGAGTTGCCACCGCCTGATGGGGTGCAGGCGGACACCTGGGTGCCTAATCTTGTCTAATTAGGGCTCTTTGGTCTGCGGCTTGAGATTCTAAGTCTTGGTTCTCGGTTGCGGGCTGGGGAAGTCCGTAGACACCCCAATCCACCCCGTCGGATGACGGGTCCCGTGGGTTCCCTATTTGAGTCAGCTTTCTCTATTTTGGTTCTCACTCGATTCCTAATCCCGCATGCAATTTGTTTAAGTCCTTGTGGGACCACCTGAATGGTGTGGGTCCCTTTAGTTGATTTTATCTTGATTAATTTAAAGTGATCTGGGTCTGATTGGGTGGGCCCCATTGGAAGGCCCCCGGTGTCCTTGGTGGGCCTGGGTAGGCCCATGTACCCTTGGTGGGCCTCAGTCTAACCCTAAGAGGCCCTGTGGGCTTTGGTTAGTGAATTGATTTTGCTTTAGGTTTAGATTTGGATTATTAAGTTGTTTTCATGCAAAAGTGGGTCGGATGGGTCTGTGGGCCCCTTAGGTGGGCCCACATGGTAGCCAAGGGTGTTTTAGACTTATCTTGTTTACATTTGAGCCAAAGTGGGCTGGTCATTGGGCTTGGGGCCCATGACCCAGATATTGGGCTTGAAAGCCCAGTTCCTTGGGGTTTTAGGGCTGGTGCCCTAACTTGGTTCGGTTGGCGGGCTTTAGTGGGCCCGAATGGCCCTAGCCCATGGTCTCAGCCAAACCACACAATTTATGCATTCATATATATGGCAAGGCTCGGGTGGGCCGCATTGGGCTTGGCCTGCCCGGTTCAATCGGTTCATTTCACTTAGGTTGTTTAATTAACATGCATTTGGTTCATTGGGCTTAGTGGGCCTCGTTGGAAGGCCCACAAGTGTGCCAAGCTGGATCGGTTGGTCCAAATCCCATCTTGGGTTTCCGGGTGGCCCGGAAACCCTGCTGGTTCATACGGATTGCCCCGTATGAATTTTGGATATTTAAGATTTAGTCCCTGAGATATTTTGCTGCGTTAGCTGCCACGTGTGCAGCTTCTGCGCCACGTGTGCAGTTTCCGTCTTTGCTGCTCGGAAACTTCGACAGCTCATATCTCACTCATCTGAACTCCGATTTGAGCAAACTCAATTGCGTTGAACTCGTATCGGAGCCCTCTACTTAATGACATGGGGCTAAGCACTTGGCACGGATCCCCAGGAAAAGTCAACTTTTGTCCTTTCCTTAAGTTTGACTGCCCTTGGATCCTTCATCCGGACTCCGATTCCTGCAAACCCAGTTGCGCTGGAACCGTGTCGAGATTCTCTATCCAATGGCAATGAAGTGATGCGGCCAAATTCTATCTGATTAAAAGGTCAATTTTCCACCCCTCAGGGTTTGACCTTTTAGCCGGGTTCTGCATTTCTGGCTTTTTGGGAGCGCAAAAATGAGGTGCTTACAGTGGGCAACTCAGAGGCTATGGCATTACTTCCTTAGTCACTCCACACTATTGATATCCCGAATGGACCTTTTGAAATATTTATTTGAGAAACCGGCACTGACTAGCAGGACGGCAAAGTGGCAACTACTACTGTCTGAGTTTGACCTCACGTACATTACTCAGAAGGCGATCAAGGGTCAAGCCATAGCTGATCACCTGGTTGCACATCCTTTGCCAGAATACCAATCCTTGAAGACTAACTTTCCAGATGAGGCAATTCTATACACTGAAGAAAAGGAAAGTGAGAGTTCTTGGCAGATGTTCTTTGATGGGGCCGCTAACATGAATGGAAATGGAATAGGGGCAGTCTTGGTCAAACCAGATGGTTCACATATCCCGATCGCAGTAAAGCTGAGATTCCAGTGCACCAATAATATCGCGGAATATGAAGCATGCATAATTGGATTGCAAGCCGCTATAGATTATGAAGTGGAGGAACTTGACGTATACGGGGATTCGAGTCTTATCATCTTCCAAACAACTGGTGAGTGGAAAACCAAGGATCACAAATTGATCCCCTATCACCAGTATTTGGAAGAAATAAGCACAAATTTCACTCGAATTTCCTTCAACTATATGCCAAGGGCCAAGAATCAGTTCACGGATGCTCTAGCAACGTTGGCTTCAATGGTCAGCATACCGGAAGGGGTAGACATCAGACCACTGGAAATTGAAGTCAGAGATGAACCGGCTTACTGTTTCGTTTTAGAGGGAGCACCCGAAGAAGAAGCGCCATGGTTTCAAGATATCAAAAATTTCTTGAACAATCGGAGCTTGCCAGAAAATGCCACTGTTACTTAGAAGAGAACAATACAGAGGTTTTGCTGGTCAGTTCCTGCTAAGTGGTGGACATTTGTACAAGAGATCATATAACGATATTTGCTCAGATGTGTTGCTAAGGCTGATTGAGACTGTACATGGAGGAGTTTGTGGACCCCATATGAGTGGACACATGCTGGCAAAGAAAATCCTGCAGTTGGGATACTACTGGTCGACCATGGAACATGATTGTTGTATACATGTCAGGAGGTGTCACCAATGTCAGATATATGCAGATAACAAGCATGCACCCCCAAGTGAGTTGCACAACATGACATCACCGTGGCCCTTCTCTATGTGGGCATAGATGTCATCGGCATGATTTCACCTAAGGCATCGAACGGACACAGATTCATCTTGGTAGCAATTGATTATTTTACCAAGTGGGTGGAGGCAGCTTCATATGCAAATATCACAAGCAACCATGTTATTAAGTTTTTGAAGCACAATATCATTTGTCGCTATGGGCTGCCAAGTGCTATAGTATCAAACAATGCTTCAAATATTAAGAACAAGGACATGAAGAAGATGTGTGAGCAGTTTCAGATCACCCACCACAAGTCAGCTCCATACAGGCCAAAGATGAATGGGGCAGTAGAAGCAGTAAACAAGAATATAAAGAAAATTATTCAGAAAATGGTAGTAAGTTACAAAGATTGGCATGAAATGTTACCACTTGCTTTACATGCCTACAGAACCTCGATCCGGACTTCAACTGGGGCAACCCCATACTCCCTAGTCTATGGGATGGAAGCTGTCTTGCCAGTGGAAGTAGAGATCCCATCACTTAGAGTGCTCATGGAAGCTGAATTGGAAGAGGCCGAATGGATACAGTCAAGACATGATCAACTCAATCTGATAGAAGAGAAACGATTGAAAGCACTTTGTCATGGGCAGTTGTACCAGAGGAGAATGGCCAGGGCCTACAATAAGAAGGTGAAGCCCAGGACTTTCCAAGAAGGAAACTTAGTGCTAAAGAAAATCTTACCATTTTTGGAAAATCCTCGTGGTAAGTTCAAGCCAAATTGGGAAGGGCCATATGTCGTCAAGAAAGTCCTGTCAGGGGGTGCACTCATCTTAGCAGAAATGGATGGGACAGATTTTCCTGAGCCAATTAACTCTGATGCAGTAAAAAGGTATTTTCCTTGATTGAACATTACTAGGAAATGATCCGAGGGCATCTTTCTTTATTTCCTTCAAAATTTTAATCCCTAGTCTAGCCAAGTTGAGCCGGTTCGTTTCTTTGATAAACCCAAACCAGATTTACAGTCTTAAATTGGGGCAAAACAAATTGGGGCAAAAAAGAGGAAAAAAAGAAAAAAAAAAAAGAAGAGCAATGAAAAACGGCAAATGAAAGCCAAGTGTGAAAAAACATGCAAAGAAGGCAATTTGGGGAAAAAGGGTTAAATTCATCATGACTGTAAGTCCGGTTGACCTATTTCCACACTTGAAAATTTTTGGGCCTTTAATACCCTCTCTTTTATAAACCAAGCCTGGCCTTTGTTTCGTCCTATTTTTAAGCCCTCAGTGATCTTAGTTTGTTCATTCAAATGTCAGAGTAAGATTGGTGATGACGGAATGTAGAAGCCGGCCCTAGTGAAAACCGTAACTGGCGCTAGGGGCAATATTGGCAAAAAGAAAAAAAGAAAGAATGAAAAAAAAGAAAAAGAAAATCAGAGGTTGAGTTGATCATGGAGATCTAAGCTTGAAGCAAAATCGGCATGAGCAGAATGGGGTCAGTTTTGGAAGAAAAAGCATTTGGGGATGACTCTAAAGGTCCTAAGATGGACGGTTCTGATCCCTCATTATTTTTTAGATTACCCTTTTCATTATTTAACCTGGTTTTAATTCCTTTAATTATGGGTAAGTGCATGGACCAAATTTCAAAAAAAAAAAATAAAAAAGGAAAACTATACTTTGGCCAGTGATGATAAATCAAATACTTTTCATAAAATCTTTGTTTTTACAAGCATCTGAGCATTCTGAGGCTAATAATATAAAAATTTTATTTTGAATTAAATCCTTTGTCTTTCCACTATTGGAGTTTGCTTTCGTACAAAGGTATGAAAAAAAAAGAAAAAAAATGTGTGCGGGAAATAAGGCTAGTCCTGGTCTCCTAACCGCTCCTCAAGCTCCCGAATCCGAGCTGCCTGAGCTGCAAAGACTCCAGAAGCCCCCTCTACAGCGGGATCACTCAAGAAGGAAATGACCTCATCAGAAAGGGCCCGTCTAATCCGCATACTCCTGAGGCTGGCTAAAGTATCCTGGTACTTCTGCCTTATCATCCGGACCTCAAAGCGGCGGGCCTACCTCTGCTCCTCCAGTTTGTCCTCCATGGCGGTACGGTGGGATATCTGCTCCTCAAGCTGCCTCTCCAGATAAACGCCTCGTATCCTGAGCTCCTGGGCCTCTCATACCCATATCTGCTGAAGCCGCTTATGAGAAGCTCTCTCAGACTCTAAGATGTCCTCATAAGTAGGAGCCAAGACTGCAGGAGGATCTTCGGGTACTGGGGCTTGACTCTGTATCTACTCCTTGATCCAGAAGAGATAGTCCTTCACATGGGACTCTGAGAAGACTAGGCTACGCATAAAGCGAACATAGGACCACTCCCTCATCAACTAGGCATTCAGCTTCATGGTAGCTGGAGAAAGTGGCCTAAGATGATCCTCATACCCACTTGGGATTATAATCCCTTGGGTCGCTCTGAACTGACGAAGGACCCGCAAAGGGAGATAAAGCACCACATGTCTCAGGCCAGTCAGGATAAAAAAATTGCGGTCTCGGAAGCTGATCACAGTCTCTGCATTGGGCTGATAAGTACCAGGCCACCTCATCTGATCATCCTGGAGTGTAGCCAAGAAATTGAACCAGCCCTGTTTACCCCCTGGAATGTCGGGACACCCCCGGTTGCTCATCAAGATAGGAACCTTCAAGCTTGGGAAGAAGTGTCGATTGATCTCCTCAATCTGACTCAGGTGGTCAAGTAGCCAAAGCTGTAAAGGAGAAGGGATATATCAGTACATTGTAAAAGAAAAAAAAAAGCAAAAAAAAAAAGGGGGGGGGGGGGAAAGAAGAAGAGAAAAAAAGAAAGGGAAAAAGGAGAAAAAGAAAAGAAAAGGAAAAAAAAGAAGAAAAAGAGAGCAAAAAATGTGCTGCAGAGTTTGCTATTTTCTTACAAAAAATCCCTAGTTTGCCTTAAAATCCACTTCACAGCCACGAGAGCTCAGTGGAATTTAGGACAACTTGGGGAAATGTGCTGGTCAAAAGGAAAATATTCATTCAATTTTAACTTGGTTAGAGGAAAAAATCAGTTTTCAAAAAAAAAAAAAATCTTATTTTTGGGCTTAAAATCCACTTCATAGCCACGAGAGCTCAGTGGAATTTAAGACCTCTTGGAGAGATGCCCCCCTTAAAGTTAAGGCTTTTTGGCAAATCTTCACCCAAAATTTATTTTACAAAATTGAATCAAACCAAGCAAATCATGGTTAGGGGGTGCAATTTGGGCTTCTCTAATCTTTGCAGCTCATTGCTTCGCAACTCCCACAAAGAGGGGCAGTTGTAGACACCCCAAATTGCATAGTAAAAATGAGGAATAATTAGCAAAAATCATTATTTCCTTGGAAGCCAGCACAAAATTTGAGAAAATGAGTTTTTTCCTTATATCCGATGGAATATGCCAGATACAAGCAGGCTTTAGTGTATCCAACATATGTGAGTTTTGCTCAAAATTAGGGTTTTCCGAGAGATTTCACTTTTTACCATCATATCCTTCATTAAAAGAGTGGAAATCTTGGAAACAGCCTTAGGGTTAAGGTTAGTGGGCTCTAGACATTATTTTGTGTCTACCATCATGCAAACCCTAACCCTAGCCTTTGCCTATAAATAGGAGGCTCCTCCTTAAGCAAATGGCCATAAGTTGGAGATTCAAGAGCTCCGAGTGAAGAAGGGAACCGCTGCTAGACTGCTTCCAGAACCCAGGTAAGCCTCAAACCTCTCCTTTATTTTTTTGTTTTTACATTCTAGATCTAGATCTCTTCTTCTACCTTTCTGTAAAATAAGGCCTCTTCTATGTGTGTGAAAACCCTTCCTCGGCTCAAAGTATCTCAAGACTCCCCCTAGCCGTAAAACGTGAAGGCGGGATCTAGGTGAAACGAGACTGGGGATTGATCCTAGTGCTAGAACCATTATTTGCATAAGCCTTTTGAATCTGTGAAGCCCGTTTCATATTCAAAGTACCCCAAGATTATCTTGAAGAACCGTGTTTAACGGGGAGAGAGAACTAAGGGAAACGATAATGGAACGGAACCCTAGGTTGTTCTAGAACCCCTTTAATTGATATGAATGCATGCTATTTGTTGTTATATTGTTCTTGAATGGATTTTTACACTTGCACATACATAGCACATGATTTTGGCGGGATAGGCTCATATTTAGGATTTATTGCATTCGTTGTAATAAATCTGAAATAAATGGCTTCAAGCAATTTTGGAATGTCTTTAAATGGTTTTTTTAAGGATTTTGATTCATCTTGTACGAATTGCACACATTTTGTCACAGTTTTGAATTGTTTTCTCCAAAAAAGCCTTAACTTGACAGCAACTGTACCCTAACTTCGGACACTCATAACTTTATCATCCGGATGAATTTTGGAATGATTCTAGAGCCATGGGAAAGGTGAGGCTGTCTATCTTATACCTACTAAATTTCATTAATTTCTATGAAGCAGATTTTTGACACCATTCTGCCGAAGTTGAGAGGTCAGTTCAGGTCAAACTGTTGAACCTATCACTTCGAATAGGTGCCATCTGCTTGTTTTAAATCCGATTCAAGTGATTTTTATTTTTGGGCACTCCTTTATGAGTCTATTTTTAAACCCAGTTGGTTTCATAATTTTTTGATTTAATTTGTGTCGTGGATAGCAGATTTACTCAGAACTGCCCAACAGCACTTTTCTGGGTTAATCTGTGATCCTCAGGGCCTGTTCGGGAAGTCACCCAAGGAACATCCGAATGAATTTTTGTATGAGGCTAGTTTCATTTGAAAGATGGTCATACAGACTTCATTCACACCAAATTTCATGGATTTTTATGGAGCTGATTTTTCTAAGTGATTTTCCAAACTTGCATGCTTGGCACTTTTAATTATCTCCAGCAGCAACTTTAAAAGAGGCATAACTCTTAGAATTTCAACCGGATTTAATCGAAATTTTGCATGAGACTATTATTTACCATAATCTTTTAAATGGATTTGGTTTGGTTCAATTTAAAATTGGATTTGAATTATTTCAAGACAGATGGCATTGCTTTTTACCGAATTCCCCGGATTTGATTCAACTTGGTTTTGTACAACTTTTGCTTTGATTTTTACCTTTTTGTGATATTCCAGAAATGATATTGACATAAAAGAGGATCTGGAATTTATTTGGATTTTCATGTGAAGATATCATACATTTGTCCTTTTTCAAGGTTTTTAACGATTTTTAGCAAGCTTTCTTATTTCTTCAGCATGAGCAACACTTGGCAACCACCTTGTGTGGGTGAATGGGTGTGCCTAACACCTTTCCCCATTCATAATCTAATCCCCTTACCCATCTCTGGATTTGATTTTCAAGTAGGGTTATTTTTACTCTAGAATTTGCATTTTATCTATTTTTGCTTATTTTTAATCTTTTGGTGTCCATTCACACCTCTAAACCTTGAATGGTGGCGACTCCCACGTTTTAAGTTTGAGTCCCTGTGTTGACGGAGGGATGATCACCCCGGTGATTTTTCCCATGTCTCACAATGCCAAAAATGCCAAAAACACGGACCCATTCAAAGGGTAGAAGCGATTGATTTACAACCAATAGTCAAGCCATGGCCTTTCAGATGATGGGTGATGGACCTAATTGGGAAGGTATACCCTCCTTCATCGAGGCTACATAACTTCATCGTAGTTGCTACCGATTATTTCACTGAATAGGTGGAAGCCAAAAATTTGAAAAAAGTGGAACAGTCGGATGTAATTGAGTTCATCGAGGAGTAGATAATCCATAGGTATGGTATCCCAGAAACCATCACGACCAATTCTGGTACTGTTTTTGTAGGAGAAGCAGTGATCGAATTTGCCAAAACATATTGCATAAAAATGATACAATCAACTCCTTATTATGCACAGGCGAATGGACAGGCCGAAGCGACCAATAAGGTATTAAAAAACATTTTGAGGAAGATGATTGAAGACAAACCAAGAAATTGTCATAAGCTCTTATCTGAAGCATTGTGGGCATATCGGATGTCTTACAAAACATCTATTGGAACTACTCCTTTTTCCTTCACTTTCGTCCATGAAGCGGTCATTCCAGTTGAAATTACGGTCAAATCTTTGAGGGTTACTATTCAAGATAAATTTACCCCTAAGAAATACACAGAGGCCATGTTGGCTGAGCTTGAAGACTTGGAGGAGATGAGAAGATTAGCTTTAGACCGGCAGATGGCACTCAAACAAAGAGTCTCCAGGTCCTATAACCGCCAACTCAAACATAAGTCATTTGCCAAAGGAGACCTTGTCTGGAAAACACTTTTGCCTATAGGAAAGAAGGATTTTCCATATGGAAAATGGTAGCCCACATGAAAAGGACCATTACGAATCAGTAAAGTATTGCCCCGGGGGGCATACCACATACAGTCACTGGATGACCAGAAAGTGAAGGTGATTAACGACCAGTTTTTAAAGTGGTATTTTCCCACTCTATGGGAAAGCCGTGAAATCAGTAAAAAAGTAGAGAAAAATCAAGAATAAATTAATTCCCGACTACTCAGTATACGCAAGGCCAAATAAATGGCATTGTCAAATTGAAGCGCTGACAGTATGCGGTCCAGATTAAACTGAACATAAGATTTTCTCGAGATCTACTCGATCCCATTGATCTTCTTCTAAGTATTTGGTCTATAAATACCAGAGTTAGAATTAGCCATTGTTGTCATAAGCAAGAGAAGGGGATTAGGCGGTATGACGAAAAAGATATGGCGAATGACCAAGGATCAACTACGGACTGAGAAGATGACCTAAAAACAAGAAGCAGACTTAGCCGACAACTTTGTAAAATTGGGCGGAATTGGAAAGGGCGGTTCTACTCTTGCTAACCCCATCACAGTAGGTCTTTTCCCACCAAGGTCTGTGCAGAGAAAAAGAGCTCTCCTCTCCAACCAACATTTATGCCGGTTGGACTTTCGTCATTCCTCCCTCTCTTGTCCATTCGCTCAAATTAGCCTTCACTAACGCCATTTGTAGGGGCATTGGCAGAGGTCTGGAGATTCTAAACCTTCTGGCCCCGGCTAGATTATCCGGTTGTATGAAAGAGCTAGAAGGGCTCGACTTTGGTTGTATGAAAGATCAATGTTGAGATAATATATTTTGATTATTTTTGTTTCAGTTTGTCTTATACGTACCAAGCAGTTGATATAAATAAAACGGCAAGTATGTTATGCAAGCAAAACATGGAAAAATTACCGTTCAAATAAAAATAAAAGCCGACGAACCGGCTGAGAAATAAATAGTTTAACTTGCCAAACATATGGCACCACCAAAAGTTTAATACCAAAAAATGGTATATTGTTACGTAGCATTTCTGGCAGGAAAAAAGAGAAAACTTACCTTTGGAGCCAAGACTTGAACCTCGCATGATCACTCTTGACCCGTTCTCGTAAACACTGCGCCTCCGCCCGACGAACCTCCAACTCTCGTTCGTCCTCCAAATGGCTCTGCAGTCCAGAAGAATTCAATTCAATCCTGTTCCGCTCAATCTTGATAGATGCCCGGATATTTTCTTCTTCAACTTTTAACCGAGACTGTTCTGCCGAGGAAGATGCAATCGGAACAGACACGAATAGAGAAGCCCGCTCGAAGGAGATATTGTGGATCGTTTGCCTTAATTCTTTGATCTGTTTATAACAACGGACTCCAATGAAAACCTCCCGGCGCAGTTCAGAGCATCTAGCAACAACAGAGTGGAGAAAACTCATTGCTTCTCTCAGCCCTGGGATGGTGCTGTAGAAATCAAACATGGTGAACATACAACTCAAAACTGAAGAATCCTCTTAAGAACTAGCCTCAATAGCTTGGCTGAGCAGTAATCGTATTTCTTCCACTTCATCGTCCAACAAGTCCTCGGGTCAGTGAAGGACGAAGGCACGAAGTCGCTCTCGACTACTGAAATAAGAAAGAAGCCGCGGATGAGGTTCTTCCCCAAAATCAGCATATCTGAGGTAAGGCTCTATTTCCTTGAGCCATACTCTGATGAATTCGAAGTAGCTGCTGGGGAGATCACGAAGCTCATCCTCATCCTCCACAGTAGGAGGATCACACGGAGGGGAAGATAGCTCCTGTGAACAATAACTAGAGGGCACAACTTTAGTAGTAGGAGGGGGCTAAGGGACTGGTGTTGAATATTTCGGGATGACGAGAGCAGGAGGAGTCACAGAACTAGCAGAGGTGTAGTGATTTCTGTAGAGGCAGGCTAGTCGAATGGATGAGGAGGAGTTGGCATAAAAGACGACTGGCCGCTACCTCCAGAACCAACAAGAGGGCCATACTGAGAATGAGACAGGTCAATATCTTCTTCCTCATCTGAGGAATCATCAGTGACGGTGATATGCTCACCCCAATGCCGAACCTGAAACCGCATACTAGAACAAGTAGAGTAAGGTCGGCTCTCGAATCCTTCACTAATCCATCGTTTCTTCAATGGCAATGTTTTAGACGACGGTCAGGTCTTGGTGGTAGTAGCCTTCGGTTTCATTTTGCCCTTCGCTTTCTTGCTCTCCAAGCTTGCCGACCGATGACCCTCTGAAGGACAATGAACAAATTAAGATGATAGAATACAGAAAGCCAAATTAACAAGTTAGTGAAGAAAACTTACCTGAAAACCGAGTCTCATAGGATTCACGAAGGTTACTAATATGGTCGACATCAACATCGGTTGGCCGAAAAAGTTGAGTATACGAAACAAGATCAAGTGTAACGAAATAAGAATAAGCTTGAGCCCACCACGGCCTGAACAAAGGTTTGGCCGAAGCTTAACGAGGAGAAGGATAAATGAGAAACCGGTTGGTAAGACCACGAAGTCGATTGGTGACTAAGGATGAATAGTGACGGTTAACGATTGGCCGAGAGCCACCATTAACAGAAAAGAAACGAACAAGTGGAATGCCTTGACTGTAGCCGAGTTGCCGAATAACAAAGTGCGGCTGATAAATTTTGACCCCGTCTCTTCGAGAGGTTGAAGGGGTATCACGGTTATATAGGCCAAACGGAAGTTCCTGGACAATGACAAAACTAGCCATGGCACGTCGGCAGGTATCAGGAGAAATGTTGATAGCAGCATAGAGAGGGATTCCATGAAATTCCTCAAGAGAAAAGCGATAGAATAAGAGTCAATGACGTTCTTGTCTGTCTTCAAAAAAGTAGTGAAGAACATCACCAAAGGGTAGATGCCGAGGTGTCACCATAAGCCAGCTATGGCTGGCATAACGGAGTTCAGGAAGAGGACTGCTTGCGGCTTCACATAAAAAGTTGGGGAAGTATTCATAGAACCAAAACTACAAAAACTAGAGGGGGCCACAAACAACCCCTAGTCGGCTGGAAGATAGATTGTGCAAGCCACGATAAACTTGTCCAAGAAAGAAAGGTGCCAAGGCTAGACGACGACCTTGAGCAAGAGCCACCACAATGCTGGAAAACTCCTTAACCATCTGAGCAAAAGGACCACAACAAATGAAGCGCCAAAAAAGCATTAGTAGAAAAGAGCAATGCTCTTGAAAGGAAGGAATGACTTCAGAATCCATTGTACTCTCTACACGAATAAAGGTGCCGAAAGCAAAAGAAACATAAGAGGTATCAAAAATAGAAACAGGAAACGAAGATAGACGGGAGTCTATTTCTTCGTCGTGGATCGGGAGACCGGTAATGCAGCAAACATCGAGGATTGTTGGAGTCATGGGGCCGTGATAGAAAGAGCAGGTATTGGAACCACGGCACCAAAAGAATGCAGCCATGCGTGAGTAGGATATGGTTGAAAGGGATATAGAAAGTGGAATAGAAGATCATCTCTGCTAAACCAAGTCGAACCCATTCGCCCATCAAATGAGGGCGTAGTCTAGCTACCCACCTGTTCTAGTCAGAAATGCATCTCGGCTACGAACGAGGAGGTCTAGTCAAGGAAATCCAGTTCACATCCCCGTTGTCGGCAATCAGGTGATAGAGGGAATACAAGACATTTGGAATGTCTGGATTTTTTGCATTACTGCATGGGCCTAAAACGATGTCATTTTCACCCTCATCGAATAGGTTTAGATCATCAGGGTTTTCATTCGCCATGGCCGATGCTGGATAGGAAGCAAGAGATACTTATAGAAAAGAGGAAGAAGAAAGCACAATAGGAAGAACATACTCTGAAGGAAAAGAGATTTAATGATTCACAATATCGGGAAGGATTTCGAATAGATGGTTGTCTTCCCAAAAAACTCGATAAGATTTTGATAAGACGGTTGTTTTCTCAAAAAATCGAAATGACGGCTCGATATCTCCTCAGTTAAGGCGTGTCAAAAGTAAAGATCATACGAATGAGCTGATTTGAAAAGATGATTTTTGTCAAAAAAGGGGCCGCTTTTGACGGCCATGACAGGTGGCTCATGGATTTCAGAAATTATGCAAATCCATTAAACATGTTCAAAATGAAATGTTTTTCAAATCTGTATGCAACTGATTGAAAGACTCTTCGGAAGATCATATTCAATCCTCCAACCCGGTTTGAACCAAACATAACACGTGATAAGACCTCGCTTCAATTTCTAGATCCCGAACCGCATCTTCATATTGGCGCATTTTTGTCGCCAATATACCTTCATCCACTGGATTGGCCTGGAGCACTTCTTCCTGCTGACGAAGCAGGTCCAACTTCTTATTCTGCAGTATGTTAATCTGATCGTCAACTTCTGCTACCTCAGTACTAATTGATGCTAGCCGTTGGACCTTCTCGGAATATTATTGTTCATATTTATTTTGGTTAGTTTTCAAACTTCGATGGACTGAAACCGTGAGGACAAAAATGTGAACTTCCCTACTATCTCTTCAATATCGGCCGAACCACGGTCGAATAACGCCTTTAAAGAATAAAAGTGGGGAGCTTTTGAAAGCACCCTCTTTGCAGGAGCAGAAATCGCAAAATTATTCTGAATCGCTGTGGCAAATTCTATGACATGGTGAAGAGCAGTAGTTGAAACTCTAGTGATGCTGGGACTTAGCAGGTCAAGAATCTCGGACTGCATTGACTCTAAAGTATGAGGAGAAGGCAAGACCACGAAGGCATCGGTAGAAAATTTAGTCCTAATTGCGGTCAGCAAGTTGTCCAAAGAAGAGTAAGGATTGAATTCAAAGGAAGAAGACAGGACATTGCCTGAGACAAGTGCCGGAGGAATCATCGAACTAAGATCTTCCATTTCATTTTCTTTGGATTGAAGTCTTGTATGGGCAACACTACCCCCAGGCCCAGTCAAAGAATTGCCCGGAAGGATATCCGTCTTAGCATGAACAATAAGAGTGGTCGTTTCAACATTAGGTGAAACTGATCGGGAATCTTCTCGGTCCAATTCCGTCTCCATGGTTTCAAAACCAAAAGGAAGATCTGGAGAAGAAGGTCTGCTTGGAGAATTGCCAGGAGGCAAACAAGCAAGAGGATCATCACAAGACGGTGCAAGAATATCCCCAGTGGACCTACTAAGTGAACCCCTAGCGGGAATAGACGGTTCAGGGAGAACTGTTGGGTCCACTTGATTTGATGAAGAGAGGGGAATGGTTGAAATAATGCTAAGAGGGGCAATGTCTAAAACAGCCGGTGCAAACTGCACCATTAAAGGTTCTGAAGTGCCAGCATGATGAATAGCCAAGTTCGAAGAACCTTCTCCCTGAAGAAAGGAAATATGTTAGAGAATAAACAAAAGAGAGGGAAAAGAAGAAACATTTACCTCTAATCGTAGGTGTTTGGGTGATGGAGGACGTGGGCTGCCATTAGAAGGGCTAGCAACGGTAGGCTCTATTTCCATCGCCGGTGGGACCTTTGATTTACTTATCGGAAATGAAACATCTTCAATTCACGACGTTTGAAACCAAGGAAAAAACCAATTGAAAACATACCTTTTTTGGTAGACGTAGAGGATGGAAGTAAAAGATCCAATCGCCTTAGATATTCTTCTTCTGAATGATAGCAAATTTCTGCCCAAGCTGCATTCCACCATAATGTAAAGTTTGGGAGAAAGCCAGAAAGAGTAGGGAGATGGGGGAGATGAAACTGAGTAGCTGCAGCCGAATACCGAGTAGAAATGTCAGCGGCCTCCATTGGGGAAGTCGATTCTCGAACAAGAGATTCGGTGTTGATTGAAAACAATCGATTGGAATCAAGTTTAGGGATCCTTTGAGCATAGCAGAACTGCTTGCTAACAATGGCAGGTAGACTTCGAAATCGGGCTTCTTATTTTTCTGGGAAGATATAAAGTAATTTAGATTCCAGGCCAACAAGAAGCTAACCTAGATAGACTGCTGATCATCAATTATTGGGTCAGTCATGCAAAGGAAATCAGGGGCCATTGTGGAAACCTTGAAAGGAGTTGGGGGTAATATTGGAGCTCAAAAAAGAAGTGGAAACATTCCAGAACAGATCGATGAACAAGGTCACCATTTAGGCATGCGTAGCCAAAGAATTCATCGGGTAAAGGACGCTCAACGAGAATGAAGAACTAATTTGGGAAATATTGACATAACCAGAACTGGAGAAACCATAAAGGACCCCCAGAGCTTTTGTAGTCACTAGTAATGAGTTTATGCAAACCACGGTACAAAGCAGACGGGAAGAAGGGGGCAATGGCTACTTGGAAATTTGCCAGAATCAGCCGAACCAATGGAATATATTCCGTAGTGACCCCATTGGTTTGGACAGAAAAAAACGAAATTACAAAAGAAATAGAGAAGAAACAAGAAGTGTTCATCACGGCGAAATGCTTTACAATCCTCAAGATAGGACCGGTAATAAGGACGAAGTACTGTTTTACCTTTATCTTCCGTCTTCTTAATGGCAATGTTCCCCGGAATGTAAGAACAAATGCCAAGGTCGATCACACCATATCGGACATCATGACCAGTAGAGAGGAGGCCAGTGATAAAACAGACATCTAGGATAGTGGGGGTCATCAACCCACATGGAAAATTGAAAGTATTAGTCTGGGCATTCCAAAATAAACAAGCGGTGTATAGTAGATTGGTATGAATAGGGATCCTACCGGTTGAGAACTGGATCATATCATAGATACTTGTCTTTCGCCAAAGCTTCAAGAAATGCGGCTCTAATCGATTCACCCAGGATACCTAGCTATCATGGACTATCGGCTAGCTTCTGTTAAAGAAGCTCTGGCCAAGAGGCCTTTGGCAATTAAGAGGAAGAGGTCCCTTTATCTCTTTGAACGGAACATCCAGAGGGGTAGCATTAGCATTGAGGAAAGGGCCGATAACTATTGATTGATTGAAGCGTTCGAATGGGAAATCATAAGATATGACATTACCTACCATGGAAAAAGACTGAGAAGAATAGTTGGAAGAAAACAAGGAAGATGAAAGTTACCTGAGAAAATTTTATATAGAAAGCCACCGGAAGACGAAGCCGAAGGATCATAATGCCCTCGATCGTGGGAAAGTGGTGAAAAGACAGCAAACCTTCCGTATCAAGCAACGGACAGAAACTTTTTTCAAAAAAATAAATACTTACCCATCACACCGATCAATGACGGCGTAATAAAGTAAGTAGGGGGCATTGTTTACACCCTCTACAGACCGACAAATAAGAAGAGGCCATTGTAGACACCCCAAATTGCACTACAAAGTGAGAAAGTAATAAAAACATGTAATTAGAGCTTAAAAGAGGTCAAAAATGCATAAAAATGACTAAGCATGCTTTGCCCGTATTACATTCACGGGCCGGTCGTGCCCGAAATAATTCTACGGTCAGGCGCGCCCGTATTGGAATTACGGGCACCATTGGACCGTGGATCATTTACGGTCACTAAAGACTCGTGCGAGTTTGATTCTTCTCTCGATTTCCGAGCTTTATCTTTAGTCCAATATCCTTTTCATGAGCGGATTAGGTCTTTTATTCGCTGAAGTCACCTTGGTTGGCTATGGATGGGCATTATCTCCAACTTTCACTCTATCCTGAGGATCAGGATATATCCTTTTGGACCAGCCATACCCTTGTGCTTGCCTATAAATAGAGGTGAGATTCTCAAGCATAAGGCCACAAAATTTTGAATACTCAAGAGCTTAAAGAGAAGGAAAGGAATCCCTGCTTCCCTGCTGCTTTTGCTTGCTGAATCCAGGTAAGTCCCTTTTCCCTTTTATTTCATATTTTACATTCTAGAAGTAATAGGATCATCTCTATTGCTGTAGAATAAGGCCATCTTTTGTATCTAGTATCCCTAAACTTGTCTCTAAGTACCTCAAGAGTCTCTCTAGCCGTAAAACGTGAAGAGAGAGCTAGGGGAAAGGGGAACAGGTGGATCCCTAGAATAGAACCCATATCTGTTTTTCTCCTTTTTTTTTTTATAGAATAAGGCCTGTGATTGTGTTTGTATACCCAAACTTGTCTCTAAGTACCTCAAGAGTCTCTCTAGCCGTAAAACGTGAAGAGAGAGCTAGGGGAAAAGAGAACAGGTGGATCCGTAGGGTAGGCCCCCATGTGCTCTAATCTGTGAGATGTGGCTGTTTTTGATATCCTGATCATGTTTTAATGATTTTATTTTATATCTGGATTAATCTTATGAGTTCATGATGATTATAGCATGAGATCCGCTCTTTTTCCAAAATTTGGATTTTTCAACACTTTTGCACCTACAACCTTGTTTTCGTGATTTTTGTGATTTTAGGCTAAGATTCTGGATTTATCATGATCAATATGATAGATTTGGATCTAGAAGCCTGAAAGTAAATTCTAGGGTTTCATGATGTAGTTTTTGAGTTGTTTTCCACTTTTGAGATAAGACCATACGGTCTAAGTTTTCCCCTTTTAATGTTTTTTCATTAATGTGAGTATTTTTGGTTTTTATTTCTGGATTTAACGTGAAATTTGGGCTTTATCTATGTCCTGGACTATTCAAGTTCAATTTTGAAATATTTTATAAAAATCATATTTTTCTAGATTCCTAGAATTTGACTTGAAACCAGATTTTTGGATTTTTCACTTTATTTTGGTTTTATTTGATTTTATCTTAATTTTGTTTTAATCATGAAACCCTAGGAATGGTATGATCATATTTGAATGTTCTGGATCAATCAGATTATTCGTATGAGAAAACCATACATGTTTGTCTTTTTTGTGATTTTTCATGATTTTTATAGCAAGCCCTTTTTCCTTTACTTTAACATGAACAATACCTGGCAACCACCTTGTGTAGATGAATAGGGGTGCCTAACACCTTCCCCTGTTCATAACTTAATCCCCTTACCCATCTCTGGTTGTTTTTTTTAAGAGGGATATTTTGCCCTAAATTTGCTTTTTGTGCTTATATTTGAGATTTTTGGTGTCCATTCACACCTAGATTGAATGGTGGCGACTCTGTGTTTTTTTTAATGAATCCCGCGTGATGATCAAAGGAAAGTCATACAGGATTGATTTTCCCATGTCTCACAACTGGCGACTCTGCTGGTGACTTGTGGATTTGAGCCTTTTGGTGTTTGTTCATGTTTTGATGTTTTGGATTTGCTTGCTATTTTGTGTTTGTAGCATGTCTTTGTTTTACTTGCTGTCTGGTGTTCTTAAACATGTGGGATATGTTTTAAATCTGATTTATTGCTTAAGAGTTCATGGGGGTAGAAGCATGCGTAATTCTGATTTATAGGATTGTTTCTAGAAACATGCGTAGGGAGGCTTATTTTGCTAAACCATGCTGATTTATTGCTGTATTTTTATAATAGCATGTTTTAATTTTCAGCATGATCTCCATGATGCATTTTGGCTATGTACCATGATCCTATGATTGCATGATTTGGATGATTTTATGAGCATGATTAGGAGCTATAGGGGTGCTTGTTTACTGATGTTTACTTGCTTTAATATGCTCCCTATATGCCTTGGTTTGTTTATGCATGGCTGCGAAAAGAGTGGCAAGGGTTGGGACGTTGTGAATGTACCAATTTTTACAAATGCACTGTGCACATTTTATTTTTTTACACAGCCTACCTATAACCTATAGGAAGTTGAACCCAAATGTGTGTAGCTTGGCGCACCGAGGTCGTTACTTCGGAAAGCGAAAGTGAAAACATTTACCTTAGAAACTTTGGGCTAATGATGTGATGATAATGTGGATCTGGGATTCTGGTCATCACTAGGCTTGAGTGCTAAGTTGCCATTAAGCCAAAACCCAAAACCCCTACGCTTGAAGGTGGAGATACATGTTTTTGGCTAAAATACACAATTACGTGGGGATATGGGTTCGTAATTGAGGGAAGGCCGTTTGCATGGCTTACAAACCAGGGCATAAGGTGGATGCCATATTGAAGGTAAACAAGGTAAACAAGGTAACAAGGTAGCCTTAATTTTTGCATTATTTTCATGTCATAGGGGTGTCATGGTGCCCATTGGTTTGGGGGACAAAATTGGTCCCAAGTATGCATGGTTCCTAAGCATGGTGTAGCCTATCGGAAGAGTTTCTAACTCTGTTTAGAATCAATCCTACCCAATGTTTGTACAAGAGGCATCAAAAGGGTACCAAAGTATGACTATGGTGTCTGTTTGGAGGGAACATGTGCCCTCCTAAGCATGTATTTTTGCAAATGTGTCAAAGTCCACTTTGGGACAGCTTAGAGGCCTAGCATGGGTGAACCGTATGTTTGGATGAGTAATCAAAGTGATCAAACCGTGAAAAAACTGATGAAACATAAAGCTGCTCTGTAAAACCGTAGCTTTAGTACGGACTGGGCTCGACCGTATAAACTATACGGTCTGAGCTCGCCCGTGTTAAGCATACGGTCACGGCTTGCTCGTAATTTGAATACGGGCAAGACCGGACCGTGCTGTGTATACGGTTTTAACAGAGAATTCAATTATAATTGATTTTCTCAATTAAATCCTGTTCCTTTAGCCTTTAAATGATAAAAAGAAGATGAGTTTGAATACAATGCTTCAAAAAAAATGTAGATAAAAGAAAAAAAAAACCTGTTAGGCCTCTGAAAGCCTTTGAATTTCAGATTTTTCAAAAACTCTTCGGGCCTCTGAAAGCCTTTGAATTTCAGACTTTTTCTCAAAAACCCTGTGGGCCTCTGAAAGCCTTTGAATTTCAGATTTTTATCAAAAACTCTTTGGGCCTCTGAAAGCCTTTGAATTTCAGACCTTTTTCTTTTGGGCCTCTGAAAGCCTTTGAATTTCAGACCTTTTTCTTTTGGGCCTCTGAAAGCCTTTGAATTTCAGACCTTTTTTCCCTTTGGCCTCTGAAAGCCTTTGAATTTCAGATCTTTTGGGCCTCTGAAAGCCTTGGAATTTCAGACCTTTTTCCTTTGGGCCTCTGAAAGCCTTTGAATTTCAGATCTTTTGGGCCTCTGAAAGCCTTTGAATTTCAGACCTTTTTGGGCCCCTGGAAGCCTTTGAATTTCAGACTTTTTCTCAAAAACTCCTTGGGCCTCTGAAAGCCTTTGAATTTCAGATTTTTGTCAAAAACTTTTTGGGCCTTTGAAAGCCTTTGAATTTCAGACCTTTTCCAAAAATATCCCTGGGCCTCTGAAAGCCTTTGAATTTCAGATCTTCCCTTGGGCCTCTGAAAGCCTTTGAATTTCAGATCATTTTCTCTTTATTGTGGGACCTGTTGGAAGCCCTAGAATATTCCAACAATTCTTAAAAAAAAAAAAAAAAAAAGAAGCAAATAAAGAAACAAATCCAAACATGGGTTCACCCAGCTAGCACATAGGCATGCCTAGGTAGGCGAAGGAGATTAATTGGGCATTAATATATTCTGTTTTATTTTTGCCAGGTACTAATACACTTGCAATCATAGCTCTTGTAACCAGATCAAGAGCTCGCACCATGAACCCTATTGAGAATGAAGCTGATGCTCCTCATCCAAATGTTGCCCTGCTCCAGGAGCAAGTAGCAGGACTAGCCAGAATGCTAGAGAACATCCTGTCCGTGCAGGCCCAACAAGTGCAGGCCCAAAATCAAGCATCCACTTCTAATCCTGCACCTCCACCCCGAATCAATATGCCACCTCCAGTTCAACCTGTTCCTGAACCCACCCCTGAACCTATACTGATTAGGGAGGAGACAGTTGAGTCAGACAAGGCCAAGGAAAAGGAAAGGATGAGGGATGAGATGGAAAGGAAGTTCCTACATAAGCTAGAAATGATCCAAGATGAGTTTAGAGAAGTAAAAGGGGTGAACAACTTTGGGGGCACCAATTTTGAGGACTTATGCATATACCCCAATTTTAACCTACCGGCTAAGTTCAAATGCCCAAACCTAGACAAGTATGATGGCACAGGCTGCCCCATGAGCCACCTGAAGTTGTACTGTGGTGCCCTATGCTAGTTTGGGCAGGATGAGGGTGTTCTGATTCAGCTCTTCCAAAGGAGCCTGACTGGAACCGCTTTAAGGTGGTTTGCTACTCTAGACCATGGAAAGATTAGGAGATGGAAGGACCTAGCAGATGCCTTCCTAGCTCAATACCGGTTCAATTTAGAGATCGTGCCAGACAGGTACGACGTAATTAGAATGAGCAAAGGAAGGGATGAGACTGTAAGACAGTATGCCAAAAGATGGAGGGAGACAGCCTCTCAGGTTAGGCCACCTATGCTAGAGCAGGAGATGATTTCTACATTTATCAGTACTTTGGGTCAACCATTCTATAGCCATCTGGTGGGTCAGACCACCACGAATTTTGCTGCTTTGGTTCAAGTGGCTGACCGAATTGAAGACGGGATCAGAACAGGTAAAATCATTGACCACTCTCCCATGGTTAGTCAGCAGGACCCTAACCTGAAAAAAGGAAACGGGATGAAGAGGAATGGGAGCAAGAAAGAAGGGGAGGTGAACATGGTACAGCCACCATCTGGCCCTAACAAACCCATACAAATCAACATACCGGCTCATTTTCCTACTCCACCTGCTCCATCTACCCAGGCCCCCATGAGGGTTAATGTTCCAGCAGCACCTTCAGACCAAAAAAGGGTTTTTACTAAGGAGGAGAAGGATGCCTATTTTGCAGCTAGGAGAAATAGGGTTTTCACTCCTATTCCAATGACTCCTTCTCAGTTGCTGCCCACTTTATTGCAAGCAGGGTATATCACCTTAAGAGAGCCTAATCTGAATGCATTTAAGGGGAGAAATTATGACCCCTCCACCACTTGTGATTTCCATATGGGTGCACATGGGCACCCTACTGACAAGTGCTGGCCTTTAAAACACGCCATTCAGGATTTATTAGACCAGAATACCCTGTCTTTCAATACAGGGGCTCCTAATCCCCCAAAGGCTGATATTGGACAAAACCCGCTGCCTCAGCATCATGGGGCAGGCCAGTCTAATGTCATAGGGGTCGTCTCCTCTGACAAAATAACCTTTGACCCATCTCAATTGATTGCTCCTATAGGGACAACGGTCAAAGTATATTTTGACAGAAGAGATGAAGACCAAGAAATAAATATGGTTTCAAAAGGGAATGATAGTGCTGCAAAGAACATTAGCTCATCTTTGGACCGAGTCTCATCTCTCATGGCCCAAATGAACATTGTAAAACCACCTTTGGTTATCAATTGCAGTCCATCTACCTTTACTCCACCCATTCGGTCTAAGCCACCATTGGTCATAAATTGTGACCCTCTTAGTGCATCCGTCACTTCTGCAACCCCTCAAATAAAACAACTTCCTCCATTGGTTGTTAATGTTCCTATTACTCAAACTTCCATAGCCAAGTCCAAACTTCCCCCATTAGTGGTGAATGTCTCTAAGCCTTCCTACATTGAATCGGCTGTACCATGAAACTACAGTGAAGCATTTACTACCACTATCCCTGCAGCTGAAAGCAAAGAAGATGTGAACCTCATGACAAGGTCAGGAAAAGGTATAGGGGAGGAAGAAAAACAGAAAGAAATGGGAAAAGAAAAGAAAGAAGAAGAGAAAAGTAAAGGAAAGACCAAGGTAGGGGAGGATGCCCCTCAGGTAGTTGACAGTGATGCTGCTGAACTCATTAGGATCATAAAAAAGAGTGAATTCAATGTGGTTGAGCAGTTAAACAAAGTCCCTGCCCAGATCTCAATTCTGGGTTTATTGTTTAATTCTGAAAAACATAGGGAATCTCTGTTAAAGGTACTTCAGGGGGCCCATGTGCCCAAGACTATTGAACCAGATCAACTAGGCCGGATGGTTGGGCAGATCCTATCCCACAATGTTATAACCTTCTCTGAGACTGAAATTAGCCAGTCAGGGTACCATCATGTTGATCCTTTGCACATAGCCGTACTCAGTAAGGGTTGCATGATAGCCCGGGTTTTGATTGATAATGGGTCAGCTCTGAATGTTTGCCCATTGATAACCTTTGTTAAGCTCGGTTTGGAGCAAAACAAAATCAAACAAAATGGAAGAATTATAATAGCCTTTGATAGCTTTAAGACACACTCCCTAGGGGAGGTTGAACTGCCAGTCACAATTGGACCGTATATTTTCAACATCACATTTGAGGTGATGGATATACCTGCAGCCTTCAACCTACTCCTGGGAAGGCCGTCGATTCATGCAGCTAAGGCTATACCGTCTACCCTCCACCAGAGAGTTAAGTATATAAAAAGGCAAAAGGTGATTACTGTCCTAGCTGAGAGCCTGGTTCCTCCCATGTGGTCCCCTGACGTACCCTGTATAAACATGGAGATGACTGCAGACAAGTTGACATTTCACTCTTTTCAATTTGAAACTGTCAATTTTATACCTGGAGGGCATCAGGAAAAAGAAGGAAAGATGACCTGTGCTGAGAAGATGGTCAAGAAATTGATGGGAAAGTACAATTTCCACCCTGGAAAAGGTCTAGGGGTTACCAGCAAGGAAGAATAGAACCGATAAAGGCTAAGAAGCTGGTCCAAAGAGCAGGACTGGGGTCCAGATCAAGAGTTTGGAAGGGACAGAAGCAGGAAAGAGGCATGAAATTCCCTCACATTAGGGAGACTTTCCCAAACCTTTCTCATAAGATTCAACTGTCTCCTCCTCAGGATCAGTCCAAACCACCATATTACAATGTCAATCCTTTTCAAAAGCCTTATGTCCCTACCTTGCAACCATATATTCCACCTCCACCTACCCAAGCATTGGTTGAACCTGAACCACAGACAGAGCAGGGGCAAGACTTTTCTGAGGACATCGGAGCCTTTTTTGCCATGACTGAAGGCAACAAAGAAGGAGCAGAGGAGCTACCTTTTATTGATTGGGCTGCAATACAGGTTCCATCTGGGACCAGCCCTACAGAAGAAGCAGGCAATGCAACTCACCCAATATTGGTGATTTCTGATGCGGATCCTGAGCTTATGGAGCAAGCTTGTATCCCTGCCCCAGATTCTTTTATCTTAAATAATTGGGAGGAAACTCCCCTTACTTTTGAAGCTGCGTTTGTTTGGCAAACAGACATGGCTTCCAAAAAAAAACTCCATTAGTGGAAGGCCCTTTTCCTGAAGGTTTTAATGAGCCTTCGTCTTCAGGAAAAGACTTTTTAGAAGGCTCTCAAAAAATACAAAAAGGTTTTTCAATTTTTTATAGAAAAGATAAATTTTTCAAAAAGGTCCAAACCATTTATGAGCCATATAAGCAAACGGAATTAGATCAGGATGAGTATGACTTCGACCTTGAGCTCGACTTTGACCTAATGGGGGTTGAAGAAGAGACCGAGGACGAAGAAGACGACCCTCCAAGCGAAATCACATATCAATTAGAGCGTCATGAAAGGGGGGTCCAACCCAATATTGAAGAAACCATACCTGTGAACCTAGAGACCGAAGATGACCCACAAATAGTGAAGATTGGGGTATGCCTATCCGAGGTACAACGGGATGAAATGATCCGATTCCTAGCTGACTATAAAGATGTGTTTGCATGGTCCTATCGAGATATGCCCGGATTAGACACAAACATGGTTGTACATAGGCTACCCATTCTGCCAGATGTTAAGCCAGTTAAGCAGAAATTAAGAAGGTTGAAACCTGAATGGACATTGAAGGTCAAAGATGAAGTGGTTAAGCAATTCCAAGCCGGATTCTTGGCGGTCTCCACATACCCTGAATGGCTTGCAAATATAGTACTAGTGCCAAAGAAGGATGGAAAGGTCAGAATGTGTGTAGACTATAGAGACTTGAATAAGGCAAGCCCAAAGGATGATTTTCCACTTCCACACATAGACATATTAGTAGACAACACTGTAGTACATAGCCTGTTCTCATTCATGGACGGCTTTTCAGGGTATAATCAGATTAAGATGGCTAAGGAAGATCAAGAGAAGACAGCCTTCATTACACCTTGGGGTACTTTCCACTACACTGTCATGCCAGGCTTAAGAATGCAGGGGCAACCTACCAGCGGGCCATGACAGCATTATTCCATGATATGATCCACAAGGAGATGGAGGTTTACGTGGATGATATGATAGCCAAATCATGCAAAGAAGAAGACCATTTGATTAACTTGAAGAAGGTATTTGACAGACTTAGGAAATACAGTCTAAGGCTTAACCCGGCAAAATGTGTCTTTGGGGCTACATCAGGAAAATTGTTGGGATTTATAGTAAGCAGAAAAGGAATTAAGATTGACCCATCCAAAGCTAAAGCAATCATTGAAATGCCATCACCGAGAACGGAAAAGGAAGTTCATGGTTTTCTTGGAAGGATTCAATACATAAGCCGGTTCATAGCACAGCTTACTGCTATCTGTGAACCAATTTTCAAACTTCTAAGAAAGAATAACCCGACGGTCTGGAATGACGATTGCCAAGAAGCCTTTGACACAATAAAGGAGTATCTATTGAACCCACCTGTGCTAGTGCCACCAACCCCAGGAAGACCATTGATCTTATACTTATCAGTTTTGGAGACGTCAATGGGATGTGTTTTAGGGCAGCATGATGAGACAGGAAGAAAGGAGAGGGCGATTTACTACTTAAGGAAGAAATTCACAGAATATGAAGCAAAGTATTCCCCTCTAGAAAAAACTTGTTGTGCTTTAGTATGGGCAACCCAAAGACTGAGACACTATTTCCTTAGTCATTCTACCTTTTTGGTATCCCGAATGGATCCTTTGAAGTACTTGTTTGAGAAACCGGCTTTAACTGGCAGAACAGCAAAGTGGCAGTTGTTATTATCTGAATTTGACCTCACCTATATCACGCAGAAAGCCATTAAGGGTCAAGCCATTGCTGATCACTTAGCTGCACATCCTCTACCAGAATACCAACCC
This sequence comes from Buxus sempervirens, assembly GCA_947561395.2. Lineage (NCBI taxonomy): Eukaryota > Viridiplantae > Streptophyta > Magnoliopsida > Buxales > Buxaceae > Buxus > Buxus sempervirens. The sequence goes on from OX387182.1 coordinate 7,409,782, forward strand.
TTAAAGACCAATTTTCCTGATGAAGAAATACTGTTCACAGAAGAAGAGGAAAATGAAAGCTCATGGCAAATGTTCTTCGATGGGGCCGCCAATATGAATGGAAATGGAATAGGGGCTGTCTTGGTTAAGCCAGATGGGTCACATATCCCAATCGCAGTAAAATTGAGATTCCAGTGTACGAACAATATAGTAGAATATGAAGCATGCATAATTGGGTTACAAGCAGCCTTAGATCATGAAGTAGAGGAACTTGACGTATATGGAGATTCGAGTCTTATCATCTTCCAAACAACTGGTGAATGGAAGACTAAGGATCACAAGTTGATCCCCTATCACCAGTATTTGGAAGAAATAAGCACCAAGTTTACTTGAATTTCTTTTAATTATATGCCAAGGGCCAAGAACCAGTTCGCAGATGCTTTAGCAACATTGGCTTCAATGGTTAGTATGCCGAAAGGTGTTGATATTAAACCACTAGAAATTGAAGTCAGGGATGAACCTGCTTATTGCCTTGTTCTAGAAGAAGGATCAGAGGGAGAAGTACCATGGTTCCAAAACATTAAGAATTTCCTAAATGATCGGAGTTTACCTGAGAATGTTACTTCTACAGAGAAAAGAACAATACAGAGGTTGTCAGGATAGTTCTTACTAAGCGGTGGGCAGTTGTACAAGAGGTCACATAACGACATCCTACTTAAATGTGTTGCCAAGACTGAATCAGAAAGGTTAATTGATACGGTACATGAAGGAATTTGTGAACCCCATATGAACGGGCACATGCTTGCCAAGAAGATTCTGCGATTGGGATATTACTGGTCGACTATGGAACACGATTGCTATATACATGTCAAAAGGTATCATCTATGCTAAGTATACGCTGATAATAAGAATGCACCTCCAGGGGCATTGCATAATATGACATCTCCATGGCCCTTTTCTATGTGGGGCATAGACGTCATTGGAATGATCTCTCCAAAGGCATCAAATAGACACAGATTTATACTTGTAGCAATTGATTATCTTACCAAGTGGGTAGAAGCAGCCTCGTATGCAAACATCACAAGTAGTCACGTTCTTAAGTTTGTAAAGCATAACATCATTTGTCGCTATGGCTTGCCAAGTACTATAATATCTGACAATGCTTCGAACCTTAAGAACAAGGATATGAGGAAAATGTGTGAACAGTTCTAGATCACCCATCATAAGTCAGCTCCTTATAGACCAAAGATGAATGGGGCAGTGGAAGCAGCAAATAAGAACATAAAGAAGATTATTCAAAAGATGGTAGTGAGTTTCAAAGATTGGCATGAAATGCTGCCACTTGCCTTACATGCCTACAGAACCTCAATTCGGACTTCTACGGGGGCAACCCCATACTCTCTAGTATATGGAATGGAAGCAGTATTACCAGTAGAAGTGGAAATACCCTCACTAAGAGTGCTAATGGAAGTAGAATTAGAAGAAGCTGAATGGATCTAGTCAAGATATGATCAACTCAATTTAATAGAAGAAAAGCGTTTGAAGGCGCTTTCTCATGGCCAATTGTATCAGAAGAGGATGGCCAGGGCTTATAATAAGAAGGTAAAGCCCAGAACTTTCCAAGAAGGAAATTTGGTATTAAAGAAGATCTTACCCTTTTTGGAAGACCCACGTGGAAAATTCAAACCAAATTGGGAAGGGCCTTATGTTGTCAAGAAGGTCCTATCAGGAGGTGCTCTCATCTTAACAGAAATGGATGGGAAGGATTTTCCTGAGCCAATAAACTCTGATGCAGTAAAAAGATATTTTCCATGAATGAATATTACTAGGAAATGATCTGAGGCCATCTTTCCTTATTTCCTAAAATTTTATCCCTAGTTAAGCCAAATTGAGCCTGTTCGTCTTATTTGATAAACCTAAGCTGGACTTACAGTTTTATACTGGGGCAAAGCCAATAAAGGGCAAAGCCAATAGGGGCAAAAAGAGAAAAAATAAAGAAAAGAAAAATAATGGCAAATGAAAGCCAAATACAAGGAAAAAAGGGAAATGGGATTGAAATCATCATGACTGTAAGTCCGGTTGACCGAGCTTAGCCTTTAATATCTTTTATTTCATAAACCGAGCTTAGCCTTTGTTTCGTCATATTCTTAAGCCCTCGGTGATTTTAGTATATTCATTCAAGTATCAGAGTAATATTGGTGATGACGGAATACAGAAGCCAGCCCTAGTGAAAACCATAATTGGCGCTAGGGGCAAGAAGGGCATGAAAAAAAAAAAAGAAAAAAAAATTTTTAAAATCAAAGGATTGAGTTGATCATGTGGTTCAAGTTGAAGATAGCATGAGCTTGAGCCAGTGAGCAGATTAGCAAGATTAGCCATGAAGAAAAAGCCATTAGGGGATGATTCTAAGGGTCGTAGGATAGACAGATTTGGTCTCTCCCTATTGATTGGGCCACCCTTTTTATTATGCAACCTGATTTTAATTCCTTTGATTATATGTGATTAAGTGCTTTGGACTAGCTTTTCAAAAAAAAAAAAAAAACTATACTTTTGGCCAGTGATGAGAGATCAAATACTCTTCATAAAACTTTGGTTTTTACAAGCATCTGAGAATTCTGAGGCCAATAATATAAAACCTACTTTGGTATTAAAATCCTTTGTCTTTCCACTATTGGAGTTTACTTTTGTACAAAGGTATGAAAAAAAAGAGAAAAAAATGAAGGATAAAAGAATCTAATCCATATGTTGTAGCTGCTCCTCAAGCTCACGAATCCGTGCTGCTTGTGTTGCAATGATCCATGAAGCTCCTGGTGCATCTGGATTGCCTAGAAAGGAGAAGACTTCATCTGAAAGTGATAGCCTGAGCTTTAAAGTCTTAATGTCAGTCAAAGCATCCTGATATTTCCTGCGAATCGAGCGGACTTCAAAGCAACGAGCTTGCTTTTGTTCTTCAAGCTTCTTTTCCATGGCAATGCGGCGAGATGTCAGCTCTTTAAGTTGCTTCTCCATTTCAATACCCTTTATCCTAAGTTCCTGGGCTTCTCGTACTCATATTTTTTGAAGCCGTTTGTGGGTTGCTCTTTCAGACTCCAGGATATCCTTATAAGTAGGGGGAAGAACTGCAGGAGGCTCCTCTGGTACTGGGGCATGACTCTACACTTGCTCTTTGATCCAAAAAAAATAGTCTTTTACATGAGACTCAGAAAAGACTGGACCCCGCAGAAAACGGACATAAGACCACTCATTCATTAAACGAGCATTCAGCCCCATGGTGGCTGGTGTAAGTGGTCCAATGAAGTCCTCATATCCAGATGGGATCGTAATCCCCTGTGTTGCTCCAAACTGTCGAAGAACTCTCAAAGGGAGATAAAGCATAGCAGATTTCAAGCCTGGTAGGACTAGAAAATTTCTATCTCTAAAGCTGATTACCGTCTCTGGATTAGGCTGATAAGTGCCACAACATCTCACCTGATCATCCTGGAGAGTACATAAGAAAGTGAACCAACCTTGCTTACCACCATGGATGTTAGGACAGCCCCTGTTGCTCATCAAAACAGGAACTTTCAATCGTGGAAAGAAGCGGCGAGTTATTTCTTCAACCTGACTCAAGTGGTCCAATAACCAAAGCTGCAGAAAAAGGGATGTACCTTGATTCAGTTCAAAAGAAAAAAAAAAGAAAGAGGAAAAAAAAAAGAAAGAAGAAAAGAGAAAAAGAAAAAAAGAAGAAAAAGAAAAAAGAGAAGAAAGAAAAAAAAAGAGAGAAAATTTTTTTATGTTATTTTCTTATCTGCAGGATAGGGGTACATGCAAGGAAACGCTTCTTCTTCCTAAAATAGCAGTCAGAGGAGATTCAATGGCAGAAGAGAGCGGGGCAAAGGAAGCCATGGAAGCGCCAAAGAAGCCAAGGAAAGCGAGAGACGACCGTGGAAGTAATACGGTCCCGCTTGACCGTGTTCAAAGTATGAGCAGCATTGGTCCGTGGTAGAAATACGGGCAAAGCCAAAAATTGCATATTTTATCATTTTCTCCACATTTTTCAGTAGATTAATGTCTATATTAGTTGTAAGTTGCAAGGATTGCCACCATACTTACTTTTATTTAAAAATATTTTGACTCAAATCTCACTTCATAGCCACGAGTGCTCAGTAAGAGGAGAGAGGAGGATTTGACCCTTAAGCTGAGGGACTTTTTAGCAGATCTTCCAAAAATAAATCCTTTTTATAAAACCACCCATTTAATCCTTGCAAAGTGCAATTGGTGGGTCTTTTTTGCTCTCTGCTTGTAATTGGTTCCAATTACCAGCAAAGAGGGGGTAGCTGTAGACACCCCAAATTGCACTACAAAGTGAGAAAGTAATAAAAACATGTAATTAGAGCTTAAAAGAGGTCAAAAATGCATAAAAACTGACTAAGCATGCTTTGCCCGTATTACATTCACGGGCCGGTCGCGCCCGAAATAATTCTACGGTCAGGCGCGCCCGTATTGGAATTACGGGCACCATTGGACCGTGGATCATTTACGGTCACTAAAGACTCGTGCGAGTTTGATTCTTCTCTCGATTTCCGAGCTTTATCTTTAGTCCAATATCCTTTTCATGAGCGGATTAGGTCTTTTATTCGCTGAAGTCACCTTGGTTGGCTATGGATGGGCATTATCTCCAACTTTCACTCTATCCTGAGGATCAGGATATATCCTTTTGGACCAGCCATACCCTTGTGCTTGCCTATAAATAGAGGTGAGATTCTCAAGCATAAGGCCACAAAATTTTGAATACTCAAGAGCTTAAAGAGAAGGAAAGGAATCCCTGCTTCCCTGCTGCTTTTGCTTGCTGAATCCAGGTAAGTCCCTTTTCCCTTTTATTTCATATTTTACATTCTAGAAGTAATAGGATCATCTCTATTGCTGTAGAATAAGGCCATCTTTTGTATCTAGTATCCCTAAACTTGTCTCTAAGTACCTCAAGAGTCTCTCTAGCCGTAAAACGTGAAGAGAGAGCTAGGGGAAAGGGGAACAGGTGGATCCCTAGAATAGAACCCATATCTGTTTTTCTCCTTTTTTTTTATAGAATAAGGCCTGTGATTGTGTTTGTATACCCAAACTTGTCTCTAAGTACCTCAAGAGTCTCTCTAGCCGTAAAACGTGAAGAGAGAGCTAGGGGAAAAGAGAACAGGTGGATCCGTAGGGTAGGCCCCCATGTGCTCTAATCTGTGAGATGTGGCTGTTTTTGATATCCTGATCATGTTTTAATGATTTTATTTTATATCTGGATTAATCTTATGAGTTCATGATGATTATAGCATGAGATCCGCTCTTTTTCCAAAATTTGGATTTTTCAACACTTTTGCACCTACAACCTTGTTTTCGTGATTTTTGTGATTTTAGGCTAAGATTCTGGATTTATCATGATCAATATGATAGATTTGGATCTAGAAGCCTGAAAGTAAATTCTAGGGTTTCATGATGTAGTTTTTGAGTTGTTTTCCACTTTTGAGATAAGACCATACGGTCTAAGTTTTCCCCTTTTAATGTTTTTTCATTAATGTGAGTATTTTTGGTTTTTATTTCTGGATTTAACGTGAAATTTGGGCTTTATCTATGTCCTGGACTATTCAAGTTCAATTTTGAAATATTTTATAAAAATCATATTTTTCTAGATTCCTAGAATTTGACTTGAAACCAGATTTTTGGATTTTTCACTTTATTTTGGTTTTATTTGATTTTATCTTAATTTTGTTTTAATCATGAAACCCTAGGAATGGTATGATCATATTTGAATGTTCTGGATCAATCAGATTATTCGTATGAGAAAACCATACATGTTTGTCTTTTTTGTGATTTTTCATGATTTTTATAGCAAGCCCTTTTTCCTTTACTTTAACATGAACAATACCTGGCAACCACCTTGTGTAGATGAATAGGGGTGCCTAACACCTTCCCCTATTCATAACTTAATCCCCTTACCCATCTCTGGTTGTTTTTTTTAAGAGGGATATTTTGCCCTAAATTTGCTTTTTGTGCTTATATTTGAGATTTTTGGTGTCCATTCACACCTAGATTGAATGGTGGCGACTCTGTGTTTTTTTTAATGAATCCCGCGTGATGATCAAAGGAAAGTCATACAGGATTGATTTTCCCATGTCTCACAACTGGCGACTCTGCTGGGGACTTGTGGATTTGAGCCTTTTGGTGTTTGTTCATGTTTTGATGTTTTGGATTTGCTTGCTATTTTGTGTTTGTAGCATGTCTTTGTTTTACTTGCTGTCTGGTGTTCTTAAACATGTGGGATATGTTTTAAATCTGATTTATTGCTGAAGAGTTCATGGGGGTAGAAGCATGCGTAATTCTGATTTATAGGATTGTTTCTAGAAACATGCGTAGGGAGGCTTATTTTGCTAAACCATGCTGATTTATTGCTGTATTTTTATAATAGCATGTTTTAATTTTCAGCATGATCTCCATGATGCATTTTGGCTATGTACCATGATCCTATGATTGCATGATTTGGATGATTTTATGAGCATGATTAGGAGCTATAGGGGTGCTTGTTTACTGATGTTTACTTGCTTTAATATGCTCCCTATATGCCTTGGTTTGTTTATGCATGGCTGCGAAAAGAGTGGCAAGGGTTGGGACGTTGTGAATGTACCAATTTTTACAAATGCACTGTGCACATTTTATTTTTTTACACAGCCTACCTATAACCTATAGGAAGTTGAACCCAAATGTGTGTAGCTTGGCGCACCGAGGTCGTTACTTCGGAAAGCGAAAGTGAAAACATTTACCTTAGAAACTTTGGGCTAATGATGTGATGATAATGTGGATCTGGGATTCTGGTCATCACTAGGCTTGAGTGCTAAGTTGCCATTAAGCCAAAACCCAAAACCCCTACGCTTGAAGGTGGAGATACATGTTTTTGGCTAAAATACACAATTACGTGGGGATATGGGTTCGTAATTGAGGGAAGGCCGTTTGCATGGCTTACAAACCAGGGCATAAGGTGGATGCCATATTGAAGGTAAACAAGGTAAACAAGGTAACAAGGTAGCCTTAATTTTTGCATTATTTTCATGTCATAGGGGTGTCATGGTGCCCATTGGTTTGGGGGACAAAATTGGTCCCAAGTATGCATGGTTCCTAAGCATGGTGTAGCCTATCGGAAGAGTTTCTAACTCTGTTTAGAATCAATCCTACCCAATGTTTGTACAAGAGGCATCAAAAGGGTACCAAAGTATGAGTATGGTGTCTGTTTGGAGGGAACATGTGCCCTCCTAAGCATGTATTTTTGCAAATGTGTCAAAGTCCACTTTTGAAATATTTTATAAAAATCATATTTTTCTAGATTCCTAGAATTTGACTTGAAACCAGATTTTTGGATTTTTCACTTTATTTTGGTTTTATTTGATTTTATCTTAATTTTGTTTTAATCATGAAACCCTAGGAATGGTATGATCATATTTGAATGTTCTGGATCAATCAGATTATTTGTATGAGAAAACCATACATGTTTGTCTTTTTCGTGATTTTTCATGATTTTTATAGCAAGCCCTTTTTCCTTTATTTTAACATGAACAATACCTAGGAACCACCTTGTGTTGATGAATAGGGGTGCCTAACACCTTCCCCTGTTCATAACTTAATCCCCTTATCCATCTCTGGTTGTTTTTTTTAGGAGGGATATTTTGCCATAAATTTGCCTTTTGTGCTTATATTTGAGATTTTTGGTGTCCATTCACACCTAGATTGAATGGTGGCGACTCTGTGTTTTTTTTAATGAATCCCGCGTGATGATCAAAGGAAAGTCATACAGGATTGATTTTCCCATGTCTCACAGCCACGTGGTATCCACATGGCCTAATTCAATCAGAAAGGCCACGTCATAAATACACGTAGGACTTACTCACTCAGATAGGCCACACCAGCATACACGTAGGCCAAGTACCCAGCCAAAGCCACGTAATCGCATAAGACATATGTCCTTACATTTTTAAGGGATCACGTCATCATTAGCAGAAGTTCGACCATTAGAGAGTGGGTGATTACAAGCAAAGAAGTTAGTCGTTCATGATCGTGGTCAGGAAGTTATTTCTCATGTATGAAAAAGTGCAAATGACTAACCTTCATGAAGATCGTGCAAAAGTGGGAAATTGAGCAACCGTCGAGGATTGGCTATAAAAGGCACAAATACGAAGAGCTCGAGGACAACTTCCACCAATCAACCGCAACCAATTATCATAATGCTAATTTGATCATCCGTGATCTTTATCCCTTCTCATACACCCCAAACTGTAGCAAAAAGGATAAATTAGGACTTCTCTCACTGCTTCCAGTGGTAGTGACACCTTAGACCCTGTTTACTCTGATTGACGTCAGAACCCTGCCACCGGTAAGTAAGTTGAGGCTACCCCTGACTCACAGTTTTGTACCCCGATTACAGCTACAAAATCTCGAGCAGCCGGTCCAAAGACTGACTTTGATCAAGCCAGGTGACATGCATACTTTCGGCTAAATAGCAATCCTAGTTGAACCCCTGAATTGGCTTTGTTAACGGCCGCCTCCTTCCTCCTGTTCTTATACTCCGATTACGGCTATAAGACCAGGATACGCCGGTCCTACAATCCTTGTCAGTTTGCTTTTTGTTTTTATTTCCTTTTGGGGATTATCTGTTGTAAATTACGGCCATCGGCCAATTTTATAATAAAGTGCTATGCCATTGACTGCTTTGACTTTCAAACACATATAAGAACCCAAACAAAGACTGAACCCCCTAGTCTTCATTCTATTGCCTGATCGATTTTATTACAGGTGACTTGCAGTACGGCTAAACCGACTCCCATTTAGATTTTGAATAGGTGCCTGGGGTCAGGACCCGACCCGAAATCTTTGTATCAATCAATACTAGCACTCCCGTGCAGAGACGCATCATTAACATTACCGCGTGTCCATACCGGCCCAATTTCGGAGGAACAGCTACGCATAAAATTATGCCAATACTTAGTTGTGGAAATTTTTGCAGCCTACAAAAAAAAAAAAAAAACGCATAGATTTTTGGGGCATAGTGTCTGGATACCAAAAACTATGTCACAAGAAACTTCCATTTCTTCATACACATTATCTTTAATTCCTCCACCTTGGGAGTAAGATGAAAAATACGTTTTTCTTTCATGTTACAATTTGTAGAAGTTGAGTCCCATGGATATATATTTTTTTTCCCACTTATTAGTATCTAAACAATCACATCATGCATGCGAGAAACCTACAATGTTTTGTTGTTTCTTGATATCCAAACGTAACCTTACTCTTTTCCTCAAAATTTAAGGTTTAGACGATGTCAAACCGTTTTAGTTGGACTCAAGTCTCAAACAATGGTGGAAATTATTCAAAATTTCTTCATAATAATTAGTGAAAAGTAAGCATTGTGTATGACTGTATGTTATAAAATAATTGTTTATAGTATGAAACTTAAAGACATTTTAATTAATGTGTTCAAATTTTTTATTTTCTACCATACGAAATCAACCTTAAGATATTTTAATTGCTAAACTTTTTTTTAAAAGAAAAACTCAGAAGAATGACGTCGAATAAGAATGATCTCATGAATTATATAATTCTTTTACATTCTCTAGGCGTACCGGAAAAAGACACGAATCTCACAAACTAGTCTTGGAAGCGTTGCTTTTCAGTTCAAATCTTCTACTACGTTTTGTCAACTACATTTTTATTACATCCACCCTTGTACGACACGTATTCTAAGCATTTAATAATTGGGCCAACCAAACCCATCCTCAGCTTCTGCCGCACACTTCCAACAAAAAAAAAAAGCTTCTGCCGCACTGTGAGACATGGGAAAAAATCACCCGGAGATGATCATCCCTCCGTCAACACGCGAGGCTCGACGTAAAGAAGTGGGAGTCGCCACCATCCATTTGTTTAGGGTGTGAATGGGCACCAAAAGAATTAAAAACAATCAAAAAAAGATAAAAAATGCTAAAAGGCAAATTCTAGAGTAAAAATAACCCTACTTGAAAATCAAATCCAGAGATGGGTAAGGGGATTAGATTATGAACGGGGGAAGGTGTTAGGCACCCCCATTCACCCACACAAGGTGGTTGCCAAGTGTTTATTCATGCTAAAAGAAAATAGAAAGCTTGCTAAAAAATCATGAAAACCTTGAAAAAGGACAAATGTATGATATCTTCACATGAAAATCTAAATGAATTCAAGATCTTCTTTTATGTTAATATCACTTCTGGAATATCACAAAAAGATGGAAATCAAAGTAGAGGTTGCATAAAACCAAGTTGAATCAAATCCGGGAAGTTTGGTAAAAGTAAGGCAATTTCTCTTGAAATTAATCAAATCAATTTTAAATTGAATCAAACCAAATCCATTAGAAAGATCATGGTAAATAAGAGATTTATGCAAAATTTCAAGTTGATCCGGTTGAAAACCTAGGAGTTATGCTCCTTTAAAGTTGCTGCTAGGGATGATTAAAAGTGACAAGTGGGCATCTTTGGAAAATTACCTAGAAAATTATACTCCATAGAAATCCGTAAAATTTGGTGTCAATGAAGACTGTATGGCCATCTTTCAACAGAAACTAGCCTCATACAAAAACTCATTCGGATGTGCCTTGGGTGACTTCCCGAACAGGCCCCGAGGATCACAGATTGACCCAGAAACGTGCTGTTGCGCAGTTCTGAGTAAATCTGCTCTCCACGACACAATTTAAATCAAAAAATTATGAAACCAAATGGAGTTAAAAATAGACTCATAAAGGAGTGCCCAAAAACAAAAACCAGTCGAATCGGGTTTAAAACGAACACATGGCGCTCCGTCAAAGTGACAAGTTCTGTATTTAAACCTGAACTGACCAATCAACTTCGACAGAGAGGTGTCAAAAATATGCTTGATAGAAATTAATGAAATTTGGTAGGCATAAACTAGACAGCGTTACCTTTCCCATGGTTCTGGAATCACTACAAAATTCATCCGGATGATGAACTTATGAGTGTCCGAAGTCAGGGTACAGTTGCTGTCAAGTAAACCCTATTTCGAGTAAAACCAATACAAAAATTGACAAAGTATGTGCAATTCGTGCAAGATGAATACAAAACCTTTAAAAACTCATTTACAAACATTCTAGAATTGATTGAGGCCATTTATTAGAGATTTATCACAATAAATGTAATAAATCCCCAAATGTGAGCCTATCCCGCCAAAATAGTGCATTGTATGTGCAAGGGTGAAAATCCATACAATATCAATACAACAATATAGCATGCATATATATTCATCAAAACAAGGTTCTAAAACAACCTAGGGCTCCGTTCCATTATCGTTTCCCTTTGTTCTCTTTCCCCGTTAAACACAGTTCTTCAAGATAATCAAGGGTACTTTGAATATAAAACGGTTTTAAATCATTCAAAAGGCCTTATGCTACATAGGTTCTAGCACTAGGGTCAATCCCCAGTCTCGTTTCTCCTAGATCCCGCCTCAACGTTTTATGACTAGGGGGAGTCTCGAGATACTTTGAGCCGGGGAAGGATTTCCACACACAAACAAGGCTTTATTCTACAGAAAGGTAGAAGAAGAAATCTAGATCTAAGAAAGTAAATACAGAAAAATAAAGGAGGGTTGAGGCTTACCTGGGGTTCTGGAAGCAATCCGGCAGCGGTTCCCTTCTTCACTCGGAGCTCTTCGATCTCCAAATTCTTGGCCATTTGCTTGAGGAGGAGCCTCCTATTTATAGGCAAAGACTAGGGTTGTTGGTAGGCACAACTTAATGTCTTGAACCCCCAACCTTAACCCTAGGGTTGTTTCCGAGATTTCCCCTCATTTAATGAGGGACATGATGGTAAAAAGTGATTTCTCTCGGAAAACCCTAATTTTGAGCAAAAACTAATGTATCCGGCATCTCAGGCCGGATACACTAGGATTTTAATGTATCCGGTATATGATACCGGATACACTAAAGACTCCTTGTATCCGGTACTTTAGACTGGATACAAAGGAAAGTACTTGTATCCGGCCTGAGTTGTCGGATACAGGTAAAAAACTCATTTTCTCCAATTTTTGTGCTGGCTTTCAAGGAGATGATGATTGCTTGTGCAATTTGGGGTGTCTACACGCACATGCTTACCAAAAAAAAGCTTCTACCGTTGTGAGACATGGAAAAATCACTAGATAATCCCCTCCATCATCACACGGGCTCAACGAAAACGGGAGTCGCCACCATTCAAGTTTAGGGTGTGAATGGACACCAAAATCATTAAAGTAAGCAAAAAGAGCTAAAAGGCAAATACTAGAGTAAAAATAACCCTAATTGAAAATCAAATCCAGAGATGGGTAAGGGGATTAGATTATGAACAGGGGAAGGTGTTAGGCCCCCCATTCAAAGTGATAGGTTCAACAGTTTGACCTGAACTGACCTATCAACTTCGACAGAATGGTGTCAAAAATATGCTTCATAAAAATTGATGAAATTTGGTATGCATAAACTAGACAGCCTCACTTTTCTCATGGTTCTAGAATCACTCCAAAATTCATCCAGACAATGAAGTTATGAGTGTCCGAAGTTAGAGTACAGTTGCTGTCAAGTTAAGCCTTTTTTAAAGAAAACCAACTCAAAATAATGATAAAGTGTGTGTAATCCATGCAAGGTGAATCAAAATCCTTTGAAAACCATTTAAAAACATCCCCGAATTGCTTGGGGCTATTTATTTCAGATTTATCACAACAAAATGCAATAAATCCGAAATATGGGCTTATCCCGCCAAAAGCACGTGCTGTGTGTGTGTAAGTGTAAAAATCATTCCAACAACACAGCAAAGATAGCATGCATTCATATCAATCAAAATAGGGTTCTAAAAACAACCTAGGGTTCCGTTCCATTATCGTTTCCCTTAGTTCTCTCTCCCCGTTTAACGGTTCTTCGAGATAATCTTGGGGTACTTTGAATATGAAACGGTTTTCATAGAATCAGAAGCTTATTCAAAAAAAGGTTCTAACTCTAAGATCAATCCTCAGTCTCGTTTCTCCTAGATCCCGCCTTCACGTTTTACGGCTAGGGGGAGTCTTGAGATACTTTGAGTAGAGGAAGGATTTTCACACACACATCATAGGCCTTATTCTACAGAAAGGTAGAAGAAGAGAGCTAGACCTAGAATGTAAAAAAAACATAAAAACAAAGAGGTTTGAGGCTTACCTGGGTTCTGGAAGCAGTCCGGCAGCAGTTCCCTTCTTCACTTGGAGCTCTTCAATCTCCAACTTATGGCCATTTGCTTGAGGAGGAGCCTCCTATTTATAGGCAAAGGTTAGGGTTAGGGTTTGCATGATGGTAGACACAAAATGATGTCAAGAGTCCACCAACCCTAACCCTAAGGCTATTTCCGAGATTTCCACTCCTTTAATGAAGGATATGATGGTAAAAAGTGAAAACTCTCAGAAAACCCTAATTTTGAGCAAAAAGCTTATAAAGATCCTTTGTATCCGACATTATCTGTCAGATACAAAAAAAAGAAGCTTTTATCTGAATTTTAACACACGCAATACTTATTTACATGTAATATCGTTTAAGTAAATGTCCTCGTATTTTTTAATCTACATTTACTTAAAATATTACATGTAAATAAGCAAACACCCCTCCCCCCATTTGAATCCATTAAAAATAGTTCCAGACTCAAATTCCAAGTGAATAAAAAGTCAACTTTCCAATTCTAGGCAAAATTCCGATTTTTCAGGTTCGGTAAAAAGATTCAACATGTTAAAACCAAGGTATTCGTCAAGATTTAAAATCTCAAAAAATTCTTTTATGCAATAACATGGATAAAAACTTAATTACCAGGAAAAATTATCTTGAAATCTGGCTTTAAAAAATATTTCATTTTCTGGGGTCAAAAGTCAACAAAATTCAACCGGAAAAAGTTTGACTTTGCACAAAAGATTGAATTCGGGCATTTTCCTTTGCCGTTTTGGATTCAAATGGGTTAAGTATCTCAGACCCAATGCAAAGAATTGAAAATTCCAAGAAAATATTTCTCTCTTTCAAGATTTATCAAAAATCGTGCAATTTTTGGGTGTCTACAGCCGTACACCTTCGTCAAAACGTCTCACAAACTACGTCCGTCAATTCTACATTAGTGTGATATCTTGCCTCCCAGCAAGAGATAGTGTGATATCTTGATCCTACATTATAAATGGATGAATATCCGGTATAGTATAAGATTCAGGGAGAACATTTGACCAAGCGAGGTGCCTTTCGAGGACAAAACCGTGCTGGCTAAGGCCCAAAGCGGACAATACCTCGCTGGGTTGGGTCATTACAAATGGTATCAAAGCTAGATCCGGGTCCAGTAGTCTGTGACTAATGTGGGTCTTGGCGTTGCCTGTAGGAGGTGGTTGGATCAATGAAGGCGGGCCCTATGAGGGGTTGGCAGGCTTCTAGGTGGCTAGTGCACGAGGACGTGCAGCTCTGGAGGGGTCGAGAGGGGGGGGGGGGGGGGAGATTGTGATATCTTGATCCCACATTAGAAATGGATGAATATCCGGTACGGTATAAGAATTAGGGAGAACATTTAACCAAACAAGGTGCCTTTTGAGGATAAAACTGTGCGGGCTGAAGCCCAAAGCGGACAATTCCTCACTGGGTTTGGTCATTACAGATAGAAAGTCTTGCTCTTCCCAACTCTATTTGCTGTCGAGAGAAAGAAGACTTCTAAGAAGCTTATTTGCACCTGCATTCTTTTAAAACTATTGAAAATCCACAGGGTATCTTCTTCCTCTCCTTATTATTATCATCCTCAACCTCAAACAAGGAAGCCATTTGTGCCCTCAATAGATAGCCATTAGCTTTGGTGGTGGTGTGATGCCCAACATCTATGTACTTTCCTATGACTTTTGTGAGCTATGAAACACCTCCAAAAGAACTTACTGTTACCATTGGAGCCTACCATGCTTGGAGGACTGCAAGTATGTTGCCACATTGATCTTTCCCTAATTTTCTTCTCAAGTATTATATGCCATTTTTTTAGATTAGCGATAGAAATTATAGTGGGAATGCTCTTTGCATGAATTTCAAAAATTATTACTTTATTGATCAGTTACCTATGGGAGGATAACATATAAGAATGACACATGTTTTCTTTGATTGGTATCGATAGATTATGTTTTTAGATTTAACGAAGTTGCTTAGAAGATTAGTGTGGAGTTCTAAATGTCTTAGCTGTTGTAATTGGGATTTATTTGCTTCACTACTCAAGACTCTTCGAAATTTGAAGAATTTTCAGCGTCGCGGCTTAGAAAACCAAAATTTTTTGACTAAAGCTATAGCTTTAATTAATGGGTTAACTAGGATTCTCTTATGCATCTTGTTCATATATTGACATTACTAGATCAAAAACAAATTTTAATTCTATAATATAAGCATAAAACAAAACATACTTTATGAAGGCAACTCTCTAATTTGGGAGAATCTCTCTCCATAGAAGAAAAGCCTGTTGCTTCGTTATTGTCTCTATTTCAAGTTCGAAAGTTGTTTCTATGCTATGCCATCCCTTAAATTTCACACTACATGTATTTAATTAGAATAGTGTATGTTCTAGTATGCTTTCAAGTGTGAAGATGATTGTGGGCTTTCTATGCTTTGTGACCCCTTAAGTTTCATACGGCATGTAATTAGAATACTCAAATAAATGTTTCATTTTTTTGTGGTAATGTCTTTTATGATAATGTGTCGGTGTTACGATGTTTTTTATTTTATTTTTTATGTTCTCGTTTCAAAGTTTTTAAATTAATGTATCTTACTTAAATTTTTTGAAATTGCATTGCCATTTAATAACCCTACAGGTATCCATCGTGGCTAGTAAAGTTGACCCTAAACTAAAAGTTTACAGGGCAACGGCTGAAACACCACTATCTTAGCCAAGTACTGTTGACTAGTCTAATGACTGCGAGGTATATTATGCTAAAATAACCTTTAATGCCTAGCCAAGTTAGAGACACTCATGCATGCATATTTTATACTAATTAATTTTACTATCAAAAGGCATTGGAGATTTGATGCGAGTCTTATGTCAAAACAGATTATAGTGTTATAGGTTATGATAATGGTGGTGGTCACGGTAAGGGTTGTGACGTAATGGTAGTGGTGCTATGGGTTGTGGTGTAGCAGTTATCTCGGATCTCTTTATTTTTATGTTTAATATTAGCTTTGTATGAGCGAAACTTGTTTCCATATATGTTTCTTGAATACATTGTATTTTCTAATATTTTGCAGGAGATGTTTGGTTTTGTTTCAAAATGCCAAGTTCCAACTTATGTGCATAAAGAGGAGAAAGAAAGCTCTTCTAGGTTTGAATTGAATTGCTTATGTTTCATGTGTATAAAAGATACGAAGAAATGTGTTTTTGATGTAATCGGTGTTCATGTGGTGAGTATTCCACTGACATGAAAGGGGGATGATGATATTTCTTTGTAAGTCCAAAATGTTGTTTCGTCATATATAAAGTACCGGATATTATTGGTTAAGCTTAAAACCCAGATCATAAGGCGTTGAACCAAGCAACATGTCACGGGCTGGGCGCTTGCCATCAACCCAAAAGCTTAAGCTATTAGGTGATGCTGCCTACCCACCCTTATATGGCCCAAGATCTCCCTATTCCTATCCGATGTGGGACGGAGACCCGTGACATTCTCCCCCACCCGAATCCAGCTCCGCCCTCGGAGCGGGTCGGACCACCCTGCCTGCTTCCCCTTGAAGTGCTTGGCGTGGAACCGGATCAGGAATTGGGCCGCTCCGATACCACTTGTCACGGGCTGGGCGCTTGCCATCAACCCAAAAGCTTAAGCTATTAGGTGATGCTGCCTACCCACCCTTATATGGCCCAAGATCTCCCTATTCCTATCCGATGTGAGACGGAGACCCGTGACAAACAGCTTCCGCTTTACATATATATTCTTGGTCTGAAAAAGGTCATCCTGTATGAAAATATTCCATGACATGTTTTTTATTTTCCGCTTTTTGCAATAGAGGAAAGTTGTGATCATGTTTCAAAAGCCAAAAATCAAATGCATGCCATGTAGTGAGTGTTTCACATGACATGCATCTGGAACACTTTTAAGTGTGTAGAACAAAGGCAAGATTGTGCCCCTTTTCTCTTTTATCATTTTTCCTTATTAACTGATAACCGAGAATGGCAATCAATTTTACTGAACATTATTGTTTTGACAAAGTCATGAGATCTCACATGAAAAGGTTTTTCTCTCTTGTATTCGCTGGTATAAAAGGGTAACTGGGTAACATTTCCAAATGATATCTAAGAAAGTCAAAATTAAGGCTGCTACAAGTAGATATTTACGTTTTACCCAGACACCCACCCTCTGTCTGAAGCATTTAGCAGTGAAAACAAAAACAGGACTTTTTGACGGAGGCGTGTAGCTGCAGAAGTTGAGGACGGTTTGGTGGGTCCCAGTTTGTAAATGCTCAAGGACACGTGTCGTGTAAGGGTGGATGTAGTGAAAAAGGAATATACGAAAGAACGGTAACAGAAGATGTGGACTCGTTTGTACCTTGAAGATGAGGGCGGTTTGCTGGGTCCCAGTTTGTACCTTGTTGATCGTTTTAAATGGTATCTTAGTTTCACACCAAAAAAAAAAAAAAAAGGAGAGAGATGTGAACTCGTTGCTTTTTCATGGAGTTGCGTCTGCCGCGGGACTTGTCACCATTAAGCATATGTTTTTTGACTGACTTTTGGCTAAAAGATCTTTGATCAGAACTTATTTTCCAAATGAAATATTGAAATTTTCCATCACAAGGGCTCCAAAATGTGTCTATGATTGTTAGCAAGGATTGCAGCAATGGTTACAGGTAGGACTGCAACTCGGTGCGGTTTGGTTCAGGTTGGCTTCAACCTAGGACCAAACCAAAGTTATTGATGATCGGTTCGGAACTGAACCGAACCGACCATAGAACCGAACTACCCAAACCGAAATCGAACTGATTTTTTTTTATATAAAACCCGAAACCCAATCCAAACAAAACCGATTTTTGTAAATAAGATAGTAAATGGATGAACGTTGTTGGATTGACGTCTTCTTCTTCTTGAAGGAGCTATGGAGGAGCTTCTATATGCTGCTCTTGCCGTTCCTGAACAAGGACCAAACGCACTAGGAATTCCCTATCTTTAGCTCCTCGACGATGTCTCCGATTTGAATCATATCGCAGTTCCATTTGTCGGCCTTCGAGCTCCCTCTCAAGCACTCGATCGCTAAAACCGAAGTTCCCTTCGTTGATTCAAGAATCACTAACGACAGAGTTTGATCCATGGGCATTTTTTATGGTTACTGAAGCACGTTAGAGAGAATCAAAACATCAGAGCATGAAAACCTCTCCGTAATTTGAATAGAGAGCATCGAATTCCCAAATTGGGGATTTTACGGCAATGGAGAGTGACGAGTCCTGTGATTTAGTCGAAACTCCAAATAGATTCGAATATAGAAACCTAGGAAATGAAATTTCCATTAAATTCCCTGGATGTGGGGACTCAATGAAAAAGTCAAGAATTGGAGAGGAGATGTTGAAATAACGTCCTAATCTCCATCCAAAGCTCTCAACAAAAATATCGAGGCTCGGTACGGTGTTGGCTTCCAGAAGCTGCGGCAGTAAACATGATGATGAACGAAATTGGTAAAAAGGAAGAAAGACGGAAAACGGATTCAACAGAAGAAACAAGATAAGAGAAGTGAAAGAAACGAAGAGACGAATCAGTGAAAAACGTAGGTGTTAGCGTCTGAGGCCAATGTTGAGGTCTGCGGAGAGAACGATGAGGTCGGTGGAGAGAAAGGAGGCAAGGGTTTGGGAGATTAGGGCTTGGGAGAGGATTCATTCCATTTAAGAGAGGGTGAGTTTGTAATATGTTAAAAATTTAAGGGGTAAAGTTATACATACATACATACATATATATATATATATATATATATATATATATATATATATATATATATATATATATATATATATATATGTATTTTTGGTTCAATTCGATTCGGTTCGGTTCGGTTTAAAGAAATATATGATTTCGGTTCGATTTTCGATTCGGTTCAGTTTATCAGATCATACAACCCAAAACTGAACCGATTTAATTCGATTTTGGGATTTTGAAACCAAAACCGAACCAAACATATAAAAAACCAAACCAAACCGACCCGAAGTCGGTTTGGATCGGTTCAGGTTCTGTTTTAACCGGACCGAGTTGCAGCCCTAGTTATAGGAAGCAGGTTGTTCTTCTTCCTTTCTATTATATTGGTGTGTCTGGCAAGAACCAGTCTCTGCATTGGAGACACCATTGCTTCCATCAAGTCTCTTTCCGCTAACCAGTCCTTGACATCTAGAGGTGTCGATTTCGAACTGAGGTTTATCACACTAGGGACTACTTCCGTCAACATCTACCTAGGCATCACTCACAAAAACATCTGGAGAAGCATGGTAATTTGGGTGGCCAACAGAGATAAACCTCTTTCTAACGCATCTTCTTGTCGACTAATACTCTCCCAAGAAGGTAATCTACTAATTATGGATTTAGGAATCCAGGTTTTGTCAACTAATTTGACCTCTAAGCCAGGAAATTCTACAGTGGCAGTTCTTCTTGACAATGGAAATCTTGTTTTGAGAGATAGGTCCGAGTCATCTAGTTTCATTTGGCAGAGTTTCGATTACCAAGCTAGTGTATTAGTTCCAAGTGCAAAACTTTGGTTTAACAAACAAACCAAAGCATCTCAAATAATTACTGCATGGAAAAGTAACACAGATCCAGGAGAAGGGATTTTCTCTCTTGGGAGAGACCCAGATGAATCCCAACTTTATTTAGCGTGGAACAAGTCCCAAAGGTACTGGACTAGTGGATTATGGAATGGCCACTTTTTCAACCAACTTCCTGAAATGAATGAAAGGAGAATAAAGAAAATCTTCAACTTCAGCTTCGTCTCCAATGAGAATGAAAGTTTCTTCACATTTTCTGTTAATGACACTTCCATAAACTCTGCACTTGGAATTGATGAGACGGGGGAAATAAATCTATTAACCTAGTTAAAAGAGGTTTTGGGAATGAATGTGTCTTTTTCTCGACCCACAAACAAGTGTGAGATTTATGGTGTGTGTGGAGATTTCGGTATCTGCCTATGGGAAGACTCAATCTCTTGTGCATGTTTGGATGGTTTCGAACCACATTATAAGCCAGATTAGGGTCTAGAAGACTAGTACAAGGGGTGTAAGAGAAAAACCCCCTTGCAATGCAAGAACAAAACTTCCGGCAACTAGAAAGAGGATGGTATTTTACTGAAGTCCCACATAAGATTACATGGAAATGCACAACCATTGACAGTTGATGTTGCTGAACAATGCAAAATAGCTTGTTTGAACAATTGTTCTTGCAGTGCTTACAGTTATGGTGATGATCAATGTTCAATATGGAGTGGAGAACTATTCAACCTCAAGCAAGTAAATGAAAGTAATGGAAGTGATCTTTATGTTAGACTTGCTGCTTCGGACCTTCCAATGCCTAACACTAAAGCTAAAGCTAAGAAGCCGATATGGTTGATTGTTACATTGCCTACTGTTATAGCAATGCTTATTTTGTGTTTCTTCACATGGTATATGCGAAAGAGAAAGCCCAAACTAAGAGGTAAGGATCAGAGTCATGGTGTCTAAATCAATTTATGCATCTTCAATATCATTACTCTCATTCTTTATATGAACCACGGGAAGGGGAAACAAGCGAGGACCTGTTATTGTTTGATTTGAGTATAAGCAATAAAGCAAATGATTGCAATTACGGTGGCATAAGTAGGCTTCAGAAGCAACAGAACCAGTGTGCCAAGTTGCCATTATTCAGTTTCTCAAGTGCGTCGATAGCTACTAATAACTTCTCTGCTGCAAATAAGCTTGGAGTGGGTGGTTTTGGGCCTGTTTACAAGGTAACATTAAATTTCTTCTTGAACACTTCCAATGCAGAATGTGGATTCCAAATTATTTCTCACGGATGGAAAATCCTCAAAATCAGACTTTAAAAAGTTCACTTACAGGGCAAAGTATAAGATGGACATGAAGTAGCAGTGAAAAGGCTCTCAAGACAGCTTGGACAAGGATTGATTGAGTTCAAAAATGAGATGTTACTAATTGCACAACTGCAACACAGGAATCTTGTTATATTTCTAGGATGCTGTGTGGAAAGAGACGAAAAGATATTGATTTATGAGTACATGTGCAACAAAAGCTTAGACTCTATACTCTTTGGGCTGTAATTCTCAATGCTATAAACTTTATTTCCCTTTTTCATTCTTGGAAACTAACAAAAGTGAGTCATTCTTTTTATGCTTTATGATCAAGTGTTTGAAGCTTCTTGCTAATATATCCAATGTAAAAATTTGTGACAGATCCAACAAAACGACGTTCGTTAGATTGGGAAAGGCGGGTTCACATTATTTTAGGGATTGCTCAAGGTCTTATTTACCTCCATGAATATTCTAGATTAAGAATCATTCACAGAGATTTAAAAGCTAATAACATCCTCTTGGATGGCGACATGAACCCAAAAATATCAGATTTTGGTATGGCAAGAATTTTTGCAGGCAATAATTCTCAAGAAAACACAAACAGGATTGTGGGAACATAGTAAGTAGAAATTATGGTCTTAGAGCATACACTCACATTCCCTGAAACTGAGGTGCTTATGCCACAATGGAAATATCCATTTGTAGCTATTGACATTCCTTTTTTATTGCTAAAATGCAGCGGTTATATGTCCCCTGAGTATGCTATGAAAGGCCCCTTCTCAATCAAATTTGATGTCTTTAGCTTTGGAGTCTTGATGCTAGAGATTTTAAGTGGCAAGAAGAATACTGCATTCTGTCATCCTGATTCTCTCAACCTTCTAGAATATGTAAGCGATTGGACTAAAACTAATCATACTTTTATGTCTAACCTAATTTTTCATGCATTGTGATTTTGTATTGTCTCAGGCATGGGAGCTGTGGAAAATTGGTAGGTGATTGGAGTTGATAGATCCAACATTGTCTAATCCACATTTGACACCTCTAACATTGAGATACATTCAAGTTGCACTTCTGTGTGTGCAAGAGAGTCTAACTGACAGACCCTCCATGCTTGAAGTTTTTTCATTGTTAAGCAATGAATCTGCAGCTCTACTTTTGCAGCTCTACCTTTACTTAAAGCACATGCATTTTCGATTGGAAGAAGAGAAACAGATGCAAGTTTACAAAGGGGCAAGCCAATAAATTTTTCAGTGAATGATGTAACAATTACCATGGAAGCCTGCTAAGGTTATCCCTTTTCTGTTATTTTTTACTTTTCTGGAAATCTAGTTAATATTTTAGATCTTCATTAAGACATGTTTCTAATTCAAATTTGTGAATATTTCTTACTCTCATGAAGATAATTTCTCAAATCCAAACTTTGTAGTTTGTCTTTTTCCATGTAATTAACTCTCTGCGATCATCAGTGAAGTAAATTAAATCTTTATTCGTCCATCTGTTGATCCAACTCCCTTGATCATTCATATTTTCTGATGATTACATGTGTTCCTTCATGTTTGGAACCCCGCAATACTTTGTCCGTCCTTCGGAATTATGGACCGATGCCCCCAAGCTGCACTTCAAATCTCATTTAAATGGTTACAAACTTATGGCATGAACTGGTTTCAACACAATAAACATCTATCAGTCAATTAGACCATCTTCCTGTAGAAAATATCTCATTCTTAGCCATCTGAATGTACAGAGTCTTGTTTTATCTTGTCCAATATGTAAGCAGAGTTGTTTGATCTTCTGGTATCTTACATATGGTTGCTAAGACAGAAACGTGCCGTGCTTGTGATGATAGGCTTACGATCGGCTCATAATGAAAGACGGGACGATTGGCTGCTTGTGTGTAAGGAATGAAGTTAGCTCATGCCCAACGTCTATCACATATCATCCTCGAAGGTGACTCACAAATTGTCTTCAACCTTATCCGAAACCATCATGTTCATTTCCCATGGCGTATTCAAGACATTCTTATGGAGCTCAAAAATTTGTGTACTGGACTTCACCAAGTCATTTTTCAGCATTGCCACAGAGAAGCTAACATTTCTGCATATGCTTCGCAAATTTCGCTTTGGATCACTTTTCAAGTTTATGGTTTTCTTCTCCACCCCCTCTTCTAAATCCTGTACTCGGGTCGGAGGCCCGTGGACAAATAGAGGAATTGTTTGTTGTTCCGGGATTTGAACAAAAGAGTCCTGTTTGTTGAGGTGTAGACCTCCTGTGGATCTCAAACCCCAAAAGTCTCACTTGTGAGAATTTTGCTTCTTCAGATTCAAAAGGCAAATAAAAATGGCTTGCAAGACCATTGAAAAGCTGCAAAAAATTAACAATTTGACCGTTTCCTATCACCCTTTTAAGGACCGAATGAAGAAAATTTCTAAAATTTAATATTTGACTGTTAACCAAACATTGTCCTAATTCCTTTAGCATATTAGTAAATTGTTCTCTCAACTGGGGTTGACCATGTTATGGAGGTCAGAAAACAAAAAAGGGTTTTTGATAAAATAAAAATGGAAAAGATCCTCTGATTAGCGTTAATCATATAGTCTAAACCATTATATAAAGAGAACCTCAAAGACTCTGGCATGATTTACAAAAACATCAAAAGCAAATCAAAGAAACAAGCACAATAGATTCAACACAAAATCCTCGTCAGAAAAAAGACGAAGAAGAACTCACAGTGAGATTAATTTCGTCGAGCTCATTGAACAAATATAAACTCCTAACACTGAGATTATGGTGCTTTAAAGAAAACATAAATTCGATAGCAGCCCACGAGAGTAGAGGAAATGAGTCGGCATCGATCGGATCTGGTGGCTTGGTATTTGACGATATTGGTGACTTCTTCGACGACTTTAGGGAAATTCTCAGTTTTTTTTTACTTTGCTCTGTGATAGACGTTCACATTAGGTGTCAACGGAAGCATCTTGCGTATTCACATCCCATGATTGGCCTTTGCAGTCAACATACAGCAGCGCCGTGTATGAATGACTTTTTCTTTTTGATGCTGAAAGATATCTTTGATACGGATTAGTTTTACAAATGAAGGATTGAAATTTGCCACCACAAATACTCTGAAAGATGTCTGTGATTGGCAAGAACCGGTCTCTGCGATGATTACCAGAAGCAGGCGGTTCTTCTTCCTTTCTATCGTATTTATGTGCTTGGCAAGAACCGGTCTCTGCGATGGAGACACCATTGCTTCGGGCGAGTCTCTGTTTCCCAACCAGACCCTGACATCGAAAGGTGGCGTCTTTCAACTGGGTTTCTTCACTCTAGGTGGTTCATCAAACATCTACGTAGGCATCTGGCACAAGAACGTCTGGGAAAAAGTTGTGATCTGGGTGGCCAACAGAGATAAACCTCTCTCTAACGCATCTTCTTGTCACCTAATCCTCTCTGAAGAAGGTAATCTACAACTTGTGGATTCAGGAATCCAGGTTTGGTCAACTAATCTGACCTCTAAAACCGGGAATTCTACAGTAGCAGTTCTTCTTGACGATGGGAATCTTGTTTTAAGAGATGGGTCCGAGTCATATGGTTTCATCATTTGGCAGAGTTTTAATTATCTAAGCGCCGCGTTAGTTCCAGGTGCAAAACTAGTGTTTAACAAACTCACCAAAGAATCTCAAGTCTTTACCTCATGGAAAAGTAGAGAAGATCCAGGAGAAGGAATGTTCTCTACTGGGATAGACCCAGATAGATCCCAACTTTATTTAGAGTGGAACAAGACCCTCAGGTACTGGACTAGTGGACCATGGAATGGCCACTATTTCAGTCAAGTTCCCGAAATGAATGAAACGAGACTAAGGGATACCTTCAACTTCAGCTTCGTCTCCAATGAGAATGAAAGCTTCTTCACATACTCTGCTTATGATACTTCCATACACACTATTCTTGGTGTTGATGCGTCGGGGGAGCTCAAGCTATATACATGGTTAAAAGGTGTTTCCGAACAGCATATTTCTTTGTCTCAACCCAAGCAGAAGTGTGAGATTTATGGTGTTTGTGGACCTTTTGGTAGCTGCCTCCGGCAAGACTCAATCTCTTGTGCCTGTTTGGATGGTTTTGAGCCACGCTTTCAGTCCGATCTGAATGATTGGTCTAAAGGGTGTGCAAGAAGAACCCCTCTGCAATGTGAGAACAAAACTTCAGGCAAAGGGAAAGAGGATGGTTTTCTATTGCAATCCAAAATAAGATTACCTGCAAATGCACAGCAATTGAAAGTTAGTGGTGATCAACAATGCAAATTAGCTTGCTTGAGCAACTGTTCTTGCACTGCTTACAGTTATGATAATGGTCAGTGTTTGATATGGAATGGAGAACTATTTAACTTGCAGCAATTCAATGACAGTCATGGAAGTGGTCTCTATGTTAGAGTTTCTAGTTCGGAGCTTCCAAGGAATAAAGCTGAAGCTGAAGCAAAGAAACCACTATGGTTGATTGTAGCATTGCCTATAGTTCTAGCAATGCTTATTCTGTGTTTCTTCATATGCTATGTGCGAAAGAGAAACCTCAAACAAAGAAGTAAGGATTTGACTCATAGTGTCTAAATCAATTTCTGAATCTTCAATATCATGAGTATTCTTATTTGTATGTAACAGGGGAAGAAGAAACAAGCCAGGACCTGTTATTCTTTGATTTGGGTACAATCAATAAAGCAACCGATGTCAATTGTAGCAAGGGAAGTAAGCTCCAGAAAGGAGAGAAACAGGGGGTCAATCTGCCAATATTTAGTTTCTCAAGTGTCTCGGTTGCTACGAGTAACTTCTCTGCTGTTAATAAGCTTGGAGAGGGTGGGTTTGGGCCTGTTTACAAGGTAACATTAAATTTCTTAAACAATTCCAACACAAATTATGGATTCTGCATTTTGTTCTCATGGATGAAAATTGTCAAAAACTAACTTAAAAAGGTTTAACGTGCAGGGAAAATTACAAGATGGACAAGAAGTAGCAGTGAAAAGGCTCTCAAGACAATCTGGACAGGGATTGATAGAGTTCAGAAATGAGATGTTACTAATTGCACAGTTGCAACACAGGAATCTTGTGAGACTTCTAGGATGCTGCATGGAAAGAGACGAAAAGATACTTATTTATGAGTACATGCCCAACAAAAGCTTGGATTCTATACTCTTTGGTCTGTAGTTCTCCATGCTAGCTAGAAAATTTGTTTCCACTTATTTCCCATTTATTTCCCTTGTTAATTTTTGAAACTAACAGAATTGAGTCATTTTTAATGTTTTATGATCAAGTGTTAGCTTCTTGTTTATATAACCAGTGCAAAAATTTGTGACAGATTCAACACAACAACAATTATTAGGTTGGGAAAGGCGGATTCACATTATTGTAGGGATTGCTCAAGGTCTTATTTACCTCCATGAATATTCTAGGTTAAGAATCATTCATAGAGATTTGAAAGCTAGTAACATCCTCTTGGATGGCGACATGAACCCCAAAATATCAGATTTTGGCATGGCAAGAATTTTTGGAGGCAACAATTCTCAAGAAAACACAAAGCGGATTGTGGGAACTTAGTAAGTAGAGATGTAGGTTCTACAATAACATGCCCAGTCACAAAGTTGCTTGTGTCCAGGCATGGAAATATGCATTGCAGCTATTGACCTTTCTTCTTTAATGTTCAAACTTCAAATGCAGTGGTTATATGTCCCCAGAGTATGCTATGAAAGGCCTTTTCTCAATCAAATCTGATGTCTTTAGCTTTGGAGTCTTGATGCTTGAGATTTTGAGTGGCAAGAAGAACACTGCATTCTATCATCTTGACTCTCTCAATCTTCTAGAATATGTAAGTGACTGGACTAAAACTAATCGTACTCTTATGTCTAATCTAATTTGTCATGCATTGTGATTTTGTATTGTCTCAGGCATGGGAGTTGTGGAAAATTGGTAGGGGATTGGAGTTGATAGATCCAACATTGTCTGATCTACCTTTGACACCTCTAACATCAAGATACATTCAAGTGGCACTTTTGTGTGTGCAAGAAAGTCCAACTGACAGACCTACCATGCTTGAAGTTTTCTCATTGTTTAGCAATGAATCCGTAGTTCTTCCTTTACCTAAAGCACCCGCTTTTTTAATTGTTGGAAGAAAAACAGAGTCAAATTCACAATGGAGCAGAGCAAGAAAATTTTCAGTGAATGATGTAACAATTACCATGGAAGCCCGTTAAAGTTGTCCCCTTTGTTTTTTGTTTCTTTTTTTTTTGCTTTTTCTGGAAATCTGGTCTATATTTCATATTTTCATGAAAAAGCTTAATTATGAATATTTGTCATTCTTGTGAAGATAACTTTTCTAATTCCAACTTTGTAATTTCATTGTAATTCAAGCTTATGATCGTTTCTGTGTTTGTAGTTTGCTCTTCTTTATATAATTAAGTATCTCCAAGTATCAGTGATGTAAAATCCGCATCAGATTGAACCAGATGATCTACTCTGTTGATCCAACATGCTTTATCACTAATAATTTTGACTATTACATGCGTTCCTTCAATGTTCCATACAAACTCCAAGTATCAGTGATGTAAAAATATACCATTCATTGCTTTGTATAGAAACCCAGCAGATATGCACACCAAATATACAAATAATTAATGAAATCTGTCTTTCCCCATCTCTAATATGGTATAAGAGCACTGGGACATTGATTTGGGGATTTATCTTTCGCTTCCAAAGCCTTTAAACTCTGGGTCACCATTTCTGTTTGTTTTGTGCGATGCTCAAAATCATTACAGCTGTGAAACCATCTGAAATGATTAGCGTCCTCACTTCACCTTATTTCTTGACTTCATCTGATGATCCTGGTGTTGAATTGGTGCGTGGTGGTGAGGGCGCCACCTGCTCTGGTGGTAAAGACCATCCTGGTAATAGGAGAGGTCATGGGATCAATTCTCACCCTCATCAAAC
Organism: Buxus sempervirens; assembly: GCA_947561395.2. Lineage (NCBI taxonomy): Eukaryota > Viridiplantae > Streptophyta > Magnoliopsida > Buxales > Buxaceae > Buxus > Buxus sempervirens. The sequence continues at coordinate 7,437,774 of OX387182.1, forward strand.
ATGTGCGTGAGTCCCAGCTATGTGCTGATCCCCTGCCCCAACCTGATTCCTAAAAAAAAATAAAATAAATAAAGATTCTCACCAAGGAGAATTATCTGACTTGTTGGCAATCCATGTACATGGCACTAAGCGCCAAGAACAAACTGGGATTTGTCAATGGATGGCATTTTCAAGAAACCTGCCGATTCTACCACTGCAGGTCTTTGGCAGAGTTGCGGTCATATGGTTCTTTCTTAGATGCCGTGATATGGAATGTATCATCTTCGTATATAATACTTAAATTAAATAGAATACTTAAATTAATTAACATATTTATTAATAAAATATGTTTTTTTTATATAGGGTATCTTGCATATGTTTAAATGGATCAAAACGTAACCATTAATGACTAGAGCCGCGTTACGAAGTCAAATTTTCGAAGCTAAAGTCATTATTGCTGGCACATTCCAGACCCGCCGGGTTCTCAATGTCAACGTAACCATTAATGACTAGAGCCGCGTTACGAAGTCAATTTTCGAAGCTAAAGTCATTATTGATGGTACTTTCCAGACCCGCCGGGTTCAAAGGTGTCAACATTCAGCATTGACGTTCTGACTAACTTCAGGTCTTTGATCAAACTTGTTTCCCAAATGAAAGGCTTAAATTTGTCACCACAACGGCTCTAACATATCTCTATGATTCCTCGCAAGGTTATCAGAAGCAGGTTGTTCTGTTTCCTTTTTATTGTACTTACGTGTCTGACAAGAGCCAGTCTCTGTGTTGGAGACACCATCGCTTCCAGTGAGTCTCTCTCTGCCACCCAGACCTTGACATCTAAAGGTGGTGACTTCGAACTGGGATTCTTCACACTAGCTACTACTTCCCTCAAAATCTACCTAGGCATCTCAAGTAACATGATATGGGGCGTAGTTTTTGAAGTAGTTTTCACCTTTCATGTTGAATTCTCTCTCTCTCTCACATCATTTTATTCATCAACCCCTTCTATTCTATTTTCCAATAACTATATGGTGGTCATTAATTCAGTTTATTCTATTACCTGTTTATTCATCAACCCCTTCTATGCTATTTTCCAATGACCATAAGGTGGTCATTAGTTCAGACAGAAGTCAACTTGCTTTAATATCGATGGCAGTTTACCTCCATATATGCTTTTGTCTTTTACAGTGTGTGCTTCAATCTGGTCAGATCTTAATTGCATTTAGCATTCTGACATCATTTTTCTTTTGTGCAAGGGTTTGCCTTGGGCTTTTTTTGAACATCTTGTGGATAATGCCATAGCAATCACTGTTTTCAACTCAATTTCATAACTTTATTGGCACCAACTTATGAAAAAGCTGATAATGACTCTTTGAGGAAACATAAATGATAGCTAAGTTCAAGCAAAACTTTCATATTAAACAATGTGGTTATTTAAGATTCAAGTAAAATTTTCTTTGCTTTTATTTACTAAGACTCAATGTTAGTTTTATTTCGATTTGATGTCGGAAACAACATATAAACTTGATCTTTATATCAAAGTATTTTATGGTAAAGCTTTTTTATTTTTCTATTTCTTGTTATATTCTTCTGCTCATTATTCACACGCAACGCACCTGCTCATTACTAGTAGTCAATTAAACCATCTTCCTGCAGAACATATCTCATTCGTAGCCATCTGAATGTACAGAGCCCTTTTTTTTTTTTTTTTAATCTTGTGCGATCTGTAACCAGAGTTGTTTGATCTTCTGGTATCTTACAGATGGTTTTGCTGGTGCTTCTCTTGCGAACCAAATCATACGTAAAACTTAACTGTGACATTTTCAGTTGGACAAATAGAGGAATTGTTTGTTGTTCCTGGGTATGAACCCCAAAACTCACTTGTGAGAGTAGGCCTCCTATGGCTCTCAAACCCCGAAACTCTCGTGAGAATTTTGCTTCTTTAGATTCAGAAGGCAAATAAAAATGGCTTGCAAGACCTTTGAAAAGCTGCAAAAAATTAACACTTTGACCATGGAAAAGATCATCTGATTAGCGTTAAAGAGATTCAACACAAAACCCTTGTTAAAAAAGACGAACAAGAACTGACAGTGAGATTGATTTCATCAAGCTCATTGAACAAATAACTCCTAACACAGATTATAGGGCTTTAAAGAAAACATAAATTCAATAGCAGCCCACGAGAGATTAGAGGTAATGACTTGGCATCGATCGGATCTGGTGGCTTGGTATTTGACGATATTGGTGATTTCTTCGACGACTTTAGGGAAATTCTCTGTTTTTTTACTTGCTCTGTGATAGACATTCACATTAGGTGTCAAAGCATCTTGCGTATTTACATCCCATGATTGGACTTTGTACTTGTAGTCAACATACAGCAGCGCCGTGTTTGAATGGCTCTTTTATTTATTTATTTTTGCTGAAAGATATCTTTGGTACGGATTAGTTTTACAAATGAAAGATTGAAATTTGCCACGGTAAGGATTATTTTGTATTGGTTTTATTCCGTGTCAAAAAGGTCTTATTAAAGTGGTCAAAGTATTTGGGATAGGTTATAGGTATTGCGGTTCAAACGGGGTTAAGGTCGGAGTAAAATTGATAAAGTTACGACCAACGTTCGCTGAACGTTCGTCGACCGTTCGACCGTTGATGGCACACAGAGAAACCCGAGAGCAGTGTTCGCCCTACGTTCACTGACCGTTCGACCGTTGGTGACACACAGAGAAACCCGAGAGCAGCGTTCGCTGAACGTTCGTCGACCATTCGACCGTTGGTGACACACAGAGAAACCCAAGAGCAGCGTTCGCCCTACGTTCCCTGATCGTTTGACCGTTAGAGTTCCACAGAGAAACCCGAGAGCAGCGTTCGCCTCACGTTCTCTGGCCGTTCGAACGAGAAGAGGAAAAGTGAGTTTTTGTCTTGAACGTTCGAGCCGCGTTCGCTGAGCGTTCAAACGTTCATGAACAAACTTCAGTTTTAGAAGTCCGATCTTTTCTGATTTGTTTCCTTTTCCACTTCTACCTTCTCCTAATCTATATAAGGAGTGTTTAGGTTATTGTGAGGGTTCCCAAGACGTTTTAAAGAACCCTAAAAACGTGTGTGAGAGCAAGAGATCTTCTTCCTGTTCCTTCTCCTTCTTTGAGCCATCAAAACCTTCATTCATCTTTCTTTTCTACCTTGGGGTTCCGGGTTGGAGAGTTTGCTCGTGGGAGTTCCTACGGTTACTGAGCGAGTTCGTTTGGCGCTTCACTAAGAAGATATTCAGAGTTCTGGATCGTTGCAAGGATGCAAATCTGAAGAGTTCTTCAGATATTTACAGTATGAGTCAGAGTCAGTATTGGGTCGTCTGAACCACTATTGTAAGTCTTCTTCTTATAGTGATTTTCAGAGGTGGCACCTTGTCGCCCGGAGGGTTTTTCTCTTTGAGAGTTCTCTTAGAGTTTTCCCTTCGTCACCAAAATTGCTTGTGTTGTCTCTTCTTTATTTTGAAATTTTGTGTGATGGATTGTTAATTGCTCAGACTTGTGCATGCCTATTAATTAAGAACTTGTTTTTAATTGATAGAAATTTTATTCTGCAATCGGTTTCACCTATTCACCCCCCTCTAGGTGATTTAGAGTCTAAACTGTGTTTTTCAATTGGTATTAGAGCGGGTAACCAGATCCTTGACTCTGTTAGTCATGGACAAATCCTCCACTGCCCCACCCTTATTTGATGGCAGCAATTATGCCTACTGGAAAGTTAGAATGAGAGCCTATCTGAAGGCTATATAGATGAAAAAGTTTGGGGAAGTGTTGAGAGAAGATGGAATCCTCCAACTGTGGTTATTGATGATGAGACAAAGCCCAAAGATCCAGATAACTATACTAGAGAAGAGTTAATTGATGTTAACTACAACTCTAAGGGTGTCAATGCACTTTTCAGTGCAATCTTTGCTGATGAATTCAAACGGGTGTCTACCATTCAAACCAGTAAAGAAATTTGGGAAATTTTTCAAACCACTCATGAGGGAACTGTCCTTGTGAAGAATTCAAAATTATAGATGCTTATCACTAGGTTTGAAGAACTAAAAATGGGAGATGATGAGTCTTTTGATTCCTTCTATACTAAACTAAGTGATATAGTGAACTCTAATTTTAATCTTGGTGAAAGAATTCCTCTAAATAGAGTGGTTAGAAAAATCCTTAGGTGTCTTCCTGAAAAATATAGACCCAAAGTGACTGCTATAGAAGAGAGTAAGGATATCAATGGCATTAGGGTTGAAGATCTCATAGGTTCAATTCAAACTTATGAACTCACACTTCCTCCTACTAAGAAAAATAAGTCTATAGCTCTCAAATTTAGTAAAGAAAAGGCTTATAATGATTCTAGTGAGGAATCCATGGGAGATGAAGATATTGCCCTGTTAGTGAAGAACTTTAGGAAAATGTTTAGAAGGAGGAAAAGAAGGAGTGAAAATGAGAGGTATAAATCCAAGGGGAGTTCTAGTGGTAAAGATCAAAAACCCAGAATCAAATCTGAATTTAGGGAGTCCAAACATTCTAAGGACTCTAGGTTGCAAAAACTCCAACAAATCAGATGTCATGAGTATCAGGGTTTTGGTCACATTAGGTCGGAGTGTCCCACATTTAAGAAGCTTCAAGGGAAAACAATGAATGCCACTCTTTCTGATGAGAGTGCATCTGATAGAGATAGTGAGGACTCCAAAATAGACCAAAGTCAAAACTACATGGCTTTCACCTCTATTGTTGGTAGTGGTGACTCTAACAACTATGAAGACTTTCCACCAAGTGAGAATGTAATTGGTTCTCATGATGAGTTTGATGATGATAAGGAACGTATTCAAGAGGCATATGACAAATTGTTTAGGGATTGTTTGAAAGCAAAGAAACAATTGAAGTCCAACCTGAAAAGACTAAATGATTTAGAGCTCAAGAAAGAAGATCTTCAAGCAAAATTTGAAGAGTCTACTTCTCATCTAGGTGAACACAAGTTGAAGATTGAATCCCTAGAATCTGAGAACAAGTCTCTTAAGGAAGAGCTTGAAAGAACTAAAATTCAACTCCAGAAGTTTTCTTCAGGGTCAGCAAATTTGGACAATATGCTAGGGATGAGTCAATTAGGAACTGATAAAAGGGGTTTAGGATACAAAGAAGTCTCCAATGATACTCCCTCTTCTTCTAAGACCCAAGTTGTGAATACCAAAGGAAAGAATAGGTCCAATCCTTCCAAGGGTAAGACAAACCAAGGTAGAAATTGTGGTCAAAAGTCTAATTGGTCAAAACCTAGGGGTGTTCCAACCAAGAGTTCCCAGTCTCAGAATTTTATCCCTACTTATCATTATTGTGGTATTTTTGGACATATTAGACCAAATTGTTGGGACTTGAACCAAAATTCTAGGAAATCCTCATGTAGAAAACCTCAAGAGAATTTGTCTAAAGAAGTGAAAGAACTTTCGAATCAGACAAAGCTCTTAAGTCAACAATTAGCTTCAATAACCAAGAAAACCACCGAGCCTAAAAAAATTTGGGTTAAAAGAAGTGAATTGACTTGTCATGTAGTTCATGTTGCTTTGAAGGCTAGAAATAGTCTTATGTGGTATCTTGATAGTGTTTGCTCTCGTCACATGTGTCGTGACAAATCAATATTTAAATCTTTTGAAGATTATTCTTGTGGTACTGTTACTTTTGGTGATGGAAGCAAAGCTCCTATTGTAGGTAAGGGTGTTATTGAAATTTCTGATATGCCTACTTTGAGTGAAGTACTATTTGTTGATGGCTTGAAAGCTAACTTGATTAGTATAAGTCAATTGTGTGACTCAAACATGGAAGTTAAATTTGCTAAAGATATGTGTTCTGTATTTGATGCAAATGGTTTGGGTGTGCTTCAAGGAGAAAGAACTTCGGATAACTGTTATGGTGTGATTCCTAATTCTAATGTTGTGTGTAATTCTTCCAAAGTTGATATGCATGAATTGTGGCATCAAAGGCTTGGTCACTTGAATTTTAAAAACTTGAATGAATTGTCCAAGCATGATTTTGTTAGAAACCTTCCTAAGCTTGCCAAAGTAGAACCAAATGTGTGTGGGCCATGTCAGTTGGGAAAGCAAACTAGATCTAGTCACGAAAAGATCATTGAGTGTTTAACCCACAAACCTCTTGAATTGTTGCATATGGACCTTATGGGTCCTTCTAGAAATGAAAGTCTTGGTGATAGGAGGTACATTTTGGTTATTGTGGATGACTTCTCCAGATTTATTTGGGTTGAGCTATTAAGAGAAAAATCTGAAGCAAGTGAGTTGATTAAGTCTTTGTGTCGAAGACTCTCTAATGAAAAAGAGTCTAAGGTTGTTACGATGAGGAGTGACCATGGGAAAGAGTTCGAGAACTCAATCCTTGAAAATTTTTGTCTTGAAGAGGGAATTCATCGTGAGTTCTTTGCTGCTATTACTCCACAACAAAATGGAGTAGTAGAGAGGAAAAACAGGGTTCTTCAAGAGATGGCAAGAGTTATGATACATGCCAAGGGTGTGGCCATGTATTTCTGGGGAGAAGCTATTAACACGGCTTGCCATGTGATTAATAGGGTGTATTTGAGGCCTGGGAGTACTGAGACTCCTTATGAAATTTGGTTTGGTAAAAAGCCCACTGTCAAATACTTTCGTGTTTTTGGAAGTAAGTGTTTTATTTTGAGAGACAGGGAGAATTTGGCTAAGTTTGATGCCAAGAGTGATGAAAGAATCTTTCTCGGTTATTCTAAGAATAGCAGCCTATTCTGATGCCGACTGGGCTGGAAATGCAGATGATAGGAAGAGCACAACTGGAGGTTGTTTCTATATTGGGAACAATCTACTGGCATGGATGAGCAAGAAGCAAAACTCTATTTCCTTGTCTACAGCTGAAGTTGAGTATATAGCAGCTGGTAGTGGTTGCACTCAATTGCTTTGGATGAAGCAAATGTTGAGTGATTATGGGGTTGAACAGGGAACTATTGTCTTGTATTGTGATAATACAAGTGCTATTAATATTTCCAAAAACCCTGTTCAGCACTCTCGAACCAAGCACATTGATATACGACATCATTTTATTCGAGAGTTGGTAGAAGATCATGTGATATCTCTTGAACACATCCCATCTGAAAATCAATTAGCTGACCTTTTTACCAAACCTTTAGATGCTCTTAGGTTTGATTTTCTTAGGAAAGCTATTGGTGTTGGTCCTCTTCATTAAGAAGGACTTTGTAGCATGCTTTAGGGTGTCTCATGCATATTTCTCTTCTTTAGCATGCTTATTTTTTTTTTGTTACTTCGTATTTTGCTTTTGTATTTTTTTTTCGTATTTTGTTTTTCGGTTTTTATATGAGTTCTTGTCTTGACATTTGTCAACTATAGGATAAGTATAAGGTTTTGAAAAAATATATATTTTGGTTATATTTTGAGAACATAAAAACTCTTCAAAGATGAGTTCTCAAATGTGGTTTCAACAGTTTCTAATAATATCACAATCATCTTGCTAAACTCTATTTGTGGTTTTTACATCACATACACATTCCAAATACAATTGAGGAAGCTTATTTTTTATTTTCTGTGTTGTGTGGATAGGCAATCCTTGGTTTATTCTTCTCTATCTTAAGTTGAAAAGACCCTAGCATATGATCTTGTGTTACAAATAGATTTCTCCCTTTTGTTTAAAAAGAAAAAATTATATGAAAAGAACACTGGGATGAAATATAAACCCCTGCAATATTGAGTTCAAAAAGAAAGAGAATCACAAGGAGTATAACCATGGAATAAGCTGTAAACTCTGATATTCTAAGGAACACTACTCTTTGTGCAAAAAGAATTGTGAGAAACAGGGGGAGAAAATTTCAAAATCTTGATTCTTAGGTCATGAAAGGGCTCTTTTCAATGTTTAGAGAGACTTGGGTAATATTGGATTTCTTGATAAATGGCCAACTCCTCTTCACCAAGCTCTCATATAGGCAAACTTGTTGTATTTGGCTTTGCACATGCACACAAACACAATTGGTAATTTGGTTGAGTTGTTGTGTAATTATTTGGGAGTATTGAAGTTGAATTTGTTCAAATCTGAATTTTAGAGCAAAGTGGTTCTCAAAATGTGTCAAAATTTGAGTTTTCAAGAGTTTATACTTGATTTATAGTTTTCTGTATGTCTTGCATGTTTTTACGTTTGTTTGGAGTGTTTTTGGTTGAAAAGAGATAAGTTTTGTTGCTGAAATTTGGAATTTTTTCTGAACTTTTGGTGAACGTTCGAACTGCCTATCGAACGTTTGACGAACGTTGGTTATTACATTCAACGTTCAGCGAACGCGTGTTGAACGTTGCGTTCAAAATGATTTTTGTGTTTAACGTTCCCCCCGTGTTCGTTGAACGTTCGAACGTTCAATTAAAACTGTGTTTTTAAAAAGGGTCGCGTGCGAAAAGGACCTTAGGGTTTTGGTAGCGTTCGAAACGACACTCGTTCGAACGTCTGGCGATTTTAGGGCTTCTGATTTTCTTCGTGTTTTCTCATCGATTCGTGCTTCCAAATCGTGATTCAAGGTAAGATCTTTAGTTTACATGCATTATTTTCTCTTTTCTTTCAATGTTCATCATCGGCTAGGGTTTTCTAGGGTTTTACACGTTAAATATTTGATTTCTTCGTGGTTTGTGGTTTATTTTTGTTCAAATTAGTTTCAAAATGTTTTATTCTTGTTTTATTGTTAATTTCAAGTAATTTTTTGGCCGATTTTGTTTAAGTACATGTTTTGATCAAAAAATCCCAAATATGGGCTTGTTTTCTTCAACGTTCGCTGAACGGTCGAACGTTGCTCGACTGTCTTGGCTGTTTCTTGGTTCGATCAACTGTATTTTTTTTCTCATGCATTTTTTTTTTCGTTTCTTAGCATATAGTTTAACTCTGTAGTTTGTTCTTCCATGTTATTATATTCTAACATGTGCTTGTTTTATTGTTTTTGTTTTATTTTTTATTTCTTGGTTCAATTCCATTCCTAGATGCCTAGGAAGAAATCACTTAGTACCAAAAATTCCAACAAGAAACCTCGATATGATGAGTCCTTGTTTGTAGATAAGAGAGCTGGAAAAAACTTTGAAGAATACTTTTGTGATAGATCTGTCATCTTAGAGAGAGAAGTTAAATTTGCATCCCTTCCTGATGAGATCTTTGATTGCTTTAAGGATAGGGGTTGGGATCCAATGTTTGGGAACTTTATTCTCCCATCTGTAGAGCTGGTTAGGGAAATTTTCACCAACATCCATGATGTTGATTTCGAAAAGTCTGAATTCTCAACTTTTCTTCGAGGCACTCCTTTTCGTGTAGGAACCGATGTTATTGCCTCGGTTTTTGGTCTTCCTCGGGTCCCGGATCCTCAATTTCCTTATCTTCCTCCTAATCCTAATTTTCAAAATGAGGTTGTTGATACTCTTCTGCATCTTGGGAGAGGGAATTGGGTTTTTAGAGGTGGTGCTTTATCGGTTCAATACTTTACGGCTGAAACAATAGTTATTTTTTGTATTCAAAGTCATAACTTGTTTCTTGTAGCCCACAAATCCTCTATCCCTTTTGATAAATGCTTGTTTCTGTATGCCTTGAAGAAGCATCACTCAATTGACTTGCCTTCTGTCATTTGCTCTAAAATCCTAGATGTTTTCTTCAACTCCAAGAAGACGTATGGTCTTCCCTACGCGTGCTTGATTGCCCGTTTAGTTCGTGCCTTGAATATTTCTTTTCCTCCATTAGAGTTGTGTAAGGCCTCTAATCTTATCTCCGAATCCACTCTAAAACAAAGCCGTGCTCATCTGTCTACCACTCCGGCTCCTAATTCGGACGATCCTGCTGAGGCTCAGCCTCCCGCTTCTTTGCATCATGAGGAACTCTTGTCCCTCAAAGAGCAAAATTCCCAGATTCTTTCTTACTTGCAGAAGCACCATGCAGATATGGTCCTTAGGTTCCAGCAAGTTGAGCTTCAACAAACTAACTTGCAAACGTCGTTTGGAAAGCTGGAATCTACTCTGGAGGGGTATTTTCATCAAGAGGATGATGAAGACGATGATGAAGATCCTGCTACTACGGCTTCGGGTTCGAGTGGAGGTGGCGGCAGTGGAGAGGGTGATGGTGCTGGGCCATCTCATTCGTGAAGCGATCCCTTTGTCTTGTTGTGACAAAAAGGGGGAGAATTAGTCATATTTTTTGTTGTGTTGGTTGTATTAAACTTGGAATTGAAAGTGGATGTATTATTTGTTTTTGTTGTTCATGAATGAATTCCTTGTGAATATTTTGTTTGGTAGTTCATGAATATGCAAATGTATATGCCTCAAGTGAATGAATGAAAATATTGGAAGTCTGATGTTTATTTTAGCGCATTCTCTTATTTTTTGGCTTGTTATTGGTATTTGTTGTTTTGTGTTACAAATACCCTTTGCTTTTCGCTTGGTGCTTTCAATGTTTTTGATGTTTCAGGGACAGGTGAATCAGTATGGGTTTAATAGGTTTAGGGGGAAGTCATGTCAAATTTTTTTGTTTTCGTTCATGTTCTAGTTGTTGCTTGGTGGTTCACAACAATTAGAATATTTCTTGTTAATTTTGTCACGGAATAGCCAAAGGGGGAGTTTGTAAGGATTATTTTGTATTGGCTTTATTCCGTGTCAAAAAGGTCTTCTTAAAGTGGTCAAAGTATTTGGGATAGGTTATAGGTATTGCGGTTCAAACGGGGTTAAGGTCGGAGTAAAATTGATAAAGTTACGACCAACATTCGCTGAACGTTTGTCGACTGTTCAACCGTTGGTGACACATAGAGAAACCCGAGAGCAGTGTTTGCCCTACGTTCGCTGACCTTTTGACTGTTGGTGACACACAGAGAAACCCGAGAGCAGCGTTCGCTGAACGTTCGCCGACCGTTTGACCGTTGGTGACACACAGAGAAACCCAAGAGCAGCGTTCGCCCTACGTTCCCTGATCGTTTGACCGTTAGAGTTCCACAGAGAAACCCGAGAGCAGCGTTCGCCTCACGTTCTCTGGCCGTTCGAACGAGAAGAGGAAAAGTGAGTTTTTGTCTTGAACGTTCGAGCCGCGTTCGCTGAGCGTTCAAACGTTCATTAACAAACTTCAGTTTTAGAAGTCCGATCTTTTCTGATTTGTTTCCTTTTCCACTTCTACCTTCTCCTAATCTATATAAGGAGTGTTTAGGTTATTGTGAGGGTTCCCAAGACGTTTTAAAGAACCCTAAAAACGTGTGTGAGAGCAAGAGATCTTCATCCTGTTCCTTCCTTCTCCTTCTTTGAGCCATCAAAACCTTCATTCATCTTTCTTTTATACCTTGGAGTTCCGGGTTGGAGAGTTTGCTCGTGGGAGTTCCTACGGTTACTGAGCGAGTTCGTTTGGCGCTTCACTAAGAAGATATTCAGAGTTCTGGATCGTTGCAAGGATGCAAATCTGAAGAGTTCTTCAGATATTTACAGTATGAGTCAGAGTCAGTATTGGGTCGTCTGAACCACTATTGTAAGTCTTCTTCTTATAGTGATTTTCAGAGGTGGCACCTTATCGCCCGGAGGGTTTTTGTCTTTGAGAGTTCTCTTAGAGTTTTCCCTTCGTCACCAAAATTTCTTGTGTTGTCTCTTCTTTATTTTGCAATTTGTTGTGATGGATTGTTAATTGCTCAGACTTGTGCATGCCTATTAATTAAGAACTTTTTTTTAATTGATAGAAATTTTATTCCGCAATCGGTTTCATCTATTCACCCCCCTCTAGGTGATTTAGAGTCTAAATTGTGTTTTTCAGCCACCACAAATGGTCAGAAATATGTCTCTGATTGTTCGTAAGGTTTGCAGCGATGCTTACTAGAAGTAGGCGGTTGTTCTTCCTTTCTATCGTATCTATGTGCCTGGCAAGAATCGGTCTCTACGATGGAGACACCATTGCTTCCAGCAAGTCTTTGTTTTCCAACGAGACCCTGACATCAAAAGGTGGCGTCTTTCAGCTGGGTTTCCTCACACTAGGTGGTTCATCAAACATCTACGTAGGCATCTGGCACAAAAACATCTGGAAAAAAGTTGTGATCTGGGTAGCCAACAGAGATAAACCTCTCTCTAACGCATCTTCTTGTCGCCTAATCCTCTCTAAAGAAGGTAATCTTCAACTTGTAGATTTAGAAATCCAGGTTTGGTCAACTAATCTGACCTCTAAAATCGGGAATTCTACAGTAGCAATTCTTCTTGATGATGGGAATCTTGTTTTGAGAGATGGGTCTGAGTCATATGGTTTCATCATTTGGCAGAGTTTTAATTATCTAAGTGCCACGTTAGTTCCAGGTGCAAAACGAGGGTTTAACAAACTTACCAAAGAATCTCAAGTCTTTACCTCATGGAAAAGCAGAGAAGATCCGGGAGAAAGGATGTTCTCTATTGGGATAGACCCAGATAGATCCCAACTTTATTTAGAGTGGAACAAGACCCTTAGGTACTGGACTAGTGGACCATGGAATGGCCACTTTTTCAACCAAGTTCTCGAAATGAATGAAACGAGACTAAGGGATACCTTCAACTTCAGCTTTGTCTCCAATGAGAATGAAAGCTTCTTCACATACTCTGCTTATGATACTTCCATACACACTACTCTTGGTGTTGATACATCGGGGGAGTTCAAGCTATATACGTGGTTAAAAGGTGTTTCCGAACAGCATATTTCTTTGTCTTGACCCAAGCAGAAGTGTGAGATTTATGATGTTTGTGGACCTTTCGGTAGCTGCCTCCGGCAAGACTCAATCTCTTGTGCCTGTTTGGATGGTTTTGAGGCACGCTTTGGGTCCAATTTGAATGATTGGTCTAAAGGGTGTGCAAGAAGAACCCCTCTGCAATGTCAAAACAAAACTTCTGGCGAAGGGAAAGTGGATGGTTTTCTATTCCAATCCAAAATAAGATTACCTAGAGATGCACAGCCATTGACAATTAGTAGTGCTCAACAATTCAAATTAGCTTGCTTGAGCAACTGTTCTTGCACTGCTTACACTTACGATAATGGCCAGTGTTCAATATGGAATGGAGAATTATTTAACCTACAGCAATTCAATGGCAGTCATGGAAGTGATTTCTATGTGAGACTTGCTGGTTCGGAGCTTCCAAGGAATAAAGCTGAAGCTAAAGCAATGAAACCGCTATGGTTGATTGTAGTTTTTCCTGTAGTTCTAGCAATGCTTATTCTGTGTTTCTTCGTATGCTATGTGCGAAAGAGAAACCTCAAACAAAGAAGTAAAGATTTGACTCATAGTGTCTAAATCAATTTCTGAATCTTCAATATCATGAGTATTCTTATTTGTATGTGGCAGGGGAAGAAGAAACAAACTAGGACTTGTTATTGTTTGATTTGGGTACAATCAATAAAGCAACTGATGTCAATTGCAGCAAGGTAAGTAAGCTCCAGAAAGGAGAGAAGCAGGGGGTCAAGCTGCCAATATTCAGTTTCTCAAGTGTCTCGGCTGCTACCAGGAACTTCTCTGTTTTTAATAAGCTTGGAGAGGGTGGGTTTGGGCTTGTTTACAAGGTAACATTAAATTTCTTAAACACTTCCAATACAAATTATGGATTCTGCATTTAGTTCTCATGGATGAAAATTTTCAAAAACAAACTTAAAAAGGTTTCACATACAGGGAAAATTACATGATGGACAAGAAGTAGCAGTGAAAAGGCTCTCAAGACAGTCTGGAGAGGGATTGATAGAGTTCAGAAATGAGATGTTACTAATTGCACAGTTGCAACACAGGAATCTAGTTAGACTTCTAGGATGCTGCATGGAAAGAGACGAAAAGATACTTATTTATGAGTACATGCCCAACAAAAGCTTAGATTCTATACTCTTTGGTCTGTAGTTCTCCATGCTAGTTAGAAAATTTGTTTCCACTTGTTTTCCATTTATTTCCCTTGTTCAAATTTTGAAACTAATAGAATTGAGTCATTTTAATGCTTTATGATCAAGTGTTAGCTTCTTGTTTATATAACCAGTGCAAAAATTTGTGACAGATTCAACACAACAACAACTATTAGGTTGGGAAAGGCGGATTCACATTATTGCTGGGATTGCTCAAGGTCTTATTTACGTCCATGAATATTCTAGGTTAAAAATCATTCACAGAGATTTGAAAGCTAGTAACATCCTCTTGGATGGCGACATGAATCCCAAAATATCAGATTTTGGTATGGCAAGAATTTTTGGAGGCAACAATTCTCGAGAAAACACAAACCGAATTGTGGGAACTTAGTAAGTAGAGATGTAGGTTCTACACTAACATGCCCAGTCATAAAGTTACTTGTGTCTAGGCATGGAAATATGCATTGCAGCTATTGACCTTTCTTCTTTAATGTTCGAACTTCAAATGCAGCGGTTATATGTCCCCAGAGTATGCTTTGAAAGGCCTTTTTCTCAATCAAATCTGATGTCTTTAGCTTTGGAGTCTTGATGCTAGAAATTTTGAGTGGCAAGAAGAACACTGCATTCTATCATCCTGACTCTCTCAATCCTCTAGAATATGTAAGTGACTGGACTAAAACTAATCATACTCTTATGTGTCTAATCTAATTTGTCATGCATTATGATTTTGTATTGTCTCAGGCATGGGAGCTGTGGAAAATTGGTAGGTGTGAGACACGGGAAAAATCACCGGGATGATTTTCCCTCCGTCAACAGACGGGCTCAACGTAAAATGGGAAAGTCGCCACCATTCAGATTTATTCGGTGTGAATGGATACCAAAAGATTCAAAATAAGCAAAAAGAGCTAAAAGGAAAATACTAGAGTAAAAATAACTCTACTTGAAAATCAAATCCAGAGATGGGTAAGGGGATTAGATTATGAATGGGGGAAGGTGTTAGGCACCCCCATTTACCCACACAAGGTGGTTGCCAAGTGTTCATGCTAAAAATAAGAAAGCTTGCTAAAAATCATTAAAAACCTTGCAAAAGGACAAATGTATGATATCTTCACATGAAAATCCAAATGAATTCCAGATCCTCTTTTATGCAATATCACTTCTTGAATATCACCAAAAGATGGAAATCAAAGCAAAAGTTGCACAAAACCAAGTTGAGTTAAATCCGGAGAATTCGGTAAAAGCAAGAACCATTTGTCTTGAAATCATTCAAATCCAATTTAAATTGAATCAAACCAAATTCATTTGAAAGATTATGATAGATAGAAGACTCATGTAAATTTTCAGTCCATTCCGATTAAAATCCTAGGAGTTATTCTCCTTTGAAATCTGCTGCTGGAGATAATTAAAAGTGATAAGTGGGAAACTTTGGAAAATCATTTAGAAAAATCGGCTCCATATAAATCCATGAAATTTGGTGTGAGTGAAGTCTGTATGGCCATCTTTCAAATGAAACTAGCCTCATACAAAAATTCATTCGGATGTGCCTTGGGTGGTATCCCGAATAGGCCCCGAAGATCACAGATTTACCCAGAAAAGTGCTGTTGAACAGCTCTGAGTAAATCTGTTACCAACAACACAAATGGAGTCAAAAAATTATGAAACCAATTGGATTTGAAACTAGACTCCCAAAGGAAAACTCAGAAACAAGAATCATTCGAATCGGACTTAAAACGAACACATGGCGCTCCACAAAAATCCGCTCGATAGAAATTCATGAAATTTTACAGCCATAAACTAGACAGCCTCACCTTTCCCATGGCTCTGGAATCACTCCAAAATTTATCCGGACGATGAAGTTACGAGTGTCCGAATTTGGGGTACAGTTGCTGTCAAGTTAAGCCCCTTTTTGAGTAAAATCAATTTAAAACAGTGATGAGAGGTGTGTGATCCGTGCAAGATGAATCAAAATCACTTTAAAAAGATGTTGAAGAGCCTCTAGAAAGAAATGGGGCACAGGCTCACCATCCTCTCTGATTGGAAAGGATATGCCAAAACCCCAAAAAGTGAGCAAAAATGCCCAAAACCGAGTGGTTGGACCTAGAGGCCTTCAATACTCAACAAAACAAGAAATATTCCAGAATTATTTGATTGGGGCTATTTATTCCAGATCTACCACAATGACGGCAATAGATCCGAAATACAAGTCGAATCCGACAAAACAAGTGCTATGTGTGAATGTGTATAAAAATCCATTACAGAACAATATAACAACATATAGCATGTATTTAAATCAATAAGATGTGGTTCTAAAACAACCTAGGGTTCCGTTCCATTATCGTTTCTCTTAGTTCTCTCTCCCCGTTAAACACGGTTCTTCAAGATAATCTTGGGGTACTTTGAATATGAAACGGTTTTCATAAAATCACAAGGCTTATTTCAACAAAATAACATATAGCATGCATTTAGATCAATCAAAAGGGTTCTAGAACAACCTAGGGTTCCGTTCCATTATCGTTTCCCTTAGTTCTCTCTCCCCGTTAAACACGGTTCTTCAAGATAATCTTGGGGTACTTTGAATATGAAACGGTTTTCATAGATTCAAAAGGCTTATTCAAATAGGTTCTAATACTAGGATCAATCCCCAGTCTCGTTTCCCCTAGATCCCGCCTTCACGTTTTACGGCTAGGGGGAGTCTCGAGGTACTTTGAGTAGGAGAAGGGTTTTCATACACATAGAAGAGGCCTTATTCTACAGAAAGGTAGAAGAAGAGATCTAGATCTAGAATGTAAAAACCGAAAAATAAAGAAAGGTTTGAGGCTTACCTGGGCTTCTGAAAGCAAGACTATAGCGGTTCCCCTCTTCACTCGGAGCTCTTTGATCTCCAACTTCTTGGCGAGAGTTAATGACAAGAGTTAATGGCCATTTACTTAAGGAGGAGCCTCCTATTTATAGGCAAAGGCTAGGGTTAGGGTTGGTGGGATGGTAGACACAAACTAATGTTTAGAGCCCACCAACCTTAACCCTAAGGCTATTTCCGAGATTTCCACTCCTTTAATGAAGGATATGATGGTAAAAAGTGAAAACTCTTGGAAACCCTAATTTTGAGCAAAAATCATGTATCCGACATATCAGGTCGGATACACGAGCGCCTATATGTATCCGACATATGATGTCGAATACATTAAGAGCTGCTTATATCCGACAACTTATGTCGGATATAAAGGGGGATGCTTGTATCCGACCTGAGTTGTCGGATACAAGAAAAAATGCACATTTCTCAAATTTTGTGCTGGTTTCAAAGGAAATAATGATTTTTGTCCATTATTCTTCATTTTTGTTGTGCAATTTGGGGTGTCTACAGTAGGGGATTGGAGTTGATAGATCCAACATTGTCTGATCTACCTTTGACACCTCTAACATCGAGATACATTCAAGTGGCACTTCTATGTGTGCAAGAAAGTCCAACTAACAGACCCACCATGCTAGAAGTTTTCTCATTGATTAGCAATGAATCCGCAGTTCTTCCTTTACCTAAAGCACCCGCTTTTTTAATTGTTGGAAGAAAAACAGATTCAAATTCACAATGGGGCAGGGCAAGAAAATTTTCAGTGAACGATGTAAAAATTACCATGGAAGGCAGTTAAGGTTGTCCCCTTTGTTTTTGTTTTTTGTTTTTTTTTTTTTTTTGGCTTTTCTAGAAATCTTTTCTATATTTCAGATTTTCATGAAAAAAGCTTATGAATATTTGTCATTCTCGTGAAGATAACTTTTCTAATTCCAACTTTGTAATTTCATTGTAATTCAAGCTTATGATCGTTTCTGTTTTTGTAGTTTGTCCTTTATATAATTAAGTTGCTCCAAGTATCAGTGATGTAAAATCCGCATAAGATTGAACCAGATGATCTACTCTGTTGATCCAACATGCTTTATCACTCACAATTTTGACTATTACATGTGTTCCTTCAATGTTCCATACAAACGTACTCCAAGTATTAGTGATGTAAAAATATACTATTCATTGCTTTGTATATAAACCCAGCAGATATGCACACCAAATATGCAATTAATTAATGAAATCTGTCTTTCCCCATCTCTAATATGATATAAGAGCACTGGGACATTGCTTTGGGGATTTATCTTTCACTTCCAAAGCCTTTAAACTCTGGGTCACCATTTCTGTTTGTTTTGTGCGATGCTCAAAATCATTACAGCTGTGAAAACATCTGAACTGATTGGCGTCCTCACTTCACCTCATTTCTTGACTTCATCTGATGATCCTGGTGTTGAATTTGTGTCTCACCAGAGTGGCGCCACCTGCTCTGGTGGTAAAGGCCCTCCTGGTAATAGGAGAGGTCATGGGATCAATTCCCACCTTCATCAAAAGTGTGCGTGAGTCCCAGCTATAAGCCGACCCCTCACCCCAACCCGATTCCCTAAAAAAATAATAAAATAAAAGGTCCTTGTAAGCACCTCATTTTTGCGCTCCCAGAAAAAAACCAAAAATGCAAACCCTGGACAGAAAGTCAACCCTAAGGGGTGAAAAGTTGACTTTTTTGATCAAATGAAATTGGCCACCTTGCTTTATCTCAATCAATAGAGAATCTCGACACGGTTCCGACGCAACTGGGTTTGCAGGAATCGGGGTCCGGATGAAGGCTCTGCGGGCGGTCAAACTTAAGCAGAGCCAACAGTTGACTTTCTGCTAAAATCCGATCCAGAGGCCTACCCCTAGGTCATTGGATAGAGAATCTCGACACGGTTCCAACGCAACTGAGTTTGCAGGAATCGGGGTCCGGATGAAGGTTCTGCGGGTGGTCAAACTTGAGCAGAGCCAAAAGTTGACTTTCTGCTAAAATCCGATCCGGAGGCCTACCCCTAGGTCATGGGATGGAGGGCTCCGATACGATTCTAATGAAACTAAGTTTGCCCAGATCGGAGTCCGGGTGAAGAAAGTATGAGCTGACGAAATTCCCGAGCAGCAAAACCGGCAATCTGCGCACGTGGCAAAAAGCTGCACAAGTAGCGAGTTGCACAGGAAAATATCTCGGGGATCAAATCCGTAAATATCCAAACATACGAAATATCCCAGGGACTAAATCCGTAAAAATCCGAGAATATCGGATTGAATTGAAAATTACCAGGGACTAAATCTTGATTCTTCGATTCTTTGGACAAACGAGCGGCCGCATTTAATGATTTCTCATAATGCGGTCGCTCGAGCCGAGGTGGCTAGCAAGTGGGTGCCCCCTTTGTTTCCCTTATATAAGCCGCGCGAAATCTCGCGCACAGGGTTGGAAAATTTCGAAAAAAAAAAGCTAAGTGTTGGAAGATTTTTTGGTTAAAAAGTTTTGGCTGTCAAGACTTCTGTTTGCCTTCCCTCTTTCGTCCGAGCTCCCTCTGGGCTCATCCCTCATTGACTCCTGAGCTCCCAGAACACCCCACCCGCCTGATCACCCCTTTTCCCCTTTGTCTTCTCCACTGTCGCACGAAGCCTAAAAAAGGGGAGGTTGCTGTTGGAGGTTCAAAGGAAGGAAGCTCCAGCACTTTCGTCTCAAGGAGGATTCGTCTCAAGGAGGAGCCTCCACCCTGCACGTGAGCTTACAGAACCTCAGGTATTGTTCCCCATCTATTTTTATTTCACATATATCAAGATGGGAGTTATCTAAGCATGCTATCGGGCTTGTTCTTTCTCTTTACTGTAACATGCATGTTCTTGTATTTTCGGTGACACGGAGGTCTCCGAGGGTAAGGGAGACCCATGAGGATGTAGGAAGCTTGGCCATCCCACTTTAGACCACCCTGGCCACTATCCGGAGAGTTATTTTTTTTTTTTTGGTTGATCATTCAGTAAAGTAAAGGGAGTCTGTTCCCTCGCTTCAAACAAGTCTTTTGTATCCCTGTAACCCCCCTTCGACTTCCCTTCTTCGGATGTTAGCGTGCCTTCGGATATTAGTGTGCATGCTTGAGGTCCAGCCGGTTGGAGGAAAATGCATGTAATGTCTGCATGCTGTTTTTTTGTTTTTATTGTGCTGTACTTGCTAACATGCCCCCCCCCCCCCCAACCCCTGCCTATGCTGCTTGCTCCTTGTGGTGCCCCTGTAAGCATGCTCCCATCACCCCCCCCCCCCCCTTTTTTTTTAAGATATTAATGCATCTGTACCAGTTTTTTTTATCGGGTTTGTTTTCTTTTAAGAGATTTTGGGTTGTGGGATGAAGCATGAATCATGCTTAGACTAGTTTTAATACAAGTTTAAGTGGCTTCTGGGGAGTGGTCGAAGCCCGGGGAAGTGTCTTGAGCATATTATTCGTGAAGTATTTTGAAAGCATGGTTGTATTGTAAGTTTTCTGGGTTTTCAAAACTTGAAATAAAATGTAGTTAGATTAAATCCAAGATTAGTTGGGAGGTGTTCTGAGCATGTTAGGAGGCTAGTGGAACAGTTACAGACCAAAAAAAATCGGCCAGAGATGGAGATCTCGAAAAAACAGAGAGTTGAAAATTGCAGTGACCTGCCGCCCATCTGGCGCCCACCTGGCGCTCACCTAGGAGGTGGGCGCCCCTTTCATCTCACTTCCCGCCGAGCTGGCGCCCACCTGGCGCTCAGCTCGCGCCCACTAAAAACCAGGTGAAATTCTCGCGCCCATCTCGCGCTCACCTCCCGCCCATCTCGCGCTCACCTCTCGCCCAGCTCGCGCTCACCTGGTATCGGGTGAGCGCCAGGTCGAAATTTCGCCTGGTTCTGGCGCCCATCTGGCGCCCACCTGGCGCTCACTTCAGGAGGTGAGCGCCAGGTCCAAAACAGGCCGAATTGTTATTTTTTTTGAAAATTCCAAAAATACCCTTTACCTTACCGCGGGGGGCTTCGCCCCCCGCATCCCCCACCCCTTTGTTCGCTGCGCATCCAACTCGTACCTTGGACCCAGCACAATGAGCCAGTTTTTTTTTCTGACAGAGTGTCTTTTTGTGTGATTATTGTTAGATGTGAATGATATTTCTGAACCGAACCGAATAAACCAATAGGGTTTCTGGGTCACCCGGAAACCCGACATGGGACTTGGACTCCCGGTCCAACTTGACTTCCAGTGGGCCTTCCAACGGGGCCCACCAAGCCCAATAAACACCAAAGCATGCCATTAAAATAACTTAAGTAAAATGAACAATTTGAACCGGGCGGGACAAACCCAATGCGGCCCACCCAAGCCTTGTTATGTGAAATTGATGCATGAATTGCGTGGTTTGGCCGAGACCAAGGGCAAGGGCCTACCGGGCCCGCCAAAGCCCACCAACCGAACCAAGGAAGGGTGCAAACCCTAACTTTCGGTAACTTGGGCTTACAAGCCCAGATTTGGACTGCGGGCCCCAAGCCCAGTGTCCAAATCACTTTGGCAAAATTAAAAAGATAAATCCGATAAAAAATACTTGGACACCATGTGGGCCCACAAACCGGTCCGGCCCACTTGTCATGAAAAACACTTAATCTTCAAATCTGAACTTAAAGTAAAATCAATTGAACTAACCAAGGCCCAAAGGACCTCTCAGGCTAGACTGAGGTCCACAAGGGTACACGGGCTCGACTAAGCCCACCAAGGATACCGTGGGCCTTCCAACGGGGCCCACCCAACCAAACTCAGATCACCTAAGTAATCAAAATAAAAGCAACTAAAGGGACCCACACCACTCAGGTAGTCCCGCCAGACTTAACCAAACTGCATATCGGATTAGGAATCAGGTGAGACCAATGTAAGCTGACTCAAACCAGGGAACCCACGGGACCCGTCATCCGACGGGGTGGACCGGGGTGTCTACGGACTTCCCCGAACCACAACCGAGAACAGACTTAGAATCTCAAGCCGCAGACCAAAAAGCCCTAATAGGCAAAATTAGGCACCCAGGTGTCCGCCTGCACCCCATCAGGCGGTGGCAACTCCGAATTACCCCGTGCCGCGTTTCCCACGCGCGCACAGTCCTCACCAGGGAGAATTATCTGACTTGGTGGCAATCTGATAATGATTTAGAAGAATACCAAAGATGAAAGAAATTTCCTATGCACACTTGCAAGAGCTGAGTATCTTGTATTTATAGAAAAACTATACAATGGTATAATTGTACGAATAAGGAATACACAATAGTATGATCTTACAAATAAATAACGTAATTTCAAATTTCCTAAGCTATCGGTGATTCTCTCAATTACGTATGCCATGCCTTGACTTGTGGGATTCTTTAGTGTTACTCTTGGCACTCCAAGATAGCAAATTAGAACCAAGAAAAACAGCAAATCCAGAAGTAGAGCGACATGTGTCAGGGCACCCAGTCCAGTTAGCATCAAAGTAAGCCACAAGGGAATGACTACTCTTGGAAGATATAGTCAAGCAAAATCAAAAGTACCCTTGATATACCGCAAACTACGTTTCACAGCTTGGAAATGTTCCTCAATCGGTGCATGAAGAAATTGACAAACATTGTTAACAGAATGAGCTAAGTTAGGCTGAGTGATAACAAGATACTGTAAGACACCAACTAAAGATCGATAGAGAATGATGTCTGAAAAGGGAACACCAGTAGCTGTCAGACGCTGGCCAACCACCATAGGAGTGGACATAGGCTTACAATCTTCCATTCCCGCTTTATGAAGAACATCGAGAGCATACTTGAATTGACTTAGAATAAGACTTGTTGCAGTAGTTTGAACTTCGATACCCAAAAAATAATGTAAGGAACCAAGGTGCTTCATAGAAAACTTGTGATCAAGGCATTGAACAAAGTTCTGAAGTATAGATGGATTGCTACCAGTGATTATAATATCATCAACATAAAGTAGCAAATAAATGCAACCACCGGAGCGAATATAAATGAATAATGAAGGATCTGCAGTATTGCACTGAAAACCATGCTGAAGAAGAAAGGTACTAAAACGTTGAAACTATGCTCGAGGAGCTTGCTTCAAATCATAGATAGTTTTGTGAAGACGAAAAACATGGTGAGGATGAGCAGAGTCAAGAAGCCAGGGGGTTGGTCCATGTAGACTTCCTCAGTAAGATTTCCATGTAGAAAGGCATTCTTAATGTCTAACTTTCGTAGATGCCAGCCTGAAGTAGTAGCAAGAGAAAGAATAAGTCGAACTGTAGATGGTTTCATCACTGGACTGAAAGTGACATCAAAATCCAAGCCAGGAAATTGATTGTATCCCTTGGCAACAAGATGCGCCTTATAACACTCAACTAACCCATCATGTAAAAGTTTTGTCTTATAGACCCAACGACATCCCACGATATTTTTATCAGAAGGACGAGGAACCAAGGACCAAGTCTGATTGCGTCGAAGTGCACTCATTTCATCTTCCATGGCAGCTACCCATTCAGGATGTTTGCAAGCAGCTTTAAAGCAGGTTCCTGCAAAGCCATTAAAGAAGAGAAAAACGGAGTGGAGAACATAGGTGCAATGTCATAATAGGTCTTGGGTTTAAAAATGCCTGATTTGGCCCTGGTTACCATTGGACGGGTAGAAGAAGGACAATTGGAGCAACTGTAGTTGATACATCAGGGCTAGTAGACTCAACCAAGTGAGAAGGTGACAATGCAACAATAGTTGGACAGGAAACAACAGAGGGCCCATGGCCCATTAACTAGAGGTGTAGAAGAACGTGGAACTTCTGTGGAGTGGAGGGACCAAGATTACATGTGTAAGGATTATTTTGTTTTGGCTTTATTCCGTGTCAAAAAGGTCTTTTAAATATGGTCAATGTATTTGGGATAGGTTATAGGCATTGCGGTTCAAACGGGGTTTTGATCGGAGTCAAATTGAAAAAGTTACGACCAACGTTCGCTAAACGTTAGCTGAACGTTCGACTGTTGGTGACACACAGAGAAACCCGAGAGCAGCGTGGGCTGAACGTTCGCTGAAAGTTCGACTGTTGGTGCCACACAAAGAAACCCGAGGCAGCGTGGGCTGAACGTTCGCTGAACGTTCGACCGTTGGTGACACATAGAGAAACCCGAGGGCAGCGTGGGCTGAACGTTCGACCGTTAGTGACACTCAGAGAAACCAGAGAGCAGCGTTCGCTGAACGTTCTCTGGCCGTTCGAACGAGAAGAAGAAAAGTGAGTTTTTGTCTTGATCGTTCGAGTCGCGTTCGCTGAGCGTTCGAACGTTCATTAACAAACTTCAGTTTTAGAAGTTCGATCTTTTCTGATTTGTTTCCTTTTCTTCTCCTTCCTTCTCCTAATCTATTTAAGGAGTGTCTAGGGTATTGTGAGGGTCACCCAAGACGTTTTTGAGAACCCTAAAAACGTGTGTGAGAGAAAGATTTCTTCTTCCTCCTTCTTCTCCTTCTTTGAGCCATCAAAAATTTTCTTGATCTTTTCTTTCTACCTTGGAGTTCCGGGTTGGAGAGTTTGCTCGTGGGAGTTCCTACGATTGTTGAGCGAGTTCGTTTGGCGCTTCACTAAGAAGATATTCAGAGTTCTGGATCGTTGCACGGATGCAAATCTGAAGAGTTCTTCAGATATTTACATTGTGAGTCAGAGTCAGTATTGGGTTGTCTGAACCACTCTTGTAAGTCTTCTTCTTATAGTGATTTTCAGAGGTGGCACCTTATCGCCCGGAGGGTTTTTCTCTTTGAGAGTTCTCTTAGAGTTTTCCCTTCATCACCAAAATTGCTTGTGTTGTCACCTCTTGATTTTGCAATTTTGTGTGATGGATTGTTAAGTGCTTAGACTTGTGCATGCCTATTAATTAAGAACTTGTTTTTAATTGATAGAATTTTTATTCCGCAATTGGTTTCACCTATTCACCCCCCTCTAGGTGATTTAGAGTCTAAACTGTGTTTTTCAATTGGTATCAGAGCGGGTAACCAGATCCTTGACTCTGTTAGTCATGGACAAGTCCTCCACTGCCCCACCCTTCTTTGATGGTAGCAATTATGCCTATTGGAAAGTTAGAATGAGAGCCTATCTGAAGGCTATAGATGAAAAAGTTTGGGGAAGTGTTGAGAGAGGATGGAATCCTCCAACTGTGATTATTGATGGTGAGACAAAACCCAAAGATCCAGATAGCTATACTAGAGAAGAGTTAATTGATGTTAACTATAACTCTAAGGGTGTCAATGCACTTTTTAGTGCAATTTTTGCTGATGAATTCAAACGGGTGTCTACTTGTCAAACCAGCAAAGAAAATTGGGAAAATTTTCAAACCACTCATGAGGGAACTGTCCTTGTGAAGAATTCAAAATTACAAATGCTTATCACTAGATTTGAAGAACTAAAAATGGGAGATGATGAGATTTTGATTTCTTCTATGCAAAGCTAAGTGATATAGTGAACTCCAGTTTTAATCTTGGTGAAAGAATTCCTCCTAATAGAGTGGTTAGAAAAATCCTTAGGTCTCTTCCTGAAAAATATAGACCCAAAGTGACTGCTATAGAAGAGAGTAAGGATATTAATGGCATTAGGGTTGAAGATCTCATAGGATCAATTCAAACTTATGAACTCACTCGTCCTCCTACTAAGAAAAATAAGTCTATAGCTCTCAAATCTAGTAAAGAAAAGGCTTATAATGATTCGAGTGAGCAATCCATGGGAGCTGAAGACATTGCCCTATTGGTAAAGAACTTTAGGAAAATGTTTAGAAGGAGGAAACCAAGGAGTGAAAATGAGAGGTATAAATCCAAGGGGAGTTCTAGTGGTAGAGATCAAAAGTCAAAAATTAAATCTGAATCTAGAGAGTCCAAACATCCTAAGGACTCTAAGTTGCAAAAACTCTAACAAATCAGATGTCATGAGTGTCAAGGTTTTGGTCACATCAGGTCGGAGTGTCCCACATTTAAGAAGCTTCAAGGGAAAGCCATGAATGCCACTCTTTCTGATGAGAGTGCTTCTGATAGGGATAGTGAGGACTCCAAAACAGAGGAAAGTCAAAATTACATGGCTTTCACCTCTATTGTTGGGAGTGGTAACTCTAGCAATTATGAAGACTTTCCACCAAGTGAGAATGCAATTGATTCTCATGATGAGTCTGATGATGATGAGGAAAGTATACAAGATGCTTATGATAAATTGTTTAGGGAGTGTTTGAAAGCAAAGAAACAATTGAAGTCCAATCTCAAAAGGCTAAATGATGTTGAGCACAAGAAAGAAGATCTTCAAGCAAAATTTGAAGAGTCTACTTCTCATCTAGGTGAACACAAGTTGAAGATTGAATCCCTAGAATCTGAGAATAAGTCTCTTAAGGAAGAGCTTGAAAGAACTAAAATTCAACTCCAGAAGTTTCTACAGGTTCAGCAAATTTGGACAATATGCTAGGGATGAGTCAATTAGGAACTGATAAAAGGGGTTTAGGATACAAGGAAGTCTCCAATGATACTCCATCTTCTTCTAAGACCCAAGTTGTGAATACCAAAGGAAAGAATAGGTCCAATCCTTCCAAGGGTAAGACAAACCAAGGTAGAAATCATGGTCAAAAGTCTAATTGGTCAAAACCTAGGGATGTTCCAACCAAGAGTTCCAAATCTCAGAATTTTATCCCTACTTGTCATTATTGTGGTATTTCTGGACATATCAGACCAAATTGTTTGGACTTGAACCAAAACTCTAGGAGATCCTCACCTAGAAAACCTCAAGAGAATTTGTCTAAACAAGTGAAAGAACTTTCAAATCAGACAAAGCTCTTAAGTCAACAATTAGCTTCAATGACCAAGAAAACTACTGAGCCTAAACAAATTTGGGTTAAAAGAAGTGAATTGACTTGCCATGTTGTTCATGTTGCTTTGAAAGCTAGAAATAATCTCATGTGGTATCTTGATAGTGCTTGCTCTCGTCACATGTGTGGTGACAAATCTTTGTTTAAATCTTTTGAAGATTATTCTTGTGGTACTGTTACTTTTGGTGGTGGAAGCAAAGCTCCTATTGTAGGTAAAGGTGTTATTGAAATTTCTGGTATGCCTACTTTGAATGAAGTATTATTTGTTGATGGCTTGAAAGCAAGCTTGATTAGTATAAGTCAATTGTGTGACTCAAACATGGAAGTTAAATTTGCTAAAGATATGTGTTTTGTGTTTGATGCAAATGGTTTGTGTGTGCTTCAAGGAGAAAGAACTCTGGATAACTGTTATGGTGTGATTCCTAATTCTAATGTTGTGTGTAACTCTTCCAAAGTTGATATGCATGAATTGTGGCATCAAAGGCTTGGTCACTTGAATTTTAAAAACTTGAATGAATTGTCCAAGCATGATTTTGTTAGAGACCTTCCTAAGCTTGCCAAAGTTGAACCAAATGTGTGTGGGCCATGTCAGTTGGGAAAGCAAACTAGATCTAGTCACAAAAAGATCACTGAGTGTTTAACCCACAAACCTCTTGAATTATTGCATATGGACCTTATAGGTCCTTCTAGGACTGAAAGTCTTGGTGGTAGGAGGTACATTTTGGTTATTGTAGATGATTTCTCCAGATTTACTTGGGTTGAGCTATTAAGAGAAAAATCTGAAGCAAGTGAGTTGATTAAGTCTTTGTGTCGAAGACTCTCTAATGAAAAAGAGTCTAAGGTTGTTAAGATGAGGAGTGACCATGGGAAAGAGTTCGAGAACTCAATTCTTGAAAATTTTTGTCTTGAAGAGGGAATTCATCGTGAGTTCTCTGCTCCCATTACTCCACAGCAAAATGGAGTAGTAGAGAGGAAAAACAGGGTTCTTCAAGAAATGGCAAGATTTATGATACATGCCAAGGGTGTGGCCATGTATTTCTGGGGAGAAGCGATTAACACGGCTTGCCATGTGATAAATAGGGTGTATTTGAGGCCTGGGAGTACTGAGACTTCGTATGAAATTTGGTATGGTAAAAAGCCCACTGTCAAATACTTTTGTATTTTTTGAAGTAAATGTTTCATTTTGAGAGATAGGGAGAATTTGGCTAAGTTTGATGCCAAGAGTGATGAAGGAATCTTCCTAGGTTATTCTAAGAATAGCAGGGCTTACCGTATGTATAACTTACGTGCACACACTATCATGGAATCCATAAATGTTGTTGTGGATGAAGGGGTTGATAAGTCTCAAGTTGAGGGGAAGACTAGTCTAGAAATAAGGGAAAATGACTTGACTATTGACATTCAAAATCCTAAGCCATCTGAGTCATCTTCTTCAACTTCTGAAGAGGATTTTTCTTCAACTCCAGGGCCTACAAAAGAACCTTCCTCTAGAGTGAAGTTAAATCATCCCAAAGAGTTATTAATTGGTGATTTGAATGAAGGGATGAGACTTCGTAGGAAAGTCCTAAATCAGATGTCATTTGCATCCTATGTCTCAACTCTTGAACCTAAGAAGGTAGAAGAAGCACTTACTGATGAGTGCTGGATTAATGCCATGCATGAAGAATTAAATCAATTCATTAGGAATGATGTGTGGTATCTTGTTCCCAGACCTGAAAATTATAATGTTATTAGAACCAAATGGATTTTTAAGAACAAGTCAGATGAACATGGCATTATAGTGAGAAATAAGGCTAGGTTGGTTGCTCAAGGATATACCCAAGTTGAGGGTATTGATTTTGATGAAACTTTTGCCCCTGTAGCTAGACTTGAATCTATAAGGATTTTACTTGCTGTAGCTTGCCACTTGGGTTTTAAATTGCATCAAATGGATGTAAAAAGTGATTTTCTGAATGGGATACTTAATGAAGAAGTATATGTTGAACAACCCAAGGGGTTTGTAGATCCAAAGTTCCCACATCATGTGTTTAGGCTTAAGAAAGCCTTGTATGGGTTAAAACAAGCTCCTAGAGCTTGGTGTGAGAGACTTACTGCTTATCTCTTAGATCACAAGTTCACAAGAGGAGGAGTTGATAGAACCTTGTTCATTAGAAAGGATAAGAGCAGTTTCACTGTTGCTTAAATTTATGTGGATGATATTGTTTTTGGTTCTCCAATTGACTCTCTTGCTTTAAATTTTGCCAAAGCAATACAATATGAATTTGAGATGAGTATGGTTGGTGAATTAAATTTTTTCTTAGGTCTTCAGATTTCTCAATCTACAGATGGGATTTTCATATCTCAATCTAAATATGCTAAAGACCTTGTGAAAAGATTTGGGTTGGACAGCAAGAAACACACTAGAACCCCTATGAGCACTACCTTGAAACTTGATTCTGATTTATCTGGAAAGAGTGTAGATAACACTCTTTATAGAAGCATGATAGGTAGTCTCTTGTATCTTACAGCTAGTAGGCCTGATATTGCCTTTAGTGTAGGTGTGTGTGCTAGGTTCCAAGCAAATCCTTGAGAGTCTCACTTGTTTGCCGTCAAACATGTCATACGATATGTTAACGGTACTGTTGATCATGGTATATGGTTCTCTAGAGACACTTCTGCAATTCTAGCGGGCTACTCTGATGCCGACTGGACTGGAAATGCAGATGATAGGAAGAACATTACTGGAGGTTGTTTCTATCTTGGGAACAATCTTGTGGCATGGATGAGCAAGAAGCTAAACTCTATCTCCTTGTCCACAGCTGAAGCGGAGTATATATCCACTGGGAGTGGTTGCACTCAATTGCTTTGGATGAAGCAATTGTTGAGTGATTATGGGATTGAACAGGGAACTATTGTCTTGTATTGTGATAATACAAGTGCTATTAATATTTCCAAAAACCCTGTTCAGCACTCTCGAACCAAGCACATTGATATACGACATCATTTTATTCGAGAGTTGGTAGAAGATCATGTGATATCTCTTGAACACATCCCATCTGAAAATCAATTAGCTGACCTTTTTACCAAACCTTTAGATGCTCTTAGGTTTGAGTTTCTTAGGAAAGCTATTGGTGTTGGTCCTCTTCATTAAGAAGGACTTTGTAGCATGCTTTAGAGTGTTTCATGCATTTTTTTCTTTTCTTTAGCATGCTTATTTGTTTTTGTTATTTTGTATTTTGCTTTTGTATTTTTTTCTCTTTCGTATTGAGGTTTTTCGGTTTTTATATGAGTTCTTGTCTTGACATGTGTCATCTATAGGATAAGTATAAGGTTTTGAAAATATATATCTTTTGGTTATATTTTGAGAACCTACAAACTCTTCAAAGATGATTTTTCAAATGTGGTTTCAACAGTTTCTAATAATCTCACAATCATCTTGCTAAACTCTATTTGTGGTTTGTACATCACATACACATTCCAAATACAATTGAGGAAGCTTATTTTTTATTTTCTGTGTTGTGTGGATAGGCAATCCTTGGTTTATTCTTCTCTATCTTAAGTTGAAAAGACCCTAGCATATGATCTTGTGTTACAAAGAGATTTCTCCCTTTTGTTTAAAAAGAAAAAGTTATATGAAAAGAACTCTAGGATGAAATGTAAACCCCAGCAATATTGAGTTCAAAAAGAAAGAAAAACACAAGGAGTATAACCATGGAATAAGCTGTAAACTCAGATATTCTAAGGAACACTACTCTTAGTACAAAAAGAATTGTAAGAAACAAGGGGAGAAAATTTCAAAATCTTGATGCTTAGGTCATGAAAAGGGCTCTTTTCAATTTTTAGAGAGATTTGGGTAATATTGGATTTCTTGATCAATGGCCAACTCCTCTTCACCAAGCTCTCATATAGGCAAAACTTGTTGTATTTGGCTTTGCACATGCACACAAACACAAATTGGAAATTTGGTTGAGTTGTTGTGTAATTATTTGGGAGTATTGAAGTTAAATTTGTCCAAATCTGAATTTAGAGCAAAATGGTTCTCAAAATATGTCAAAATTTGAGTTTTCAAGAGTTTATACTTGATTTATAGTTGTATGTATGTCTTGCATGTTTTTACATATGTTTGGAGTGTTTTTGGTTGAAAAGAGATGAGTTTTCTTGCTGAAATATGGAAATTTTTCTGAACTTTTGATGAACGTTCGAACGGCCTTTCGAACGTTAACAAACGTTGGTCGTTTCATCAAACGTTCAATCAAAAATCTGTTTTTAAAAAGGGTCGCGTGCGAAAAGAACCTTAGGGTTTTTTTGAGCGTTCGAAACGACACTCGTTCGAACGTCTGGCGATTTTAGGATTTCGCTTATCTTTGCATTCTCTCTTCGATTTGTGCCTTAAACTCGTGATTCAAGGTGAGATTTTTAGTTTTCGTTCATTATTTTCTCTTTTCTCTCCTTGTTCATCCTCGGCTAGGGTTTTCTAGGGTTTTTCAAGTTAAATCTTAGATTTCTTCGTGTTTTGTGACTTATCTTTGTTCAAATCAGTTTCTAAATGTTATATTCGTGTTTTATTGTTGATTTCAAGTCATTATTTGGCCGATTTGGTTGAAGTTGATGTTTTGACCGAAAATCCCCAAATCTGGGTTCGTTTTCTTCAACGTTCGCCAAACGTTCGAACGTTGATCGAATGTTTGGAATTTTCTTGGTTTGAACAAATTTTTTTCTCATGCATTTTTTTATTTTTAGCATGTAGTTCATTTTCCTTGTTCTTCCATGTTATCTTAATCTAACATGTGCTTATTGTATTGTGTTTATTTTTTATTTTTTCTTTCTTGGCTCACTTCTATTCCTAGATGTCTAGGAAGAAATCTCTTGGTACCAAAAATTCAAATAAGAAACCTAGGTATGATGAGTCCTTGTTTATAGATAAGAAGGCTGGTAAAAATTTTGAAGATTTTTTCTGTGATAGGTCTGTCATCCTAGAGAGAGAGGTTAAATTTGCTACCCTTCCTGATGAGGTTACTGATTGCTTGAAAGATAGGGGTTGGGATTCAATGTTTGGAAATTTTGTTCTCTCTTCTATAGAGCTTGTTAGAGAATTCTACACCAACATCCATGATGTTGATTTTGAAAATTCTGAATTCTCTGCTTTTCTTCGAGGAACTCCTTTCCGTGTTGGACCCGATGTTCTTGCTTCGGTGTTTGGTCTTCCTAGGGTCCCGAAACCTCAATTTCCTTACCCTCCTCCTACACCTGATTTTCAAAATGAGGTTGTGGATACTCTTCTTCATCTTGGAAGAGGAAATTGGGTTTTTAGGGGTGGTGCCTTATCTGTTAAATATTTCATGGCTGAAACCATTGTGATTTTTCGTATTCAAAGTCACAATTTGTTTCCTGTAGCCCATAAATCCTCTGTCCCTTTTGATAAATGCTTGTTTCTATATGCTTTGAAGAAGCATCATACTATTGATTTGCCTTCGGTTATTTGTTCCAAAATCCTTGATATTTTCTTCAATTCCAAGAAGTTGTATGGTCTTCCCTACGGGTGCTTGATTGCACGTCTAGTTCGTGCCTTGAATGTTGCTTTTCCTCCATTAGAATTGTGTAAGGCTTCAAACCCTATCACCGAATCCACTCTTAAGCAAAGTCGTGCCCATTTGTCTTCCACTCTGGCTCCAAATCCGGATGATCTAGCTGAGGCTCACCCTCCTGCTTCTTTGCATGAGGAACTCCTGTCCCTCAAAGAACAAAATTTAGAGATTCTATCTTACTTGCAGAGGCACCATAAAGACATGGTTCTTCGGTTTGAGCGACTTGAGCTTCAACAATCAACTTTGCAATCGTCGTTTGGAAAGCTCGAATCAGCATTGGAAGGGTACTTTAATCAAGTGGATGATGAAGAAGACGATGAAGATCCTGCTATTGAGGCTCCGGGTTCGAGTGGAGGTGGTGGCAGTGGAGTGGGTGATGGTGCTGGGCCATCTCATTAGTGGGTTGATCCCTTTGTCTACTTGTGACAAAAAGGGGGAGAAGTCTTTAGTTGTATTTGTGTTAAATTCGAATGATAAGTTTTTTTTGGGTGGATGTATTGAACATGGATGTTAATATTTTGGTTTGTTGTTCATCATGAATGTATATTGTGTTGACTATTTTTGTTGGTTGTTCATGAATGATCAAATGTAAATAGTTTAAAGGAAATGAATGAGAAATTAGTTCTTTGATAATTTTGAGCTCATTATATTACTTTTGGTTGGTTGTTACTATTACCCTTGCTTTTCACTTGGTATTTTCAATTGTTTGATGTTTCAGGAACAGGTGAATATGAATGGGTCTAATAGGTTTAGGGGGAGGTCATGTCAAATTTTTTATTTTTTTTCTTGTTCAATTTGTTGCTTGGTGGTTCACAACAATTGAATAAGTCTTGTTAATTTTGTCACGGAATAGCCAAAGGGGGAGTTTGTAAGGATTATTTTGTTTTGGTTTTATTCCGTGTTAAAAAGGTCTTTTAAATATGGTCAATGTATTTGGGATAGGTTATAGGCATTGCGGTTCAAACGGAGTTTTGATCGGAGTCAAATTGATAAAGTTACGACCAACGTTCGCTGAATGTTAGCTGAACGTTCGACCGTTGGTGACACACAGCGAAACCCGAGAGCAGCGTGGGCTGAACGTTCGACCGTTGGTGACACACAAAGAAACCCGAGAGCAGTGTGGGCTGAACGTTCGACCGTTGGTGACACACAGAGAAACTCGAGGGCAGCGTGGGCTGAACGTTCGACCGTTGGTGACACTCAGAGAAACTAGAGAGCAGTTTTCGCTGAATGTTCTCTGGCCGTTCGAATGAGAAAAAAGAAAAGTGAGTTTTTGTCTTGAACGTTCGAGCCGCGTTCGAACGTTCATTAACAAACTTCAGTTTTAGAAGTCCGATCTTTTCTGATTTTTTTCCTTTTCTTCTCCTTCCTTCTCCTAATCTATTTAAGGAGTGTCTAGGGTATTGTGAGGGTCACCCAAGACGTTTTTGAGAACCCTAAAAACGTGTGTGAGAGAAAGATTTCTTCTTCCTCCTTCTTCTCCTTCTTTGAGCCATCAAAAATTTTCTTGATCTTTTCTTTCTACCTTGGAGTTCCGGGTTGGAGAGTTTGCTCGTGGGAGTTCCTACGATTGTTGAGCGAGTTCGTTTGGTGCTTCACTAAGAAGATATTCAGAGTTCTGGATCGTTGCACGGATGCAAATCTGAAGAGTTCTTCAGATATTTATATTGTGAGTCAGAGTCAGTATTGGGTTGTCTGAACCACTCTTGTAAGTCTTCTTCTTATAGTGATTTTCAGAGGTGGCACCTTATCGCCCGGAGGGTTTTTCTCTTTGAGAGTTCTCTTAGAGTTTTCCCTTCGTCACCAAAATTGCTTGTGTTGTCACCTCTTGATTTTGCAATTTTGTGTGATGGATTGTTAAGTGCTTAGACTTGTGCATGCCTATTAATTAAGAACTTGTTTTTAATTGATAGAATTTTTATTCCGCAATTGGTTTCACCTATTCACCCCCCTCTAGGCGATTTAGAGTCTAAACTGTGTTTTTCAACATAGAACACAAGGCACAAATAAAGGTGAAGGTGAATCTGCATTAAAGGTAGGAAGAACACTAGACTGTGAACAGGAGGAAGCAAAGGTGAGAAAATCAGAAACAATAGTTGGTGTCACAGGAAAATTAGTACCAGCAAAAGGGAAGACAGTCTCATCAAAAACAACATTACGGGAAATAAAAATACGATGAGTAGATTTATCAAGACAACAAAAGCCTTTATGCATGGAACTATAACCAGTGAACACACAAGGAGCAGTCTTAGGACACAATTTGTGAGAAGCATAGTAACGTAGGTAAGGATAACATGAACAACC
This sequence comes from Buxus sempervirens, assembly GCA_947561395.2. NCBI lineage: Eukaryota > Viridiplantae > Streptophyta > Magnoliopsida > Buxales > Buxaceae > Buxus > Buxus sempervirens. The sequence continues at coordinate 7,472,188 of OX387182.1, forward strand.
AAATGTTTGAAAAAGAGAGTACGAGGGTGGCTTACCAAAGAGGACCTCATATGGAGAAACATTACAGAGAACTGGAGTGGGCAAACGGTTGACAACGTACATTGCCGTGGAGAAGGGCCTCAACCCATAAAGGGAGCATGGGAGTGAAACAACATGGTAAGAGCAATTTCTGTGATATGGTGACGCTTTCGTTCAGCTTTATCGTTTTGTTGAGGTGTGTAGGGACAAGAAATTCTTTGCTCAATACCACAGTGACCTAAGTGACTTCGAAAATTATTATTAGTGAATTATGTTCCACCATCACATTGAAAAGATTAAATGGTACAATTAAACTGATTCTCAACGAATTTCTGAAAGGTAAGAAATGTGGTATAAAAATCTGACTTGAATCTCAGAGGATAGAACCAAGTAAAACGAGAAAAATCATCAATAAAGATAAAATAATATTTATATCCCTTAGAAGAAGCAACTGGAGAAGGACCCCACAAATCACAATGCACTAATTGTAACGGAGTAACAGAATGTTTGTCATTAATGGGAAAAGAAAGGCGATAACTCGATTATTCGAATTCTGAAGTGAAGTGAAAAAAGGCCTTCTTGCCACAATCAAGCACATAGAGATCGCTTTTGCATCTATCGGTTCCCATCATGATTCCCGTTTGAAGGTCTTGAATTATAAAACCAAAGGCCAAAAAAATAACAGAACAATTATAATCAGCAACTAATGGAAATTAAATTTTTAGTAATGGATGGAACAACAAGAATATCACAAAGAGATAAAGGACCAAAGGTGGAATTGGCTAAAATGGAACCGACGTGAGAGATGGAAAGAGATTCATCGTTGCCCACGACTACATTATTGATGACATAGCACTGTATGCCACGTCTCAAGTGCAATTCAAAGTTTTAAACAAAATAAAAAAAATAAAAACCTTGCCTTTATTTATTGTGCACGACTCCTCAAGAGGAAAAGAGGGGATCACATGACACATCCCCCCTCCTTTTAAATTAAAAAAACGGGGGCTCTTTAATGAAAAAAAGAAAAAAAGAAAAAGAAAAAGGAGGTATAATCCTTTGAAGTGGACCCTACACACTTTTCTCATGTGTTCACAAAAGAGGGAGGAAGAGAATGGATGCATGGACATGTAGAGAGTAAAAAGAGGAAAAAAAAAAGAATTTTGGTTATTTGAGAAGGATATGACAAACAAATGGGAGGTGGGGAGTTTTTCTTAACATCCCACTTCCCACATTTTCTCCCACTTGTGCCAAATTTCCATAGCCAAATACTTCAAATCTCATAAAAAAAAGCCAATGAATGAGAATAGAAAGGGGGTTGGAAAAGAGAAGAGAGTTTAGAGATTGATAAAAAGACGGGAGATAGCTTTGAAGGCCGGGAACTTGAACACTGCATCATAGAAGAGAAAAAATAGGGCTGAAATTATATTTATCTCTTCTTTTATTTCTCTCAATCTTCTCCCTTCTCTCTAATTTTTCTCCGTTTAAATTCTGGAGAGTCAGGGATTCTCATTGGGGTCACCTGGACTCTGTGTTTTAATTAGATTAAAATTAGAGACAAAGAGAATTTCAATCTCTTTTTTCAACTAAATAAATCCGAAGGGCCAGGGGTTCTTTTTAGGACCACCTGGACTTCAACAGATAAACTCCCAAAAAGGAGAGTCAGGGACTCATGTTCGAGTCACTCGGACTCCTATCAGGAATTATCCTAAAAAAGGAGAAGAGGGTGGAATGATTTGTAAGCTCTCTAAAAGTACTTAAAATAATTAAAAAAAGTTTCTGAGTTAAAATTGGAGTTTATAGGGCCAAAAATCTGCTAAAAATACTCAAAATTCAGTAAAAAGCAAGTCTGCAACTTTCAGAATTCAACATGAGGTAAAAGTCGTAAATTTGAAGCAAAACAGAGGGCAAAAACGGGTTTTTACGCCCGTCCTAAGGCGAATTGGGCCGCGCGCCAGGCCCAAGCACACTAAATCCAGGTGCGTCGGGCCTAGGCGTGGCTATGACTCAAGCACCTAGGTACTTTGACCCACACGGACCCAAATGCTTTAAACAGGCTGGAACGACCCAATTTCGGTCTCTTAGCCCAAAATTCTGGCCCACAATCCGAAATCCAACCCGCACAACTATGTGGCCGACTCGGTTCGCTTTGCCGACCCAATGCGTCCAGCCCTATACCCGCACAAAACCAAGGGCCCATGCTTGACCCCCGCCCATCTTGCTCGGCTCACACTCAAGCCCGCGTGCGGGTCAAGCCCAAACTGAAACCCACGCCCCTGTCTTGACTCTGGCCCTGTTCCGCTTCACCCAAACCGCTTGACCTAGCCTATTATGACCCACAACCGAGCCAAGCCCAAACCGTCTAAACCGGCATTTCCTAAACCACAAAATCAACTCGGTTTGACAAAAAATTGCATATTTTGCCCAATTTGACCTCAGAAAAAATTTCAAAAAATCCCTAAAAATGGACCTTTCTGGAACCCAAATATCCTCAAATTACATCATAAATCATGATGTAAAAATATAATTGCTCTCTTTCATCAAGTAAAACACTTTAAAGTACCTTAAATCAAATCAAAACCTCTCCAAGAGTGTTCAATCTCGAACCAAATCAAACTAAAATTGGACCAGAATTGTTCTAAAACTAAAATGAACTATAAAAAACTCAAATTGAACCAGAATTGTTCTAAAACTAAAATGAACTATAAACATCTTAAATTGAACCAGAATTGTTCCAAAACTAAATTGAACAAAAAAATATCCTAAAATTGAATCAAATTATGCAATTAATGGCATAAAGCCAATTTAAATAACATATTACAATCAAGATGGTTCAAACTAGGGCTGGAAATGGGTCGGATATATATCCGAATTCGACCCGAATCCGATCCGAAATTGGCTAATTTGGATATAGGATTTAGATCCGTGGTTCGAATATGGATTTGAAATCAAAGATCCGAAAAAATTCGAATTCAAATACGAGTATACATATATCCAATCTGAATAGGATCCGACCGAAATCATATATATCCTATATATAAACCTAGAGCAGACATTGGTTAGACCGTAGACCATTTATAAACCACGACTGAACCATCATAACTAAAACCAAAAACCTTTAGAGAATGATTTGCCCTAAATCGAAAATTTCTCTCCTCTTTGCCGCTGCCAACCTCCAGCAACTGCCTTGTAACGCCCTGAACCCTGGTCAGTGCAAACCGGCACCTAATCCGAACCCAGTTCGCTACTGTAACAACCCGAATTCAGTTCAACAACCAAATCCGAGGTGTTACTGGCCCATATCAATATATCATCAAGAATATACCAGACTAAAGAATTAAGTAATCCATTCATTAATTAACTATCAAAGTGCGGAACAAGTATGTGCGGAAGTATAGTCTAAAATCCTCAAGAAACTAATGTAATTAACCATCAATCTCAATATGAAAGTCTAGTAAAATAAAAAGGTCATTACTCTCTCATCTCTCTAATACATCAAACCAAAATGAATAAAAATCTAATCAAAATAACTAAGTCTATATCAATCCACAACCTCAGACCAAATCTGGGTAATAGTAATCCTCCGGTGAATAATCGGCTACCTCTCCTTGGAAATCAATACTATGATCCCCCTCTCGCGTATCAGCTGAAAAATGAAATAAAAGTAGGGTGAGATACGAATATTCCAGTAGGTAACACATGCATGTTTAAACAGTTCATGCACGATTAAGCAATTTCGACTAAGCAGGCTCGTATAATCATTCGTATTGATCATGAATACAAAACAGTATAGTTAAACAGTTCTAAATATGAATTTCAACATGTTCTATTATAGGAATCCAATATCAGAATCACTAACATAATCCATACATTACTAGGATGCACTTAACAGTCACATCCAAGCAATATACCAATTCTATGCCTCCAGCATGTATACAATAGTAATAACAAGTGTTTATGATTTTAGTGTCATTGTAGGACTCATAAAGATAGATAAACCTTTTGAAATGATTCTCAACCAATCGTTATACCACCGTGCGGCTTAGGAGCAATGCTACTAATGATACTCAAGTCCCATGCAGCGCAGCTTAGACAAGAGCCGTAGTCACTGACTTATTGCACACGTACCCATTAGAGTTGGCATGTACCACCAGCGTGCAGCACCAGAATCAATACATAGAGATGGTCGCTTATCCACATGTACAGGGAATCACCAGCGGCTCACCGGGGTGTCCCTCTAGACATAGGACCTTCCCAAACAAACTAACTTGCAAAGGAAGCGCGCTCGCACAAGGGAAAAACTCAACCCAACTGAAATATCTCTTAGCTATCTAGCCACAACTATGGATCCATAACCAGCTATGCCCACTAGACTCCAAAATTTCCCTAAAATATAATATTTTTATAAGGGTTGGTGCCTAGCGGCATATAAAGGTTAAATCTGACATTTACTTCAATATTCGGGTTAACTGAGTTGAACTTATAATCTGAATTCTCTTTTTGTAATTATTTGGTTTATAGTATAATTTAGAGAGGTTCTAATAATCAATTAATAGTCAAGTTTTCCAAAAACTAGATTTCATAGTTTCATACAAAGTTTGGCAACTAGTGTCCTAAATATCTCCCTAATTTATTTTTCTGTAAAACAGGGAATTAGATAATTTATTTTGGTCTTAAAACATCTTAATTAATCATTAAAATTTACTAAAAATAGTTTGGATTTGAGTTAGGGTTGAAATTACGAAATTCTACATTTTCTGCACAGAGCGCCTAGGATCGCTTATGATCACCCCGGCGGTCTAAGATCAGCGGTAGTTGATTTTAAATCGTCGACGATAAGTCTTCTCGCAATCTCGGGCGGTCTCACAATTTATACTAGCGCCTAAGAGCGCCGAGGATCGCCAAGCACAGTCGAGGTCGGCGGTCCCTAAAAAACGAACAGAAACAGTTTAAAAACGTGATTTTTCACATCCAATATCATTCTAACATACATATAGTATTGTTATCAAACTAAATACATGAATATATCATACAAAAACTTGCTTTGGAGATTAAATGAACGTAAATCCAAAAACAAGCGGAAAACTGTTACCTACCTCTGTTTACGATTGTTTCTTCTCCTCTTCTCTAAACAATGACTAGAACAAGATGAGACACTACCTAGAAGAATGAAAAACGATTAACACCCTCTCCCTTTTCCTTCTTCTTCTTCTTCTCCTTCGGTCGCTCACGGCTTGTCTTTTGCGGCTGTCGAATACCAACGAGAATACCAAAACGTATACGATTAGGGTATTAACCTATTATTTATATCCCTTGATCCCACGTAGCTCACTTACAAATTTCCCTACACACACTACCCAATCAGAACACCACAAACTTACGGTAGGAATCATACCTTGATAACTCATGATTGGACGGTCGGATCTGCGTCCAATTCTGGATCTCCAATATTTATATCATCCCATACATTAATAAAATATATCCATCAGTTATAACTCTCAAGGATATTATTTATTAATTTATTTTATTATTTAAGGAAAATTCTGGGTTTTACATGCCTTGCTGGTCTTCTCCGTTCGTCGACAATGACCTTCGTTTTTTGCAACTATGTTGCTTGCATCACAAAAGTCTTGTACCGAATAGTTTGTGCGTTGCGATTGCTGGATAGTTTCGATTGCCTTACAAAAATCTGCGTTGCGATTGCCAGATAGTTTCTTCACTGGGATCAAAATGTAAGGTATGAGGAATCTGGAGCTTATTAGAGACGAGATGCTCTCTTGTTGGAGTAGATTTTTGATTTGGTTGCGTTTTGCTTTGGTGATTTTGATCAGATAGGGATTATGGTTTAATATCTTATTGTATGGGCTACTAATGTTGGTTATATTATTTTTTTTGTCAGGTTCTATAAAGGTTTGATGCATATCAAATCCAATCTTGCAGATCTTTGTTGTTGAATTGTTAAGAGTTTGTGTGTTTCTTTTAATCCTTATTGAATATCCGAATTTGAATTCGAAATTTTGAATTCAAATACGGATTAAATCGGCTGATGATCCGTCGGATATCGGTCCAATTCGAATTCGACCGATTATTTATTGGTTTGAATACAGATCAAGGTAGATTTGATCCGTATTTGACTGATTGCCACCCCTAGTTCAAACCAGCCCCCATGCACTTCAAGTTCACCTAAGTTAAAACTATTTCCTCTTTGGTTCAATTAAGGTGATAAAATTTAATTAACAGATCAAAACCGTTTCCTTGTTACGATTCAAGTCATAAAAGTGGTTAAATTGAATCAATCAATCAAATTAAACTATTCCAAACTAAGTTCTTTCAAATTGAACTGTTTTCCCTTTATGGTTCAACCCAAATCAACCAACCAATCAAATTAAACTTTTTGTTTCAATTAAGGCCCAATGCCTTAGACATTGAATCAAATCAAACCAAACTTTCTAAAATCAAACTGCTTCCTCTTTGCGGTTTAACTCAAATCAAATCAACCAAATTAAATGCAAATGGTTTAATCCGAGATATGATCTTTTACGATCCAATGCCTTTAGCATTAAACCATTTAAGTAAAATTGAACCTTAATGGTCAACTAATTTAAAATAAATCAAACTTAAATGGTTTAACATAAGGTATGAATTTTGTGGTTCAATGCCTTAACATTAAACCCAATTGAATCGGATCACAATGGTCCAATTAATTAAAATAAACCAAATTAAATATAAGGTAGGATATTTTATGGTATAATAACTTAAATTAAAATTTAAATTACTTTTGAACTACATTATGACTTGATCCCAAATAATTGGGTATGTAGTCAGCCCAACAAAATTAAATTGGGTTCAGTTGCAATTAAAATAAACCAAATGATTCCCAACCATACAAGTAATTAAGTCTTGTGAATTAAATTAGAATCAAAGGGTTTTCTCTAATATTTTAGAGTTGTAATTAAGGGGATTGTTCTGTAGCCTAGACACCCTAGATGGGTCCATACCCCATGAAATAAAAACCCACATAATTGGGTGAAATCATGTTTGATTAGAAATTATTGAGATTCAAATTTTTGGTCAGCATTGGTCAAGTTCTTGAACATCACTAGCCATATGTGAGTTGGCACCGACATCACTATACCATTCTGACTCAGGGGAATCTTGGGTGGTACAATGAGCAAGAGCTTTAGCGACATTAGCTTGATTTTGCTCCTCGTAGCGATTATAACAGAACTTTGTAGAATGACCAAGGCGCCCACAAATTTGACATGTTGGCTTTCTTGAGAATGAACCTGTGTTGAAAGAACCACGAGAAGCACCATCTCGACTGCCATGACCATTGTTGAAAGAACGACCATAACGACCACCACCATGATGAGAACGACCACCACGGCCTCGATTACGACCACCATGCTATACCATATAGGCAGCCACTGTGGGAGATGGGTCTAATGATTTGACAAACATATCGTGGCTTTGGGCCTTCGAGACCACATCCTTGAATGGAGGAATAGGCATCTGAGACATGATGGTAGTAGAGAATGAAGAAAAATCAGAGCCAAGTCCACGTAAAAACCAATGGACTTTATCGGTCTCTTCAAGAGAAGAACCCATCGCAGCTAGTTGATCACATAGAGTTTTAAACTCTCTCGCATACTCGAACACAATGCGAGTACCACACTTACTTAATTGAAGAGTATCCTTGAGCCGGATCTCACAAGCCTTTGATTTGCGAGCAAAAGCTTCCTCAAGCATTAACCAAGCCTCATGGGAGGAGGTAGCACCAATAACCTCACTCATGGCTTCGTCAGATAATGAAGAAAATAGAAGGCTAAGCAACAATTGATCAGCTTGTTTCCATGTGGTAAACTTGGGGTTCGGCTCAGAGGAGTTGTTAGTACCAACAATCGTGATAGGAGGTGCAAACAAGGAGCCATCGATGAACTCGAGAACATCTTGACTGGACAAAAGTGGAATAAATTGATTCTTCCCTAACAACTAATTGCGAAGTTAATTGGATGGGAACCAAGTCAAGATGCAACTTCAAGGAAGAATAGGCCGTGATAGAACAAAGTCAAGATGTTGACTTGACTCAAAAACCAATTGAAAAAAAAAACGCTCAAGAGTTGCTGCATATTATGGCTTCTCCAATTCAAAATAAGAGTTGCTGGGTTGTTGAATACCAAGATCGCTGAATATCATAAATATCACCCAACTGAGAGAGAGTTGGCCGGAGGAAGAAGAAACTCCAGAGAGAGAGCCTTAGACCAAACTAAGAGTATGAGCAAAAGGAAATCAAAGAAAAGCAGAGACTAGAATCCACACAATGTGAGTTGATTTTGTGGCTCTGATACCATGATAATGTTTTAGAAGAAACCAAATACGAAAGAAATTTCCTCTGCACACAAGCAAGCGGTGAGTATCTTGTATTTATAGAAAAAACTATACAATGGTATGATTGTACAAATAAGGAATACACAATATTATGATCTTTATAAATAAAGAATGTAATTTCAAATTTCCTAAACTATTGGTGATTCTTCCAATTACGTATTTCATGCCTTGACTTGTGGGATTCTTTAGTGTTACTCTTAATACAATCCATGTGTATGGCACTAAGCGCCAAGAACAAATTGGGATTTTGTCAATGGATGGCTTTTTCAAGGAACCTGCTGATTCTTCCACTGCAGGTCTTTGGCATGGTTGCGGTCATATGGTTCTTTCTTAGATGCCGTGATATGGAATATATCATCTTCGTATAGAATACTTAAATTAATTAATATATTTATTTATAAAATATGTTTTTTTATATAGGATGTCTTGCACATGTTTAAATGGATTAACCTCGTATTTTGAACCTTAACCCCGTTTATGGATTATCAAACCGTAATCATTAACGCGCAGAGCCGCGTTACGAAGTCAAAATTTCGAACCTAAAGTCATTATTGATAGCCCTTTCAAGACCCGCCGGGTTCTCAAGTGTCAACATTCAGCATTCGTGTTCTGACTGACTTCTTTTGCTGAAAGGTCTTTGATCAAACTTGTTTCCCAAATGAAAGGCTTAAATTTGTCACCACAACGGCTCTAACATATCTCTATGATTCCTCGCAAGGTTTGCAGCAATGGTTATCAGAAGCAGGTTGTTCTGTTTCCTTTTTATTGTACTTATGTGTCTGACAAGAACTAGTCTCTGTGTTGGAGACACCATCGCTTCCGGTGAGTCTCTCTCTGCCAGCCAGACCCTAACATCAAAAGGTGGTGACTTCGAACTGGGATTCTTCCTAGTAGGTACTACTTCCTTCAAAATCTACCTAGTCATCAGGTACAAAAACATCTCGAAAAATCTTTTAATCTGGGTGGCCAACAGACATAAACCTCTTTCTAACACATCTGCTTATCGCCTAATTCTCTCCCAAGAAGGTAATCTACTAATTATGGATTCAAAAGTCCAGGTTTGGTCAACCAATCTAACCTCTAAACCGGGAAATTCTACAGTGGCAGTTCTTCTTGATACTGGAAATCTTGTTTTGAGAGATAGGTCTGAGTCATCTGGTTTCATTTGGCAGAGTTTTGATTACCCAGAAAGTGCTGCATTGGTTCCAGGTGCAAAACTAGGGTTTAACAAACTCACCAAAGCAACTCAACTCTTAACTTCATGGGAAAGTTTCGAAGATCCAGGAGAAGGGATGTTCTCTCTTGGGATAGACCCAGATGAATCCCAACTTTATTTAGAGTGGAACAAGTCCCAAAGGTACTGGACAAGTGGACCATGGAATGGCCACTATTTCATCCAAGTTCCTGAAATGAGACGAAATGAAACCGTCAATTTCAGCTTCATCTCGAATGAGAATGAAAGCTTCGTTACATATTCTGTTTCTGATACTTCTATACACTCTATACTTACGGTTGATTTTTCGGGGGAGGTCAAGCTACTAACCTGGTTGAAAGGCTTTTCCGAAGAAAACGTGTCTTGGTCTCGACCAATGCACAAGTGTGAGATTTATGGTGTATGTGGAGCTTTTGGTACCTGCCTCCAGCAAGACTCAATCTCTTGTGCATGTTTGGATGGATTTGAACCACGTTTTCGACCCGATCTGAGTGATTGGTCTAAAGGGTGTGCAAGAAGAACCCCTCTGCAATGCAAGAACAAAACTTCCGGCGAAGGGAAAGAAGACGGTTTTCTACTGCAATCCAAAATAAGATTACTTGCACATGCACAGCCATTAACTGTTAATAGTGCTCAACAATGCAAATTAGCTTGCTTGAGCAACTGTTCTTGCACTGCTTACACTTACAATAATGGCCAGTGTTCAATATGGAATGGAGAACTATTTAACCTGCAGCAATTCAATGACAGTCATGCAAGTAATTTCTATGTTAGACTTGCTGCTTCGGAGCTTCCAGAGAATAAAGCTGAAGCTAAAGCAAAGAAAAGACTATGGTTGATTGTAGTATTGCCTATAGTTCTAGCAATGCTTATTTTGTGTTTCTTCATGTGCTGTGTGCGAAAAAGAAACCTCAAACAAAGAAGTAAGGATCCGACTCATAGTGTCTAAATCAATTTTTGAATCTTCAATATCATGACTATTCTTATTTGTATGTAGCAGGGGAAGAAGAAACAAGCCAGGACTTGTTATTTTTTGATTTGTGTACAATCAATAAAGCAACCGATGTCAATTGCAGCAAGGGAAGTAAGCTCCAAAAAGCAGAGAAACAGGGGGTCAAGCTGCCAATGTTCAGTTTCTCAAGTGTCTCGGCTGCTACCAGTAACTTCTCTGCTGTTAATAAGCTTGGAGAGGGTGGGTTTGGGCCTGTTTACAAGGTAACATTAAATTTCTTAAGCACTTCCAATATAAATTATGGATTCTGCATTTAGTTCTCGTGGATGAAAATTGTCAAAAGCAAACTTAAAAAGGTTTTACGTACAGGGAAAGTTACATGATGGACAAGAAGTAGCAGTGAAAAGGCTCTCAAGACAGTCTGGACAGGGATTGATAGAATTCAGAAATGAGATGTTACTAATTGCACAATTGCAACACAGGAATCTTGTTAGACTTCTAGGATGCTGCGTGGAAAGAGATGAAAAGATACTTATTTATGAGTACATGCCCAACAAAAGCTTAGATTCTATACTCTTTGGTCTGTAGTTCTCCATGCTAGCTAGAAAATTTGTTTCCACTTGTTTTCCATTTATTTCCCTTGTTCAATTTTTGAAACTAACAGAGCTAAGTCATTTTTAATGCTTTTTAATCAAGTGTTAGCTTCTTGTTTATATAACCAGTGCAAAAATTTGTGACAGATTCAACACAGCAACAACCATTAGGTTGGGAAAGGCTGATTCACATTATTGCAGGGATTGCTCAAGGTCTTATTTACCTCCATGAATATTCCAGATTAAGAATCATTCATAGAGATTTGAAAGCTAGTAACATCCTCTTGGATGGCGACATGAACCCCAAAATATCAGATTTTGGTATGGCAAGAATTTTTGGAGGCAACAATTCTCAAGAAAACACAAATCGGATTGTGGGAACTTTGTAAGTAGAGATGTAGGTTCTACACTAACATGCCTAGTCATAAAGTTGCTTGTGTCTAGGCATGGAAATATGCATTGCAGCTATTGACCTTTCTTATTTAATGTTCAAACTTCAAATGCAGCGGTTATATGTCCCCAGAGTACGCTATGAAAGGCTTTTTCTCAATCAAATCTGATGTCTTTAGCTTTGGAGTCTTGATGCTAGAGATTTTGAGTGGCAAGAAGAACACTGCATTCTATCATCCTGACTCTCTCAATCTTCTAGAATATGTAAGTGACTGGACTAAAACTAATCATACTCTTATGTGTAATCTAATTTGTCATGCATTGTGATTTTGTATTGTCTCAGGCATGGGAGCTGTGGAAAATTGGTAGGGGATTGGAGTTGATAGATCCAACATTGTCTGATCTACCTTTGACACCTCTAACATCGAGATACATTCAAGTGGCACTTCTGTGTGTGCAAGAAAGTCCAACTGACAGACCCACCATGCTTGAAGTTTTCTCATTGTTTAGCAATGAATCTGCAGTTCTTCCTTTACCTAAAGCACCCGCTTTTTTAATTGTTGGAAGAAAAACAGATTCAAATTCACAATGGAGTAGAGCAAGAAAATTTTCAGTGAACGATGTAACAATTACCATGGAAGCCCGTTAAAGTTGTCCCCTTTGTTTTTGTTTTTTTTTTCTGGAAATCTGGTCTATATTTCATATTTTCATGAAAAAAGTTTATGAATATTTGTCATTCTTGTGAAGATAACTTTTCTAATTCCAACTTTGTAATTTCATTGTAATTCAAGCTTATGATCTTTTCTGTGTTTGTAGTTTGCCCTACTTTATATAATTAAGTCGCTGCAAGTATCAGTGATGTAAAATCCGGATCTGATGGAACCAGATGATCTACTCTGTTGAACCAACATGCTTTATCTCTCACAATTTTGACTATTAAATGTGTTTCTTCAATGTTCAATACAAACTCCAAGTATCAGTAATTTAAAAATATACAATTCATTGCTTTGTATATAAACCAAGCACATATGCACACCAAATATACAATTAACTAATGAAATCCGCGTTTCTTTTTTTATTTTTATTTTTTTATGAATAATAGACTTTTATTAAACTTAAAAATAAAAAAAAAGGCAACAACAAGGAGAAATACAGGTTATTCCTTGGAAATGGGCATGAGATAAAACAGGTTACCCCTGATGACTCTTTGACTCTCACTCTGTTCCTGAACAACAAAAACAAAAGCAGCCTCAATAAAAAGACAAAAAATTTGGGATTTATCTTTCGCTTCCAAAGCCTTTAAACTCTGTCTCACCATCTCCTTTTGTTTTATGTGTTGCGAAACCATCCGAACTGATCAGCGACCTCACTTCACCTTCTTTATTGACTTCATCTGATGATCCTGGTGTTGAATTGGTGTCTGATGTCCTCACCAGGGTGGATTAAATTATCCGACTTGGTGGCATTCCATGTTTCTGGCTCTAAACGCCAAGAACAAATTGGGATTTGTTAATGGCTTTTTCAAGAGACCTGCTGATTCTTCCACGGTCTTTGAGATAGATGTAGTGATATGGTTGTTTCTTAGATGCCGTGATTTGGAATACATAAATAGAATACATAAATTAATTAATGTTTATTTATGAAATATGTATTTCTATATAGGAATATCTTGGATATGTTTAAATGGATTAAAATAAAGTTTTTGGGTGGACTACGGTCGGGTTGGATTATCAAGCCGTAACCATCAGTGCGTTACGAAGTCAATTTTGGAAGGCTAAAGTCATTATTGATAGCCCTTCCAAGAGCTGCCGGGTTGTCAAGTTGCCACGTTCAGCATTGGCCACCACAAAAGGCTTATGAATATACTTAGATTTGCAGGCTCTAACATATCTCGACGATTCCTCGCAAGGTTTGCAGCAATGGTTATCGGAAGCAGGTTGTTCTTCTTCCTTTTTGTTGTACTTGCGTGCCTCACAAGAACTAGTCTCTGCGTTGGAGACACCATTGCTTCTGGCGAGTCTCTCTCCGGCCTCCAGACGTTGACGTCTAAAGGTGGCAATTTCGTATTGGGATTCTTCACACTAGGTACTTCTTCCGACAAAATCTACCTAGGCATCTGGTACAAAAACATCTGGGAAAAGATTGTAATCTGGGTGGCCAACAGAGAGAAATCTCTTTCTAACACATCTTCTTATCGCCTAATTCTCTCCCAAGAAGGTAATCTACTAATTATGGATTCAAAAATCCAGGTTTGGTCAACTAAACTGTCCTATAAACCGGGAAATTCTACAGTGGCAGTTCTTCTTGACACTGGAAATCTTGTTTTGAGAAATGGGTCTGAGTCATCTGGTTTCATTTGGCAGAGTTTCGATTACCCAACAAGTGCCGCATTAGTTCCAGGTGCAAAACTAGGGTTTAACAAACTCACCAAAGCAACTCAAGTCTTAACTTCATGGGAAAGTTTCGAAGATCCAGGACAAGGGATGTTCTCTCTTGGGATAGACCCAGATGAATCCCAACTTTATTTAGAGTGGAACAAGTCCCAAAGGTACTGGGCGAGTGGACCATGGAATGGCCACTATTTCATCCAAGTTCCTGAAATGAGACGAAATGAAACCTTCAATTTCAGCTTTGTCTCGAATGAGAATGAAAGCTTCTTTACATATTCTGTTTATGATACTTCTATACACTCTTTACTTGCGGTTGATTTGTCGGGGGAGGTCAAGCTATTAACCTGGTTGAAAGGTGTTTCAAAAGCAAACGTGTCTTGGTCTCGACCCATGCACAAGTGTGAGATTTATGGCGTATGCGGAGCTTTCGGTAGCTGCCTCCGGCAAGACTCAATCTCTTGTGCATGTTTAAATGGTTTTGAACCACGCTATCAGCCAAATCTGAATGATTGGTCTAAAGGGTGTTCAAGAAGAACCCCTCTGCAATGTGAGAACAAAACTTCCGGCAGCAGGAAAGAGGATGGTTTCTTGCTGCAGACCAAAATAAGATTATCTGCAAATGCACAACCATTGACTGTTGGTGGTGATCAACAATGCAAATTAGCTTGCTTGAGCAACTGTTCTTGCACTGCTTACACTTATGATAATGGCCAATGTTCAATATGGAATGGAGAACTATTCAACCTACAGCAATTCAATGAGAGTCATGGAAGTGATCTCTATGTCAGACTTTCTGCTTCGGAGCTTCCAAGGTATAAAGCTGAAGCTAAAGCTAACAAGCCAATTTGGTTGATTGTAGCATTGCCTACTGTTCTAGCACTGCTTATTTTGTGTTTCTTCTTGTGCTATTTGCAAAGGAGAAGGCTCAAACAAAGAGGTAAGGATTAGAGTAATAGTGTCTAGATCAATTTCTGCATCTTCAATGTCATTGAGTCTCCTTATTTATATGAAGCAGGGGAAAGGGAAACAAGCCAGGAGGCCCAGGACTTGTTATTGTTTGATTTAGGTACAAGCAATAAAGCAACCGAAGGCAATTACAATGACACGAGTAGGCTCCAACAGGGACAAAAACAAGTTGACAAATTACCATTATTCAGTTTCTCAAGTGTCTCGGCAGCAACTGGTAATTTCTCTACTACAAATAAGCTTGGGGAGGGCGGTTTTGGGCTTGTTTATAAGGTAACATTAAATTTTTCTGAACATTTCCAATGCAAAATATGGATTCCACAAGTCATAGACAAACTTAAAAAGGTTCATATACAGGGTAAATTACAGGATGGACATGAAGTAGCAGTGAAAAGACTCTCAAGACAGTCTAGACAAGGATTAATAGAATTCAGAAATGAGATGTTACTAATTGCACAGTTGCAACACAGGAATCTAGTTAAACTTCTAGGATGCTGTGTGGAAAGAGATGAAAAGATATTGATCTATGAGTACATGCCCTACAAAAACTTAGATTCTATACTCTTTGGTATGTAGTTCTGGATGCTATAATCTTTATTTCCCATTTTTCATTCTTGGAAACTAAAAGAATTACGTCATTTTTTATGCTTCATTATCAAGTGTCTGAATCTTCTTGCTTACATATCAAGTGCAAAAAATTGTGACAGATCCAACGCGGCGGCGGCTATTAGATTGGAAAACACGGATTCACATTGTTGCAGGGATTACTCAAGGTCTTATTTACCTCCATGAATATTCCAGATTAAGAATTATTCATAGAGATTTGAAAGCTAGCAACATCCTCTTGGATGGTGAACTAAACCCCAAAATATCAGATTTTGGTATGGCAAGAATTTTTGGGGGCAATGATTCCCAAGCAAACACTAACAGGATTGTGGGAACCTAGTAAGTAGATATGTAGATTCTCAGGCAAACACTAACATGCCGAGGCACAAAGGTACTTGTGTGCAGGCATGAGAATATCCATTGTAGCTATTGACATAACTTCTTTCATGCTAAAATGCAGTGGTTATATGTCCCCTGAGTATGCTATCAGAGGCCGTTTCTCAATCAAATCTGACGTTTTTAGCTTTGGAGTCTTGATGCTTGAGATTTTGAGTGGCAAGAAGAACACCGAATTCCGTCATCCTGACTCTCTCAGTCTTCTAAACCATGCAAGTGATTGCAATAAGACCGATCAATCTCTTATATCTAATCTAATCTCTTGTGAAATTTTCATCTTACCATCTTTTCCCTTTTTGTGATTTTGTATTGCCTCAGGCATGGGAGCTGTGGAAAATCGACAGGGGATTGGAGTTTATAGATCCAATGTTGTCTGATCCACTTTTGACACCTCTAACATTGAGATACATTCAAGTGGCGCTTCTGTGTGTGCAAGAAAGTCCAACTGACAGACCTACGATGCCTGAGGTTTTCTCAATGTTGAGCAATGAATCTGCAGCTCTACCATTACCTAAAGAGCCCGCTTTTTTGATTGCAAGTGGAGAAATAGATGCAAATTCACAAAGAGGCAGGCCAAGTAAATTTTCGGTGAACGATGTAACCATTACCATGGAAGGCCGTTAAGTTTATCCTTATTTCATTTGTGTAATTGGGTTGATTGATTTGTACATAAACTCAGCACATATGTACACCAAATTATACAATTCATTGCTTTGTATATAAACCCAGAACATATTTACAGAAAAAAATTTTCTTTCTCCATTTGTAATATGGTATCAGAGCACCAGGAGAATGATTTGGGGATTTCTCATTTGCTTCCAAAGCCTTCACTCTGTCTCAGCATCTCTGTTTGTTTTTCGTGTTGCTCCCAATCATTACAGCAGCAAAAAAACTGTTGGAACTGTTGAGCGACCTAACTTCATCATATTTCTTGACTTCATTTGATAATCCTGGTGCTATATTGGTGTTTGATTTCCTGACCGAGGAGAATTTTCCAACTTGTCGGCACTCAAATGCATATGGCACTAAACGCGAAGAACAAATTGGGTTTTGTTGATGGCTTTTTAAAGAGACCTGCTGATTCTTCCACTGCTGGTCTTTGGGATAGATGCAGTGATATGGTTCTTTCTTGGCTGCTAGACTCCATAGACAAGCCCCTTGTTCACAGTTAGATCTACCGCACATCTTCCCATAAGGTTTGGCTTGATCTCATATACAGATTTTCTTAAAGCAATCTTCCTTGGCTTTTCATTTGAAACATGATATTGCCGCAGTCAAACAGGACACCATATTGGTCACAGCCTATTAGAACACTGTTAAAGGGTTTTGGGATGAACTCGGTTTTCAACTGAATGCAGGAGAAAGATCACTAGTTCAGTACCCATGATCAGAAGACACTGGTGTCCAAAATCCAAATGAATTTTCTATCCTTTGGCATCATGTTAGATCGATGCAACCTGCAATTGCGGCTGTAAATCTCATTTGAATAGTTACAGAATTATGGCATCAACTGGATTCAAGTACAAAGAACACATGTAGTCGGTTAAACCATCTTCTTGCCTAACCATAACAGATCCCATTCTTAGCCTTCTGAATGCATGGCGCCTTGTTTTATCTTGAGCAATCTGGAAGCAGAGTTGCTTGGTCTTCTGTTATCTTGCAAATGGTTCTGCTAGTGCTTCCTTTGCCAGCCAACTCATACTTAAACCCAGCTATCAATTGTGAGAATTTTGCTTCTTTACATTCAAAAAGAAAATAAAAATAGTTAGCATGACCATTGAATGCTACTAAAAAGTTTTTTTTTTAATCTCTTCTATCTTTTCAATTTTATTATTATTTAAACTTATAATTAGTTCTTGTTGACACAAATAAGGATAACCATCTTGAAAAATAATAAAATTTCATTGAATATTTTTTTTTCAATTTAAAAAAAAAGGTTGAACAATTAATTAATAGATTAGTTGAACAGGGAATGGTCACAGAAAATTGAGTAAGAATGGTAGAAAATATTCGGAATTTCTTTGTAATAATTAGTGGAAGGCATTTACATAGATTAGACTTATTACCTATTTATACTTGTATAATTATAAATTATTAGAAATTAATCCAAAGAAAATTTTAGCCTAGAATATATATCTAAAATCTAAACCCTATTTCATTAAAAAAAATATCACTTTGACCATTTCCTATCTCCCATCTAAAGATATAATGAAGAAAATATTTAAAATTTAATTTTTGGATTATACCTAACAATCGTTTGTCCCAATTCCTTTTAGGAAATTAGTATTCTCTCTTCTAGGGTTGGCCATGTATATGGAGCTATAAAAAAAGGGGAATATTGAAGTAAGTTTGGGAAAAAAAAATATTTGTTAAGTGTTAATCTCGTACCATATTTTACTTAAATCTATATTAGTATATAAAGCTAAGATTGTTGTTTTGTTAACAACACGTGTATGACTTACAGACTACCTAAAATTGTATACACAAAATACCCTCCCTTTTTTAATTTTAAATTTGCTACGCTCATATCAGGCACTCCCCTAGTACCTTAAAGTAAGCTTTTGATAAACAAAATAGTGAAAAAAGGTTCTCCCTAATCTCATACTTTTTTTAGCACCGGCCCCGCTCCCCGATTGTATTTGGAGTCTAAGCCGTGTTTCTTCATAATTAAAGTCGAATTTGGGGTGAGAGATTCAATTAGGCAATTTTTAAGTTCATTTAGCTACCTAATCTAGTTAAATTTAGTGAAGCCAAACACGCGAAGAGAAGTTGCAACAATAAAGAAAATGACAATATGCTCAATTATTAGGCAATTTAATAAACTATTTTTTGCATTATTCATGCTTCATTAGTTGTAGACAACCAACCCAAGGTGGGGGACGGCACATTACTGTAGACGTTTGTCTTGCTGAAACGTGAGCAAAAAAAGTCTTGATCTTCTTTCTTTGACTTTTTGGTTGTTGTGATAAGATGAAATTAGGTCTCGTTTGGCTTTCATTTTGGGAAACGTAAGCATAAAAAGTCTGTGTCTTCTTTCTTTGACTTTTTGGTTGTTGTGATAAGGTGAAATTAGGCCTCGTTTGGTTTTCATTTTGGAAACTCATTTTAAGGCTTGGAATGAGTTCCAAGGCTTAGAATGCATTTCAGGGGTTAAATGGGTGTTTGGTAAGCTATGCTAGAACTCATTCTAATAGAATGTGAATGAGAAAAACAAAACGACCCCCAACCCGTTTTCAAAATTGAAGAATGAGTTTTGCATTTTGCGGTGGCAAACTTGTAAATAATAGGAATTTTTAGACAATGGTATAAAAACGTAATGTTGCAATAGGTCCTTTCCTCTTCTAACATTAGTTTCTCTTCAATCGGCCTCTTTTCTTCATCGAATAGTATTCTTCCCCATTGCTCAATTGCTATAAACTGTGAAAGCTCGAAAAAATACCATTTTGAAAGATATTGCATCGTGATTAAAACTCATAGAAAGGTATTTTATTTGTTTTATGTTTGCATACTTGTTATTTCATCTTCTCTCTTTTTCTAGGGTTTATTTTCTAGGGTCATTTTGTTTGGATTGCTTGAATAGTTGATCATCAATGAGGCTTGTTTTTACCGAAGCAAATTATTTTTGATAATCTTTACCCAGCTGAATGCCTCGTTGTTCCGTTTAAGAGATTTTGAGCTGAAGGGATTTTAGAGTCCCAGAAAACTTAAAACTAGGCCATCCAAGCTTTCCAAGTTGACTGTATTCCCACAAAGTTTCACCAAGATCCTTGAGGTCAATGTGGGTGAGCTACATGTTCTCAAATTCGAGACACATGTTCTGAAAGAGGGAAGGTTTAAGACCACAAGGTTGAAAATCAGTGAATTATAGGAAGATGGTTAGAAGCAATTCGGTTTTTTTTTTTTCGTTTGGGTGGAAAGTGGTGTCGCTTTGAGAAATGGTATCTAAAATTAACATCTCAATTTATGGAATCCACCTGCGTATTCAAGCAAGTGAATCGAGAACCTTTGATGGATATTCAATTAGCTCTAACTCGTTAATGGGATACGAAAATGCTCTCATGATTTTGTTTTGTGCACTAGAGACTACTTTCCTCACTACAAAATCTGATGACATAAAAATCACTGGCCAGGCACCAGGGGCCAAGAAAGGCAGCTCTAATAGAACTGAGTTCTTCCCACAAAGGATCCTTCAATGCTAGACAACAACCTGGTCCAGTCATCCCAGAGACATGTGATTGTGACATTCACCAAATGGAAGCCAACAAATTCATCACCTAGAAAGACATTATAGTCCCAAGCCACAAGAATTCCACCCTACAGCCCCCAAAAATTTTCCTCATAAATCTGGACCTAATGAAATCTATTTCAGTTTAATGAATGATGAGAATAGAAGGATTCATTCTACTACACAAGAGTCTAATAGCATAGCTTAAGGGAGTAGCTAGAACCTATGATGTCCCAGCTGATGAACTTTATAAATTAACTAAGTCCCTTGGCTTTGTCCTTTTCCATTGCTAAGACCATTCAAGGTTTTTGAGCTCTCTTGACATCCTAAATCCATTCACGACCTCAAGTATACTGACAACAGTATCCTTCATATGTTAGACTTCTACAACAAAAAGAGAAGCGATCTCTTCAATACCAATCAGTTCCTAATTCGCGGGATTTAGCTTATCCTTCAGACTGACCCTTTCCTCACATGAATTCTCGGAAGGCAATTCCCAATGTGTACAACAACTTGGGAAAAAAGTTCTCGGTAAATTGAGAATCAACACCTTGCCACACTTTCATGACTCCAAATTCCATTACTACCCTTCTTTTTTCAACTAAATTCTGATTGCTTCCATGATTAATATCAATGGCAAGGGAGTGGTTTTTGACAAACCTTCACACCACTTTTTGTCTTTTAGTCTGTATGAGGACTTTTGTGGGGTTTTGATTCTTAAGGACGTGTGCTCTTTCATTTATTGCTCCACTTAAATGTTTGAAGTTTGTAGCATTTTTATAGTGAACTACTCTCTTACCTCTGTTTGATGTTTGTAATAGCCATTAAGTAGAAGTGTTATTAATTTCCTTACTACTAGACTATAGACGAGGTAGCTCACCAAGTGGAGTGAGAGTTATTTAATCATGCTCATTCTTCATGAGTTTTAAGAACTCATTCTCGGAATGAGTTCCTAATCTGGAATGAAATTTAAACGAGGCCTTAACTTATTTAAATATTGAAATAAGAATCCAGTCACGTTACTTTGATTAAATATAAGCAAATTGGGGTAAGGAAACGACAATATGTTGATAAGTTAATTAATGCATTTTATTCTTTCAAAGAGGAACATTGAAGCTTATACTAAGAGAGGTAAGTCTCCAAGGCAACAAAATGTTTGTCTACTCTCTCACTTGTTTAGCTTTCTCTCCCTGGTGATTGACGGGGTTTTCTCCCCAGAAAATAAAGTAATACTCTTCAAATCAAATGTTCTATATTGATAAATCCCACATCACATGATGGGTGTTCCCAATGAAAACCTCATATGCAAACTCTCTCTCTCTCTCTCTCTCTCTCTCTCATAGTTCATCCTGCTTAATTTTTTTAACTATCCTTTTGGTCTTTAATCCAGAACAGGACAGTACCTTGATTTTATTAACATGGTCTTTGAGATTTCTAATCTCAGGCCCCTGTTCTCTAGGATTCTTTGTCAACAATCAAGAGTTAAAATGCTAAGTACTAAAACAATGGCAAGGGGACACAAGACCAAGCCTGGAAACAATTTCATTTCTATGAAATGTACTTTACAAATTGTTCAGACATACAACAAATTGTAACAAACTAAAGATTAACTCACAAAGTTGATTCCACAACCTTTGTCAACAAGTCTTTGATCTTCAACCTTTTTAGCTGTCTCAAGGCTTCACATGATCACCATGGGACAGCTCAGATTGCCCATTCCAATCTTTCACAGATCTGGAATGTTACTTCTCTGAAAGCTTTCTCAGTCTTCCAAAAATTTGCAGCAACCTAACCTCACTGATCTCCTCCAGCTCCACTCTTCACCAAGCTCTTCAGGACGAAAAATCACCTTCCTAGAAGCTCAAAGATCCTTTAAATCAAGGGTTCTTAACCACCTTGAAAACTGCTCTAACAACCTATAACAGCCTATAACTGATTTTAAACCAACCCAACTGAATCTCATAACAACTTGGGATTTCAATTGGGCCTGTAGCTACAACAGGTTACAATTTACTCTGCCAGTAGCACACAAAAGCCACATTCACACATCCATACTCAAATTTTAACTTTTCATCATTCATTTAATACAACACTTTTATCATTCAATCACACACAAAATTTTTAACAGATTTCAATAAGTATTGTCATGCAATTTGTCACATGGGAAAATATATTTTCCCAACAATCTCCCCCTTGACACTTGCATGACAAAACTTTCAAAGATGTGAACCCAAGACATAAATGTCTAGATAGAGATAGTCAATTTATGCACATTCATCTTCAAAAAATTTGAACACATGTCTCATCATTTTAGTAAGCAAGTATAAACAAATCAGCAAGTCAAGTCATTGAAAAATTTTGCTGACAATTAGCTTTCTCCCCCTACTTGCTCTTCAATTTCTTTTTACCTTTTCCTCCCCCTTGACACCAGCTCTTATATCTCCCCCTTTTTGGCATGCATTTGTCAAGGATGCGGTGTGAGTTTCTTGGCAAAACCTTGTAGGAGCTCGTCCATGTCAGTTTGCTTGGTGAGTAGATCCTTAAGGTAATGCTGCATCTCATTGGAGTCCCTTTCTCTTGCCTCATGAAGGCTGTCTAGCCTTTCTGCTATGTTTGCCAAATCAGTTAGGAAGGCAGCTTGCATGTCCTGCATTTGTTTGTGTATTGCCTGAACATCTGCTCTATGTTCCTCTTGAATTTGCTCAAGTTTGGAGGATAGATGAGACAACTCATTTGTGGAATGCTGCCTAGACCTGGAGGGACCTGAAGTCTGAGCAAGACTTCTATCCCTTGTGGATTTGTCCAAGACGAGGTGAAGTTTGACATATGATTCAGATGTAAAGGGGACAATGCCTTTACTCAAAATTAGATTGGAAAGGAGAACACCAAAAGGGAGTTTATGAGAAACACCTTTAGAAGACTTGACTCCTAGGATGTGGTGGAAGATTGTGGATGCTGTACAGAAGGATTGTCCATGAAGAAGAGCATATAAAAGTCTTGCTTTGCTAGGAATGAGGTCTGAATAGTGTTCTGAGGGAAATACATTGGCACATACAAATAGATTTAAGATTCTCATTTCTCCCGAAAGAGAGCCATGAGAAAGTGCTAAGGAAGAAGAGAAGGAAGAGGCACCAGGACACAACAAGTATTGATTAATCTCTTGTAAAGAAGGGCTGTAGGGTGGATTGAAATAATCAAACTCAGGATTGTTTACTCTAGGTAAGTCAAGAAATGAAGCAATAAGATCAATAGAGAATTCAAAATATTGACCTCTAACAAAGGCAGTAGTTTTGCCTTGATTTTTTAGATGGAGGTCATGAAAGTTTGCATAGAATTCTCTGACTAAATCAGAGTAAGCAACCCTAGAAATGGAGGCTAGAGAATGCCATCTATAAACGGTGAATATTCTAGAAAGAGTAGATTCTTCAAAGTCTCCGATGTTGAGTTTCCTTTCAGTAAGGATAGCTCCATGAGCAAATGAAGTCTCATATTCAGACCTCTCAGCTCCAATGAACCTCTCAGAAATTGGAATTTGCAGATGTACAGATTCAACATTTTCTTGCAAGGACTGTTGAGAGGAATGAGAGGAGGATGAATGACTAGACAATATCTCCTCTCTTGGTAATTCCCTAACAGGTTGGGACTTTTGTTTGGAGGAGGAAACTAATCTTTGAGATTTCCTTCTTAAGGTTGGAGTGAGAGAAGAAGAAGTAGGGGATTTCAAGGATTTTCTCTTTGGAGTCATAATGGGAAATCTTAGAGCATTATTCAGGGCAAACACAAACAGGAAGAACATGTTATTCAAAAGAGAAAGAAGAAAAAAAATGCAACCAGGAGTATTGGGATACGGTCACTGATAATGGCAAAGAATGATTGAATCAGAATGACTAGTAATGTAACCTATAATGTAGGTATACACATTATAGAAAAAAAAAGGACCATACACAGACAATACACATGCGACAGAAAAAAAATTGCACAGACAAGCACATTGATGACTAGAAGTATTCTGTAAAAAAAATCGAAAAAGAAATAGGGAGAAAGTGACTTACCTTGCACCAGAGATTTTGCAATTAGGAATTAATTCTTAATCTTGGAAGAAGTTGCACAAAAGATTGTTGAAGGTTAATAGATGCAATCTGTGAATGCCATTGCCGAGGGTTAACAAAAAGAATTTAGGAGACAGTAAAATATGAAACCTAGAAGGATTGAGAAGAGCCACTGCCAATTGAACTAACAGAGAAGAAAGTTGTAACTCACCCGAACAGATTAGGGCTCTAGAGCGATTCCCCCGTTTCGTTTTCTTCTTTCAGAGTTAGAGATTTATGAAACAGTCAAATAAGGGTTTTGAAGACAAAGGGCACACTTATATACTTACCACAATGTAGCTACAGGAGGCTACATGATAAGCAGGAGAAGGCAAATAAGGTTACAAGAAGCTTAAAACAGATTGGCCGAATCTATTTTTTTCTGCAGAGAGAAAAATTTTAACCTCTTTTGAAGATACCCAAAAAGAAAAAAAAACTCAGAGAAGAATGACCCTTGGACTAAACTTACCCAGAAAAGAAAGCAAAGCCTGCTGAGGCTACAAGACTTCTGCATTGCATAATTTTTGTGCAAAATGAATAAAATCCATATGAATTGATCATTGATATTAATAGACCATAAAATATTTACAAATCCAAACACATTTAGTAAACAGAATTTTGCACAAACCTTTTGGATTATCAAATAATGAAGCACCTTGAGAAATCAGTAAATTCTTGCTCTTTTACTAGTATAGGCTACAAAATTAACTACTAATTCACCTCAACAATCATTTACTAGACATAAAAGTGCAAGATTGTTCCTCAAGGCACACTTGATCAACTCATGAGCAAGTTAATATATATGTGATGAAATTTTTCAGAAATTTTTGATTGTGAGTGAGATAAGTAATATCCATGTGAGTTCTTCCAAAAATTACTACTATTAATGAGATATAGAAGTAAAGAATACTTGATTTTGATGATTCCACCTTGAGTGTCAAAGATGTTGTGGTATTCTTCAAGACTTGTACTCATTAAGATAGGTAGCCTTTCCATTTTTGCCTCTTTCTTTTTCACTGAATTCAAGATGTCTGAGTTTACAGCTCATCCTAGAATTCTTACACACACTTTGAACTTAGTATGTTTGGGTTTACAGCTCATCCCATGTTCTTACTCACACTTTGAACTTAGTATGTCTGAGTTTACAGCTCATCCCATGTTCTTATGCACACTACTCTTTTTTAAAGGCTCAGGTGACTTTCACTCTATCTCTTGAGATTGTCTTTTCAAAAGTTCACAAATACACCCAATGATCACAACAAGCTGAATTTAAGTTCTCAAGAATTCAATTTCTATTCTGGAAAAAAATAATAGTAAAGATAAGAACTTGGAACTCAAGGATATGAAAATATAACACTACTAATTTTTGTGGTTTTTCTCATTTGATCATGTGCTGTAGAGAAGACTGTAGTGTGCAAACCAGAACATATCTTACTAAAACTTATGAAGTTCATTGATTGGAGAGTTGAATAAATGTCAAGATTTTATAGACCTAATGTTCCATGGAGCATATCCCTAATGATTTCCTAAGAGTTTCAAACTTTTTTTGATCCAAGGGTTTTGTAAAAATATCTGCAATTTGATTTTGTGTTTGAATATGTTCTAAGAGAATTGTTTTGTTCTCAACTAATTCTCTTATAAAGTGGTGCCTAATATCAATGTGTTTGGTTCTTGAATGTTGAACTGGATTTTTTGATATATTTATGGCACTTTGATTATCACAGTACAAAGTCATGGTCCATTGGTCTAACCCATAGTCCAACAACATTTGCTTGATCCATAGAAGTTGTGTACAACAACTTCCAGCAGCAATGTATTCAGCCTCTGCAGTACTTAAGGAGATTGAATTTTGTTTCTTACTCAACCAAGAAACCAGGTTGTTTCCAATGTAGAAAAAACCTTCTGAAGTACTTTTCCTATCATTTACACTCCTTTCCTAGTAAACATCTGAATACCCCACTAGACATGCATTTGTTTCTCTGGAGAACCAAATTCCAAAATTCAGAGTTCCATTGATATATTTGATTATTCTTCTAACAGCCATCATGTGAGACTCTTTGGGGCATGCTTGGTACCTAACACATATCCCCACACTGAAGGAGATATCAGGTCTACTTGCTGTGAGATATAATAAGCTCCCTATCATGCTCCTATATAGGGTTTGGTCCACACTTTTTCCTGAAGAGTCTTTGCTGAGTTTGAGATTTGTACTCATAGGAGTTCTAGCATGTTTGGCTGAAGTTAATCCAAAATTCTTTACTAAGTCTTTAGCAAACTTCATTTGGGATATAAAAATCCCTTGAGTTGTTTGGATAATTTGTAAGCCTAGAAAATAAGTTAACTCTCCCATCATACTCATTTCAAACTCATTTTTCATGAGGGAAATAAAGTTATGAATAAGCTTTTCAGAAGTTGACCCAAATACTATGTCATCAACATAGATTTGTGCTATCAAGATGTGATTCTCTTCCTTCCTTATGAACAGGGTCTTATCAGCACTACCTCTAACAAATTTAGACTCAAGCAAGAAGGTTGTGAGTCTCTCATACCAAGCTCTAGGAGCTTGTTTGAGGCCATATAGAGCTTTCTTCAATCTGTAGACATGATTTGGATTTTAAGGATCTTCAAATCCTTTTGGTTGCTCAACAAAAACTTCTTCTTTGAGAATACTATTGAGAAATGCACTCTTTACATCGATTTGGTATAGTTTGAGTCCTAAGTAGCAATCAATAGAAAACAGAATTCTAATTGACTAAAGTCTTGCTGCCGGGGCAAATGTCTCATCAAAATCTACACCTTCCAATGGGGTATATCCTTGGGCAACCAGTCTTGCCTTGTTCCTTGCAACAACTCCATGTTCATCAGATTTGTTTTTAAAGACCCATTTAGTGCCTATTACATTGACATGGTCAGGTCTAGGAACTAATTCCCACACATCATTTCTCACAAATTGATGTAACTCTTCATGCATAGCATTTATCCAAGAATCATCTAATAAAGCATCTTTCACAGATTTTGGTTCATGCTGAGACAAATAACACATGTGATTTATTTCACTTCTAAGTTGTCTCCTAGTTTTTAAATGATCAGAAACAGTACCTATTACTTGATCAAGAGGATGATTCAACTTTACCCTTGCTGAAGGTTGAATATCTGAGGAGTTTGGATCATTGCTTGATGGAGTTTACTGTGATTCAGCTATAGATTGGAATGGTTCAGCAGTATTGCTTGAAGTTTGTGAAGTTCCTTCTTCACTATTGTTCAAAGAATTCACTCTTGGACTGATTGTGAATTCTTCATCCTTGTCTTTGTCACTTGTTGAAGTATCCTTCATCACTTGTTCTTCAAAATCATCATGTACCTGCAGATTTTTAGCATCAATGTTAGTATCATCAATAATGACATTTGCTGACTCCATAACAGTAGATGTATTTTTGTTAAAAACTCTAAAAGCTCTACTGTTAGTAGAGTATCCCAGAAATAAGTCTTCATCACTTTGAGAGTCAAACTTACCAAGTTGCTCACGATCCCTTAGGATGTAGCACTTACTCCCAAAAACTGAGATATTTTACATTTGGTTTTTTACCTTTCCATAGCTCATATGGAGTTTGTTTTGTACCGGGTCTTAAGTATACTCGATTATCAATGTAGCA
The DNA here is from genome assembly GCA_947561395.2 of Buxus sempervirens. Lineage (NCBI taxonomy): Eukaryota > Viridiplantae > Streptophyta > Magnoliopsida > Buxales > Buxaceae > Buxus > Buxus sempervirens. The sequence goes on from OX387182.1 coordinate 7,500,063, forward strand.
TGCGGTGTTTATTGCTTTAGCCCAAAATTTAGTGGGAAGATTCTTTGCAAGCAAAATGGTCCAGGCCATTTCTTGAAGGACCCTATTCTTTTTCTTCACTACTCCATTCTATTGTGGAGTTTTTGGTGCAGAAAATTCATGTTTTATACCCAATTTCTCACACAATTGAGCATAATCTAAGTTTTCAAACTCAGTTCCATGATCTGTTCTAATCCAGATGATGTTTCCAGCTTTCTCATTCTGAACTTGCATACAGAAAGATTCAAAACACTTAAATGAGTCAACTTTGGAATGAATAAAATAAACCCATGTGAATCTGGAAAAGTCATCTACAGCAACAAATATATATCTCTTCCTTCCAATACTTTCAGTCCTAGTAGGTCCCATCAAGTCTATATGAATTAATTCAAGGGGTCTTGATGTACCTACATGTTTCACTTTCTTGTGAATGGCTCTAGTTTGTTTGCCTTGTTGACATGGTCCACACATGTATTTGGAAGTTTTCTCAAACTTGGGAATCCCACTCACAAGTTCAGATTTGGCAATCTTCACAAGATCCTTGGAGTTCATGTGGCCTAGTATTTGGTGCCATACGGTTAACTCATCTGTTTTGGCTAAATTACAAACAACTTATTTGTTTCCCAAAACACAGTAGCAATTGTCACTAGTTTTGATTCCATTCATGACACATTTTCCCTTATCATTTAGAATTTGATATTCTTTCTTTGTAAAGTTCACATAATGATTGGAATCACACAATTGACTAATGCTAATGAGGTTTGCTTTCAACCCTTTAACAAACAGGACCTCACTTAGACATAATCCATTTAGTCCTTGAATTTTGCCTCTTCCCTTGATTTCAGAGGTGTTTCCATCTCCAAAAGTGACTATACCACCATTATAGTCTTCAAGGGCATTGAATAAGGATTTGTCTCCAGACATGTGCCTGGAGCATCCACTGTCTAAGTACTATAGATTGCTATTATGAAATTTTAGAGCAGTATGGACAACTTGACAGACAATTTCAGATTTCCTAACCCAGATTTTCTTCATCTTTGAAACTTTATTTCTCACTTTTTGGACAGACTCTATAGGATATTTGGTGTCTCTTAGGTTCTGAATTTTTTCGACAGTAACTCAGTTTCTCTAAGAAGAACATCAAACTTGTTGAATAAGGAAATTTCAGGCTTAGTTTGAGTCTGAAATTTCTTCTTATCAACATATTCTTTAGGAAGACCATGAAGAATATGACATTGAGGTTTTATGTGTCCTTTTCTTCCACAAAAATGGCATATAGGTACAACAGATGAAGGTTTAGGTTCTGGTTTGTTTCTAACATTACCTCTATAAACATAATTTCTGGAATTGAATTTCTCATGTGAAGAAAAATCTTTACCATATGATGCTTTACCCTTGGGGAGGCTTTTTGAAGAGCTTTCTTCATTTGACATTGCCTTTCCTCTTTCTTTAAGAGTTTGATTCAGTGATTTTTCAGCATCATAGCCGAGTCCACTTAGATCTTTTTTGCTTCTTTGGCTCTCAAGCATTTCATCAAGAGCCTTGGTTCCTGCAGAAAGTTTTTCAAAAGAGATTTTAGACAACTTAGTTCATTTTCTACCACAGAAATTTTACCTTTCAGATTGTCTAAATCAGTAGCTTGTTCCTTGTTTTTGAGTTTAGCATCTTGAATTTCAGATACCAGATAAGTTTTTCTGACTTGTGCTTCCATAACAAGTTTTTCCATATCTTCTCTTTGTCTCACCCAAGCTTCTTTCTCCTTCTCAGCACCTTTTAATTGGAGTGATATTCTTTTGCATTTTTTCTGAAGTTTGTGGAACTCCCTATACAGGAGATTGTAAGCTTCTTGAAGATCATCATTCTCTTTCGAGTCTTCATCTTCACTACATTCACTTGGGGACTCACTATTTGAATTTTGTGTGGCTACAAATGCCATGAAATTCTCTTGACTTTCCTCTGTTTCGAGATCAGAATTTTCTTCTTCATCACTGTCATCCCAAGTGGCTTTTAAGGCATTTCTCTTTATAGACACTTTATTTGAACACTCAGCAGCAACATGGCCAAAGCCTTGGCACTTATAGCATTGAATTCCCTTTGGATTTCTCTTCTTACCTTCTGATTTTTCTTCACTGCTCTTTTTGTTAGATCTGAAATCTTTTGGCCGTACAAAAGAGTTTGCTGATTGTTTCTTCTTGAAGAACCTTCTGAACTTTTTAGCAAATAAGACCAACTCTTCAAGATCATCATCAGACTTTTCATCTTTATCCTCCTGTACACTCTTAAGAGTTACCCCCTTCAGCTTCTGGGAAATTTTCAGATTTGCTTCAAATGATTGTAGAGATCCCACCAGTTCTTCTATCTTCATTACATCAACATCCTTAGCTTCTTCTATAGCTGTGACCTTGGATTGAAATCTCTCAGGTAAAGATCTCAGAATTTTCCTTACAACCTTGGATGTGGGAATCTTTTCTCCTAGATTGAAGCTAGTGTTAACTATGTCACTTAACTTTGAATAGAATTGGTCGAAGGTTTCTTCTTCGTCCATCTGAATTGTTTCAAAGGCAGTGGTTAAACGTTGCAACCGGGACAATTTAACAGTAGCTGTACCTTCATGAGTAACCACTAAAATATCCCAAGCCTCTTTAGCAATTTCACAGGTTGAGATTCTTTTGAATTCCTCAATAGTAACGACACTAAATAAGGCATTAATAGCCTTATTATTCCAACTACAGTTGTCAAACTCTCATTTACTCCACCTATCATAAGCCTTTGGAACAATAGCACCTTGAATATTTTTTGTGGGTGCTTTATACCTATTCAAGACAGATAACCAGATTCTTTCATCTAAAGATTTCAGATAGGCTCGCATTCTTGCCTTCCAATAGGCATAATTCGACCCATCAAATAGAGGAGGCCTAGAGGAAGATGCCCCTTCTTTGTTATAGTCTATAAAGAACCAAGATCACACTCTTAAACAGATTTGAGTGGGTGGCTCTGATACCAATTGAGATTTCTAATCTCAAGCCCTTGTTCTCTAGGATTCTTTGTCAACAATCAAGAGTTAAAATGCTAAGTACTAAAACAATGGCAAGGGGACACAAGACCAGGCCTGGAAACAATTTCATTTCTATGAAATGTACTTTACAAATTGTTCAAACATACAGAAAACTGTAACAAACTAAAGATTAACTCACAAAGTTGATTCCACAACCTTTGTCAGCAAGTCTTTGATCTTCAACCTTTTCAGCTGTCTCAAGGCTTCACATGATCACCATGGGACAGCTCAGATTGCCCATTCCAATCTTTCACAGATCTGGAATGTTACTTCTCTGAAAGCTTTCTCAGTCTTCCAGAAATCTGCAGCAACCTCACCTCACTGATCTCCTCCAGCTCCACTCTTCACCAAGCTCTTCTGGACGAAAAATCACCTTCCCAGAAGCTCCAAGATCCTTTAAATCAAGGGTTCTTAACCACCTTGAAAACTGCTCCAACAACCTGTAACAGCCTGTAACTGATTTTAAACCAACCCAACTGAATCTCATAACAACCTGGGATTTCAGTTGGGCCTGTAGCTACAACAGGTTACAATTTACTCTGCCAGTAGCACACAAAAGCCACATTCACACATCCATACTCAAATTTTAACTTTTCATCATTCATTTAATACAACACTTTTATCATTCAATCACACACAAAATTTTTAACAGATTTCAATAAGTATTGTCACACAATTTGTCACATGAGAAAATATATTTTCTCAACAGTCTTCAACTTTTAGTCCTTAGGAAAAAGTGATCCTTCAATCTAGCAGCCATTATTGGAGCAAAATTGAGGAAGGTTCTTGCTGAAGTCATCATGAGAAAGTGGTTAATGCATCAACCCTGTATCTGTTTCTATTCAACCAAGATGATAAGTTTTGTGTGTGAGTGGTTTAAATTAAAGCTAATGATGATTAGTCAACTGCCAACAAGATGCCAGCCGCCCTTTAATGACTCCTCCATGTTTCAAACTTTTGGGAGCCTTTCACTGGTGAAAGAGTAGCTGGCGCTTCCATCTCATAATCTGGTCAGCAGTTGGTCAAAGAGGAAATATAAAAATTGCTTCTTCCTTAAACAATGAAAATTCCTGATCTTTCGTGCTATATTCTTCCGCTTGAGTTGATTGAGTAGAAAGACGTTTTACTAAGGCTGTGTTTGGGATTGCTTATTAAAGTGCTTAAATCCTCTCATAGCTTATTTAAGCACCTTTTTAAGCTAATAACATGTTTGGTTATGTGAAATGGGTAATCCCTTACCCGTAAGTAGTAGAGAAAGGGACCCGTAAGGAGAAGCTCTTGAGAGTAGCTTCTTCTTCCTCTGTTCCAATAAGCTCGTGTATCTCGATCGAGCTCGACGTTTTGAAGCGTTCTCTGTGAAAACTTCTCCTTCTCTCTTTCGCTCTTGCTCAACGAGAACTATTTCTCTGGCGACTTCCCCAGCTTTAAATCACTCCGGTCTTACCAGTCTCATATCGCTCTCCCTCAATGAGATTTTTGGACAAATCTCGCATCTTCCCGAAGACAACACCATTCAATCACATTCCGGCGTTGCTTCTCAAACAGTAAGTGGCATTTTACTGTTTCTCTGACAACCGTTTCTCTCATGTTGCATTGTTGTTGGATTTGTTGTTTAGGGTTCATTCGTCTAATCCAGCTGTTTGCAACTCAAATTTCGTTTTATTCCTCTTATAGCAGTTGGATCATCTACTCCAACTTCTGTTTTTTATTTTTTATTTCTCTTTCTCTTTCTTGGTAGTGCATTTCTTCTGGAATTTGTTGGTTATTTCACTTATCCATTGAAGAAGTTGTGGTTTCGATGTATGAATTAAGTCAATCATGAATACATTTGGATTTTCATTGATGGAATACATTTAAACTCTGTAATTTAAAGTCTATGTTTGAATTATCTGTAATTCTGTTAGCTGAGTTCGAAGAATGCGATTTCAATTGAAGCCCTTGCTATATTATCCGTGTCTAGTGATTCGATCATGTGTAACTTTATCGTTGATTATTCTCGTTGGAACTTCTTTTTTTTTTTCCTACTACGGAATAATCATTTCCAGTGGAGTAACTCTGTTGTTTGAGAGAGTGAGCAGCTGCAAAAACTGTTATGCATCACTTGATTTTATTTGTTGTTGTTTGTGTGGTTGTCACTTGTCAGTGCATTGTCTATGTTTGATGAATTGTGTGAAAGAGCAAATAGCTAACAAAACTTTTTGGTAAATAATAAATTCCCTTCTTGTTTTATTCAAATGTGGAGAGACAAGGTTTTGAGGAAGTGTCTTTGCAGGAGTTCTTGTATTCAGATCTGGTTTCACAACCTAACTATAATTTGGTTCTATTGGTGTCAGTAGCTTGGCAACAGTATTGTTGTGTTGTAGACTTGGAGAAACCTGTTACCCAAGTGGGGGGTCTCATTATCTACAAAACCAAAACCATGTGAAAGAGGGGCAATTGGCTATTAAGTCGAAGGATAGAGAAAAACAATTTATTGGAATGGACAGAGATGTTAACTGTGCTTCAACAAGTTCTAGTTGCATGGCATCAAGTCGTGTTAACTGTAGTATTATCACAGAGGTGTCAAAAGTCCTACAGAGTTAAGACATCAAATGAGTGGTGAGAAGGAGCATCCTTCCTGTTAAGTAAAGATTCCAGGCTTTGGGTCCCAATTATTTCTATGATATTTCAGATTTTAGTTAATTTATGGGCAAACCTTGTTACTGAAAACGAGAAAGAACAAGTCATTCAAAGGCATAAAATGAGACAAGAACCAGTTCTATGTATTATTAGTACAATTGAATTTTGTTTTTCAACCAGTGGCCATATAATTTGAGTCAGCCCCAACTGATAACTTGAGATCAAAAGGGGCTCTCTTGCAACTTGGGTCTGTTCTACCCAGTAACCAACTTTGGGTTAGATTTGAGTTGGATTCATATATAGGTATTTTGTTCAGTTCTGATTTGAGAAGTATACTAAGCTGAATTAGATCAGTTAAGTTTTGCGATAGAAGTTCAGTTAACTCCAACCAAACTGAATTAGATCAGTTGAGTTGGGTTCATGTATAGGTATTTTGTTTAGGTTTGGTATTGGTGAAGTCTTGGTATTGCTCAATCTGATGGCGACATCTTTGTTTAACTGTTTTATATAGATAATTTATTATGTTTTTCTTCCACATAATGTGGCAAAATCTGGGATTAACTTGTAATTTCAATAGTTCCCGAGATAATATATGAAAATAGAAAACCAAAGAGCAATGGGTAACACTGGTTTGGTGGAGTATGACAAATGGAAAAAAGGAGGCAACCTACATGTGTAAGCATTCAAAGGCTACTCACACAAATGACATCATTACCACCACCCACACCGCCGCCGCCCCCCCCCCCCCCCCCCCCCCCCCCCGCGCTATTGCACAAACAAAGTCCTCTGCTGCACATGTAAGTTGCCTACCCCCCGCGCTATTGCATAAACAAAGTCCTCTGCTGCACATGTAAGTTGACCAGCCACGGCACTTAAAATAATTTTCTGTGTGGAGTTGGGCAGTCTTAGAAGATATTTGTCTCCTAGCATAGGTGCTAGCTAGAAGAAGAAATCCAATGGAATATGTTGATTACCCCTCTTTGTATATAGAATATTAAGGATTTTATATACTGCCTACCCAACAAGCAATAGAGCCGCCATTGAGCATGACATCTGCCGAGAGATGGGTCTTACATAAATTCTTCATATTCAACCATTATAAGGAACAAATAACTAGGTGGGAATCACTCACACATGCATAGTCACATCACGCAGGAATATTGAAATGTCTTTAATATTTGAATTTCCACCTAGTTATTTGTTCCTTATCATTTTACAAGAATAGAAGTTGAACAACAGGATTTGTCTTCTTTAATATTATCAATTCAGTGTGATACTAAATTTCGGCATGATTGTGTTGGGCAGTACACTTTGCCAATAAATTTCTTAGGTTGTAGCATCAGTGACCACTCCCATAGTAAGCTACAAAATAAGATAGATAAAAAATTATCATTGCTTGCTTATTATTGAAATCTTTAGATTTGGTTGGAGTATTATCTCAAATTTTTAGTTATCTTTTCTTATAAATTTTCAAGTCACATGGACTCTGAAGAACAAACCGATATGTTGCTACTCATAACTGCTAAATTGATTCAGTGATATCATAGTCATTATATCGTAAAAGAGCCATGTCGAGTATCAAAACACAGATGGGCCTTTATGCATGAAATCCTGATGGTATCATCTAGCAGCAGCTGCTTGGGGAGATGGGTTGTACTAGAGATACAATTGCAAATGCTATAAAGTTTGCTGAAATTGCTATCACCATGCACCAGCGCTATGTTACTTTTTTGCTGAAAAATTTGGTTACAAATTAGTTTTCCATATTGAATATTGAAATCAGCCACCACATGTTCTCTGAGATGTCTTTGCGAGTGCTTGCAAGGTTCACGGCAATGATTACCAGAGGCAGGTGGTTGTTCTTTCTTTCTATTGTACTTATGTGCCTGGCAAGAACCAGTCTCTGTGTTGGGGACACCATTGCTTCCGGCGAGTCTCTCTATCCTGACCAGACCCTGACATCTAAAGGCAACGTTTTTGAACTGGGTTTCTTCACAGTACCTGGCTCCATCAACATCTACCTAGGCATCTGGTACAAAAATTCCTGGGAAACAATTACCGTTTGGGTAGCCAACAGGGATAAACCTCTATCTAACGTTTCTTCTTCTCGCCTAATCCTCTCCAAAGAAGGTAACCTATACCTCATGGACTCAAAAATCCAAGTTTGGTCAACAAATCTGATCTCTAAGCCAGGGAATTCTACTGTGACAGTTCTTCTTGATGATGGAAATCTTGTTTTGAAAGATGGGTACAAGTCATCTGGTTTCCTTTGGCAGAGTTTTGATTATCCAAGTAGCGTCTTAGTTCCAGGAGCAAAACTTGGGTTTAACAAACTCACTAAAGCATCCCAAGTCATCACTACATGGAAAAGTTATGAAGATCCAGGAGAAGGGATGTTCTCTCTTGGGATAGATCCAAATGGATCCCAACTTTATTTAGAGTGGAACAAGTCCCACAGGTACTGGACTAGTGGACCATGGAATGGCCACTTTTTCAGCCAACTTCCTGAAATGAATGAAAGGAGAATAAAGGAAATCTTCCACTTCAACTTCATATCCAATGAGAATGAAACCTTCTTCACATTTTCTGTTCATGATACTTCTATACTATCTGCACTTGCGGCTGATGTGAGTGGGGAGTTAAAGCTATATACTTGGTTAAAAGGTGTTGCGCAAAAGCATGTGTATTGGGCTCAACCCACGAACAAGTGTGAGATTTATGGTCTATGTGGAGCTTTCGGTAGCTGCCTCGGGCAAGACACAATCTCTTGTGCATGTTTGGATGTTTTGAACCACGCTTTCAGCCAAATCAGGGCCTGCATGATTGGTACAAAGGGTGTGCGAGAAAAACCCCTCTGCAATGTGAGAACAAAACTTCCGGCATGAGCCAAAAGGATGATTTTTTAATGCAATCCAATATAAGATTACCAGGAAATCCAAAACCATTGGTAGTTGGTGGAGATCTACAATGCAAATTAGCTTGCTTGAACAACTGTTCTTGCACTGCTTACACTTATGCTAATGGTCAGTGTTCCATATGGTATGGAGAACTTTTTAATACGCAGAAATTAAATGACAGTCAGGGAAGTGATTTTTATGTCAAACTTGCTGCTTCAGAGCTTCCAAGGTTGAAGGCTAAAGCTAAGAAGCCACTACGGTTGATTATAGCATTTCCAACTGTTCTAGCAATGCTTATTTTCTGTTTCTTCTTGTGCTATCTGCAAAAAAGAAGGCTCAAACAAAGAGGTAAGGATTAGAGTTATAGTATCTAAATCAATTTCTGCATCTCCAATATCATGACTCTTCTTATTTATATGAAGCAGGGGAAAGTGAAACAAGCCAGGACCTGTTATTGTTTGATTTGAGTACAAGCAATAGAGCAAATGATTGCAAGTACAGTGATATAAGTAGGCTCCAGAAGGGACAGAACCAGCGTGCCAAGTTGCCGTTATTCAGTTTCTCAAGTGTCTCGGTAGCTACTGATAACTTCTCTGCGGCAAATAAGCTTGGAGAGGGTGGTTTTGGGCCTGTTTACAAGGTAAAATTAAACTCCTTTAACACTTCCTATACAAAATATGGATCTCACATTTAGTTCTCATGCACGAAAATCATCAAAAACAAACTTAAAATAGTTCACTTACAGGGTAAATTACAAAATGGACATGAAGTAGCAGTGAAGAGGCTCTCAAAACAGTCTGGACAAGGATTGATTGAGTTCAGAAATGAGATGTTACTAATTTCACAGTTACAACATAGGAACCTTGTTGGACTTCTAGGTTGTTGTGTGGAAAGAAACGAAAAGATACTGATCTATGAGTACATGCCCAACAAAAGCCTGGACTCTATACTCTTTGGTCTGTAGTTATTCATGCTATAAACTATTTCCCTTTTTTCATTCTTGGAGACTAACAGAGCTGATTTTATGATCAAGCGTTTGAAGCTCCTTGCTTATATATCTAGTGCTGAAAAATGTGACAGATCCAACGCGGCGACGACTATTAGATTGGGAAAGGCGGATTCAAATTATTTCAGGGATTGCTCAAGGTCTTATTTACCTCCATGAATATTCCAAATTAAGAGTCATTCACAGAGATTTGAAAGCTAGTAATATCCTCTTGGACGGTGACATGAACCCCAAAATATCTGATTTTGGTATGGCAAGAATTTTTGCAAGCAACAATTCTCAAGAAAACACAAACAGGATTGTGGGAACATAGTAAGTAGAAATTACATTCTTAGAGCATATACTCACATTTCCTGAAACTGAGGTGCTTATGCCCCACAATGGAAATATCCATTGCAGCTATTGACATTCCTTTTTTATTGCTGAAATGCAGCGGTTATATGTCCCCTGAGTATGCTATGAAAGGCCTCTTCTCAATCAAATCTGATGTCTTTAGCTTTGGAGTGTTGATGCTAGAGATTTTGTGCGGCAAGAAGAACTCCGGATTCTGTCATCCTAACTCTCTTCATCTTCTAGAATATGTAAGTGACTGGAATGAAACTAATCATATTCTTAATTCTAAAATAATCGTTTATGCAATTTCATTTTACCATATTTTTCCCTTTTTGTGACTTTGTGTTGGCTCAGGCATGGGAGTTGTGGAAGATTGGCAGGGGATTGCATTTGATAGATCCCTCATTGTCTGATCCACCTTTGACGCCTCTAACATTGAGATACATTCAAGTGACACTTTTGTGTGTGCAAGAAAGTCCAAATGATCGACCTACCATGCCTGAAGTTTTCTCAATGTTCAGTAATTAATCTGCAACTCTACCTCTACCTAAGGAACCCGCTTTTTTAATTAGAGGAAGAGATTCAGACCCAAATTTGCAAAGAAGTGTCCTAAGAAATTTTTCTTTGAATACTGTAACAGTTTCCATGGAAGCCCGTTAACGTTATCCCTTTTTCTTTATTTTTTTTGCTGCCCTAAAATCCAATTAATATTCTTATATATATATATATATATATATTTTTTTTTTTTTATTTTCATGTATAAAATTTTCTAATTTCACTCCAATGCAAGCTATGATTTTTTTCTCTATGTTTTTAGTTTGGCTTTTTGATACAATTAAGTTGCTACCATTATCAGCAGTTTAAAATGGAAACCTGAACCAAATGATCTAAGCTGTTGATGCAACACAATTGAACCAATTTAAAAACTTAATGGCATCAACTTAGATTCAAGTCAACAAACATAAATGGTCAATTAAACCATCTTCCTACCTAACATGTCACATTCTTAGCTTGATGTTCCTTACAGGTGGTTCAGCTAGTGTTTCTCTTGCAAGCTAACTCATCACTCATGTAGACTTGACCATGACATTTTCAATTGGATGAACATAGAAACTATTAGTTATTTCAAAGATTTGACCTGAAGAACTAGCTTTCAAAGATTTCCATGGCATCTACAATGGATCGATTCCAACCTTCTGCCCTTGATGGAATTACAAATGCACTGACTACGTAATACATTTTACACAAAGCTGGAGCCCATCCATTGAAACCAATCACCAAGAAAAAATAAAGAAGGATAATCTATAGAATTCATGAATGAAAGATGGAAAAGAGAACCTCTTGAGAAGTGCCGGAAGAGAAACTTTTGATATAAAGTGAAGTAGGGAAGGTAGAAAGAAAGATCAGATATCATTTTGACAGATGGCTTGGTCTAGATATCGTTTGAGAAGACGAAGAAAATATTCAAAAATCAAAGAAAATTCTGAACTTCAGTAATATTTGTGATTAGAAAAAAAATGAACTCACTTAAAAGCCTTTACGTAGGCAATACAAAAAAAAAAAACCTAAAAATAGAAAAACGAATTTAACCAGAAATAGTAAATTTCAAGATAAATATAAATTCTAAAATATATATAGATTAAAATAAGAGTTCTACCAAAAATACAAGTCAAAACGAGTGTTCTACCAAAAACACAACTCAAAATGGATTTTCTTTACCTCTAAACGAAAGTAATCAATTATTTTCTAAAATAACAAATTCACTAATTTGAAAATCAAAACGATGGAATTTGGCTGAAATTCTTCGTAGTCATAGCGAATCGGTGAGTTGTTATCTCCACTTTGTTTTCAAGTAGAATATAAAATTTCAACCAATTTCGACGTTGCTTGGTAAAATGACCAAAATGCCCTCCATTTGCAAAACAGCTTCTAATGACCACAATTATCATAGATCTTTTGTTCTACCTCAGTCCCCGACTCTTAAAATGAAACACTCATCCTCAAGTGAAATATGGAAATGGCCATAGGAGTACGGTACTCATAGAAGTCTTGATTGTTGAAAGTCTTGAAAATGGCTAAGTTTGCGAAAGATTAACTTCATATGTTGTTGACGTGTCCATTTTTACATGTGATTTTCAAAAAAAAATTTAATAAATAAAAAAAAAAATAGAAGAAGTGGGGACACATGTGGGAAGTTTTCTAACTTCCCACACACGCCCACTTCGATGGGAAATTATTGGGTAGTTGAGAAACTACCCCACTCCCTATAAAAAGGGGATGAATCTTAGGATGGGAGAAGTGACAGAGAGTTGTAGAAGGATTTGGACAAAAAGATTGAAAGAGATAGGAGACAAAGAAAGAAAGAAAGAATGAAAATATCCAAGGAGATTTTATGGTAAGATATACATAAAATCTTCTCCTTTTTTTCTCTGAAATCTGTCTAGATCCTCACGTCAGGGTTCCTTGAGTCAAAAAAGAAAAAAAAAGGAGATAAGATATCTTGGTTGTTGGAGGACCCATTTTATCTCTATCTACAATTCCAAATTCTGACAATCTTCGTCCAAAAAATCACCCAAAAGGGTATCTTGTCTTAACGTAGGGTTTGAAACCCAAAAAATAGTTCCAGATATGCAGAAACTCATCCAACACATCAGAAATCATCCGGAAGCAGAAGGAAGGGGCAAAAAAGCGTTTGAGTTGTCATGAAAACACTCTGGCGCAAATTCCCGGTGAGTTCGTCTCCCTTGGGAGCGCCTGAGGTGCCATGACGACACTCAAGCGTGATTTTCCGGCAATATGGATGATTTTCCAGCGAGTTTACAGTCAAAAAGGGCTCGGCAGGAGTGTTTGGGGCACCATGGGTTGCAAGATCAGCACGCATGGGCCGCGCATATGCGTCTTGTGCCTGGCCCAAGCCTACGAGCTAGAAGAAAAAAAAAAGGGGGCACGGGCCCTGAAATTAGCCCCCCGCGTGCGACTCTAAAGCGCACGGGCCAAGCTAGCCCCCGCTCACATATCCGGCCCTAATCGTCGAAGCCCCAAAAAAAAGAGAAGGAAAAAAGAGGGGCTAGGCACCCTGTCACTCGCCCATGTCTGGGCCCGCTCCGACCGGTGTCGAGGGTCTTGACCCCGATCCACTTGCCACTCTGACTCGGACCCCATATCTTTGGGTTTTGAACCCATTTTAAAGCTGAATTCAACATGGGAAAATTCAGAAAAATTCCCAAAAATCCCTGAAGCTTTCTGGAACCCAATCTACTCAAAATTCACTCTAAATAGTGATATAAAAATCAAATACCCCTCTTTCCTTCATTAAAAGTGGTTCAAGGTGTCTTAAATTGGACTAACCCTTTTTTGCAATTGAACCAAACCCTTTCCAAATCAAACCAAAGTCCCTCCTATATTAAACCAAATCATTCCAAGTTGGACCTAAATTGTCTTAAAACTAAATGGACTAGAATTGTCCTAAGACTAAAATGGACCGGAATTGTTCGAAAAATAAATTGGACCAGAATTGTCCTAAAACTAAAATGGATTGCAATTGTCCTAAAACTAAATTGGACCAAAATTGTCTTAAAATTAAATCGAATTGAAATTGTCCTAAAACTAAAATTGAATGAGTCATGGCATTAAGTCAAACCAAACCAACCCTTGCATAAACCAAACAACTAAACCGGTTCTCATGTAACTTATACTTCCAAATAAACCAAAGTCAAACCATTCCTTCTACGATTCAAATTTCCAAATCAAACCAAAACCAAATCAGATCTTTATAGTCCAAACAACCGAAATCCATTTATACCAAATTTAAACCTTTTCCCTTACAGTTCAAGTTCTCAATCAAACCAAACTTAAACCGGAACCTTGTGATCTAAATCAAATTCAAATCCAAACCACCCATGTGAACTACGATTTGGCTTGATCCCATAAAAAGGGTACGTAGGTAGGCTGAAATGAAATGGGTTCAGCTGTAAGTAAAAATAAACCAACCCAATTTCCATTAATAGACTTTGAGAGTTAGAATCAAAGGGTTGTCCTATAGCCTAGGATGTCATTAAGGATCAACAATCTTGAGTGGGTCCGCACCCTATAAAATAAAAACATGCTCAAATGGGTGACATAATGTTTGATCAAAAATACAATTTTTGGTCAACATATGCATTATCATTGATTTTCTTAAGAATCCACACCGGGTCAATCTTTTTCTGCTTCAACATACTGTACATCCCCACAAGAGACTCCTTATAAAGATGTACCGTAACGAGATCCCCAATAGCAAACACTTTGGAATGTCAATGACAATCATCTGCTTCTTTATACTTTGTTGCAAAGTCTTCCAAATCCAAATTTTTCTTAACATCCATGTGAACATCAAAGTGTTTACCAGCTAAGTGTTGAGCCACAATGCTCATACCTGGCAACTTTGATAGCGAAACTAAATCTAATGTATGAAGTAGAGGACAGATGTAAACTATCTCAAAAGGTGACTTGCCACTAGACTGGTTAGGAACCATGTTGTAGGCAAACTCAGCTTGAGAAATAGCAAAAGCCCATTGCTTCGGATGCTCCTGACATAGACTATGCAAAATATTGTCCAATGTACGATTCACCACTTTTGTCTAACCGTCTGTTTGGGGATGACAAGTACTGTTGTATTGTAAGTCCGCCTCGGAAACGACGCCATAGAGAACACCAAAAGTGGCTCAAAAACTTGGTATCACAATCAAAGAAGACTTTGATACACCATGTAGATGTACGATATCTTTGAAAAGTAGATGTGCAGCGTGGATAGCTGATTATATTTAATTCAGATTATACTAGCTTAACATTTGTTTCCCTTAACAATATTGCTTCACACTGATATAAAATGATATCCTTCCTCTCAAATACTGGGAATATAATTGGAAGAACAAAGTTCAGTTATGCCTTCGACTTAAGTTACATAGTCTCATGAGCAAATCCATGCCAAGCTATAAATCTTTGTTTATACCTACACAAGACACCACAAGTTCTCAACCAGTTTGTTGGGCTGAATTGGTCTTGTGCCATATTAGGATGCTCTGGTCCAAAATCTATTTCAATTTACATTGGTCGTCCATTTTCATTTTCACTTTTAAAGTTGACTGTCATAAACCATGTTTACAAGTCCTCTTTCTGATCCAAATGTGTTTCCCGAATAGTAAAGGCTTCATTGTTGCTGTCTTGAGTGCTTATTTTGAACATTCAAAATAGGAGTCCCATTGTAAACATTGACAATTAACACCCCAATCCCATTAGTAACAAGGCCTTTTGGTGTTGGTGTTGTGTGTGTGTGTTTGGTTGTTTGGAGTGGGAATTTTAAAACCCAAGAATAAAATCGTGCGACTTAATGGGTGAAAGTAGATAGTATCATTTCTAGTGGAATTAGTGTCACGCCCTAAATCCTCACTTCACGACTTACATTGCATGAGTAGTACCAAGCATGACCTTGCTCTACTGAGCATGACCTTGCTTGTAAGCAAATTCAAAAACACATTTATGAGACAATAAAAATATCTAATTCACATTAATTACCTTCAGAGTTTATTAGAATCAATAAATGTTTAAACAACTAAATCCAAAATAAAGCCAATAATGGAAATCAACTATCTGTTTCATACTCAAATTTAATTACATGTTCCACAAACAAATAAAAGTACTAGATTCAAATAAAAATCAGTTTCATAACATACAATTATTCCTTTCGCTTCCTTTCATTCTTCCTCTTTTGATTATTTCCTGCACAAAAATAAGGGGTGAGTCTCAAAGTAACCCAGTAAGCGAGGCAAATACACCTCAAATGATAATATACATAGCACTCCTTATTTAAATAATATATACGTACACCCAATAGATATTTAATATCATTATCAATAAGCATGCAAAGTTTTCCTAGCTTTGCTTTATAACATATTTACATATATGTCTTAATATTAATAATATTCCACATAAGGGATCATGCATTCTAAAGTAAGAACAATAAATTAAATATGACGAACAACAAATAATTAAACATGTTTTGAAAAGTTAGAAATACTTACCTGTGAGTTTTATAGACATAAACCTTAAAGAGAATATAAATAACAGAATAAAAGGACTAAATACAAATAAATTCATAACCCGAGCAATAAAGTCCTCACGTCCCAGTAGACATCTAGGTTATGCTGGGTACAGAATTAGTAATGACTGCTAATAGTACAATCATCTCAATATCCTCTTCCAGTGGGCGTCCCTCACTAGGTACTGAACTAGTATAGACTAGCAGTAAACACACTTCCAATAAAATGTCCTTGGCAGAATACTTAATTACTGTGTAGCCTCACAGCTAGAAGTACCACCATATAGTTGTCTGCTAGTCTTCATATTGGGTACCAGACTAGTGAACCCTTCCCACTAGCAGTACAATCATGTATCAACCATCCCAGTGGTTAATCATACATCGGGTACTGAACTAACAAAAGCTAGTAGTACAATTCTATCATCATCCCAGACATCACACAGATGTTGAGTACTGGACTGGTAATTCACTAATAGTACAATCAGCTCACACTCATGTCTAACAAATAATCATATGTGCATACCATGGCATGATATTAATACAATAAACAGTAAATAGTTCATCCGTTTCAATAATCACAATGTCTTAATCATAACAAATAAGTGAAGTAGGACGCTCAACACCCCACACTAGAGTCTTGGTCTAGCGGTGAATCAATTAAGGTAAATAAAATTTTTTTAATGTTTAGTGGTGGGTTGATTAAAGTAAACAAAGTATTTAAGGTTTAGTGGTGGGGCAATTAAAGTAAACAAATATTTAAGGTTTAGTGGTGGGGAATTAAAGTAAACAAAAGTATTTACTGTTTAGTGATGGGGAATTAAAGTAAACAAATTATTTAAGATTTAGTGGTGGGGTCGCTTGACCCCATCGCTTGAGCATTGGGGGTCTAGCGACTAGCGACCTCCCCAAATAAAAATAAAAATGGTGGTTGCCCAATACATGGCTTGAATGATCCCAATAGCAATTTGTGGAAAGGTCACTCAACACTCACGCCTGAGCAATGTGTCGAGCGGCCTAACCCAGATTCCGTTCCAAAGGCTTTTCAACCTATGTTTTCTCTTTGTTTCCATTCCATCTTAAATCAAAACCATATCAGATTAATATACCATCAATCTACAGCAAAACACCATTAAATTATTCCTTCCAAAACACATCTCCATTAACATGATTCTATCATACATGCTTAGGTCACCAACACAACATGATATCAGTTCATTCATGACAACAAATATATAATAATCCAACACATTGCATACACATCTAGATTTTCATCTAGAACAAATCAGAATAAAATAAGCAAAGGATCAATAGGAATAGGGAACCAATGCACATGATCATAAAAAGCATATTAAATCCACTTACTTGACCAAGCTTGAACCCTTAAAACAAGAAGAAAGGGTTCTTCAAGATCTTTGCACAAAACCCAAGCTATACTTCCTTATTCTTTAGCCATCCCCTTCTTTCTCTCCAACGCTTGATCATCCAAACAAGAGAAAGAGAAGTTAGTGTTTCTCTTCAACCATAAAACCGATTTAAGGTTTGGAAAAGACCATCTAGTTCTTCCTTTAATTTTTAATCCCAACCATCTATTTCTTTTAATCTTAACCATCCAAAACTAGTGATAAGGTGTATGTTCATGTACCATGAGCCCTATACCCTACCAATAAAAAATAAGAGATATAATGACCCAAGGGTCTTGGTCAAGGTCTCACACAATTTATTGACTTGATTTGGTCAGGTCCTTACAATTAGGATGTTACAGAATGATATCATTTCTAGTGTATACTAGTAATGAGCATGCGCGTTGCGCGTGAATAATGCACAGAGGAATGTAAAAAGAAATAGAAAAGTAAAAAGCCTTTCAATCAAATATACTGATAAAAAAATCAAGTTAGTGTATTTTGCAACATCATTATTTTCCAAAGCTAGTGCAATCAAGTTACGAAACTGAGTTTCAAAGAGTAATTGCCATGGCAATCTCCACAAGATGTTCACGAATAGCTCAAGGCAAACCTGTACACAGGAAACATGATGGGGTCAAGAGTGCTAAGTACAATTAAGATCAGACCACACTGAAGCACATAAAATAGACAAAAGCATGTGGGTAAAATGTTATCGATATAAAAACAAGTCGAATTTTTCCTAATCCATTATGGAAAATGTGTAGAAGACGTTGATAAATAAATTGGAGAGAGAGAGAGAGAGAGAGAGAGAGAGAGAGAGAGAGAGAGAGAGAGAGGATACATCAACTTCGATTAGAAAGGTCAAAAATACACTAATTTCACATTTCTTGAGATATGGATTAAGAAAACTAAATGATTGTACAATATAGTTGTTATTAAAGAAACAACAATGCTACTAAAAATATTGTCATTTTGTATATAAAATTGTATGCTTTGGCAAAACAATGTAACTTATGGAAAAGAAATTGCAAGAGGGTAAAGAAAGAATGGATAACCATTTTTGAAACATCAAGATCTAGAGTAAAATAAAACATATGGTTCAGGACAAATGTAAAGCAATTTAGAATTAGTATCATACCTTAGATATCAATGAAAGACTATGATTTAAAAAAAAAAAAATTAGATATTAATGGCAAACAGTAGACATGAATAAACCATACAAAGTATGGTTTAAAACATGCTTTTGTGTTTTTGTCACACCACTAATAAATTAATTTGATTTTTTATTTTCATCAATTTTTACATGTTTATGATTTTTCTCAATTTTTATAAAATTTTCAATTTTATGACTTTTTGGAATTTTTTACTTTTTAAATTTTATATTTTCCCATTTTTAAATTTTTTTTTCCTTTTGTTTCTTATTCATGTTTTTACACAATATTCATATTTTACAGATCTTACGGCTTCCTTCAAGTACTCTATAGAGTAAATAACTAACAAGTCCTAGGTTTCTAACACCTATCTCAAGGAAGAATTAGAACTTCAATCAAATACTAATCAATTATTCTCAAGCTTACCCAACTTGAAAAACACGGTTTAGACTCTAACAACACCTTGAGGGGGGTGAATAGGTGTAAACGATTGTGAAATAAAAATTCTACTAATTAAGGACAAGTCCTTAATTAATAGGCATGCACAAGTCTTGAACAAATAGCAACCAATCACACAAAATTGCAAATAAAATAATGAGACAACACAAGTAATTTTGGTGACGAAGGGAAAACTCTAAGAGAACTTTCAAAGTGAAAACCCTCCGGGCGATCAGGTGCCACCTCAGAAAATTCACTATAAGAAGACTTACAGACAGTGGTTCAGACGACCCAACACAGACTCTGACTCACAATGTAAGTATCTAAAGAACTCTTCAGATTTGCAACCTTGCAATGATCTAGAACTTGTAGACACCCTAAATTGCACAGTCAAAATGATCAATAATCATAAAAAATCATTATCTCCTAGGAAGCCAGCAACAAGTTTGAGAAAATGAGTTTTTTCCTTGTATCTGGCAACTCAAGTCGGATACAAGTGTCTTTCTTCGTATCCGATGGAACATGTCGGATACAAGCAGGCTTTAGTGTATCCGGCATTATATGCTGGATACATTAAGGCACTTGTGTATCCGGCCTGATATGTCGGATACATAAGTTTTGCTCAAAATTAGGGTTTTCCGAGAGATTTCACTTTTTACCCATCATGTCCCTCATTAAATGAGGGGAAATCTCAGAAATGGCCTTAGGGTTAAGGTTGGTGGGCTCTAGACATTATTTTGTGTTTACCATCATGCAAACCCTAACCCTAGCCTTTGCCTATAAATAGGAGGCTCCTCCTTAAGCAAATGACCATAAGTTGGAGATCCAAGAGCTCCGAGTGAAGAAGGGAACCGCTGCCGGATTGCTTCCAGAACCCCAATTAAGCCTCAAACCCCTCCTTTATTTTTCTGTTTTTACATTCTAGATCTAGATCTCTTCTTCTACCCTTCTGTAGAATAAGGCCTCTTCTATGTGTGTGAAAATCCTTCCCCGGCTCAAAGTATCTCAAGATTCCCCCTAGCCATAAAACGTGAAGACGGGATCTAGGAGAAACGAGACTGGGGATTGATCCTAGTGCTAGAACCTTTATTTGCATAAGCCTTTTGAATCTATGAAGCCCGTTTCATATTCAAAGTACCCCAAGATTATCTTGAAGAACCGTGTTTAACGGGGAGAGAGAACTAAGGGAAACGATAACGGAACAGAACCCGAGGTTGCTTTTAGAACCTTATTTTGATGAATATAAATGCATGCTATGTTGTTATATTGTTCTTGAATGATTTTTACACTTACACATACATAGCATGATTTTGGCGGGATAGGCTCATATTTAGGATTTATTACATTCGTTGTGATAAATCTGAAATAAATGGCCTCAATCAATTCTGGAATGATTTTAAATGGTTTTTAAAGGATTTGGATTCATCTTGCACGAATTGCATGCACACACTTTGTCACAGTTTTGAATTGTTTTTCTCCAAAAAAGGCTTAACTTGACAGCAACTGTACCCTAACGTCCGACACTCATAACTTCATCATCCGGATGAATTTTGGAGTGATTCTAGAACCATGGGAAAGGTGAGGCTGTCTAGTTTATGCCTACAAAATTTCATTAATTTCTATGAAGTAGATTTTTGACACCATTCTGCCGAAGTTGAGAGGTCATTTCAGGTCAAACTTTTGAACCTATCGCTTCGAATGGGCGCCATCTGCTTGTTTTAAATCCGATTCAAGTGATTTTTGTTTCTGCGAACTCCTTTATGAGTATATTTTTAAATCCAGTTGGTTTCATAATTCTTTGATTTAATTTGTGTCGTGGGTAGCAAATTTACTCAGAACTGCTCAACAGCACTTTTCTGGGTTAATCTGTGATCCTCGGGGCCTGTTCGGGAAGTCACCCAAGGCACATCCGAACGAATTTTTGTATGAGGCTAGTTTCTTTTGAAATATGGTCATACATACTTCATTCACACCAAATTTCATGGATTTTTATGGAGCCGATTTTTCTAGGTAATTTTCCAAACTTGCCTACTTGTCACTTTTGATTTTCTCCAGCAGCAACTTTAAAACAGCCATAACTCTTAGAATTTCAACCGGATTTAATCTAAATTTTGCAGGAACCTCTTATTTATCATGATATTTCAAATGGATTGGTTTGATTCAATTTAAAATTGGATTTGAATGATTTCAAGACAAATGACATTATCTTTTACCGAATTTTCCGGATTTGACTCAACTTGGCTTTGTGCAATCTTTGCTTTGGTTTCCATTTATTGTTGATAATTCAGAAGTGATATTGACATAAAATAGGATCTAGAATCCATTTGGATTTCTCATGTGAAGATATCACACATTGGTTTAATTCTTTTTCAAGGTTTTTAATGATTTTTAGCAAGCTTTCTTATTTCTTTAGCATGAGCAACACTTGGCAACCACCTTGTGTGGGTGAATAGGGGTGCCTAACACCTGCCCCCATTCATAATCTAATCCCCTTACCCATCTCTGGATTTTATTTTCAAGTAGGGTTATTTTTACTCTAGAATTTGCATTTTAGCTATTTTTGCTTGTTTTTAATCCTTTCGGTGTCCATTCACACCTCTAAACCTTGAATGGTGGCGACTCCCACGTTTTTGTCGAGCCCGTGCGTTGACGGAGAGGAAATCACCCCGGTGATTTTTTTTCCATGTCTCACAGAACTCTGAATATATTCTTTGTGAAGTGTCAAACGAACTGGCTTAGTGACCATAGGAACTCCCACGAGCAAACTCTCCAACCCGGAACTCCAAGGTAAGAGAAGAGGGAAGAAAGAAAGGTTTGATGGCTCAAAGGTAGAAAGGGAAGGAGAAAAAGTTCTTTTCCTCATACACACGATTTTGGGTTCCAAAAAATGTCTTGAGTAGTCATATTAGAAACCAGAAACGATCCTTATATAGGTTAGAAGAAGATCTAGGAGAACAAAGAAAAAAATCAGAAAAGATCAGAATTTTATAAGTGATTTTACAACTTGAACGTTCGAACATTCATCGAACGTGGCTTTAATGTTCAGTTCATAAAACTACTTCATCATATCTCGTTCAAACGAAAGACTCACGTTAGGTTCGATCAATACTAAAGTTTGAACGACGGCTCTAACGTTAGGTTAAAATACACTAATGTTCGAATGTCGTATCTCACGTTATTGAACGCAACTCTCGGGTTTCTCTACAAACTCTGAACGGTCAAACAGCACGTCTCACTCTTTCGAACGCTACTCTCGGATTTGTCTGCAACTGGCTTGCACTGAACGGTCGAACGGCAAGTCTCTCGTTCTCGAACGCAACTCTCGGCTTTGTTTGCAATTAAACTTTGCACTGATCGTTTGAACGACGCTTCAAACGACTATCTAACGTTCACTATAACTTCTTCAATTTGACTTTGACTTAGACGTCGTTTGAACCATGACTCCTACAACCTATTCCAAACAATTTGAACACCTTGAACGCTTAATTTTTGGCACGGAATTAAGCAAATATAACTATTTTGAACCTAACACAACTGATTCTCATTTATTCCAAGTATCTTTCAACCTTTTTGAGCTGTAATACATAGCCTTGAGCCCAACTTAGGCCATCATCTAAAATGTCCCCGAATGACTCACCCAAACTTCACATCACCATGTAAACCTTTCAAGCTACTATTTTTTTAACAACAATGATACTCATTCTCAACAAAGCAGGGTCGTTGCTGAGAATAGGCATTACAATCATTCGAAACATAAATCTTTTCAACTTTATACAATTTCTATTGTTTCTATTAGAAGCTTTCAACACCAAAGTCAAAATAGAAACTTTGCACAACTTATTATCCCAGCAGCAACCAAACTTCTTATTTAGCAGGCCTAAAATAGCCACCTAGCATTCTCAATCCTTCTCTATTCTAAATATTCACTTAAACCTCATCTAGGCCACAAACACAAACAACCAACAGCAGCAAGTTGCCTATCTAACATACCAGAAATTTCTTAGACTTAATCAGTGCTAAATATCCTTTCTCACATTTTTGCTACCTTGCAATGTCCCTTCATAACACACAAAATATCCACATAAATCTGTAATAATAAATAAAAAATATAACAGAAAAAATTTCATATGAATTGGAAAAATGGAACCAGGAAAAGGCATGCGTGGAAGAGCCAAATTCTGAAAAAAGAAAAAAAATCCTAATATTAGTTCATGCTTTTAAACAAAGTTATATGCTTATAGAAACAGCTTGACACCATGATATCACTGTGAGACATGGGAAAAAATCACCGAAGATGATCATCCCTCTGTCAACACACGGGCTCGAAAAATAAACGTGGGAGTCACCACCATTCAATGTTTAGGGTGTGAATGGACACCAAAAGATTAAAACAAGCAAAAATAAATAAAAAAACAAATTCTAGAGTAAAAATAACCCTACTTGAAAATCAAATCCAGAGATGGGTAAGGGGATTAGATTATGAACGGGGGAAGGTGTTAGGCACCCCCATTCACCCACACAAGGTGGTTGCCAAGTGTTGCTCATGCTAAAGAAAATAGAAAGCTTGCTAAAAATCATTAAAAACCTTAAAAAAGGACAAATGTATGATATCTTCACATGAAAATCCAAATGAATTCCAAATCCTCTTTTATGTCAATATCATTTCTGGACTATCACAAAAAGGTGGAAATCAAATCAAGAGTTGCACAAAACCAAGTTGAGGCAAATCCGGAAAATTTGGTAAAAGCAAGAACCATTTGTCTTGAAATCATTTAAATCCGATTTAAATTGAATCAAACCAAATTCATTTGAAATATTATGATAGATAGAAGACTCATGCAAATTTTCAATCCATTCCGATTAAAATCCTAGGAGTTATGCTTCTTTTAAAGTTGCTATTGGAGATAAACAAAAGTAACAAGTAAGCAAGTTTGGAAAATCACCTAGAAAAATCTGCTCCATAAAAATCCACAAAATTTAGTGTGAATAAAGTATGTATGGCCAATTTTTAAAGGAAACTAGCCTCATACAAAAATTCATTCGGATGTGCCTTGGGTGACTTCTTGAACAGGCCCCGAGGATCACAGATTAACCCAGAAAAATGCTGTTGAGCAGTTTTGAGTAAATCTGCTACCCACGACACAACTTAAATCAAAAAATTATGAAATCAACTGGATTTAAAAATAGACTCATAAAGGAGTTTCCAGAAATAGAAATCACTCGAATCGGATTTAAAACAAGCAGATGGTGCCCATTCGAAGTGATAGGTTCAACAGTTTGACCTGAAATGACCTCTCGACTTCGGCAGAATGGTGTCAAAAATCTGCTTCATAGAAATTAATGAAATTTGGGAGGCATAAACTAGATAGCCTCACCTTTCTCATGGTTCTAGAATCACTCTAAAATTAATCCGGATGATGAAGTTATGAGTGTCCGAAGTTAGGGTACAGTTGCTGTCAAGTTAAGCCTTTTTTGGAGAAAAACAATTCAAAACTGTGACAAAGTGTGTGCAATTCGTGCAAGATGAATCCAAATACTTTAAAAATCATTTAAAGACATTTCAGAATTGATGGAGGCCATTTATTTCAGATTTATCACAACGAATGTAATAAATCCCCAAATATGAGCCTATCCCGCCAAAATCATGCTATGTATGTGCAAGTGTGAAAATCATTCAAGAACAATATAACAACATAGCATGCATCATATTCATCAAAATAGGGTTCTAAAAGCAACCTAAGGTTCCGTTCCATTATCGTTTCCCTTAGTTCTCTCTCCCCGTTAAACACGGTTCTTCAAGATAATCATGGTGTACTTTGAATATGAACGGTTTACATAGATTCAAAAGGCTTATTCAAAAGAGGTTCTAGCACTAGGATCAATCCCCAGTCTCGTTTCTCCTAGATCCCGCCTTCACGTTTTACGGCTAGGGGGAGTGTTGAGATACTTTGAGCCAGGGAAGGGTTTTCACACACACATCAAGGCATTATTCTACAGAAAGGTAGAAGAAGAGATCTAGATCTAGAATGTAAAAATAAAAAAATAAAGGAGAGGTTGGAGGCTTACCTGGGGTTCTGGAAGCAGTTCGGCAGCGGTTCCCTTCTTCACTCGGAGCTCTTGAATCTCCAACTTATGGCCATTTGCTTGAGGAGGAGCCTCCTATTTATAGGCAAAGGCTAGGGTTAGGGTTTGCATGATTGTAGACACAAAATGATGTCTAGAGTCCACCAACGCTAACCCTAAGGCTATTTCCGAGATCTTCACTCCTTTAATGAAGGATATGATGGTAAAAAGTGAAAACTCTCGGAAAACTCTAATTTTGAGCAAAAAGTTTGTATCCGGCACATTAGGTCGGATATACAAGCGCCTATGTGTATCCGGCATATGTTGCCGGATACATTAAGGTCTACTTGTATCCGGCATTATCTGTCGGATACAATAAAGATGTTTTGTATCCGACATTATCTGTCGGATACAAAAAAGGAACATTTTATCCGAATTTTAACACAGGCAATATTTATTTACATGTAATATCGTTTAAGTAAAGGTCCTTGTATTTTTTAATCTTCATTTACTTAAGATATTACATGTAAATAAGCAAACACCCCCCCCCCCCCCCAATTTGAATCCATTAAAAATAGCTCCAGACCCAAATTCCAAGTGAATAAAAAGTCAACTTTCCAGTTCTAGGCAAAATTTCGATTTTTCAGGTCTGGAAAAAAGGTTCAATATGTTAAAACCAAGGTATTCGCCAAGATTTAAAATCTCAAAAAATTTTTTTATACAATAACATTGCTAAAAACCTGATTACCGGGAAAAATTATCTTGAAATCTGGCTTTAAAAAATATTTCATTTTCTGGGGTCAAAAGTCAACAAAATTCAACCGGAAAAAGTTTGACTTTGTACAAAAGATTGAATTCGGGCCTTTTCCTTTTCTGTTTTGGATTCAAATGGGTTAAATATCTCAAACCCAATGCAAAGAATTGAAAATTCCAATAAAATATTTCTCTCCTTCAAGATTTATCAAAAATCGTGCAATTTTGGGGTGTCTACAATCACCGACAAAATACAAAGACAAAACTTCAATCCAAGTTGCAGCTACTTCTGGCTGTCATAAGGCCCAATCCAATGGGTGCAAATCAACACTAAATTATTTACCAACAAAATGAAGTCAATTATGAACCACAACAATGCCAAAATTCATTTCCAACTGAAGACATCCTAATATTAACCAACACCCCTCTACTACCGTAGCAATGCTAAGGTGGCTGTTTGTTGTTCTCCAAACCTAGTTGTCTGTAAGACAGTCACCAAGCAACAAACATGACAAGATATAAGAAACACAATCAACCTGAACATAAGGCAGACTACCAAGCTAAATAAAAAATCAGAAATTCCCGTTGTAATGTGAATGCATCACAAATGCTTAGACAAACATCAAATTGCCACCTAAACATAAGGTACTGCATAACTAAACAGAGCTTTGAGATGGATTATATTCTAAAAGAGAGTAAACAAATCTTGGACCATGTCCACTTTTAACCATCCTTTCTATGCTCTCAACATTCATAGCCAATGAAACCACGACTTGTATTTCAAACTAAAAAAAACAATATAAGTTAGACAAAAGATTGAATGCAAAAGGATAGACCTCACAATCCAAGCTCAATAGAACCTTTTCTTCAAATAGAAATTTTAATTTTCTAGAAAACATATAATTCGGTCTCTCTTTTGTTCATCTATTTCACCAAGAAAATATAAATAGACACATAAAAAGATAATAAGAATAAGCACAGAGCTCATAAACGATAAGTTAAAGGTTAAAATACTTGAATACTTAGTAGAGAAAGAAAAAACTTATTCTAGAAATCTTTGATTCAAATATTAGAACTTAATAGAGAAATTGTTAATTAATAATTAAAAACAAACTTATTAAGCAAGCTTATTAATATAAAAAAAAACTTATTAATGAGTGCACATTTGAGATTTTGAGTGGCAAGAAGATCACCAAACTCCGTCATCCTGACTCTCTCAATCTTCTAGACCATGCAAGTGACTGTAATAAGACCGATCAATCTCTTATATCTAATCTAATCTCTTGTGAAATTTTTATCTTACCATCTTTTCCCTTTTTGTGATTTTGTATTGCCTCAAGCACGGGAGTTGTGGAAAGTCAGCAGGAGATTGGAGTTGATAGATCCAATGTTGTCTCATCCACTTTTGACACCTCTAACATTGAGATACGTTCAAGTGGCGCTTCTGTGTGTACAAGAAAGTCCAACTGACAGACCTACGATGCCTAAGGTTTTCTCAATGTTTAGCAATGAATCTGTAGCTCTACCTTTACTTAAAGAGCTCGCTTTTTCTATTTTAAGTAGACAAAAAGATGTAAATTCACAAAGGGGCAGTCCAAGAAAATTTTTGGTGAACGATGTAACAATTACCATGGAATGCCGTTAAGGTTATCCCTTTTCTTTTGTTTTTTGCGTTCCTGGAAATCCAGACAATACTTAGATTTTAAAATACTTATGAATATTTCATTCTAATTCAATCTTTCTAATTCAAGCATATGATTTTTTCTGTGTTTGTAGTTTGCTATTCTCTACATGATTAGGTTGTTTCGAATACCAGTGATGTAAGATCTGGACTCGATGGAATCAGATGATCTAACCAGTTTGAAAAATATAGGTTTAGACTCTTTTACACCTACAGGGGGTGAATAGGTGTAAACAATTGTGTAATAAAAATTTCTACTAATTAAAGACAAGTCCTTAATTAATAGGCATGCACAAGTCTTAGGAAAATATCGAATATTTCAATAGTGGATGCCACACAAAATTGCAAATAATAATAAACAGTTAATAAATCAACACAGGCAATTTTAGTGATGACTCTATGAGAACTCTCAAGGAGAAAAACCCTCCGAGCTATCAGGAGCCAGCTTAGAAAATTCCATTAGAAGAAGATGACTTATAGACTGTGGTTTAGACGACCGAACACTGACTTTGACTTACAGCCCAAGTAATTGAAGAATTCTCCAGACTTGTACCATTGCAAGGATTCAGAACTCTAAATATCTTCCTTGTGAAATGCTAAACAAACTTGCTTAGCAACCTTAGGAGCTAGCTCCCACGAGCAATCTCTTCAAACCGGAACTCCAAGTTAGGAGAAGAAGTAAGAAAAGAAGGATTGATGGCTCAAAAGAAGAAAAGTAAGAAAGGAAATTTATTCCTCACACAAGATGGTCTAGGGTTCCAAAAATGACATAAAAAGTGATTCGGAATGAACCCTAGAGGCTTATATATGTTAGGTAGAAGTCTAGGTGAAATTGGATTTGAATTAGAAATTTTCAGAAAAATTAAAGCTGATTTTACATATTGAACGGTCAAGCGCTCCTCTAACGCGACTCTCACGTTCAAAGCATGAAATTGCTTATTTAGGTCTGGCTTGAACGAGGGTCTAACGTCACGCTTTAAAAATGTGTTTGCTCAAATTTCCTCACTAATGTTCTCGAACACTACTCTCGGGTTTTTCTGTCTGCACTTAGATCTTCAATGTTCGACAATGTGGGATGCAATGCTCGAACGCTCCTCTTATATATCAAATGACGCTCAAATGACAACTCAAACCCTCTTCAATGCTAGGTTCAGGTTTTCCTACAACTCACTAAATAATGTCACGTTCGAATGCCACCTCAAACCCTCTCTAACGTCAAACATAAAATCTTCAATTTTGACGCCGTTTGAACCATGACCTCTTGGACTCAACCTAACCAATTTAAACACCTTTAAACACACTTTTTGACACGGAATCAAGCCAACCTAGAATACTAAACCTAACACAATTGATCCAACACACTTGATCATTCACAATTTCGATTATTACCTTCAATGTTCTATACATTACCCATATTATGCCGTGATATGCAGTATGCAAATCATGCAGTTTGATGTGTTCTTGTTTTTACAACATTCATTATTTCATTTGTGTAATTGGGTTGATTGCTTTGTACATAAACTCAGCACATATGTACACCAAATTATACAATTCATTGCTTTGTATATAAACCCAGCACATATTCACAGAAAATACAATTCATTAATGAAACTTGTCTTTCTCCATTTGTAATATGGTAGCAGAGCACCTGGAAAATGATTTGGGGATTTCTCATTTGCTTCCAAAGCCTTCACTCTGTCTCACCATTTCTGTTTGTTTTTCGTGTTGCTCCCAATCATTACAGCAGCAAAAAACTATCGGAACTCTTGAGCGACCTAACTTCATCATATTTCTTGACTTCATTTGATAATCCTGGTGCTATATTGGTGTTTGATTTCCTGACCAAGGAGAATTTTCCAACTTGTCGGCACTCAAATGCATATGGCACTAAACGCGAAGAACAAATTGGGCTTTGTTGATGGCTTTTTAAAGAGACCTGCTGATTCTTCCACTGCAGGTCTTTGGGTAGATGCAGTGATATGGTTCTTTCTTGGCTGCTAGACTCCATAGACAAGCCCCTTGCTCACAGTTAGATCTACTGCTCATCTTCCCAGAGGTTTGGCTTGATCTCATATACAGATTTTCTTAAAGCAATCTTCCTCGGCTTTTCATTTGAAACATGATATTGCCGCACTCAAACAGGACACTATATTGGTCACAGCCTATTAGAACACTGTTAAAGGCTTTTGGGATGAACTCGGTTTTCAACTGAATGCTGGAGAAAGATCACTAGTTCAGTACCCATGATCAGAAGCACTGGTGTCCAAAATCCAAATGCATTGTCTATCCTTTGGCATCATGTTAGATCGATGCAACCTGCAACTGCAGCTGTTAAGTCTCATTTGAATAGTTACAGAATTATGGCATCAACTGGATTCAAGTACCACGAACACATATGGTCAGTTAAAACCATCTTCTCGCCTAACAATAACATATCACATTCTTAGCCTTCTGAATACATGGCGCCTTGTTTTATCTTGAGTAATCTGAAGCAGAGTTGCTTGGTCTTCTGTTATCTTGCAAATGGTTCTGCTAGTGCTTCTTTTGGCAGCCAACTCATACATAAACCCAACTATCAATTGTGAGAAATTTGCTTCTTTACATTCAAAAAGAAAATAAAAATAGTTTCTGTAAGGTTTATGTTATTGGCTTCAATTCCGTGTCAAAAAGGTCGTATTAATGTTGTCAATGTATTTGGGATAGGTTATAGGTTGTGTGGTTCAAACGGGGTCTTGAACGGAGTCATATTGGTAAAGATTCATCAAACGTTCGATGAACGTTCGCCGGTCGTTCGACCGTTGAGGGTCCACAGAGAAACCAGAGAGCAGCGTTCGCCTCTCGTTCTCTGAACGTTTGACCGTTGATGTCCACAGACAAACCCGAGAGCAGCGTTCGCCTCACGTTCACTGAACGTTCGACCGTTGGTGTTCCACAGAGAATCCAGAGAGCAGCGTTCGCCTCACGTTCGCTGAACGTTCGACCGTTGGTGTTCCACAGAGAATCCAGAGAGCAGCGTTCGCCTCACGTTCGTTGAACGTTCGACCGTTGGTGTTCCACAGAGAATCCAGAGAGCAGCGTTCGCCTCACGTTCGTTGAACGTTCGACCGTTGGTGTTACACAGAGAAAAC
Source organism: Buxus sempervirens (assembly GCA_947561395.2). Taxonomy (NCBI): domain Eukaryota; kingdom Viridiplantae; phylum Streptophyta; class Magnoliopsida; order Buxales; family Buxaceae; genus Buxus; species Buxus sempervirens. The sequence goes on from OX387182.1 coordinate 7,530,684, forward strand.
AGAGAGTAACGTTCGCTGAACGTTCGCTGGTCGTTCGAACGAGAAGAAGAAAAGTGAGTTGTTTTATCGAACGTTCGAGCCGCGTTCGCTGAGCGTTCGAACGTTCGTTAACAAACTTCTTTTTTAGAAATCCGATCTTTTCTATTTGTTTCCTTTTCGTTCCTTTCTTTCTCCTAACCTATTTAAGGAGTGTCTAGCCTATTGTGAAGGTTACCCAATACGTTTTTGAGAACCCTAAAACGTGTGCAAGAGAGAGAGACCTTCTTCCTCTTTTCTCTTCTTCTTTGAGCCATCAAAACCAGTCTTCTTCTTTTCTTTTCTACCTTGGAGTTCCGGGTTGAAGAGTTTGCTCGTGGGAGTTCCTACGGTTGCTGAGCGAGTTCGTTCGGCACTTCACTAAGGAGATATTCAGAGTTCTGAAGCGTTGCAAGGATGCAAATCTGAAGAGTTCTTCAGATATTTACATTGTGAGTCAGAGTCCTTGTTGGGTCGTCTGAACCACTATTGTAAGTCTTCTTCTTATAGTGATTTCCAGAGGTGGCACCTCGTAGCCCGGAGGGTTTTTCTCTTTGAGAGTTCTCTTAGAGTTTTCCCTTCGTCACCAAATTGCTTGTGTTGTCTCTTACTTATTTTGCAATTGTGTGTGATGAATTGATGTGTTCAGACTTGTGCATGCCAATTAATTAAGAACTTGTTTTTAATTGATTGATTTTTTATTCCGCAATCGGTTTCACCTATTCACCCCCCTCTAGGTGATTTAGAGTCTAAACTGTGTTTTTCAATTGGTATCGGAGCGGGTAACCAGATCCTTGACTCTGTTAGTCATGGACAAGTCCTCCACTGCCCCACCCTTCTTTGATGGCAGCAATTATGCCTACTGGAAAGTTAGAATGAGAGCCTATCTGAAGGCTATAGATGAAAAAGTTTGGGGAAGTGTTGAGAGAGGATGGAATCCTCCAACTGTGATTATAGATGGTGAGACAAAACCCAAAGACCCAGATAGCTATACTAGAGAAGAGTTAATTGATGTTAACTACAACTCTAAGGGTGTCAATGCACTTTTTAGTGCAATCTCTGCTGATGAATTCAAACGGGTGTCTACTTGTCAAACCAGCAAAGAAATTTGGGAAATTTTCCAAACCACTCATGAGGGAACTATCCTTGTGAAAAACTCAAAATTACAAATGCTTATCACTAGGTTTGAAGAACTAAAAATGGGAGAGGATGAATCCTTTGATTCCTTCTATGCTAAACTAAATGATATAGTGAACTCTAGTTTTAATCTTGGTGAAAGAATTCCTCCTAATAGAGTGGTTAGAAAAATCCTTAGGTCTCTTCCTGAAAAATATAGACCCAAAGTGACTGCTATAGAAGAAAGTAAGGATATTAATGGTATTAGGGTTGAAGATCTCATAGGATCAATTCAAACCTATGAACTCACTTTGCCTCCTACTAAGAAAAATAAGTCTATAGATCTCAAATCTAGTAAAGAAAAGGCTTATAATGATTCTAGTGAGGAATCCATGGGAGATGAAGATATTGCCCTGTTGGTAAAGAACTTTAGGAAAATGTTTAGAAGGAGGAAACCAAGGAGTGAAAATGAGAGGTATAAATCCAAGGGAAGCTCTAGTGGTAGAGATCAAAAGCCAAGAATCAAATCTGAATCTAGGGAGTCCAAACATCCTAAGGACTCTAGGTTGCAAAAACTTCAACAAATCAGATGTCATGAGTGTCAGGGTTTTGGTCATATTAGGTCAGAGTGTCCCACATTTAAGAAGCTTCAAGGGAAAGCCATGAATGCCACTCTTTCTGATGAGAGTGCATCTGATAGGGATAGTGAGGACTCCAAAACAGAGGAAAGTCAAAACTACATGGCCTTCACCTCTATTGTTGGGAGTGGTGACTCTAGCAACTATGAAGACTTTCCACCAAGTGAGAATGCAATTGGTTCTCATGATGACTTTGATGATGATGAGGAAAGCCTTCAAGATGCTTATGATAAATTGTTTAGGGAGTGCTTAAAAGCAAAGAAACAATTAAAATCCAATCTCAAAAGGCTAAATGAGGTAGAGCACAAGAAAGAAGATCTTCAAGCAAAATTTGAAGAGTCTACTTCTCGTCTAGGTGAATACAAGTTGAAGATTGAATCCCTAGAATCTGAGAATAAGTCTCTTAAGGAAGAGCTTGAAAGATCTAAAATTCAATTTCAGAAGTTTTCTACAGGTACAGTACATTTGGAAAATATGCTAGGGATGAGTCAATTAGGAACTGATAAAAGGGGTTTAGGATTCCAGGAAGTCTCAAATGATAATCCATCATCTTCTAAGACCCAAGTTGTGAATACCAAAGGAAAGAATAGATCCAATTCTTCCAAGAGTAAGACAAACTAAGGTAGAAATTGTGGTCAAAAGTCTAATTGGTCAAAACCTAGGGGTGTTCCAACCAAGAGTTCCCAATCTCAGAATTTTATCCCTATTTGTCATTATTGTGGTATTTCTGGACATATCAGACCAAATTGTTGGGATTTGAACCAAAACTCTAGGAGATCCTCACCTAGAAAACCTCAAGAGAATTTGTCTAAACAAGTGAAAGAACTTTCAAATCAGACAAAGCTCTTAAGTCAACAATTAGCTTCAATGACCAAGAAACCCACTGAGCCTAAGCAAATCTGGGTTAAAAGAAGTGAATTAACTTGTCATGTAGTTCATGTTGCTTTGAAAGCTAGAAATAGTCTTATGTGGTATCTTGATAGTGCTTGCTCTCGTCACATGTGTGGTGACAAATCTTTGTTTAAATCTTTTGAGGATTATTCTTGTGGCACTGTTACTTTTGGTGATGGAAGCAAAGCACCTATTGTAGGGAAGGGTGTTATTGAAATCTCTGGTATGCCTACTTTGAGTGAAGTACTATTTGTTGATGGCTTGAAAGCTAACTTGATTAGTATAAGTCAATTGTGTGACTCAAACATGGAAGTTAAATTTGCTAAACATATGTGCTCTGTTTTTGATACAAATGGTGTGTGTGTGCTTCAAGGAGAAAGAACTCCGGATAATTGTTATGGTGTGATTCCTAATTCTAATGCTGTGTGTAACTCTTCCAAAGTTGATATGCATGAATTGTGGCATCAAAGACTTGGTCACTTGAATTTTAAAAACATGAATGAATTGTCCAAGCATGATTTTGTTAGAGATCTGCCTAAGCTTGCCAAAGTAGAACCAAATGTGTGTGGGCCATGTCAGTTGGGAAAACAAACTAGATCTAGCCAAAAAAAGATCACTGAGTGTTTAACCCACAAACCTCTTGAATTGTTACATATGGATCTTATGGGTCCCTCTAGGACTGAAAGTCTTGGTGGTAGGAGGTACATTTTGGTTATTGTAGATGATTTTTCCAGATTTACTTGGGTTGAGCTATTAAGAGAAAAATCTGAAGCAAGTGAGTTGATTATGTCTTTGTGTCGAAGACTCTCAAATGAAAAAGAGTCTAAGGTTGTTAGGATGGGGAGTGACCATGGGAAAGAGTTCGAGAACTCAATCCTTGAAAATTTTTGTCTAGAAGAGGGAATTCATCGTGAGTTCTCTGCTCCTATTACTCCACAGCAAAATGGAGTAGTAGAGAGGAAAAACAGGGTTCTTCAAGAGATGGCAAGAGTCATGATACATGCCAAGGGTGTGGCCATGTATTTCTGGGGAGAAGCCATTAACACGGCTTGCCATGTGATAAATAGGGTGTATTTGAGGCCTGGGAGTAATGAGACTCCTTATGAAATTTGGCATGGTAAAAAGCCCACTGTCAAATACTTTCGTGTTTTTGGAAGCAAATGCTTTATTTTGAGAGATAGGGAGAATTTGGCTAAGTTTGATGCCAAGAGTGATGAAGGAATCTTCCTAGGTTACTCTAAGAATAGCAGGGCTTACCGTGTGTATAACTTACGTACACATACTGTCATGGAATCCATAAATGTTGTTGTGGATGAATGGGTTGATAAGTCTCAAGTTGAGGGGGAGACTAGTCTGGAAGTAGGAGAAAATGACTTGGTTGTTGAAAGTCAAAATTCTGAGTCATCTTCTTCAACTTCTGAAGAGGGTCTTTCTTCAACTCCAGGTCCTACAAAAGAACCTTCCTCTAGAGTAAAGTTAAATCATCCCAAAGAGTTATTAATTGGTGATTTAAATGAAGGGATGAGACTTCGTAGGAAAGTCCTAAATCAGATGTCATTTGCATCATATGTCTCAACTCTTGAACCTAAGAAGGTAGAAGAAGCACTTACTGATGAGTGTTGGACTAATGCCATGCATGAAGAATTAAATCAATTCATTAGGAATGATGTGTGGTATCTTGTTCCTAGACCTGAAAATTATAATGTTATTGGAACCAAATGGATTTTCAAGAACAAGTCAGATGACCATGGCACTGTAGTGAGAAATAAGGCTAGGTTGGTTGCACAAGGATATACTCAAGTTGAGGGTATTGATTTTGATGAAACATTTGCCCCTGTAGCTAGACTTGAATCTATAAGAATTTTACTTGCTGTAGCTTGCCACTTGGGTTTTAAATTGCATCAAATGGATGTAAAAAGTGCTTTTCTGAATGGGATACTCAATGAAGAAGTATATGTTGAACAACCTAAGGGGTTTGTAGATCCAAAGTTCCCACATCATGTGTTTAGGCTTAAGAAAGCCTTGTATGGGTTGAAACAAGCTCCTAGAGCTTGGTATGAGAGACTTACTGCTTATCTCTTAGATCACAAGTTCACAAGAGGAGGAGTTGATAGAACCTTGTTTATTAGAAAGGATAAGAGCAGCTTTACTGTTGCTCAAATTTATGTGGATGACATTGTTTTTGGTTCTCCAATTGACTCTCTTGCTTTAAGTTTTGCCGAAGCTATGCAACATGAATTTGAGATGAGTATGGTTGGAGAATTGAATTTTTTCTTAGGTCTCCAGATTTCTCAATCTATAGATGGGATTTTCATATCTCAATCTAAGTATGCTAAAGACCTTGTGAAGAGATTTGGTTTGGACAGCAAGAAACACACTAGAACCCCTATGAGCACTACCTTAAAACTTGATTCAGACTTAACTGGAAAGAGTGTAGATAACACTCTTTATAGAAGCATGATAGGTAGTCTTTTATATCTTACTACTAGTAGGCCTGATATTGCCTTTAGTGTAGGTGTGTGTGCTAGGTTCCAAGCAAATCCTAGAGAGTCCCACTTGTCTGCCGTCAAACGTGTCATACGATATGTTAACGGTACTGTTGATCATGGTATATGGTTCTCTAGAGACACTTCTGCAATTCTAGCAGGCTATTCTGATGCCGACTGGGCTGGAAATGCAGATGATAGGAAGAGCACAACTGGAGGTTGTTTCTATGTTGGGAACAACCTTGTGGCTTGGATGAGCAAGAAGCAAAACTCTATATCCTTGTCCACAACTGAAGCGGAGTATATAGCCGCTGGGAGTGGTTGCACTCAATTGCTTTGGATGAAGCAAATGTTGAGTGATTATGGGATTGAACAGGGAACTATTGTCTTGTATTGTGATAATACAAGTGCTATTAATATTTCTAAAAACCCTGTTCAGCACTCTCGAACCAAGCACATTGATATACGACATCATTTATTCGAGAGTTGGTAGAAGATCATGTGATATCTCTTGAACACATCCCATCTGAAAATCAATTAGCTGACCTCTTTACCAAACCTTTAGATGCTCTTAGGTTTGAGTTTCTTAGGAAAGCTATTGGTGTTGGTCCTCTTCATTAAGAAGGATTTTGTAGCATGCTTTAGGGTGTCTCATGCATATTTTTTTCTTTAGCATGCTTTTTTTTTTTTTGTTTGTATTTTGTTTTTGTGTTTGTTTTTGCATTGGTTTTCTTTCGTATTTTTTTTGTATGCGTTCTTGTCTTGACATGTGTCATCTATAGGATAAGTATAAGGTTTTGAAAATATATATCTTTTGATTATCTTTTGAGAACCTAAAAACTCTTTAAAGATGATTTCTCAAATGTGGTTTCAACAGTTTCTAATAATCTCACAATCACCTTGCTAAACTCTATTTGTGGTTTGTATATCACATACACATCCAAATACAATTGAGGAAGCTTATTTTTTTATTTTCGGTGTTGTGTGGATAGGCAATCCTGAGTTTATTCTTGTCTATCTTAAGTTGAAAAGACCCTAGCATTTGATCTTGTGTTTACAAAGGAATTTCTCCCTCTTGTTTAAAAAGAAAAAGTTATATGAAAAGAACTCTGGGATGAAATGTAAACCCCAGCAAAATTGAGTTCAAAAAGAAAGAGAATCACAAAGAGTATAACCATGGCATAAACTATAAACTCAGATATTCTAAGGAACACTACTCTTTGTGCAAAAAGAATTGTAAGAAACAGGGGGAGAAAATTTTCAAAATCTTGAAGCTTAGGTCATGAAAGGGCTCTTTTCAATTTTTAGAGAGACTTGGGTAATATTGGATTTCTTGATAAATGGCCAACTCCTCTTCACCAAGCTCTCATATAGGCAAAACTTGTTGTATTTGGCTTTGCACAAGCACACAAACATAATTGGATATTTGGTTGAGTTGTTGTGTCATTATTTGGGAGTATTGAAGTTAAATTTGATCAAATCTGAATTTTAGAGCTAAATGGTTCTCAAAATAGGTCAAAATTTGAGTTTTCAAGGTTTTATACTTGATTTATAGTTGTATGTATGTATTGCATGTTTTTACGTATGTTTGAAGTGTTTTTGGTTGAAAAGAAATCAGTCTTCTTGCTGAAATCTGGAAATTTTTTCTGAACTTTTGATGAACGTTCGAACGGCCTATCGAACGTTAAGCAAACGTTGGGTCTTTCCTCCCAGTACAGCGAACGCGTGTCAAACGTTGGTTTTAAAACAAAATTCTTGTTTAACGTTCGCCCCGTGTTCGCCGAACGTTCGAACGTTCAATTAAAAACCTGTTTTTTTTTAAAAAGGTCGCGTGCGACAAAACCTAGGGTTTTTCTGTTCCTAAAGTTAGTCGTTCGAACGTCTAGCGATTTTAGGGCTTCCGATTTTCAGTGACATTTCTCTTCGATTAGTGCTTTCCAATCGTGATCCAAGGTAAGTGTATTTGTTGTCGTTCATTCTTTTCAGTTTTCTCTCACTATTCATCTTCGTCTAGGGTTTTCTAGGGTTTTTCAACTTAAATCTTTGATTTCTTCGTGATTTATGGTTTATCTTTGTTCAAATCAGTTTTAAAAGGTTGTATTCATGTTTTTTTGTTGATTTCGAGTCCTTATTTGGCTTGGTTTGTTGAAGTTGATGATTTCAGTCAAAATCCCCAAATCTGGGTTCGATTCTTCAACGTTCGCCGAACGGTCGAACGTTGCTCGACTGTTCTCTGTTTTTACGTGGTTTGATCAACCATATTTGTTTCATGCATTTTTGTCTTCTTAGCATGTAATTTCTTTAGTGTATCTTGTCTCAAGTTCTTGTCTAACATGTGCTTCATGTATTGTGTTTGTTTTATTTTTCCTTCTTGATTCTATTCCTTCTTAGATGCCTAGGAAGAAATCTCTGGGTACCAAAACTTCCAATAAGAAACCTAGGTATGATGAGTCCCTTTTTGTTGATAAAAGGGCTGCAAAAAATTTTGAGGAATTTTTTTGTGAGAGATCGGTTATCATAGAGAGAGAAGTGAAGTTTGCCACCCTTCCTGATGAGGTATCAGATTGTTTTCAAGATAGGGGTTGGGATCCCATGTTTGGGAATTTTGTTCTTCCGTCTGTCGAGTTGGTTAGAGAGTTTTTCGCCAACATCCATGATATTGATCTGGAAAATTCTGAATTCTCTACCTTTCTTCGTGGCACTCCTTTTCGGGTCGGACCCTCGGTGATTGCCTCAGTGTTTGGGCTTCCTAGGGTTACGGATCCTCAGTTTCCTTATCCTCCTCCCACTCCGGATTTTCAAAATGAAGTGGTTGATACCTTGTTCCATATTGGTAGGGGGAATTGGGTGTATAGGGGTGGTGCTTTACAGGTAAAATTTTTTACGGCCGAAACCATTGTTATATTTCGCATTCAAAGCCATAACCTGTTTCCTGTTGCTCACAAGTCTTCTGTCCCGTTTGATAAATGCCTGTTTTTGTATGCCTTGAAAAAGCATCATACCATTGATTTACCCTCTGTCATTTGCTCAAAAATCCTGGATGTTTTCTTTAACTCCAAGAAGACCTATGGTCTTCCTTACGGGTGCTTGATTGACCGTTTGGTTTGTGCCTTGAATATCCCTTTTCCTTCTTTAGAGTTGTGTAAAGCTTCTAATCCTATTTCTGAATCAACTCTTAAGCAAAGCCGGGCTCATCTTTCTTCCACCCGGGCTCCTGCTCCAGATGATCCCCCTGAGGCTCAGCCTCCTTCTTCCTTGCATGAGGAAATTGTGTCCCTCCGAGAGCAAAACTCCGAGATTCTTTCTTACTTGCAGAGGCATCATAAGGACGTGGTTCTTCGGTTTGAGCGCCTTGAGCTTAAGCAATCTTCGTTGCAAACTTCGTTTGGCACGCTCGAATCTGCTCTTGAAGGTTATTTTCGTCAAGAGGATGCGGAGGAAGAAGAGGATGATGAAGCTCCTGCTCCTGCTCCTGCGGCTCCGGGTTCGAGTGGAGGTGGTGGCAGTGGAGTGGATGATGGTGCTGGGCCATCACATTCTTAGTGTGCTCCCTTTGTCTTCCGGTGACAAAAAGGGGGAGTAGTGTAGTAGTTAGTCAAGTCTGTATTTTCTGTTTTTTTTGTGTGGGTGTATAAACTTGGAGTGGATGATGGATGATGGTTGTATTTTCTGTGGAAGTTAATATGTTTATGTGTTGGGTATCATGAATATATGTTGATGTATTTTGTGTTGAATATTATGGTTAATTGCTCATGAATGTCCAAATGTACATTGTTCAAAGAAACTGAATGAGAAATTTATTTTGTTTGTGAAAATGTTGAGCTCATTAAATTTTTTTATTAGTTGTTCTATTACCCTTGCTTTTCACTTGGTAGTTCCAATTTTTGATGTTTCAGGTACAGGTGATTAAATTTGGGGTTAATAGATTTAGGGGGAGGTCATGTCAATTTTTTTGTTTTTTTTTTTGTTTTGTTCTTGTTCAAATTGTTGCTTGGTGGTTCACAACAATTAGAATAAGCCTTGTTTGTTTTGTCACGGAATAGCCAAAGGGGGAGTTTGTAAGGTTTATGTTATTGGCTTCAATTCCGTGTCAAAAAGGTCGTATTAATGTTGTCAATGTATTTGGGATAGGTTATAGGTTGTGTGGTTCAAACGGGGTCTTGAACGGAGTCATATTGGTAAAGATTCATCAAACGTTCGATGAACGTTCGCCGGTCGTTCGACCGTTGAGGGTCCACAGAGAAACCAGAGAGCAGCGTTCGCCTCTCGTTCTCTGAACGTTCGACCGTTGATGTCCACAGACAAACCCGAGAGCAGCGTTCGCCTCACGTTCACTGAACGTTCGACCGTTGGTGTTCCACAGAGAATCCAGAGAGCAGCGTTCGCCTCACGTTCGCTGAACGTTCGACCGTTGGTGTTCCACAGAGAATCCAGAGAGCAGCGTTCGCCTCACGTTCGTTGAACGTTCGACCGTTGGTGTTCCACAGAGAATCCAGAGAGCAGCGTTCGCCTCACGTTCGTTGAACGTTCGACCGTTGGTGTTACACAGAGAAAACAGAGAGTAACGTTCGCTGAACGTTCGCTGGTCGTTCGAACGAGAAGAAGAAAAGTGAGTTGTTTTATCGAACGTTCGAGCCGCGTTCGCTGAGCGTTCGAACGTTCGTTAACAAACTTCTTTTTTAGAAATCCGATCTTTTCTGATTTGTTTCCTTTTCGTTCCTTTCTTTCTCCTAACCTATTTAAGGAGTGTCTAGCCTATTGTGAAGGTTACCCAATACGTTTTTGAGAACCCTAAAACGTGTGCAAGAGAGAGAGACCTTCTTCCTCTTTTCTCTTCTTCTTTGAGCCATCAAAACCAGTCTTCTTCTTTTCTTTTCTACCTTGGAGTTCCGGGTTGAAGAGTTTGCTCGTGGGAGTTCCTACGGTTGCTGAGCGAGTTCGTTCGGCACTTCACTAAGGAGATATTCAGAGTTCTGAAGCGTTGCAAGGATGCAAATCTGAAGAGTTCTTCAGATATTTACATTGTGAGTCAGAGTCCTTGTTGGGTCGTCTGAACCACTATTGTAAGTCTTCTTCTTATAGTGATTTCCAGAGGTGGCACCTCGTAGCCCGGAGGGTTTTTCTCTTTGAGAGTTCTCTTAGAGTTTTCCCTTCGTCACCAAATTGCTTGTGTTGTCTCTTACTTATTTTGCAATTGTGTGTGATGAATTGATGTGTTCAGACTTGTGCATGCCAATTAATTAAGAACTTGTTTTTAATTGATTGATTTTTTATTCCGCAATCGGTTTCACCTATTCACCCCCTCTAGGTGATTTAGAGTCTAAACTGTGTTTTTCAGTTTCCATGACAATTGAATGCTACTAAAAAGTTTTTTTTTTAATCTCTTCTATCTTCTCAATTATATTATTATTTAAACTTATAATTAGTTCTTGTTGACACAAATAAGGATAACCATCTTGAAAAATAATAAAATTTCATTGAATATTTTTTTTCAATTTAAAAAAAAAATGTTGAACGCATTAGTTAATAGATTACTTGAACAGGGAATGATCACAAAAAATTGAGTAAGAATGATAGAAAATATTCAGAATTTCTTTGTAATAATTAGTGGAAGGCATTTACATAGATTATACTTATTACCTATTTATACTTTTATGATTATAAATTATTAGAAATTAATCCAAAGAAAATTTTATACTAGAATAAATATCTAAAATCTAAACCATATATCATTCAAAAAAATATCACTTTGACCATTTCCTATCACCCATCTAAAGATATAATGAAGAAAATCTTTAAAATTTAATATTTGGATTATACCAAACAAACGTTTGTCCCAATCCCTTTTAGGAAATTAGTATTCTCTCCTCTAGGGTTGGCCATGTACATGGAGCTATAAAAAAGAGGGAAATATTGAAGTACGTTTGGGAAAAAAAAGTATTTGTTAAGTGTTAATCTTGTACCATATTTTACTTAAATCTTTACTATTATATAAAGCTAAGATACTCTTTTCTTGCTAACATTTCATTTCGAAAACATCTTCCATTTTTTTTTTTCAAATCAACTCCTATACCTATTTTATTAATAGCACGTGTATGACTTACAAAATGCCTAAAATTGTATACCCAAAATACCCTCCTTTTTTAATTTTAAATTTTCTACACTCATATTAGGCACTCCCCTAGCACAATAAAGTAAGCTTTTGATAAACAAAGATAGTAAAAAAGTTCTCCCTAATCTCATACTTTTTTTTATTTTTTGTTTTATACCCAACAATTTTTTTGGTTTAGTCGTGTATTATTATTCAATATTCATGGATGCTATGGGCATTAATTTGGCTAGTGGATTTGGATACTTATATTGATTTCGTTCCATATGGCTGGTTGAACCAGTGAATGATTTGGTGGTTTTGTTTCATGAGTTATGTTGTCTATACTTTATTATTCTTGAGTTTGGGTTAACATGGGAAACAGGGGTTGTCGTTCCTGTTGTGACTTTTGATTTCTAATTGGAGCCCGTTTCCTTTTCTATGATCTCACCAATTCCTAAAGCTTAACCAATACCCTCAATGCCTGCAAAGCCTTCCTCACCATAAAATAACACCCAAAAGAATAAGGGAATCACAAAGAAAATATGTAACCCAATTTCAACATGGAACAACAGAGTCAAGCCAAGGAAACACTGATGCTGTCGGAGTCATTGAAATCCGTTTCGAAAATTGAGAAGCTTTTAGGCAAAAATGGGAAGGCTACCTATCTTTAATGAGTATAAGTCTTGAGGAATACCACAACCCCTTTGATACAAAATGTAAAAAAATTTAAAACAAGTATTCTCTATTTCTGTACCTTATTAATAATAGCCCATATTGAAAAGACTCACATGGACATTACTTATCTCACTCACACTAAACCATTTCTATGAAATTTAAGCTCATATATTAATAAATGGTTTGTGTATTGATCAAGTGGATTTGAAGGAACAATCTTGTATATTTTGCTTTAGTAATTGATTGTTAAAGTGAATCAGTAGATGATTTTTTTTATATACTTAATTAGTTTTATAAGAAAAATTATTTCAATGATTACTTGATTTGTTTTAATTTTTTATCATCTAAATTTATTATGGTGATATTACTTTTTAAGTGTTTGGAATTGAAATCATTTTAGGAGTGCAATAATGTCAAAATGTGGCTAAAATCTGGGCTTCTTAAGGTTTCCACAAAGATTTTACTTTTTGTGTGTCATGTAACCTATATCAGGTTACAGGTCTTTTCTGGGTTTCCTTATAGAGCCTACACCCTGTTTTTTGCAGAAAAAAATGATTCGGGTTCACTTTGTCTAAGTAGCATGTGACCTGCATTAGATTACAACTAAGTGCTTGGGTCATTACTTCTGGATTTTCAACATCATTTTCTTTTTTTACTTTCATTTCTTTTTTTAAATTCATCTCATGATTTCACCATTTTATTTATTAGATTCATAGTTCTTCATGAAGTTAGAAATATTGTTTTCGTCACTTCCAGGTTAGAAATTTTGCTGATCTAAATTGTACATGGTTGATTGATGCCCTATATTTCTTCCTATGACCCCAAGAAATGTCATTAATGATTTGAATCAAGGCTTTGCCAAAAGAATATATGGGGGCCTTGACAAATTGCATGTCAAAAAGGGGGAGATACGGTACTAAGGAGTTGCAAGGGGAGCTGATGTGGAACTAAGGAGGAGATGAGACTCAATGATGGGATGGTGCGGCTGAACTTGCTGATATCAAGGAGATGATCTGTTATGTTTGTTGGTGATATTTTTTCTAAACTGTTGGTATTCTTTCTGGACTTAATTTTCTTGTTCTAACCTTACTTTCTTGACTTTTTTGAATTGTCTCTTTACTATGTGAATGTTTTCATTATGTGAATGTTTAAATTCTGGTTAGAACTATTGTAAATGCATCTAAGCGAATTGATGTGATGCTTGGTTACTTGTTGTGAACTTGTGATAAACTTTTAGATTGAGTTTTGAGCTTATGATATGTTGTTGGTTATCATACTTTTGTATTGATTCTCTATTTCATATATTCAGTATGTTTGATAGTATGAATGTGCTTATGCTTTGCTTTATGGTTCATGAATGTTTGGTTTTGTCATGCAATTATCAAAGGGGAGATTGTTGGGAAATTTTCTTTTCCCTTATAACAATTGGATGACAAAATATCATTTGTACGAATGAATTTTCTTTTAAGTATTGTGTAGCAAGCAAGTGAATAAAAATTCATGATTTGAATAAGAAAAATCCAGATATGATGTTTTCTTAAGGATGCTACAAACAACTTTGCTGGTAACCTGTTGTAGCTACACTTGTAAGAAAAAAATTTGGATTTAAAAACCCCTGTTACGAATCTCTTAGGTGTTTAGACTTTCTATTAGAGAGACTTTTGTTAGCTAGATATTTTGTTATTCTAAGAAAAAGTAGATCTAAAGAATTGGGGAGAAATAACAGGTGAGGAGAGTCTTTCTAGAAGGTGTGTAAACACTGTAAAGAAAATGAGGAGACGTGTAAAAATGGAGAAACTCCTGAAAACGAACAGCCTTTTATAAAGGCAATACAAAAACTAACTCCTACAAAATAGGCGAAAGCTAAGCTACCACAATAGTCACTTTCTAAACCACTGTACCCACTAAAGAGGGGCCCACTAAACCACTAAACATAATGGCTATAGACACGGACAAAATACAAGTAAACAATAACTAATTTAAATAAATCTTAACAAGGTGAGGAGATTGATTGATCAGAAAAATGAAGGAAGGCTAGTTGATGCTTCAAGAACTGATTGAAGCATTGGAAAAAAGGGAATTCATATCTGGAGCTAATTTGAAAACACAACTTGAAGCAATTCAAGGTATGGTCGTGGCTTCTTGAAGATTTCAAGATGGTTGGAGAACTCAAGAGATGTGAATTGATGCATCATGAAATCCACTGAGAGTTAGATTTATGTTAAAAGTGATTTCTTGTAAATCTGATATTATTGTATTCATCTTTTTATAGTGAATTGGTTTCTCAGGTTTGGTCTCCCTCTAAAGACTCGAGGTTTTACCTCTAGGTTTCTTTGTATAAATTCGTGTTTACTTATTTGGATTTTTTATTCTGTTATTTCTGAGATTTGATTGAAGTAAACCCATAGAGAAATGATTAAGTCTAAGGTTGAAAATGTTCAATTTTTGTTTGATAAATGCGACATTCATTGACAAAGCCACCATTGAAGGAAGAGGATTTGCGTATGTAATGCGACATGCGTCGCCATCTTTACTAACTTTTTGACTATGTCGTATGTGATTGACTTGACTTTCTACGATGAAGACTCTTTGATTGATTGAAATTTGTTTTCCAAACTAGTTATTGAAATTCGATGATTTGCCACCTCAGGTACTATGAAAGATCTGTGATTTGCCACCTGAACTTCTGATATATCAAAAGATTTGTGTTCCTTAATTTTTATTCGAAAAATATTTAACAAGGTTAAAAAGTTCTAAGAAATTGAAAATATTTAACAAGGTTTGATGTGTGGGCTGTGATCGTTGCTCGTTCCAGATGAGATATGAAAAACTGGTGTTTCAAAGGGAATGGGATCGCAACCTAGAATTGCACTAAGTTGTTGGAATGAACTGATTCCTAATCTATTAGAACAGTTATGGTTTTGGAGAGTTGCCTGGAAGTGGGAGCTAAGACCAAGGAGAATCATTTAAAGCGCTTTCAGATTTCTCTTTTTCTGAAGGGTCGATGTTTGTAAATTTGATAAATTTTTAGGCCTATTTTGATATATTAAAACATTCAGAGATTAAAATAAAATTAAGTTTTGACATTTTCCCTGCTTTCGAATCTCCCAGTTTTTTTATCAATCGAGCGAATAGGTCAAGAAGAGAAGAATTTGATGGGAGGAGTTGTGTTGGATCTTAATCTGGGTGTTTTTTTTCTATCTAGTGATGATTCTACCTGTGATAAAACCAAGACTACTAGGGGGCTGCACACACTACACGCGTAGAAAACGTGGCCCACTTAGATAAACAGCCCAAGGTAGTTAGTTTAAAATAGTGGAGATTGTTTTGTTCGGGGAGAGCAATGTTTGGAAAAAGAAAAATGAGGCTAGAATCTAAAAGGAATATTCCCCCTCTTCTCTTCATAGATAGTATAGTATAGATGAACAAGGTTCTGGGAGACTCCAGAGGACAAATGGTTGATTTTAATGGCTTTCAAAGGATTCAAAGAATCAAAATTCTGCATACAGCCAGGGCATTGCGTGCCCGGCAAGCAAGCGAGTCTGCACATGCGTCTTTCAGTGGTTGGTGCTGAGGCAATTGATGTAAGAATTCAACCTTGTAGGTGATGAGTGTCGCCATCCCAAGCACCAAGTAGGGACGAAATGGTAAAAATTAAAGTCAGAGATGAAATGGACAATCCTACAGGAGTAGCGGTGTAATCACAATGCAACAGTGCTGTGTTTGACGTAGACATTTTTTGCTGAAAAATTTGGATACAAATTAGTTTTCCATATTGAATATTGAAATCAGCCACCACATGTTCTCTGAGATGTCTTTGCGAGTGCTTGCAAGGTTCACGGCAATGATTACCAGAGGCAGGTGGTTGTTCTTTCTTTCTATTGTACTTATGTGCCTGGCAAGAACCAGTCTCTGTGTTGGGGACACCATTGCTTCCGGCGAGTCTCTCTATCCTGACCAGACCCTAACATCTAAAGGCAACGTTTTTGAACTGGGTTTCTTCACAGTACCTGGCTCCATCAACATCTACCTAGGCATCTGGTACAAAAATGCTTGGGTAAGAATTACTGTTTGGGTAGCCAACATCGATAAACCTCTATCTAACGTTTCTTCTTCTCGCCTAATCCTCTCCGAAGATGGTAAGCTACACCTCATGGAGTCAAAAATCCAAGTTTGGTCAACAAATCTGATCTCTAAGCCAGGGAATTCTACAGTGGCGGTTCTTCTTGATGATGGAAATCTTGTTTTGAGAGATGGGTACGAGTCATCTAGTTTCCTTTGGCAGAGTTTTGATTACCCATGTAGCGCATTACTTCCAGGAGCAAAACTTCGGTTTAACAAACTCACTAAAGCATCCCAAGTCATCACTGCATGGAAAAGTTATGAAGATCCGAGAGAAGGGATGTTCTCTCTTGGTATAGACCCCAATGGATCCCAACTTTATTTAGAGTGGAACAAGTCTCGAAGGTACTGGACTAGTGGACCATGGAATGGCCACTTTTTCAGCCAACTTCCTGAAATGAATGAAAGGAGAATAAAGGAAATCTTCGACTTCAACTTCGTATCCAATGAGAATGAAACCTTCTTCACATTTTCTGTTCATGATACTTCCATACTATCTACGCTTACGGCTTCGGTGACCGGGGAGTTAAAGCTATATACTTGGTTAAAAGGTGTTTCGCAAGAGAATGTGCCTTGGTCTCCACCCACGAACAAGTGTGAGATTTATGGTGTATGTGGAGCTTTCGGTAGCTGCCTCCGGCAAGACATAATCTCTTGTGCATGTTTGGATGGGTTTGAACCACGCTATCAGCCAAATAAGGACCTGCATGATTGGTACAAAGGGTGTGCAAGAAGAACCCCCTTGCAATGTGAGAACAAAACTTCCGGCTTGGAGCAAGAGGATGATTTTCTACTGCAATCCAATATAAGGTTACCCGGAAATGCAAAACAATTGACAGTTGGTGGTGATCAACAATGCAAATTAGCTTGCTTGAACAACTGTTCTTGTACTGCTTACACTTACGCTAATGGTCAGTGTTCCATATGGTACGGAGAACTTTTTAATACACAGAAATTAAATGACAATCAGGGAAGTGATTTCTATGTCAAACTTGCGGCTTCAGAGCTTCCAAGGCGGAAGGCTAAAGCTAAGAAGCGACTACGGTTGACTATACCATTGCCCACTGTTCTAGCAATGCTTATTTTCTGTTTCTTCTTGTGCTATTTGCAAAAAAGGAGCTCAAACAAAGAGGTAAGGATCAGATTCATAGTATCTAAATCAATTTCTACATCTTTAATATCATGGCTCTTCTTATTTATATGAAGCAGGGGAAAGCGAAACAAGCCAAGACCTGTTATTGTTTGATTTGGGTACAAGCGATAAAGCAAATGATTGCAAGTACAGTGATATAAATAGGCTCCAGAAGGGACAAGACCAACATTCCAAGTTGCCGTTATTCAGTTTCTCAAGTGTCTCGGCAGCTACTGATAATTTCTCTGATGCAAATAAGATTGGAGAGGGTGGTTTTGGGCCTGTTTTCAAGGTAAAATTAAACTCCTTTGACACTTCCTGTACAAAATATGGATCTCACATTTAGTTCTCATGCACGAAAATGGTCAAAAACAAACTTAAAAGAGTTCACTTACAGGGCAAATTACAAAATGGACATGAAGTAGCAGTGAAAAGGCTCTCAAAACAGTCTAGACAAGGATTGATTGAGTTCAGAAATGAGATGTTACTAATTTCACAGTTACAACATAGGAACCTTGTTGGACTTCTAGGTTGCTGCGTGGAAAGCGACGAAAAGATACTGATCTATGAGTACATGCCTAACAAAAGCCTGGACTCTATACTATTTGGTCTGTAGTTATTCATGCTATAAACTATTTCCCTTTTTTTTTGTTCTTGGAAACTAACAGAACTAGTTTTATGATCAAACGTTTGAAGCTTCTTGGCTATATATCCAGGGCAGAAAAGTGTGACAAATCCAATGCGGCGACAACTATTAGATTGGGAAAGGCGGATTCACATTATTTCAGGGATTGCTCAAGGTCTTATTTACCTCCATGAATATTCCAAATTAAGAATCATTCACAGAGATTTAAAAGCTAGTAACATCCTCTTGGACGATGACATGAACCCCAAAATATCGGATTTTGGTATGGCAAGAATTTTTGCTAGCAACAATTCTCAAGAAAACACAAACAGGATTGTGGGAACATAGTAAGTAGAAATTACATTCTTAAAGCATATACTCACATTCCCTGAAACTGAGGTTCTTATGCCCCACAATGGAAATATCCATTGCAGCTATTGAAATTCCTTTTTTATTGTTGAAATGCAGCGGTTATATGTCCCCTGAGTATGCTATGAAAGGCCTCTTCTCAATCAAATCTGATGTCTTTAGCTTTGGAGTGTTGATGCTAGAGATTTTGAGCGGCAAGAAGAACTCTGAATTCTGTCATCCTGACTCTCTTAATCTTCTCGAATATGTAAGTGATTGGAATGAAACTAATCATATTCTTAATTCTAAACTAATCCTTTATGCAATTTCATTTTACCATATTTTTCCCTTGTTGTGACTTTGTATTGCCTTAGGCATGGGAGCTATGGAAGATTGGCAGGGGATTGGATTTGATAGATCCCTCATTGTCTAATCCACCTTTGATGCCTCTAACATTGAGATACATTCAAGTGACACTTTTGTGTGTGCAAGAAAGTCCAAATGATCGACCTACCATGCTTGAAGTTTTCTCAATGTTCAGTAATGAATTTGCAACTCTACCTCTACCTAAGGAGCCCGCTTTTTTATTTAGAGGAAGAGATTCAGGCCTGAATTTGCAAAGAAGTGTCCCAAGAAACTTTTCTTTGAATACTGTAACAGTTTCCATGGAAGCCCGTTAATGTTATCCTTTTTCTTTATTTAATTTTTTTTTTGCTGCCCTAAAAATCCAGTTAATATTCTTGTATATATATTTTTATTTTCATGAATAAATTTTTCTAATTTCACTCCAATGCAGGCTATGTTTTTTTTTCTCTATGTTTGTAGTTTGGCTTTTTTGATACAATTAAGTTGATACCATTATTAGTAGTTTTAAATGGAAACTTGATTGAACCAAATGATCTAAGCTGTTGATGCAACACAATTGAACCAATTTCCCTTGCATCTCATTTGAAGAGCTAAAAACTTAATGGCATCAACTTCGATTTAAGTCAACAAACATAAATGGTCAATTAAACCATCTTCCTACCTAACACGTCACATTCTTAGCCTGATGTTTTTTACAGGTGGTCCAGCTATTGTTTCTCTTGCAAGCTAACTCATCACTCATGTAGACTTGACCATGACATTTTCAATTGGATGAACATGGAAACTGTTAGTTATTTCAAAGATTTGACCTGTAAGAACTAGCTTTCAAAGACTTCCATGGCATCTACAATGGATCGATTCCAACCTTCTGCCCTTGATGGAATTACAAATGCATTGACTGCCTAATACGTTTTACGCAAAATCGGATCCCATCCATTGAAACCAATCACCAAAAATAATTAGAAAGGATAATCTATAGAATTCACGAATGAAAGATGGAAAAGAGAACCTCTTGAGAAGTGCCGGAAGAGAAACTTTTGATATAAAGTGAAGTAGGGAAGGTAGAAAGAAAGATTAGATATCATTTTGACAGATGAATTGGTCTAGATAGCGTTTGAGAAGACGAAGAAAATATTCAAAAATCCAAGAAAATTCTGAACTTCAATAACATTTGTGATTAGAAAAAAAAAATCAACTCACTTCAAAGCTTTTACATAGGCAGTGCACCAAAAAAAAAACAACCTAAAAATAGAAAAACGAATTTAACCAAAAATAGTAAATTTCAAGATAAATATAAATTCTAAAATATAGATTAGAATAAGAATTCCACCAAAAATACAACTCAAAACGGATTTTCTTTACCTCTAAACGAAAGTAATCAATTATTTTCTAAAATAACAAATTCGCTAATTTGAAAATCAAAACAATGGAATTTGGCTGAAATCCGTCGAAGTCACGGCGAATCGGTGAGTTGTTATCTCCACTTCCTTTTCAAGTAGAATATAAAATTTCAACCAATTTCGGCGTTGCTTGGTAAAATGACCAAAATGATCATAGATCTTGTTCTACCTTAGTCCCCAACTCTTAAAATAAAACACTCATCCTCAAGTGAAATATGGAAATGGCCGTAGGAGTACGGTACTCATAGAGATCTTGATTGTTGCAAGTCTTGAAAATGGCTAAGTTTGCGAAAGATCAACCACATATGCTGTTGACGTGTCAATTTTGACACGTGATGTTCAAAAAATAATAATAAATAAATAAATAAAAGAAAAGAGAAGAAGTGGGGCACATGTAAGAAGTTTCCTAACTTCCCACACATGCCCACTTCAATGGGAAATTATTGGGTAGTTGAGAAACTACCCCACTCCCTATAAAAATGGGATGAATCTCAAGATGGGAGAAGTGACAGAAAGTTGTAGAAGGATTTGGACAAAAAGATTGAAAGAGATAGAAGGAGACAAAGAAAGAAAGAAAGAAAAATATCCAAGGAGAATTTACGATAAGATATACATAAAATCTTCTCCTTTTTTTTCTCTGAAATCTCTCTAGATCCTCACGTCAGAGTTCCTAGAGTCAAAAAAGAAAAAAAAAAAAAAAGGAGATAAGATCTCCTGGTTGATGGAGGACCCATCTTATCTCTATCTACAATTCCAGATTCTAACAATCTTCGTCCAACAAATCACCTAAAAGGGTGTTATCTTGTCTTCACGTAGGGTTTGAAGCCCAAAAAAAAAAGAGTTTCAGATATGCAGAAACTTATCCAACACATTAGAAATCATCCAGAAGCAGAAGGGGCAAAAAATCGTTTGAGTTGTCATGGTAGCACTCTGGCACAAATTCCCAACGAGTTCATCTCACTTGGGAGCGCCTGAGGCGCCATGACAGAACTCAAGCATGATTTTCTGGCAATATGGACGATTTTCTAGCAAGTTTATAGCCAGAAAGGGCTCAGTAGGAGTGTCTGGGGCACCATGGGCTGCAATATCGGCACGCATGGGCCACGTATAGGTGCAGTGGCAAGGCACTCGCATGCGTCTCATGCCTGGCCCAATGCTATGAGCTCGAAGAAAAAATGTAAGAAGAAAAAAAGGGGGCATGGGCCCAGAAATTAGGCCCGTGCGAGTGACTCTAAAGCACGCGGGCCAAGCTAGTCCTCGAGTGCATATGTGGCCCAAATTGTTCGGCCCAAAAAAAAAGAGAGAGAAGGAAAAAAGAGGGGCCGGGCACCCCGTCGCCCATGTCCGGCTTTGTTTTGACCGAAGCCAAGGGTCTTGACCCCAATGCACTTGCCACTTTGACCCGGACCCCATATCTTTGGGTTTTGAACACATTTTAAAGCCGAATTCAACATGGGAAAAGTTAGAAAATTTTCCAAAAATCCCTGAAGCTTTCTGGAACCCAATCCACCCAAAATTCACTCCAAATAGTGACATAAAAATCAAATACCCCTCTTTCCTTCATTAAAAGTGGTTCAAGGTGTCTTAAATTGCACTAACCATTTTTGCAATTGAACCAAACCTTTCCAAATCAAACCAAAGCCCACCCCCCCCCCCCCCCCCCCCCCCCCCCCCCCACAATATTAAACCAAATCATTCCAAGCTGGACCTAAATTGTCCTAAAACTAAATGGACTAGAATTGTCCTCAAGATAAAATGGACTAGAATTGTCCTAAAACTAAATTGGACCAGAATTGTCCTAAAACTAAAATGGATTGCAATTGTCCTAAAACTAAATTGGACCAAAATTGTCTTAAAATTACATCGTATCGAAATTGTCCTAAAATTAAAATTTTATGAGTCATGGCATTAAGTCAAACCAACTAAGCCTTGCATAAACCAAACAACTAAACTGGTTCCCATGTAACTTATACTTCCAAATAAACCAAAGTCAAACCATTCCTTCTACGATTCAAATTTCCAAATCAAACCAAAACCAAATTGGATCTTTATGGTCCAAACAACAAAAATCCTTTCATACCAAGTTAAACTATTTTCCCTTACGGTTCAAGTTCTCAATCAAACCAAACTTAAATCGGAACCTTGTGATCCAAATCAAATTCAAATCCAAACCACCCATGTGAACTACAGTTCAGCTTGATCCCATAAAAAGGGTACATAGGCAAGCCGAAATAAAAATGGGTTCAGCCACAAATAAAAATAAACCAACCCAATTTCCATTAATAGACTTTGAGAGTTAGAGTCAAAAGGTTGTCCTATAGCCTAAAGGGTACATAGGCAAGCCGAAATAAAAATGGGTTCAGCCACAAATAAAAATAAACCAACCCAATTTCCATTAATAGACTTTGAGAGTTAGAGTCAAAAGGTTGTCCTATAGCCTAGGATGTCATTAAGGATCAACGATCTTGAGTGGGTCCGCACCCTATAAAATAAAATCATGCTCAAGTGGGTGACATCGTGTTCGATCAAAAATACAATTTTTGGTCACCTTATGCACTATCACTTATTTTCTTAAGAATTCACACTGGGTCAATCTTTTTCTGCTTCAACTTACTATACATCCCCATAGGAAACCGCTCCTTATAAATATGTACTATAATGAGATCCCCAATAACAAACACTTTGGAATTTCAATGACGATCAGCTGCTTCTTTATACTTTGTTGTAGAGTCTTCCATTTTTTTCTTAGCATCCATGTGAACATCAAAGTGTTTACCAGCTAAGTGTTGGGCCACAATGCTCATACCTGGCAACTTCGATAGTGAAACTAAATCTACTGTATGAAGTGGAGGACGGATGTAAACTATCTCAAAAAGTGACTTGCCAATAGATTGGTTAGGAACCATGTTGTAGGCAAACTCAGCTTAAGAAATAGCAAAATCCCATTGCTTAAGATGCTCCTAACATAGACTATGCAAAATATTTCCCAATGTACGATTCAACACTTTTGTCTAACCATCTGTTTGGGGATGACAGGTACTGCTATATTGTAAGTCCGCCTCGGAAACATCGCCATAGATAACGCCAAAAGTGGCTCAAAAACTTGGTATCACGATCAAAGAAGACTTTGATACACCATGTAGATGTACAATCTCTTTGAAGAGTAGATGTGCAATGTGGATAGCTGATTATATTTAATTCAGATTATACTAGCTTAGGATTTGTTTTCCTTAGCAATATTGCTTCACACTAATAGTTTTAAATTTCCTTTTCAATTTGCTTGACCTGGATTTTTGATATAAAATGATATCCTTCCTCTCAAATACTGGGAATATAATTGGAAGAACAAAGTTCAGTTATGCCTTCGACTTAAGTTACATACTCTCATGAGCTAATCCATTCTGGGCTATAAATCTTTGTTTATACCTACACAAGACACCTAAAGTTCTCAACCAGTTTGTTGGGCTGAACTAGTCTTGTGTCATATCAGGATGCTCTGGTCCAAAATCTATTTCAGTTTACATTGGTCGTCCATTTTCATTTTCACTTTTAAAGTTGACTGTCATAAACCATGTTTAGAAGTCCTCTTTCAAATCTAACTGTGTTTCCCCAATAGTGAAGGCTTCATTGTTGCTCTCTTGAGTGCTTACTTTGAACATTCAGAATAGGAGTCCCATTGTAAACACTGACAATTAACACCCCAGTCCCATTAGTAACAAGGCCTTTTGGTGTTGGGGTTGTGTGTGTGTGTTTGGTTGTTTGGAGTGGGAATGTTAAAACCCAAGAATAAAACCGTGCGACTTAATGGGTGAAAGTAGATAGTATCATTTCTAGTGGAATTAGTGTTACGCCCTAAATCCTCTCTTCACAACTTACATTGCGTGAGTAGGACCAAGCATGACCATGCTTGTAAGCGAATTCCAAAACATATTTATGAGACAATAAAAATCTCTAATTCACATTAATTATCTTCAAAGTTCAGCGGAATCAATAAATTTTTAAACAACTAAATCCAAAATAAAGCCAATAATGCAAATCAACTATCTATTTCATACTCAAATAAAATTACATGTCCCACAAACAAATAAAAGTACTTGATTCAAATAAAAATCTATTTCATAACGGACAGTTATTCCTTTCACTTCCTTTCATTCTTCCCCTTTTGATTATTTCTTGCAAAAATATAAGGGGTGAATCTCAAAGAAACCTAGTAAGTGAAGGTATTACACCTCAAATGATAATATGCATGGCACTCCTTATTTAAATAATATATACATACACCCAATAGATATTTAATATCATTGTCAATAAGCATGCAAAGTTTTCCTAGGTTTGCTTTATAACATATTTACATATATGTTTTAATATTAACAATATTCCACATAAGGGATCATGCATTCTAAAGTAAGAACAGTAAATTAAATATGATGAACAACAAATAATTAAACATGATCTGAAAAATTAGAAATAATTACCTGTGAGTTTTATAGACATAAACCTTACAGAGAATATAAATAACAGAATAAAATGACCAAATAAAAATAAATTCATAACCCGAACAATAAAGTCCTCACAGCCCAATAGACTTCTAGGTCACAATGGACACTGAATTAGAATTGACTGCTAACAATACAATCTCCTCAATATCCCCTTCTAGTAGGCGTCAATGATTACGTATTGAACTAGTATAGACTAGCTGTAAACACACTCCCAATAGAACGACCCTGACAGAGTATTTAACTAGTGTGTGGCCTCACAACTGGAAGTACCACCATATAGGTATCTACTAGTCTTCATATTGGGTACTGGACTAGTGAACCCTTGCCACTAGTAGTACAATCATGTATTAATCAACCCAGTGGTTAATCATACACTAGTACTGAACTAATCAAAAGCTAGCAATACAATTCTATCATCATCCCAGACATCATATGGATGCTGAGTACTGAACTGGTAATTCACTAGCAGTACAATCAGCTCACACTCATGTCCAACAAATAATCACATGATATTAATACAATAAACAGTATACAGTTCATCAGTTTCAATAATCACAAAGTCTTAATCATAACAGATAAAGTGAAGTAGGGCGCTCAATACCCCAAGCTAGAGTCCTGGTCTAGCGGTGAATCAATTAAGGTAAATAAAAATTGTTTACTGTTTAGTGGTGGGTCGATTAAAGTAAGCAAAGTATCTATGGTTTAGTGGTGGGGCAATTAAAGTAAACAAATATTTAAGGTTTAGTGGTGGAGAACTAAAGTAAACAAAAATATTTACTATTTAGTGATGGGAATTAAAGTAAACATATAATTATTTATAATTATTTAGTGGTTGGGAATTAAAGTAAGCAAAAGTATTTATTGTTTAGTGATGGGGAATTAAAGTAGACAAATTATTTGAGATTTAGTGGTGGGGTCACTTGACCCCATCGCTTGAGCATTGGGGGTCTAGCGACCTCCCCAAATAAAAACAATAGTTGGTCGCCCAACACATTGCTTGGGCGACCTCAAATGAGCAACCTCAATAGCTATTTGTGAATAGGTCGCTCAACACTCACGCTTGAGTGGCCTAAACCAGATTCCATTCCGAAGGCTTTTCAACCTTTGTTTTCTCTCTGTTTCCAATCCATCTTAAATCAAAACCATATTGGATTAATATACCATCAATCTACAACAAAACCCCATCAAATTATCATACACGCTTGGGTCACCAACACAATATGATATCAGTTTATTCATGATAACATATATATAATAATCATACACACTGCATACACATCCAGATTTTCATCTACAACAAATCAAAATAAAATAAGCAAAGGATCAATAGGAATAGGGAACCAATGCACATGATCATAAAAAGCATATTAAACCCACTTACCTTAACAAGCTTGAATCCTTAAAACAAGAAGAAAGGGTTTTTCAAGATCTCTGCACAAAACCCAAGCTATACTTCCTTCTTCTTCAGCCGCCCCCTTCTTTCTCTCCAAGGCTTGATCGTCCAAACAAGAGAAAGAGAAGTTAGGCTTTCTCTTCAATCCTAAAACCCATTTAAGGTTTGGAAAAGACCATCTAGCTCTTCCTTTAAGTTTTAATCCCAACAATCTATTTCTTTTAATCCTAACCATCCAAAACTAGTGATAAGGTGTATGTTCATATACCATGAGCCCAATACCCTTCCAATTAAAACTAAGAGATATAATGACCCAAGCGTCTTGGTCAAGGCCTCTCACAATTTATTGACTTGGCTTGACCAGGTCCTTACAATTAGGATGTTACAGAATGGTATCATTTCTAGTGTATACTAGTAATGAGCATGCGCATTGTGCGTGAATAATGCACGAAGGAAAGTAAAAAGAAATAGAAAAGTAAAAAGCCACTCCATCAAATATACTGATAAACAAATCAAGTTGGTGTATTTTGCAACATCATTATTTTCCTAAGCTAGTGCAATCAAGTTATGAAACTAAGTTGCAAAGAGTAATTGCCATGGCAATCTCCACAAGATGTTCACGAACAGCTCAAGGCAAACCTGTACATAGGAAGCATGATGGGGTCAAGAGTGCTAAGTAAAATTAAGATCAGACCACACTGAAGGACATAAAATAGACAAAAGCATGCAGGTAAAATGTTATCGATATAAAAACAAGTCGAATTTTGCCTAAACCATTATGGAAAATGTGTAGAAGAGGTTGATGAATAAATTGGAGAGAGATGTGGGGGGAGGAGAGAGAGGATACATCAACTTCGATTAGAAAGGTCAAAAAGTACTCCAAATAATACACTAATTTCACATTTCTTGAGATGTGGATTAAGAAAACTAAATGATTGTACAATATAGTTATTAAAGAAACAACAACGCTACTAAAAATATTGTCATTTTTGTATATAAAAATGTATGCTTTGGCAAAACAATGTAACTTATGGAAAAGAAATTGCAAGACGGTAAAGAAAGAATAGATAATCATTTTTGAAACATCAAGATCTAGAGTAAAATACAACATTTGGTTCAGGACAAATGTAAAGCAATTCACAATTAGTATCATACCCTAGACATGAATGAAAGACTATGATTTGAAAAAATAAAAATTTAGATATTAATGGCAAACAGTAGACACGAATAAAATATACAAAGTATGGTTCAAAGCATGCTTTTGTGTTTCCATCACACCACCAATAAATTAATTTGATTTTTTATTTTCCTGAAGTTTTACATTTTTTCTCAATTTTAATAAATTTTAAAAAATTTTCAATTTTATGATTTTTCGGAATTTTTTGCTTTTTAAAATTTTATATTTGCCCATTCTTAAAATTTTCTTTTCTTTTGTTTCTTATTTTTGTTGTTACACAATATTCATATTTGACAGATTTTACAGCTTCCTTCAGGTACTCTATAGTGTAAATAACTAACAAGTCCTAGGTTTCTAACACCTATCTCAAGGACGAATTAGAACTTGAACCAAATACTAACCAATTATTCTCAAGCTTACCCAACTAATTCTCATTTATTCCAAGTATCTTCCAACCTTTTTGAGCTGTAATACATAGCCTTGAGCCCAACTTAAGCCATCATCTAAAATGTCCCCAGTGACTCACCCAACTTCACATCACCATGTAAACCTTTCAAGCTACTAATTTTTAACATCATTGATACCCATTTTCAACAAAGCAGAGTTGTTGTTGAGAATAGGCATTACAATTATTCGAAACATAAATCTTGTCAACTTTATACAGTTTCTACTCTTTCTATTAGAAACTTTCAACACCAAAGTCAAAATAGAAACTTTTCACAACTTAATATCCCAACAAGAACCAAAATTCTTATTTAGCAGTCCTAAAATAGCCACCGAGCATTCTCAATCCTTCTCTATTCTAAATATTCGCTTAAACCTCATCTAGGCCACAAACACAAGCAACCAACAGCAGCAAGTTGCCTATCTAACATACCAGAAATTTCTTAGACTTAATCGGTGCTAAATATCCTTTCTCACATTTTTGCTACCTTGCCATGTCCCTTCGTACGACACAAAATATCCACATAAATTTGTAATAATAAATAAAAAAATATAATAGAAAAAATTTCATATGAAGTGAAAAAATGGAACCAGGAAAAAGCATGTGTGGAAGAGCCAAATTCTGAAGAAAAAAAAAATCCTAATATCACTTCATGCTTTTAAACAAAGTCATATGCCTATAGAAACAGCTTGAAACCATGATATCACCGACAAAATACAAAGACAAAACTTTAATCCAAGTTGCAGCTCTTCTGGCTGTCATAAGGCCCAATCCAATGGATGCAAATCAATACTAAATTATTTACCAGCAAAATGAAGTCAACTATGAACCACAACAATGCCAAAATTCATTTGCAACTAAAGACATCCTAATATTAACCAACACCCCTCTACTAACATGGCAATGCTAAGGTGACCATTTGTTGTTTTCTAAACCTAGTTGTCTATAAGACAGTCACTGTAGACACCCCAAATTGCACAAATAATCATCAAAAATCATTATCTCCTGGAAAGCCAGCACAGAAATGGAAGAAAATAAATTTTTACCTGTATCCGGATACTCAGACCGGTTATAAGTACCCTTTCCCGTATCCGGATACTCATACCGGATACATGTGAGCCTTAGTGTATCCGGTACCATGTACCGGATAGCTTAAGACCCTTTTTTATCCGGTCTGATATACCGGATACTTTAAGTTTGCTCAAAATTAGGGTTTTCCGAGAGCTTTTCACTTTTACCATCATGTCCCTCATTAAATGAGGGGAAATCTCGGAAATAACCTTAGAGTTAAGGTTGGGGGGGTTCTAGACATTAAGTTGTGTCTACCAATGACCTTAGCCTTTGCCTATAAATAGGAGGCTCCTCCTCAAGCAAATGGCACTGAACTCTTGTTTTGAATTCTCACAAAGAAGAACTCCAGGAGAAGAAGAAAACCGCTGCGGAATCGCCTCCAGAACTCAGGTAAGCCTCAACTTTTCTTTTTATTTTCTGTCTTTACATTCCTAGATCTAGATCTCTTCTTCTACCTTTCTGTAGTGTAAAGCCTTGTTTGTATGTGTGGAAATCCTTCCCCGGCTCAAAGTATCTCAAGACTCCCCTAGCCGTAAAACGTGAAGGCGGATCTAGGAGAAACGAGACTGGGGATTGACCCTAGTGCTAGAACCCATGTAGCATAAGGCCTTTTTGATTGATTGTAAACCGTTCCATATTCAAAGTACCCTTGATTATCTTGAAGAACCGTGTTTAACGGGGAGAGAGAACAGAGGGAAACGATAATGGAACGGAACCCTAGGCTATCTTAGAACCCTATTTGGATGAATATGTATGCATGCTATTGATCTTGTTTGGTTTTCTTACACTTGCACATACATATCACTATTTTGGCGGGATAGGCTCATATTTGGGGGTTTATTGCATTTATTGTGATAAATCTCAAATAAATGGTCTCAAATAAATGGCCTCAATCAATTCTGGAATGCCTTTTGGATGATTTTTAAAGTATTTGTGTTCATCTTGCACGAATCACATATTTTTATCAATTTTCGGATTTAGTTTTTCTTCAAGAATGGCTTAGCTTGACAGCACCTGTACCCTTACTTCGGACGCCCATAACTTCATCATCCGGATGAATTTTGGGGCGATTTTAGAACCATGGGAAAGGTGAGGCTGTCTAGTTTATGTCCACCAAATTTCATAAAGTTCCATCTAGCGGATTTTTGACACCTCTCTGTCGAAGTTGAGTGGACAGTTCAGGTTCAAATACAGAACTTGTCACTTCGACGGAGTGCCATGTGTTTGATTTAAGTTCGATTCGAGTGATTTTTATTTCTGAGTACTCCTTTATGAGTCTATTTTCAAATCCAGTTGGTTTCATAATTTTTGGATTCCATTTGAATTATTGGTAGCCGATTTACTCAGAACTGTTCATTTGTACTTTTCTGGGTAAATCTGTGATCTTCGGGGCCTGTTCGGGAGACCACCCAAGGCACATCCGAAGGGATTTTTGTATGAGGCTAGTTTCTTTTGAAAGATGGCCATACAAACTCCAATCACACCAAATTTCGTGGACTTTTATGTAGTGGATTTTTCTAGACAATTTTCCAAAGTTGCCCACTTACTACTTTTAAAAATCCCTAACAGCAACTTCAAAGGAGCATAACTCCTAGGATTTTCATCGGAATGAAGTGAAATTTTGCATGAAACTCTTATTTACCCTAATCTTTCAAATGGATCTGGTTTGGTTCAATTTAAATTGGATTTCAATGATTTCAAGACAAATGGCATACTTTTTACCGAATTTTCCGGATTTGATTTAACTTGGTTTTAAGCAACTTGAGCTTTGGATTTCCATCTTTTGAGATATTCCAGAAATGATATTGACATAAGAGAGGATCTAAAATCCATTTAGATCTTCATGTGAAAATATCATACATTGGTCCTTTTTCAAGGTTTTCTATGATTTTAGCAAGCTTTCTATCTTTTGCATGAATATACACTTGGCAACCACTTTGTGTGGATGAACGGGGGTGCCTAACACCTTCCCCCGTTCATAATCTAATCCCCTTACCCATCTCTGGATTTGATTTTCAAGTAGAGTTATTTTTATCCTAGAATTTGTCTTTTGGCTATTTTTGTTTATTTTTGAATACTTTGGTGTCCATTCTCACCCCAAAATCATGAATGGTGGCGACTCTCCCACTTTTGCGTTGAGCCCGTGTGTTGACGGAGGGATGATCACACCGGTGATTTTTCCCATGTCTCACAACTGGCGACTCTGCTGGGGAACTTACTGTGGATTTAAGCCATTTTGTGTATATTCATGCTTTTTCATCACTTTTGAATGCTTGCTATTTTGTTTGTTTTATTTGTGCATAATGTTGTATTCTAAATCAGATTGGGATGCTTTTGAATTTTATATGAGTCAAGTCATGTATGTTTTGCTTGATGTTGCCTAAAGGTTGATTTAGGAAAAGCCTATCTTGAAGCATGATTTGGTTGTGTTTGGTGATAACATGCTCTAATTTGAATTTTGAATACCATGGTTTGAATATGAGAATTAGTAGCATGAAATCTAGGAGTTCAGAATTTTTGGGTATTCAAACATGATTCCTATGAAGCATACTTTTTTGTGCTTAAAAATTTTTTTTGTTATGCCATGCCTTTGTTTTGGGGTATAGAGGGATTCAATTTGAGCATGAAAACCAAGAGCATGAAATCTGGAATTTTAGTGCACATTGTGGATTTTTTTTAGTATGTTCACCAATATACCATGTCAAGTAGTTGCTAAACTTTTAGGCATTAATTTGGGGTATGAAGGATGCACTTTTGGGCATGAGAAATCTGAAAATTTTAGTGCATATTTCTGGAGATTTTAAAGCATATTTTACCTCATTGAAACACTTTTGAACCATGCCAAGTAAGTGCTAAAATTTTAGGCTTCAATTTGGGGTAAATGGTACATTTTGGGCATGAAAAAGAACATGAAAATCTGGGATTTTAGGAATGCTTTTGGATTTCAAGCATGCTTACATGATTTAATTGTTGTTTGTACAAATAACATGTTTTGTATACCACTTTTTGGGCATGTAATATTTTTTGTGCATATTTAGTTGTTTTGGTGCTTGCTTGCTTGTATTTAGCTTCATTATTTTTGTCATATGTACCTTGGCTTGAAATTGAATGCATGGCTACGAAAAAGAGTGGCAAGGGGCTGGGACGTTATGAATGTTACCACAATTTAAAATTGCACTTGAGCACTTGAAACAATTTGCACAGCCTACCCTTTACCTATTAGGAAGTTGAACCATGAATGTGTGTAGCTTGGCGCACCGAGGTCGTGACTTCGGAAAGCGAAAGTGAAAAAATTTACCTTTGAATTTGGGTCAATGATGTGATGACAATGGGATCTGTGATTCGATTCTGGGCATCACTAGACTTGAGTTCTAAGTTGCCAATTAAGCCAAAACCCAAAAACCATACGCTTGAAGGTGGAGAAACACGTTTTCAACTAAAAGCACACAATTGCGTTTGGGAATTGGGTGTAAATGTGGGAAGGCCGTTTGCATGTTTTACAGGCCAAGGTATAATGTGAATACCATATTGAATGAAGGTAATACAAGGTGGCAAGGTAAAGCCATGTCCTATCCATAAATTTGGGGATTTTTACAAGTATGATGTCCAAGCCCAATTTGGAGGCAAGTTTTGAAGGTCAAGTTAAGGTGAACACCAAGAGGGAATGAAAAAATCAAATCTGGTGAAAAAATGAGTCAAAAAGGGCCATTTCGGCAATAACCGGCAACTCAGGCCGGTCAATAACAATTCTATTCATATCCGGTATATATTTCCGGATACAAAGACATACGCGTGTATCCGGTTAGGGTTACCGGATACAATAAGACATATTCTTATCCGGTATATTATACCGGATACATTCAAAAAATGCACAAATTGGCTTTTCAGCCCAAATTTTCAGAATAAAATGCCTAAAACATTGTGGATAATCCTTAGGCACCCCGAAAAGAACATAAAAATGTTCCAAAAATACAAAATCAAAAAAAAAAAAATAATGAACAAAAAATAAAATAAAACATTCTTTCAGGATTTAACCTAATTTTGAAACTCAAAGAAGGAACCAAGGTGTCATATTTTTTGATACCAACTCAATTCAAACATGTGTCAGTCAAACTTTTGAACTTGAAAACTGAGAAAATTCAGCAAATTTGAAAAAAAAAAGAAACCTTTGGTTGGTTATTTTTATCAATCAAATCAAAACATTTGTGGGGTACTTGGAAGCCCTAGAATATTCCAAGAAACCTTTGGTTGGTTATTTTTATCAATCAAATCAAAACATTTGTGGGACACTTGGAAGCCCTAGAATATTCCAAGAAACCTTTGGTTGTTTATTTTTATCAATCAAATCAAAACATTTGTGGGATACTTGGAAGCCCTAGAATATTCCAAGAAACCTTTGGTTGGTTATTTTTATCAATCAAATCAAAACATTTGTGGGACACTTGGAAGCCCTAGAATATTCCAAGAAACCTTTGGTTGGTTATTTTTATCAATCAAATCAAAACATTTGTGGGATACTTGGAAGCCCTAGAATATTCCAAGAAACCTTTGGTTGGTTATTTTTATCAATCAAATCAAAACATTTGTGGGATACTTGGAAGCCCTAGAATATTCCAAGAAACCTTTGGTTGGTTATTTTTATCAATCAAATCAAAACATTTGTGGGATACTTGGAAGCCCTAGAATATTCCAAGAAACCTTTGGTTGGTTATTTTTATCAATCAAATCAAAACATTTGTGGGACACTTGGAAGCCCTAGAATATTCCAAGAAACCTTTGGTTGGTTATTTTTATCAATCAAATCAAAACATGTGTGGGACGCTTGGAAGCCCTAGAATATTCCATGAAAACCTTGGTTGGTTATTTTTATCAATCAAATAAAAAAAAAATTTTTTTTTGGGACCCTTGGAAGCCCTAGAATATTCCAACACAAAATCAAAACAACAAAAAAAAAAAAAACAAAAGAAAAATCTGGATTGGTGTTCACCTAACCTACTGGTTTACATATATAGGGGTGTGACTCAAGTTAAATGGAAGCTAACATGTTCTGTTCATTTTTTTCGTCAGGTACATTTACTTTCAACTTGGGTGCACTTATTTGCAGTCATTGCTCCCGTGACCAGATCCAAAGCAAGAGCCATGAATACTGAAGAGAACCAAGCCCAAGCTACTGTCCCCGCTCAAGACTTTACTCAGCTGCAGGAGCAAGTGGCCGGTCTGGCCAAAATGCTGGGAGACTTACTGGCGGCGCAGGCCCAACAGGCCCAAGCCCAAAACCAGGCCTCTACCTCCCATCAGGCACCACCACCTCAGGCCTATATTCCGCCTCCGGCTCAGCCCATGCCTGAGCCCATTTCTGAACCAGTCCCTGAGCCCATTCTGATCAGGGAAAATACAGTAGAGTCTGAGAAAGAGCTGGAAAAAGAAAAGGCGAGGGATGAGATGGAAAAGAAAATGCTGCTGAAGATAGAAAGAATCCAGGCAGAGCTGAAAGAGGTGAAGGGGGAAGCAGCCATGGAGGTACCACCTTCGAAGACCTGTGCATGTACCCGGACGTCTGTCTACCGGCTAAGTTCAAGTGCCCGGACTTCGACAAATTTGATGGCACGGGCTGCCCATTGAGCCACTTAAAATTGTACTGCGGGGCCCTATGCCAATTTGGCCTGGATGACGGCATACTGATCCAACTCTTTCAGAGGAGTTTGACCTGGTCAGCTCTTAGGTGGTTCGCCACAGTTGATCATGGGAAGATTAGAAGGTGGAAGGACTTGGCCGATGCTTTCTTGGACCAGTACAAGTTCAACTCGGAGATTGTGCCAGACCGGTACGACATGATGAGGATGACCAAGGGCAAAGATGAGCCAGTACGGCAATACGCCAAGAGGTGGAGAGAGGCCGCCTCCCAGGTCAGGCCACCTATGCAAGAGCCGGAGATGATCTCCACATTTATGGGCACACTGGGGCAGCCTTTTTACAACCATCTGGTGGGCCAGATCACCACCAACTTTGCTGCCTTGGTACAAATGGCGGACCGGATCGAGGAAGGGGTCAGGTCAGGAAGGCTGATAGACTACTCTACTCTGACTGGGCAGTCTGATTCCTCTGCCTCCATGGCCCAGAAGAAAGGGGCCGGATTTAAAAAGACGGGGGCCCGAAAAGAAGGGGAGGTGAACCTGGTCCAGGCTCCTCCAGCCAAGAAGCCGCTTCATGTGAACATCTCGGCACCCCAACAGGCCCAGCAGGCCCAGCAGTCGTACCAGACCCCGCTGAATGTCAACTTCTCTCCCTCTGTGCCAGCTAACACAAGGAGGACCTTTACTAAGGAGGAACGGGATGTCTGGTTCGCAGCAAGGAAGAACAGAGTCTTCACTCCTCTCCCGATATCTCTGTCCCAACTACTGCCAACCCTGCTGAAAGGGGAATACTTGACTCTGAAGGAGCCTAACCCAAATGCCCCGAAAGGGAGGAATTATGATCCGGCAGCCACCTGTGACTTCCACATGGGTGCACCAGGGCACTCTACAGATAACTGCTGGGTGC
Organism: Buxus sempervirens; assembly: GCA_947561395.2. NCBI lineage: Eukaryota > Viridiplantae > Streptophyta > Magnoliopsida > Buxales > Buxaceae > Buxus > Buxus sempervirens. The sequence continues at coordinate 7,565,714 of OX387182.1, forward strand.
TGAAGCATGCGGTCCAGGACTTGTTGGACCAGAAGGCTTTAGTCTTTAACACTGCTGCACCCGCTCCGTCGGGAAATGATATTGGGCAGAACCCTCTGCCGTACCACAATGGGGCAGGCCCATCCAACTCCATCACTGCCATATCCACCACGAGAAGGGCCTTTGACCCATCTCAGCTTATAGCCCCTGTGGGGACTACAGTCCAGGTCCGATTTTTCCCAGAAGAGGAAGAAGAGGAGATCAACATGGTCTCCCAAAAAAACAATACAGCTGCTGAGGACATAAGTTCCTCTTTAAACCGGGTCTCATCTCTTATGACCCAGATGAATACTGCAAGGCCCACATTGGTCTTCAATTGCAGTCCACCCATTTATTCACCATATAAGCCGTCTAAGGCTCCACTGGTCATCAATCTTCACCCCACCACTGCTTCCATCACTTCTTCTGTCCCCACCAAATCCAAACTTCAACCCTTGGTTGTAAATGTGCAGCCAGCCCATACTATCCCTAAACCGGCCCATACATCCCGGTCCAAACTCCAGCCATTGGTGGTTAACATCCCCAAACTAGCCTATTCTGAGGCCGCTGTACCATAGAATTACAGCGAGGGAATCACGGTTACGGTTCCAGTGGTTAGAAACCCGAACCAGGAGGAGGTGAACCTCATGACGAGGTCAGGGAGATGTGCAGGGGGTGAAGAGAAAGAGAAAGAGACAGAAGTAGAAAAAGAAAATGAAGAAAAAAGAAAACAGAAAGAAAAAAATAAAGTGGGAGAAGACACCCCCCAGGGTGCAGAAAATGAGGCAGCCGACCTCATAAAAATAATAAAGAAAAGTGAATTCAATCTTGTGGATCAGCTGAACAAGGTCCCAGCTCAGATTTCAATACTGGGCCTTTTGCTGAATTCCGAAAAGCATAGGGATGCATTATTAAGGGTGCTACAGAGTGCACACGTATCCCAGACCATTGATCCGGACCAGCTTGGTAAAATGGTTGGTCAAATCTTGTCACATAATGTGATAAGTTTCTCAGAGGGTGAGATCAGCCCAGGTGGGTGTTATCATGTTGACCCTTTGCACATCACTGTGCTTTGTAAGGGCTGCATGATTGCACGGGTTTTAATTGACAACGGGTCCGCATTAAACGTTTGCCCGTTAATCACTTTTACCAAGCTGGGTCTGGACCAGTCAAGGATCAAACGAAATGGGCTGATAGTAAGGGCTTTTGATAGCTCCAAGACCCACTCCCTAGGGGAGATTGAACTGCCGGTCACAATTGGGCCGAATATCTTTAACATCACATTTGAAGTGATGGATATACCCGCAGCATTCAATCTGCTCCTAGGAAGGCCGTGGATACACTCGGCTAGGGCAATACCATCCACGCTCCACCAAAGAGTGAAGTACATAAGAGGGCAAAGGGTGATCACAATCCTAGCCGAAAACTTGGTGCCGCCCATCGTGTCACCTGATGTACCCTTGATCAATGTGGACCTAACTGTCGACAAGATTGCATTCCACTCATTCCAATTTGAGGCGGTCAATTACATACCTGGGGGGTGTGAGAAAAAGAAGGAAAAGGGGACCACTGCAGAAAAGATGGTCAAGAAAGTGATGGAGAAATACCACTTTCACCCAGGGAAAGGCCTGGGGATCAATCTGCAAGGGATGGTGGAGCCAATCACGGCTAAGAAACTGATCCCCAAGGTAGGGTTGGGCTTCAAGCCCAGAGGTTGGAGAAGAATGAAACATGAAGAAGGGGAGAGCAGAAGTAGAGGAAAACTCCCGCATCTGAGGGTGAACTTCCCAAAACCCTCCTATATAATCCAAATTTCTCCTCCCACGGACCAGTCCAAGCCTCCATACCACAACCTCAACCCATTTCAAAAGCCTTTTGTGTCGGCCCTACAACCCTATAACCCTTCTCCAATACTGGGAGCAGCAGATGGGCCTAGGCCACAGCCCGAGCAGCAGTTAGACTATTCTGAGGATGTTGGGGCCTTCTTCGCCATGACTGAAGGCGAAAAGACAGGGGCAGACATGGAACTGCCGTTTATTGACTGGACCGCAGTAAAGATTCCAGACAAGGTCATTTCTGGATTGGGCCCCGTAGCAGAAAAGGGCAGTACCCACCCGATGATGATGGCATCGGATGCTGGGCTTGAGGAGCAGGCTTTCCTTATTTCCCCTGCTCCCCAAAATTTTGTAATGAACAATTGGGAGGAAACTCCCCTTACCTTTGAAGCAGCGTTTGTTCGGCAAACTAACGCAGCTTCCAAAAAAAACTCCAATAGTGGAATGCCATTTCCCTGAAGGTTCTAATGGGCCTTCGTCTTCAGGGGAATTATGTTTAGAAGGCCCACAAAAAACCCAAAAAGATTTTTCTATTTTTTCTAGAAAATTTAAATTTTTCAAAAAGGTCCAAACCACTTATGAACCATATAATCAGACCGAATTGGACCAGGTTGAATATGACTTCGACCTTGAGCTCGACTTTGATCTCATGGGGGTCGAAGAAGAGACCGAGGTCGAAGAAGAAGACGTTCCAAAAGAAATTGAATACCAATTGGAACGTCATGAAAAAGGGGTCCAACCTAATATTGAGGAGACCATATCCATAAACCTTGGGACCAAAGATGACCCAAAAATTGTAAAAATCGGGTCATGCTTGTCTGATGTGCAGAAAAATGAAATGTCACAATTCTTGGCAAACTACAAAGATGTGTTCGCTTGGTCATATCGGGACATGCCGGGGTTGGACACGGACATGGTGGAGCATAAGTTGCCAATTTTACCAGGGGTTAAGCCGATTAAGCAGAAGCTGAGAAGATTGAAACCTGAGTGGACTCTGAAGGTCAAGGATGAAGTGGTCAAACAGTTCCAAGCTGGATTTTTGGCAGTCTCTACGTACCCGGAGTGGCTCGCAAACATAGTGCCGGTACCAAAGAAGGACGGGAAGGTCCGAATGTGCGTGGACTATAGAGACTTGAACAGGGCAAGCCCAAAGGACGATTTTCCGCTTCCACACATCGACATTCTGGTCGATAATACTGCGATACATAGCCTGTTTTCTTTCATGGATGGTTTCTCAGGATATAATCAGATCAAGATGGCTAAGGAGGATGAAGAGAAAACAGCATTTATCATACCTTGGGGCACATTCCACTATACAGTCATGCCGTTTGGGCTTAAGAACGCTGGGGCAACATACCAGCGGGCCATGACTGCACTATTTCATGACATGATCCATAAGGAGATGGAGGTCTACGTGGACGATATGATTGCCAAATCATGCAAAGAGGAGGACCACTTGATCAATCTGAAAAAAGTGTTTGATCGGCTCAGGAAGTACAGTCTACGGCTTAACCCGGCTAAATGCGTCTTTGGGGCTACATCAGGGAAGTTACTGGGGTTTATAGTGAGCTGAAGAGGAATTGAAATTGACCCGGCTAAAGCCAAGGCCATAATTGAAATGCCAGCACCCAGAACCGAGAAGGAGGTCAGGGGCTTTCTTGGAAGGATTCAATACATAAGCCGGTTCATAGCACAGCTCACTGCTATCTGTGAACCAATTTTCAAAATTTTGAGGAAAGATAACCCTACTGTCTGGAATGAGGACTGCCAGCAGGCATTTGACACAATAAAGAGGTATTTGCTTAACCCACCTGTGCTAGTGCCACCAACTCCAGGAAGACCGCTGATCCTGTATTTGTCAGTGTTGGAAACGTCGATGGGATGTGTCTTGGGGCAGCATGATGAGACTGGTAGAAAAGAAAGGGCAATTTACTATCTGAGTAAAAAATTCACAGAATATGAAGCCAAATACTCACCATTGGAAAAGACTTGCTGTGCTCTAGTGTGGGCCACTCAGAGGCTAAGGCATTATTTCCTTAGTCACTCCACACTGTTGATATCCCGGATGGACCCGCTGAAATATTTATTTGAGAAACCGGCACTGACTGGCAGGACGGCAAAGTGGCAACTGCTACTGTCCGAGTTTGACCTCACATACATCACCCAGAAGGCGATCAAGGGTCAAGCCATAGCTGATCACCTGGCTGCACATCCTCTGCCAGAATATCAACCCTTGAAGACCAACTTCCCAGATGAGGCAATTCTGTACACTGAAGAGGAGGACAGTGAGGGTTCTTGGCAGATGTTCTTTGATGGGGCCGCCAATATGAATGGGAACGGAATAGGGGCAGTCTTGGTTAAACCAGATGGTTCACATATCCCAATTGCAGTAAAGCTGAGATTCCAGTGCACCAATAACATAGCAGAATATGAAGCATGCATAATCGGATTGCAAGCAGCCATGGATCATGGAGTAGAGGAACTTGACGTATACGGGGATTCGAGTCTTATCATCTTCCAAACAACTGGTGAGTGGAAAACCAAGGATCACAAATTGATCCCCTATCACCAGTATTTGGAAGAAATAAGCACAAATTTCACTCGAATTTCCTTCAACTATATGCCAAGGGCCAAGAATCAGTTTGCAGACGCCCTAGCGACCTTGGCTTCAATGGTCAGCATATCAGAAGGAGTAGACATCAGACCACTGGAAATTGAGGTCCGAGATGAACCGGCTTACTGTCTCGTTCTAGAGGGAGCACCAGAAGAAGAAGCACCATGGTTTCAAGATATCAAGAATTTCTTGAATAATCGGAGTCTGCCAGAGAATGCCACTGCTACTGAGAAGAGGACAATACAGAGATTGGCTGGTCAATTTCTACTAAGTGGTGGACATGTGTACAAGAGGTCGCATAACGATATTCTGCTAAGATGTGTTGCCAAGGCTGAATCAGAAAGGTTGATCGAGACCGTACATGGAGGAGTCTGCGGGCCCCATATGAGTTGGCACATGTTGGCAAAGAAGATCCTGAGGCTAGGATATTACTGGACGACCATGGAGCACGATTGCTGTACACATGTCAGGAGGTGCCATCAATGCCAAATCTATGCAGATAACAAGCATGCACCCCCAGGTGAGCTGCACAACATGACATCACCCTGGCCCTTCTCTATGTGGGGCATAGATGTCATTGGCATGATTTCACCTAAGGCATCGAACGGACATAGATTCATCCTGGTAGCGATTGACTATTTCACTAAGTGGGTGGAAGCAGCTTCATATGCGAATATCACAAGCAACCATGTTATGAAGTTTTTGAAGCACAATATCATTTGTCGCTATGGACTGCCAGGTGCCATAGTATCAGACAATGCTTCAAATATTAAGAACAAGGACATGAAGAAAATATGTGAGCAGTTCCAGATCACCCACCATAAGTCAGCTCCGTACAGGCCAAAGATGAATGGGGCAGTAGAAGCAGCCAACAAGAATATAATGAAAATCATTCAGAAGATGGTAGTAAGTTACAAAGACTGGCATGAAATGCTACCACTTGCTCTACATGCTTACAGAACCTCGATCCGAACTTCAACTGGGGCAACCCCGTATTCCCTAGTATATGGAATGGAAGCAGTCTTGCCAGTGGAAGTAGAAATCCCGTCACTCCGAGTGCTCATGGAAGCAGAACTAGAAGAAGCCGAATGGGTCCAGTCGAGACATGATCAACTCAACCTGATAGAAGAAAAGCGGTTGAAAGCGCTTTGCCATGGACAGTTGTACCAGAAGAGAATGGCCCGGGCTTACAATAAGAAAGTGAGGCCCAGAACTTTCCAAGAAGGAAACCTGGTGCTAAAGAAAATTCTACCATTTTTGGAAGTCCTCGTGGTAAGTTCAAGCCCAATTGGGAAGGCCCATATGTCGTCAAGAAAGTCCTATCAGGGGGTGCACTCATCTTAGCAGAAATGGATGGGTCAGATTTTCCTGAGCCCATTAACTCTGATGCGATAAAAAGGTATTTCCCTTGAGTGAATATTTCTGGGAAATGATCCGAGGCCATTTTTCTTTATTTCCTTCAAAAATTTTAATCCCTAGTCTAGCCAAGTTGAGCCGGTTCGTTTCTTTGATAAACCCAAACCGGATTTACAGTCTTAAATTGGGTCAAAGCCAATTGGGGCAAAGTAAGGGAAGAAAAAGAAAAAGAGAGGAAAAACAATGGAAATGGCAAATGAAAGCCAAGTGTGAAAAAAGATGCAAAAAATGCAATTTGGGGAAAAAGGGTTAAATTCATCATGACTGTAAGTCCGGTTGACCTATTTCCACACTTGAAAATTTTTGGGCCTTTAATACCCTTTCTTTCATAAACTGAGCCTAGCCTTTATTTCGTCCTATTTTTAAGCCCTCGGTGATCTTAGCTTGTTCATTCAAATATCAGAGTAAGATGGGTGATGACGGAATTCAGAAGCCGGCCCTAGTGAAAACCGTAACTGGCGCTAGGGGCAATATTGGCAAAAAGGCAAAAAGAAAAAAAATAAGAAAAATGAAAGAAAATCAGAGGTTGAGTTGATCATGGGGATCGGAGCCTTAAGCAAAGTTGGCATGAGCAGAATGGGGCAGTTTTGGCAGTTGGGGATGACTCTAAAGGTCCTAAGATGAACGATTCTGATCCCTCAGTATTTTCTGGACTACCCTTTTCATTATTTAACCTGGTTTTAATTCCTTTAATTATAGGTGATTAAGTGCATGGACCAAATTTCAAAAAAAAAATACAAAAAAAAATATAAAAAGGAAAAATTATACTTTGGCCAGTGATGATAAATCAAATACTTTTCATAAAACCTTTGTTTTTACAAGCATCTGAGCATTCTGAGGCCAATAATATAAAAACTTTATTTTGAATTAAATCCTTTGTATTTCCACTATTGGAGTTCAATTTTGTACAAAGGTATGAAAAATGTGCAGGAAATAAAGCTAATCTCTAATCTCCTAGCCGCTCCTCAAGCTCCTGAATCCGAGCCGCCTAAGCTACAATGACTCCTGAAGCCCCCTCTGCAGCGGGATCACTCAGGAAGGAAATGACCTCATCTGAAAGGGCCTGCTTGATCCTCATACTCCTAAGGCTGGCCAAAGTAGCCTGGTACTTCTGCCGGATCATACGGACCTCGAAGCAACGGGCCTGCCTCTGCTCCTCCAGCTTCTCTTCCACGGCAATACGGCGTGAGATCTGCTCCTCAAGCTGCCTCTCCAAATAAGTGCCCTGTATCCTGAGCTCCTGGGCCTCCCGTACCCATATCTGCTGAAGCCGCTTATGAGAAGCCCGCTCAGACTCTAGAATGTCCTCATAGGTGGGAGCCAAGACTATAGGAGGATCTTCGGGTACCGGGGCCTGAGTCTGTATCTGTTCCTCGATCCAGAAGAGATAATCCTTCACATGGGCTTCTGAGAAGACTGGACCATGCATGAAGCGGACATAGGACCACTCCTTCATCAACCAGGCATTCAGCTTCATAGAAAGGGGCCCAAGACGATCCTCATATCCACATGGGATGATAATCCCCTGGGTCGCACGGAACTGACGAAAGACCCGCAGAGGAAGATACAGCACTGCATGCTTCAGGCCCGCTAGGATCAGAAAGTTGCAATCACGGAAGCTAATCACTGTCGCTGCATTGGGCTGATAAGTGCCAGGCCATCTCACCTGGTCCTCCTGAAGTGAGCCCAAGAAAGTGAACCAGCCCTGTTTGCCCCCTGGAATATCGGGGCACCCCCTGTTGCTCATCAACAAGGGGACTTTTAGACTCGGGAAGAAGTGTCGATTAATCTCTTCAATCTGGCTCAAATGATCAAGTAGCCAAAGCTGTAAAGGAAGTCAAAACGCTTTCAGTACACAGAAAAAAAAAATTTTTTTTTTACTTGCAGGATCTGGGCACATGCTAGGAAGCGTTTTGACTTCCTGTTGTAGCAGTCAGTCAAAGCTTGATATATTCCAGCTAAAATCATGGGGGCCAACCTCTTCCGCTCCCTAACCTGGCATATCACTGAAATCAAGGCCAAGTCCACCTCATCATCATCCCGCGGGAAAAGTAACTGGTTGACCACTATCAGGGTCAACGCATTGAATCGGGCCTCCTTGTTCTCCCCTCTCAAAAGCTTCTCAGTCAAAAAAGCCTTAGATAGGGTCAAAAGGGTGTCAGAATCCCCCAAGTCCTTCTTCCCCATGCCCAAAAAAGTAGAAGCTTCCTTCTTGTAACTGGGCCTTAGAGGTGGATTCAACACCTTCTCATCAAACCTCAAGCCCAAGATGGTTTCCACCTCCTCAATAGTTGGGGTCATCTCATGGGTCCCAAAACGGAACAAGTTGAGATCAGGAACCCAATGACCAATCATGGCCTCTATAATCTCCCACCTGAAGGGAACTTTGGGAATGAGCAGGGTATGGCCTAGATTGGTAGAACCCCATCTCCTCTCCTCATCTAGGGTCATAGAGTTAACCCACCTTGTGTAAAAGGAATCCACAGGATTGTACCTAGTGAGATTTGGGGGTTTTGATCTAAAAGGTTGTTTTGCAGGGGAGGCAGTGTGGACAGACAATAATGGGGCAGAAGATGATCCGGATTCCATTGGATGTGATGGGAGCAAGCTAGAACTCAAGAGGAGGAGGAAAAAGGCGAAAAAGGGGGTTTCTAAACTCAAAAACTCGTAAAAAATGCTCAAATCCCGAGGCTGGTTGCATTTATAGCATATTTTAATGTATCCGGTAACTCAGACCGGATATAAAAGGTTTTATTAATATCCGGTTAAGCATACCGGATACAAAAGAGGGCTATGAGTATCCGGTATGTTATACCGGATACAAGGACCAATCAATGTATCCGGTATGTCAGACCGGATACAAAGAAAAACAGCAAAAAAAAGAGCTAAGGATGAAAAATCCGAATTTTTTACCTGTTTTACCTGTATACAAGTCATAATTGCATAAAATTGAGAGCAAAAGATGTGCAAGACAAGATAGAATGAATAAAAAGTTTTTTTTTATATATATGCAAGTTTTTGTACAAGGAATGATAAGATCAATACATGAAAAGAAAAAAATCCTAATCTACTACTCTTGTGCAGGGTCATCTATGCGTCCTCGGCCGCGTCCACCTCTACGGCCTCTCCCTCGGAGCGGTCTGCCCCTAGAGTAGGCAAGAATACGCTGGGTTGCATGGCGAGGATGCCGACCCACCACCTGCTGGAGCTGATACTCCAGGCAATACTCCTCGATGTCCGGGGGCAGAGCAGGAGTGGAATCTGGGGAGGAAGCCTCTGGCTCAATAGCAACCGGCCCAGCTGGGACCTTATCCATAGCAGGCTCTGCTCCCGCAGCTCCAGAAGGCCCGGCATCAGAAGAAGGGCCAGGATCAGAAATATCTGTACCAAATGGGAAGAAATCAAGAAGTGGGATACTAAAATGAATAAAAAAGAAGAAACTAAGGAGAACATACCAGCAGGCACTATGGGATCCGGATCCACTGGGTCGGCAGCAGGGACCTCCTCTGGCTCAGGAACCATCACTGGAGCATCACCAGGATCAGCAGCTGGGACATCCACAGAATCCGTAGCCCGAACAGGAGACGGGTCAGGAATGAGGAAATCAGGCTCGAAGGCAGCATCCTGATCTGGGACCGGGCCCTGCACAAGGCAAACAAGCATATCAGAATAGCAGAAACAGGAAAATGAAAGAAATAAAAATATGAGAAGGCCAGATACCTGTCTAGCCTGAAGCTCAGCAACTAGGGACTCCAGCTCCCTGATCCGGGCATCCCGCTGGGCCACGACCGCATCGTGCTCAGTGATCATATCATCGATCGCAGCCCGCTGGCTCTCGAACCGGTCCCGAATGGAGTTCAGCTCGTGTACCTGCCAACAAGAACAGAAGCATGGTCAGAAATGCATAAGGAAGGAAAAGGGGATGAAAATGGGAAGAGTACAAGGCTTACCGTGTCCTCGTGGATCCGGATACGGATCCCGCTGATCTCTGTCACCCCGGCACGAGTGGGTCGATCCATCAAGCATCCAATAGATACCCTCTGGAACCACTCGTCATAATCTCCGGCTACTGTGAGCCCCTCTGCATCCAGGAAATGATCGAACTGATCCACGTCGAAGCCGGGAAGGAGAGTATCGGGATCCACAGGAGGAGGCGGAACGGGGATGCGAAGTGCGCCCGTGTGCTGGAAGTACAGACGCTCTCCTAAGTACATCACCCTACCAAGCTTCCCAAGGAAGCACTGGTAGGGCTGACGTCGGAGATCTCTCTCAAAAGCATCCTGTACTGCCATCTCACGGGCAACTCCGACATCCACGTCATCTGGACGGGATAGAATGAGCTGCAAAGAAGCAAAGTGGTCAGATACAGTCAAGAGGCAGAAAAGTAAAAGGAAAAGATAGAGGGCTTACATCAAATCGGCGGGCACGGTCTAAGTGCACCCGGGCAGTACGAGGCTGGCTCCTATCAGCATCTCGAACCTGGGCCGACCATCGCAGGGCCACAGGGAAATCCGCAACCTCAGGAACCGGGGAGGGGCGGAAGAAGGTCATATAGGTGTACATGAACACCTAGCAAAAGAAAAATCAGTCAAGAAAAGATAAAGCCTAAGGAATTAAACCAGACAGATGAATGCAATACCTGTAGAATCTGCCAGAAGAACCGGCTGCTGACTCCATCACCCCTCAGGGATGCCAGGCCTCGAACCGCTCGGCACAACCCGGCTAGGATGGTCCCATAAATGAGCCGACCCCATGCTAGCTGGCGGGTCTGATGGAAATCTCTCAAGGCATCCAAGAAAAGTGGGCTGACACCGGTGGTATCCTCCGGGAAAAAACAGCTCCCCAACATCAGCAAGAATACGTGCCGGAAGATAGGAACAAAAGCAGCATCCTCCACAGCCACAGTCTTGTGCCTCCCCTCAAAATGTCGAGCCAGACTCTCCCGCAGCCAACTAATGGAGAGCCGGCCACTCCGCCCATCCCAAGCAGTAGGTGGCAGGGCCTGATATCCCAGAAGAAGACCGATGTCCTCCGCAGAAGGTCGCTCCAAGATGATGGTCCGCCCAGTCAATGGAATACCGGTGATCATCACAAAATCCGAGGGGCGGATCCCCAGCTCCACGTCCGGCAGATGGAACGACTGAGTCTCTGGGAAATATCTCTCCATCATGGCAAAGATGAGTGGACGGTCGGCTCTGAATGATGGAATGCTGAGGAAGTGATCTAGGTGTCACCTCCCAAACTCTCGCCTGAGTGCCGGAGAAAGCGACTGAGCTAACTCACTAAATCTGCCCCAGCTACCTCGTAAGTGGGAGGAATGATAGGGAAGCGGCACATCTGCCCTGATGCACATGGAAGGGTGGCTATCCAAGCCATGGAGGAGCTCTGTATCCTGAACAGAGGCCCTCAACTCCTCAGAGACCCCTGCCAGAGCCACAGCAACCCCCTCCTGAGCCGTATCTCTGGCTCTGCCTCGGCCTCTGCCACGGCCTCTCTCGCCCTCAGGGGCCTGATCCTGAACTCTGCCTCTGCCTCTGCCTCGACCCCGAGCCGGTGCAACCACGGGCTAAAATTCAAGAGAAAGGTGTGAAGGTTGTGTGGGAAAGGAGAATAGAAGAAAGAAAGAAAGGAAAATTTTTGAAAGCCTACCTCAGCAGAGCTCTCCCTGCCTCTGCCTCAACTCCTCAGAGACCCCTGCCAGAGCCATAGCAACCCCCTCCTGAGCCGTATCTCTGGCTCTGCCTCCGCCTCTGCCACGGCCTCTCTCGCCCTCAGGGGCCTGATCCTGAACTCTGCCTCTGCCTCTGCCTCGACCCCGAGCCGGTGCAACCACGGGCTAAAATTCAAGAGAAAGGTGTGAAGGTTGTGTGGGAAAGGAGAATAGAAGAAAGAAAGAAAGGAAAATTTTTGAAAGCCTACCTCAGCAGAGCTCTCCCTGGAGACATCTAATGGCTCAGACAAGGTGGCGCTGGAGCTCGCCTCTGTCCGAGCCCGCGAACTGGAGGGCTGATCAGCAGGGTCAGCCTCCTCTCTAACACGGGAACGACTCCTAGCCATCTACAACAGGGAAGTGTTTTATAAATTTCAGTTCAAATCTATCTGGAATCCTACTTTGCTCCATTCAAATTGATCAAAAATTTCACTTTGATTGTATAGGTTCCAACTCTAGTTCATCAGGAATTTTGTATGATTTTTCAAATTTTCAAGAATTGTGTTTTAGTTCAAAGTTTTTTAGAAAATATTCCTATATTATTCTAAAACATTTTGTTTACAAGGCCTAATACTTGATAATTTACTGCAGGATTGCTACATCGGTGCAAAAGAAAAGGGTCTGAGCTAAGTCCCAAAGGAAAAGCCCTAGCAGTTAAAGCCCCTCATTGGTCAAAAGCCGGCTAGGGTCCGATCGGAAAAGAACTAGACACTGTCAAAGATATCAGCTCAATAACAGCATGCAATCAACTCCAGAACACAAGTGGAAAACTTGCCTTGAAAATATCAAAGGGATAAAGCCAAAGGTGGTCTAGAACAAGTCATGGGAAGATCATGTCAGATGGAGCATTACTTTAAGTTAAGAATCAGAGCGTGATTGAAAACAAATCATATCATCCAGAGCAAGTTCAAATCATGAGATAAACAATTCAGTTCATCATTGGCAGGCAATTCCAAGGTCTAAGGCAACAAGCCATGGTCATTAGGAATCATAACGTAAATAACGGAAAAATGTGGCAGCATCAACAATACCAAGAGTTTATGAGCAAATTCGGTCGGTATGCAGAGATTCAACAAAAAATGCCAAATCTGATCATATGTACTTATGAAGAACAATGAAGAACTAGGCAATCAAGCATAAGAATCAAAATCCAATCAAGGGAATTGAAAAGCATCACATTATCCAGAGTGTCATTAACAGTCAATCAACATTGCATCCAGTTCGGAAAAATTGACAAGGACAAAACAAATAACATGGCACATGGCATTGAAATTCGTCCAAATAAGCATGAATTGGTTACCAAGAAAAATTCCAATCTCACTAACCTGGGCGAGCAGTGGAGAAAGCAGGTGCCTGATTGCAAGTGGGAATCAAGAGACAAATAGCCGGAGCAAAACCTCCAATGTCAAGCTGAGAAATCACAAGAGAATGGGAAAAATCGAGCTAGGGCTCGACTGCGGCTGTCAAGGAACAATCACCGAAGTCTCCGGAGTTACAAGTCGTCGCCGGTAGCAATAGGAGACACCGGAGTTGCTGGAGATCACCGGAGAAGCAGGACGAGTCGTGACAGTCGGGGACGAAGGTCTGTGGCCGGTCTGAGTTGTCGGAGAATGAAGAAAAGAAATGAAAAGTCGCGGTCGCGCGCGACTTAAGTAAACCTGGGGGATCCGGATACTCAGGCCGGATACCCGCAGGCCCTTGATTATCCGTATATACATACCGGATACCAAAGAAAAAAAAAGAAAAAAAAAAGAAAAAAGCAAAAAAAAAAAAAGAGAAAAGAATAGAAAAAAAAAGAGGAAAAAAAAAAAGAAAAAAAAAAGAAAAAAAAAAGAGAAAAAAGAAGAAGAAGAAAATAGAAAAAAAAGAGAAAAAAGAAAAAAGAAAAAAAAAAGAGAGAGCAAACTTGTGCTATAATTCTTACTATTTTCTCAAAATCCTATTGTTGTCTTGAAATCCACCTCACAGCCACGAGAGCTCTGTGGAATTTGGGACAACCTTGGGAAATGTGCCTGGTCAAAGGATGATATCCACTCAATTTTCAACTTGGTTTGATAAAAAAATCAGTTTTTCAAAAAAATCCTATTTTTGGGCTTAAAATCCACTTCATAGCCACGAGAGCTCAGTGGAATTTAAGAATTATTGGAGAAATGCCCCCTTAAGGTTAGGGCTTTTTGGCAAATTTCCACCCGAAAATTGTTTTTCTACAGAAATTGAATTGAACCGAGCAAATCATGCTCAAGGGAATGCAATTTGGGCTTGTCTACTCTTTGCAGCTCACTGCTTCGCAGCTCCCGCCAAGAGGGGCAGTTGTAGACACCCCAAATTGCACAAACAATCATCAAAAATCATTATCTCCTGGAAAGCCAGCACAGAAATGGAAGAAAATAAATTTTTACCTGTATCCGGATACAAGTACCCTTTCCCGTATCCGGATACTCATACCGGATACATGTGAGCCTTAGTGTATCCGGTACCATGTACCGGATACCTTAAGGCCCTTTTTTATCCGGTCTGATATACCGGATACTTTAAGTTTGCTCAAAATTAGGGTTTTCCGAGAGCTTTTCACTTTTACCATCATGTCCCTCATTAAATGAGGGGAAATCTCGGAATTAACCTTAGGGTTAAGGTTGGGGGGGTTCTAGACATTAAGTTGTGTCTACCAATGACCTTAGCCTTTGCCTATAAATAGGAGGCTCCTCCTCAAGCAAATGGCACTGAACTCTTGTTTTGAATTCTCGCAAAGAAGAACTCTAGGAGAAGAAGAAAACCGCTGCGGAATCGCCTCCAGAACTCAGGTAAGCCTCAACTTTTCTTTTTATTTTCTGTCTTTACATTCCTAGATCTAGATCTCTTCTTCTACCTTTCTGTAGTGTAAAGCCTTGTTTGTATGTGTGGAAATCCTTCCCCGGCTCAAAGTATCTCAAGACTCCCCTAGCCGTAAAACGTGAAGGCGGATCTAGGAGAAACGAAACTGGGGATTGACCCTAGTGCTAGAACCCATGTAGCATAAGGCCTTTTTGATTGATTGTAAACCGTTCCATATTCAAAGTACCCTTGATTATCTTGAAGAACCGTGTTTAATGGGGAGAGAGAACAGAGGGAAACGATAATGGAACGGAACCCTAGGCTATCTTAGAACCCTATTTGGATGAATATGTATGCATGCTATTGATCTTGTTTGGTTTTCTTACACTTGCACATACATATCACTATTTTGGCGGGATAGGCTCATATTTGGGGGTTTATTGCATTTATTGTGATAAATCTCAAATAAATGGCCTCAATCAATTCTGGAATGCCTTTTGGATGATTTTTAAAGTATTTGTGTTCATCTTGCACGAATCACATATTTTTATCAATTTTCGGATTTGGTTTTTCTTCAAGAATGGCTTAGCTTGACAGCACCTGTACCCTTACTTCGGACGCCCATAACTTCATCATCCGGATGAATTTTGGGGCGATTCCAGAATCATGGGAAAGGTGAGGCTGTCTAGTTTATGTCCACCAAATTTCATAAAGTTCCATCTAGCGGATTTTTGACACCTCTCTGTCGAAGTTGAGTGGACAGTTCAGGTTCAAATACAGAACTTGTCACTTCGACGGAGCGCCATGTGTTCGATTTAAGTCCGATTCGAGTGATTTTTATTTCTGAGTACTCCTTTATGAGTCTATTTTCAAATCCAGTTGGTTTCATAATTTTTGGATTCCATTTGGATTATTGGTAGCCGATTTACTCAGAACTGTTCATTTGTACTTTTCTGGGTAAATCTGTGATCTTCGGGACCTGTTCGGGAGACCACCCAAGGTACATCCGAAGGGATTTTTGTATGAGGCTAGTTTCTTTTGAAAGATGGCCATACAAACTCCAATCACACCAAATTTCGTGGACTTTTATGTAGTGGATTTTTCTAGACAATTTTCCAAAGTTTCCCACTTACTACTTTTAAAAATCCCCAACAGCAACTTCAAAGGAGCATAACTCCTAGGATTTTCATCGGAATGAAGTGAAATTTTGCATGAAACTCTTATTTACCCTAATCTTTCAAATGGATCTGGTTTGGTTCAATTTAGAATTGGATTTGAATGATTTCAAGACAAATGGCATACTTTTTACCGAATTTTCCGGATTTGATTTAACTTGGTTTTAAGCAACTTGAGCTTTGGATTTCCATCTTTTGAGATATTCCAGAAATGATATTGACATAAGAGAGGATCTAAAATCCATTTAGATCTTCATGTGAAAATATCATACATTGGTCCTTTTTCAAGGTTTTCTATGATTTTAGCAAGCTTTCTATCTTTTGCATGAATATACACTTGGCAACCACTTTGTGTGGATGAACGGGGGTGCCTAACACCTTCCCCCGTTCATAATCTAATCCCCTTACCCATCTCTGGATTTGATTTTCAAGTAGGGTTATTTTTATCCTAGAATTTGTCTTTTGGCTATTTTTGCTTATTTTTGAATACTTTGGTGTCCATTCTCACCCCAAAATCATGAATGGTGGCGACTCTCCCACTTTTGCGTTGAGCCCGTGTGTTGACGGAGGGATGATCACACCGGTGATTTTTCCCATGTCTCACAGTCACCAAGCAACAAACATGACAAGATATAAGAAACACAGTCAACCTGAACATAAAGCAGACTACCAAGCCGAAGAAAAAATCATAAATGCCCATTGTAATGTGAATGAATCACAAATGCTTAGACAAACATCAAATTGCCACCTGAACATAAGATACTGACATAACTAAACAGGGCTTTGAGATGGATTATATTCTAAAAGAGATTAAACAAATCTTGGACCATGTCCACTTTTAACCATCCTTTCTATGCTCTGAACCTTCACAACCAATGAAACTACAGCCTGTATTTCAAACTAAACAAAACAATATAAGATAGACATAAGATTGAATGCAAAAGGATAGACCTCACAATCCAAGATCAACAAAACCTCTTCTTCAAATAGAAATTTTAACTTTCTAGAAAACATATAATTCCTCTCTCTTTTGTTCATCTATTTCACCAAGAAAATATAAATAGACACCTAAAAACATAATAAGAATAAGCACAGAGCTTGTAAACGATAAGTTAAAGGTTAAAATACTTGAATATTTAGTAGAGAAACAAAAAACTTATTCTAGAAATCTTTGATTCAAATATTAGAACTTAATAGAGAAATTGTTAATTAATAATTAAAAACAAACTTATTAAGCAAGCTTATTTAATATAAAAAAAACTTATTAATAAGTGCACTTTGAGATTTTGAGTAGCAAGAAGAACACCGAACTCCATCATCCTGACTCTCTCAATCTTCTAGACCATGCAAGTGACTGTAATAAGACCGATCAATCTCTTATATCTAATCTAATCTCTTGTGAAATTTTTATCTTACCATCTTTTCCCTTTTTGTGATTTTGTATTGCTTCAGGCATGGGAGTTGTGCAAAATCGGCAGGAGATTGGAGTTGATAGATCCAATGTTGTCTCATCCACTTTTGGCACCTCTAACATTGAGATACATTCAAGTGGCACTTCTGTGTGTGCAATAAAGTCCAACTGACATACCTATGATGCCTGAGGTTTGAGATTTTGAGTGGCAAGAAGAACACCAAACTTCGTCATCTTGACTCTTTCAATCTTCTAGACCATGCAAGTGATTGTAATAAGACCAATCAATCTCTTATATCTAATCTAATCTCTTGTGAAATTTTTATCTTACCATCTTTTCCCTTTTTGTGATTTTGTATTGCCTCAGGCATGGGAGCTGTGGAAAATCGGCAGGAGATTGGAGTTGATAGATCCAATGTTGTCTCATCATCTTTTGACACATCTAACAGTGAGATACATTCAAGTGGCACTTCTTTGTGTGCAAGAAAGTCCAACTGACATACCTACGATGCCTAAGGTGTCTCAATGTTTAGCAATGAATCCGCAACTCTACCTTTACTTAAAGGGCCTACTTTTTCAATTGTAAGTAGACAAAAAGATGCAAGTTCACAAAGGGGCAGTCCAAGAAAATTTTCGGTGAATGATGTAACAATTACCATGGAATGTCATTAAGGTTATCCCTTTTCTTTTGTTTTTTGCGTTCCTGGAAATCCAGACAATACTTAGATTTTAAAATACTTATGAATATTTCATTCTAATTCAGTCTTTTTAATTCAAGCATATGATATTTTCTGTGTTTGTCGTCTGCTCTTCTCTACATGATTAGGTTGCTCCAAATGCCAGTGATGTAAGATCTAGACTTGATGGAATTAGATGATCTAACTAGTTTGAAAAATACAGGTTTAGACTCTTTTACACCTAGAGGGAGGTGAATAGGTGTAAAAAATTGTGTAATAAAATTTTTTACTAATTAAAGACAAGTCCTTAATTAATGGGCATGCACAAGTCTTTGAAAAATATCAAATATTTCAATAGTCAATGCCACATAAAATCGCAAATAATAAACAGTAAATAAATCAACATATGCAATTTTAGTGTTGACTCTATGAGAACTCTCAAAGAGAAAAACCATTCAGGCTATCAGGAGCCACCTCAGAAAATTCTATTAGAAGAAGATGACTTACAGGTCATGGTTTAGACGACCCAATACTGACTTTGACTTACAGCCCAAGTATTTGAAGAATTCTCCAAACTTGTACCATTGCAAGGATTCAAAACTCTAAATATCTTCTTTGTGAATCACCAAACGAACTCGCTCAGGAACCATAGGAACTAACTCCCACGAGCAATCTCTTCAACCCGGAACTCTAAGTTAGGAGAAGAAGTAAGAAAAGAAGGATTGATGGCTCAAAAGAAGAAAAGTAAGAAAGAAAATTTTCTTCCTCACACAAGATGATCTAGGGTTCCAAAAACAACTTAAAAAGTGATTCGGAGTGAACCCTAGAGGCTTATATATGTTAGGTAGAAGTCTAGGTGAAGTTGGATTTGAATGAGAAATTTTCAGAAAATTAAAGCTGATTTTACATATTGAATGTTCAAGCACTCCTCTAACGCGGCTCTCACGTTCAAAGCATGAAATTACTCTAACGCGGCTCTCACCAATTTAATCACCTTTAAACACACTTTTTTGACATGGAATGAAGCCAACCTAAAATACTAAACCTAACATAGTTGATAACACGCTTGATCATTCACAATTTCGATTATTACCTGTGTTCCTTCAATGTTCTATACACTACCCATATTATGCGGTGATATGCAGTTTGCAAATCATGCAGCTTGATGTGTTCTTGTTTTTACAACATTCCTCATTCAATTTGTGTAATTGGGTTGATTGCTTTGTACATAAACTCAGCACATATGTACACCAAATTATACAATTCATTGCTTTGTATATAAACCCGGCCCATATTCACAGCAAATATACAATTCATTAACGAAATTTTTCTTTCTCCTTTTCTAATATGGTAGCAGAGTACCATGACAATGATTTGGGGATTTCTCATTTGCTTCCAAAGCCTTCACTCTGTGTCACCATCTCTGTTTACTTTTCGTGTTGCTCCCAAACATTACAGCAACAAAAAACTGTCGGAACTGTTGAGCGACCTAACTTCATCATATTTTTTGACTTCATTTGATAATCCTGGTCCTATATTTGGTGTTTGATTTCCTGACCGAGGAGAATGTTCCAACTTGTCGGCACTCAAATGCATATGGCACTTGAAGCAATCTTCCTCGGATTTCATTTGGAGTATGATATTGCCGCGCTCAAACAGGACACTATATTGGTCACAGCCTATGATAACACTATTAAAGGCTTTTGGGATGAACTTGGTGTGTTGAACATCTCAACCGGACTACCAAAAAAAAAAAACATCTCAACGGAATGCAGAAGAAAGATCACTAGTTGAATGCTCAGAAACACATGTAGTCATTAAAACCATCTTCTTGCCTAACAATAACATATCCCATTCTTAGCATTCTGAAATCTGAATACATGGTACCTTGTTTTATCTTGAACAATAAAATATTCAGAATTTTTTTGTAATAATCAGTGGAAGGCATTTACATGGATTAGACTTATTACCTATTTATACTTGTATAATTATAAATTAATCCAAAGAAAATTTTAGACTAGAATAAATATCTAAAATCTAACCCATATATCATTCCAAAAAATATCACTTTGACCATTTCCTATCACCCATCTAAAGATATAATGAAGAAAATCGTTAAAATTTATTATTTGGATTATACCTAACAATCGTTTGTCTCAATTCCTTTTCGGAAATTAGTGTTCTCTCTTCTAGGGTTGGCCATGTAGATGGAGCTATAAAAAAGAGGGAAATATTGAAGTAAGTTTGGAAAAAAAAAATATATTTGTTAATTGTTAATCTCGTACCATATTTTACTTAAATCTTTACTATTATATAAAGCTAAGATATTCTTTTCTTGCTAATATTTTCATATCCAAAATGCCTTCTATTTTTTTTTTTTCAAATCAACTTCTATATCTGTTTTGTTAACAACACGTGTATGCCTTACAAATTGATTAAAATTGTATACCCAAAATACCCTCCTTTTTTTTTAATTTTAAATTTGCTATGCTCATATCAGGCACTCCCCTAGTACAATAAAGTAAGCTTTTGACAAATAAAATAGTAAAAAAGGTTCTCCCTAATCTCATATTTTTTTTTTATTTTTTATTTTATACCCAACAATTTTTTTGGTTTAGTCGTGTATTAGTATTCAATATTCATGGATGCTATGGGCATCAATTTGGCTAGTGGATTTGGATACTTGTATTGATTTCGTTCCATATGGCTGGTTGAACCGGTGGGTTAACATGGGAAACAGGGGTTGTCGTTCCTGTTGTGACTTTTGATTTCTAATTGGAGCCCGTTTCCTTTTCTGTGATCTCACCAATGCCTGAAGCTTAACCAATACCCTCAATGCCTGCAAAGTCTTCTTCGCCATAAAATAACACCCAAAAGAATAAGGGAATCATGAAGAATGTATGTAACCCAATTTCAACCCGGCATGTAAATTTCTAAAATCAGTTTTGGGTTCAATGCCAAAACTGTTATGAAATTCTCATTTATATACAATTACATAAAGAATTTGAATCCAGATTAAAGGGAGAAATACAAATCCAGATTAAAGGGAGAAATACAAGGAGAAATAGTAGAAGATTACACAGAGAAATCAGGAGTAAGAAAAATTCAAAATACAGTCAAAATTTATCTCTTAAACTTGTGGTACTATCAACAAATAGAGGTTTATCTGTAGAATTCAAATATTGCTGATCTGGTGGATAGGATAGAAATTCTGGGTTGGTTTGAATCTTCTGGTTAACACCCGGAACAACAGAGTCAAGCCAAAGAAACAACGATGCTGTCGGAGTCACTGAAAGATCTGTGATTTGCCACCTCAGGTACTCTGAAAGATCTGTGATTTGCCACCTCAACTTCTGATAAATCAAAAGATTTGTGTTCCTTAATTTTTATTCAGAAAATATTTAACAAAGGTTAAAAAGTTCAAAGAAGTTGAAAATATTTAACAGGGCTTCGATATATGGGCTGTGATCGTTGTTCGTTCCAGATGAGATATGAAAAACTGGTGCTTCAAAGGGAATGGGATCGCAATCCAGAATCGCACTGGGTTGTTGGAATGAACAGATTCCTAATCTATTAGAACAGCTATGGTTTTGGAGAGTTTCCTGGAAGTGGGAGCTAAGATCAAGAAGAATCGTTTAAAGCGCTTCCAGATTTCTCTCTTGATCAGGGGTCCATGTTTGTAAATTTGATAAAGTTTTAGGACATTTTTTATATATTAAAACGTTCAGAGATTAAAATAAAATTTTAAGTTTTGACATTTCCCCCCTGCTTTTGAAACTTCCAGTTCTTGATCAATCGAGCAAATAGGTCAGGAAGAGAAGAATTTGAAGGGAAGAGTTGTGTTGGATCTTAATCTGGGTGTTTCTTTTTTGATCTGGCGATGATTCTACCTGTGATAAAACCAAGACTATGATGAACAAGATTCCGGTAGACTCCGGAGGACAAATGGTCGATTTTAATGGCTTTCAAAGGATTCAAAGAATCAAAATTCCGCATATAGCTAGGGCATGGCGTGCCCGGCAAGCAGACGAGTCTGCACTTCTTTCAGCGGTTGGCGCTGAGCCAGATGATGTAAGGAGTCAACTTGGTAGCTGATGAGTGTTGCCATCCCTAGCACCCAGTAGGGACGAAATGGTGCAAATTAAAGTCGGAGATGATATGGACAGTCCTACAGGAGCTGTTTTGTAATCACCATGCACCAGCGCTGTGTTTGACGTAGACTTCTTTTGCTGAAAAATTTGGATACAAATTAGTTTTCCATATTAAATATTGAAATCGGCCACCACATGTTCTCTGAGATGTCTCTGTGAGTGCCTGCAAGGTTTGCAGCAATGGTTACCAGAGGCAGTTGGTTGTTCTTCCTTTCCATTGTACTTATGTGCCTGGCCAGACCTGGTCTTTGTGTTGGAAACACCATTGCTTCCGGCGAGTCTCTCTATCCCGACCAGACCCTGACATCTAAAAGTAACGTTTTTGAACTGGGTTTCTTCACAGTACCAGGCTCCATCAATATCTACCTAGGCATCCGGTACAAAAATGCTTGGGAAACAATTACCGTTTGGGTAGCCAATAGGGATAAACCTCTATCTAACGTTTCTTCTTCTCGCCTAATCCTTTCCAAAGAAGGTAACCTATACCTCATGGACTCAAAAATCCAAGTTTGGTCAACAAATCTGATCTCTAAGCCAAGGAATTCTACAATGGCGGTTCTTCTTGATAATGGAAATCTTGTTTTGAAAGATGGGTACAAGTCATCTGGTTTCCTTTGGCAGAGTTTTGATTACCCAAGTAGCGTCTTAGTTCCAGGAGCAAAACTTGGGTATAACAAACTCACTAAAGCATCACAAGTCATCACTACATGGAAAAGTAATGAAGATCCAGGAGAAGGGATGTTCTCTCTTGGGATAGACCGAAATGGATCCCAACTTTATTTAGAGTGGAACAAGTCCCAAAGGTACTGGACTAGTGGACCATGGAATGGCCACTTTTTCAGCCAACTTCCTGAAATGAATGAAAGGAGAATAAAGGAAACCTTCCACTTCAACTTCGTATCCAATGAGAATGAAACCTACTTATCATTTTCTGTTCATGATACTTCCATACTATCTGCACTTGCGGTTGATGTGAGTGGGGAGTTAATGCTATATACTTGGTTAAAAGGTGTTGCGCAAAAGTTGCGGTTGATGTGAGTGGGGAGTTAATGCTATATACTTGGTTAAAAGGTGTTGCGCAAAAGCATGTGTATTGGGCTCAACCCACGAACAAATGTGAGATTTATGGTCTATGTGGAGCTTTCAGTAGCTACTTCGGACAAGACACAATCTCTTGTGCATGTTTGGATGGTTTTGAACCACGCTTTTAGCCAAATCAGGGACTGGATGATTGATACAAAGGGTGTGCGAAAAGAACCCCTCTGCAATGTGAGAACAAAACTTCCGACATGAGCCAAAAGGATGATTTTTTAATGCAATCCAATTATAAGATTACCTGAAAAATCCAAAACCATTGGTAGTCGGTGGTAATCAACAATGCAAATTAGCTTTGCTTGAACAACTGTTCTTACACTACTAAACTTATGCTAATGGTCAGTGTTCCATATGATATAGAGAACTTTTTAATACACAGAAATTAAATGAAAGTCAAGGAAGTGATTTTTATGTCAAACTTGCTGCTTCAGAGCTTCCAAGGTTGAAGGCTAAAGCTAAGAAGCTACTACAGTTGATTATAACATTGCCAACTGTTCTAGCAATGCTTACTTTTTGTTTCTTCTTGTGCTATCTGCAAAAAAGAAGGCTCAAACAAATAGGTAAGGATCAAAGTCATAGTATCTAAATCAATTTCTGCATCCTCAATATCATGACTCTTCTTATTTATATGAAGCAAGGGAAAGCAAAACAAGCCAGGACATGTTATTGTTTGATTTGGGTACAAGCAATAAAGCAAATGATCGCAAGTACAGTGATATAAGTAGGCTCCAGAAGGGATAGAACCAGTGTGCCAAGTTGCCGTTATTCAGTTTCTCAAGTGTCTCGGTAGCTACTGATAACTTCTTTGCTGCAAATAAGCTTGGAGAGGGTGGTTTTGGGCCTGTTTACAAGGTAAAATTAAACTCCATTAACACTTCCTGTACATAATATGGATCTCACATTTAGTTCTCATACACGAAAATCATCAAAAACAAATTTAAAATAGTTCACTTATAGGGTAAATTACAAAATGGACATGAAGTAGGAGAGAAGAGGCTCTCAAAACAATCTTGTGAAACCCTGAATTTTAACATAATAAATAAATAAATAATAAATAAAAGGAAATATGTGTTTAAGTTCTATCTAAAATAAAAAGTGAAGATTTAGAGGATAAGTAATTTAAATAACTAGTAAGTTGTAAATAAATAAGGAACTTTAAAGAAAATTAGCATAAAAGGGTAAAAGGGTATTTTGGTAATTTTCAAAAAAGGGTAATTAATAAATAAATCATTAAATAATAACTAGGATTAGAAAATAAAAGAAAATAATTTATTTAGACAAGTTAGGAATTAATAAAAGCCCAAATGAGGAAAAAGGGTAATTAGGAGATTTCAAGCCTTAATTGGGAGAAAAGTAACTTAATTTGGGTTTTAGGTGATATTAGGGTTTAAGTAATAATTATGCACGAAAATAGGATATAAGTTGGAGTTTAGATGATAAGAGATTTAATTAATATTGTTTTAGTAGAAAAATAGAAGGTGGAGAAAAAGTAGGTGTGACATCCTGGCTGTCTGAGTGGGCAGGTGAATGGGTAATCTCACTGGGCGAGCTACCAGGCGAGGATGTGCATATAGTTGGGATCCCACAGCGCTTGGGGATGCTATAAGTAGTCTTAAGACCCCCAACTAGGCAAGAGGCCTTTTAAGGAGCAACAAGGGACTAAATCCCTTGGGAACCCTAAAGTTAAGCGTGCTCGGGTGGGAGCACTGTTAGGATGGGTGACCCCTGGGAAGTTTTCTCGTGTTATCCTTGAGAACAAATCTGTAAGGGCCCTTGGGCCCGAAGCAGACAATATCTTGCTGGTTATGGGTCTGGGGCATTAGAGTATGAATTAATTAGAAGGAGTTAAACTTTAATTAGACCTTGGTTGGGTTAGCCCAATTAAAGGATCCTATTAGGGTTGGTTTAGGACTTCTAAAGCCAAGTATAAATAGGAGAGTAAGGTGAGACAAGAGAGAATTTTCGTAGGTTTTATAATGAGAGAAAAGAGGGAGAGAAAGGAGGAAGAAGGTTGCTGGAGATGTCCGACCAGTCTCCATCAAATTGTGATCAGGGAAAATCCGTATGGTGGATTGCCTTCAAATTTGGAGGTTTTGTTCATGACTGATGGATCTACAATATGAACGGTGGAGATTTGAATTGGAGATCTCTAGGTTAGTGCGTTTGGGAGCAGAAGTTGGGTCCAAAATTATAAACTTTAATGGAAGAAGGATTTTTAGTGTATAAGGCAAGTAGTAACCCTTGAAAACTGGAAGAACTGCATAATTTCATTTTCTGTGATTTAATATGGTTTGAATGGATTAGTCGAAACTGGATTTACATGGAATCAAATGGTTTATATTTTAGAGTTTTGTGTTCTTGAAGGATTTGCTAAAGTAAGGAAGAAATCTTCGTTTGATCATGTAAATATTCATGGGATGATATTTAGTTGATGCAAATTAATCTATAGTGTTGTAGAAATGATTTAGAATGTTAAGGAATTATTTTAGACTAATTAAACTCAAAGGCTAAGCACAAAAATCAAAACTTGAAGAAATATGATAAGTATTGAATAATCATAGGTATGATCATGTGGATAATAATAGGTTGGAAATTAATTAATGCAAACTAATCTAGAGGGCTTTAGGTATGATTTAGAATGTTAGTATATTAATTTAGACTGATTAAACTTATAGCAAAAGCCTAAAAATCCGAACTTGGAAAATCTGGAAATTTTTAACTGAAATTTGAACGAGCGCCTAGCCTGCAGAGGTAAGCGCTCTCTTCAGAAAATTCAGAATTTGGGATTTTCGTCATATGATTAAATACCTAGTAATTTTTCTTGTAAGGTAATCATTCTATCAACTTTATAAGGACCTAATTGAGGTATAGAAATTTATAAAATTATATTTTGTAAATAACCAAGTAATTGGAAGTTCTAAGGATAGGTTAGAGTACGAAAATGACTAATTTGAAGGTAACAACAATGGGGATAATACTAGCTGGTATTTATGGATTAAAATCACCTTCTAAACTATAGTTTATTGTTGTAGAATATGCTGGAAATTATAAATATAGAAAATTGAAATAGATACTATCTTAGGTATTAATATAGGAACTTGGATTATAATAAGGGGATTAATAAGGAAAACTCTAAGCAAGACTTGAATTACTTTGGTTTGTGATTTAAATATGAATACTGAATTTCTGGAAATTTCATTAATTTTAATTTCAATGGAACTTATGTTCAGGAGTTTTATTTTGTACTATAGAGTAAATGCTATGATGGCTATAAGAGATTTGTACCATCTGCGGATGAGATATATGACCACCTGCGGGTGAGAAGTGTGACTCCTGCGGGAGAGACCTCTTGTGGGGCAGATGTAGTCATGAGGTGATTGCATCCCACAAGGGAGATATGTATGTGACCACCTGCGGGTGAGATGAGACCTCCTGTTGGGGGAGATGTAATCCTGATTAGATTGCATCCCACAGGGGAGATATGTGACCACCTGCGGGTGAGATGAGACCTCCTGTTGGGGGAGATGTAATCCTGATTGGATCGCATCCCGCAGGGGAGATATGTGACCTCGTGCGGGAGAGATGAAACCTTTTGTGGGGGAGATGTAATCATGATGTGAATGCATCCTACAAGGGAGATATGTGATTACCACCTGTGGGTGAGATGTGTAACTCCTGCGGGAGAGACCTCTTGTGGGGGAGATGTAATCACGATGTGATTGCATCCCACAAGGGAGATGTGTGTGTTACCACCTGCGGATGAGATGTATTAGCTCCTACGGGAGGAACCTCATGTAGGGGAGATGTGAATACTACGTGTTTGCATCCTACATGGGAGAATGTTACTATCGGATTTGTGAGATGGACCATCAATTATGAATACATGTTTTATCGTTAATCTTCGGTTTTATCTATTGATAACATCTTTTTACTGGTATTTACATATGATTGCATATCCTATTGCTTTATTTGGAATTGGCCATATTGATTTGAATTCATCGCCTTATCGTTGATTAATTGTATACCTCATGACTATTTGCCTAAATAAGACTGTTTACTTGCATGCACCTACTACTTGCTGAGATGTAAATCTCACTCCGTTTTCCCTTATTTTTCAGGTTTGCTTGGAGAGATCGCGAATATGGGGTTTTAATTTGATGGGTAAAATTGTAATTGATATTAATGTCACATGTTGATTAAACAAATGTTATTGTAAACTGAATTGATTAAATTGAATAAAGAATTGTTTTATTTCCCACAAGAACTCTGATGTAATTAATTAGTTTTAAAAATTATTGTGAATCTTAGTGTGTATATGACCCCAGCTTCGTGGTAACACCTTGAGTTTGGTTGTTAAACCGGACTTGGGTTGTTATAGTAGTGAATCGGGTTCGGGTTGGGTGCTAGTTTGCACTAACCCGGGTTTGGGGCTTTACAAGTCTGGACAAGGATTGATTGAGTTCAGAAATGAGATGTTACTAATTTCACAGTTATAGCATAGGAACCTTGTTGGAATTCTAGGTTGCTGCGTGGAAAGAAACGAAAAGATACTAATCTATGAGTACATGCCCAACAATAACCACAGACATTACATATCTTTGCCTCGGACTTGGGCGACTAGGGTTTTGCTTGGGCGACTTGGAATGGCCGCCAATGTGATTCTTGGAGGATCCTCTTCCATCCCTCCAGATATCCCAAGGACATACGCCAATGTTCTTTCTTCTTCTTCTCCCTCTCTTAGGGTTGAGGACGCTGGTATTCCTCGGAAGAAAGTGGAGTCCTTCAATGGCTCGCCTGCCATTATTTTCTCAGATGCAGACATAAACAAATCTATCCATTCTCTTGCTTTCACGTTGGTGGCTAAGTTCTCTTTTGGGAGACCTTCGGTTGACACAGTCAGAGAACACATCAGGAGATACTGGAATATCTCTGGGGACTTTCATGTTGGAGTGATGGACTCTCGGCACCTTCTCCTTCGTTTCCAGGAGGAACTTGATTTCATTAAGGTCTGGACCAGAGAATCGTTCGTTATCAATGGGTATTCCTTCCGTCTGTTTCAGTGGTCTTACAAATTTGATCCCTCAAAGGAGTCGGCCCTTGCCCCTGTCTGGATATCTTTCCCCCATTTACCTCTGAACTTATTCCCACAATCCTTTTTGTTTTCCATAGCTGGTGCTATTGGGAAACCTCTAACAATGGACAATCCCACAAAAAACTGCACACGCCCCAACCTGGCCAGGGTGTGTGTCCTTCTTGATCTGTTAAAGGAACACCCCAACAGAATTTGGATTGGCATGGGATCTGACTTTGGAAGATGGCAGAATGTTGTCTACGAGAATGTTCCTCCCTACTGTTCTAAATGCTACTCTCGAGGACACCAAGAATCAAATTGCAAAACAAGCCAGAGGAAAAATCATCAACACGTGAAGGAATCTAATGCAGGTGCTTCCCACATACAATATCGAGCCATAGGTAATTTTTCTGAGTTTCCTTCAATGGAGAATACCTTTGCCTTGCTTCCTTCTCAAGGGTCTGATAGCTCTCAAGTCCAAAACATTTCTGCTGCCGAACACATTTCTTTGGAGATTCCTGGAGTTGCCGCAAAGGATTCACCCCAAGTTCCAAGCATTGTCGACATACAGAAGAATTTAGAAGTTATTGACCAAGCATCTGACCATCATAGGACCTCAAATGGTAATGCTCTTCAATCGACCAAAGCCCCTTTCAGATTTTCCAAAGATGCTGAGCATTCAGATTTGCCCATCGAGAAAGATTCAATGAAGGAGGCAGCAGAGAACAGGTTATCACAAGCACTTAATTTGCATTCTCTGCCCAAGGAGAAAACTCAGTTATCTTTTGAAGATACAAAAGCATCCTTAAGAAAAGAGGTGGACATTATAGAAAGAAGAATGTCTTACACTTTTGCGAAATTTCAAGAGCAGTCTTCCAATACTCATCAGGGTCAAAAGGTGTTAAAGAAACCAGGAACACAGCTAAAACAAGACAATGGCAAAGACTCCAGAATTTCAACCAGGTCCAAAGTTCGGACCAATGCTGATCACTCCTCCTCAGTTTTACCATGATCCCAATCCTCGCTTGGAACATTCGAGGAATAGCTAATAAAGAATCAAGAAGTATGCTGAAAACCCATTTAAACTCCCATAAGATTCAGTGTGTAGCTGTCTTCGAACCCATGATCCCATTTCGTCACTGCAGAAAAATTGCTCATGGGTTACAAATGGCTAACTTTGAAAGTAATGAGCATTTTGGTGGTAAAATTTGGCTTATGTGGACTGAGAAAATCTCTATTGAAGTCATTTCGGCTACTGATCAAAGTGTTACTGCAATGGTTAGCTCTTCTCAGCCTCAAATTTTTTTACCTTTTCTCCTTACCTTTGTTTACGCAAAATGCGATAGAATGGAAAGAAGATCTCTTTGGGCTCATCTCTTAGACATATCGGTGACAACCACAGTTCCTTGGTTCATTGGTGGTGATTTCAATGCAATTGCTTCTGTTATGGAGAAAAAAGGGGGCAGATCTAATGACCATAGATCTATGGCTGAGTTCAAGGATTTCATTCACAGAGCTGGTCTTCATGACATGGGGTTCTCAGGAAACAACTTCACATGGAGTAATGAGCAGCATGGTCAAAGATGTATTTGGGCAAGACTTGACAGATTTCTATCCAATTCTCAAGCATTAGTTAGCTATTCCAATCAGATTTCTCACTTGCCAAGAGTTTGCTCTGACCACTGTCCTATTCTTCTATCTCATAATACTGGTTTCTCTCCTAGAACTAACTCTTTTAAGTTTCAGAAAATGTGGCTGTCCCACAAAGATTTTACTGCTGCGGTCTCCAATTGTTGGAACAAGCCAGTTTTTGGATCAGCTTTTTCTATTCTTGGGCGGAAATTGAAATTGCTGAAATTTTTTCTTAAATCCTGGAATTGGGAGGTGTTTGGTAATGTCCACATTAAAGTGGAGGAGCTCTCATCTCAGGTGCAAAACCTGGAAGTATCTCTTTCTAACGATTGGAATGAACAAGAGGCTGCAAATCTCCAGCAAACTAAGATTGCTTTGTCTTCTCATGTTACTCAGCAGGAAATGTTTTTTGGCAGCAATCGAGAATTAAATGGCTGCATGAAGGGGATAGAAACACCAAGTTCTTTCATGCATCTTTGAAAGCCAGGAGGCAGAAATGTTTTAATGTTAATGATTCTAGTGCTCTCTCTAACACAGAAGAGGTGATTGATTACTTTGCAACACAACTCACTAAGGATCAGCATTTGTCAATCAATGAAAGCCTCTCTCATATTCCTTTGCTGGTGAAGAATGAAGATAATGATATGTTGCAAAAAGTTCCTTCCATGGAAGAAATCTCTGCTGCTGTCTTTGATCTGTGTCCCGACAGTGCTCCAGGTCCAGACGGTTACACTGGTTGGTTTTTTCAAAACTGCTGGGATATTGTTAAACTGGATGTCTTTAATGTAGTAAAAGAATTTTTCGAAGGAGCTTCTCTTCATGTCTCCTGTACGGCATCCCACATAGCCCTCATCCCTAAAGTGCCACAGCCCTCATCCATTGCAGACTTCAGACCTATAAGCCTATGCAATTTCTCTTACAAAATTGTTTCCAAGATTTTGGCCACAAGACTATCCTCTATTCTCCCAAGACTCATATCTCCAGAACAAAGTGCTTTCATTAAAGGCAGGGTAATCTCTGATAACATTGCCCTTGCTCATGAACTCTGTCAACATCTCCAAAGAAAGAATATGGGAGGTAATCTTATCATAAAACTGGATATGGCAAAAGCTTTTGACCGGATGGATTGGAATTTTATCATTGAAGTCTGCAAAAGATTTGGGTTTTCTCCTTCTTGGTGCAGCCTTATATATCGTTGTCTTTCCAATTGTTGGTTCAGTGTCTTGATTGAAGGAAAAGCCTGTGGTTTTTTTCAATCTTCACGAGGTCTTCGGCAAGGTGATCCCCTTTCTCCTCTCCTCTTCATTTTGGCAGAGGAAGTTCTTAGTCGAGGTATTCACCATCTATCTTCTTCTGGAAAATTGGCAAGATATCTGTCTGGCAGAAATTCTATTCCTGTCTCTCACCTTTTATATGCAGATGATATTTTGATTTTCTCTAATGGGACTAAATCTTCCTTGTTGCACCTGATCCATTTTCTTCAATCCTACGAACAGTCATCTGGCCAGATGGTTAATTATAACAAGAGTTGCTTCTTCGTCTCTTCAAAAATGCCCCCCTCAAGAGTTACTTTAATTCAGCAGGTGACTGGGTTTTCCAAAGGCACTTTTCCGACTAAGTACCTTGGGGTCCCTTTATTTCAAGGCCGTGCTTCAGCATCCCTCTTCCAAGACCTCCTTGACAAGATCCAGAAAAAAAATAAGTGGATGGAAAGCCAAACTTTTATCTCATGGAGGTAAAGTAACTTTGATTCAAAGTGTATTATCAAGCATACCCATTCACCTTCTATCTGCCATCCCTGTCCCGAAATCTGTTATTATAAGACTTGAATCCATATTCAGCAATTTCTTTTGGGGAGAAACAGCTGATTTTGGTTGCAAAAGACATTGGGTTGCTTGGGAGCAGATTTGTCTTCCTAAAGATGAAGGGGGTCTTGGTATCAAGGCTATGAAAGATGTGATGACAAGCTTACACATAAAAATGGGATGGAGAGCCATGCATGATAATGGGCTTTGGGCGAAATTCATGAGATCGAAATATGGTTGCACCCACTCTTTAAGAAATGCAGAGCTTAAACCTGGAGTTTCAAAAATCTGGAGAATTATTTTGATGGTGAAGGACATTATTGACTCTAACACTGGATGGATTGTTGAAGAAGGCAATATTAATTTCTGGTATGATAAGTGGTCTCCCCATGGTTCTCTAGCGGATTACGTCAACGAAGATGAGATATCTAATCCTAATCTCAAGGTAGCCGAAGTCATCGCTAACAGTGCTTGGAATCTGCAGCTTGTTCACCCTCCTCTCCCCTTGGATATAAGCCGATCTCTCCAAGACATCCATCCCATTCTGAGTACCTCCCCTGATCAACCACTTTGGTTGCCATCCCCCAAAGGT
The DNA here is from genome assembly GCA_947561395.2 of Buxus sempervirens. Lineage (NCBI taxonomy): Eukaryota > Viridiplantae > Streptophyta > Magnoliopsida > Buxales > Buxaceae > Buxus > Buxus sempervirens. The sequence continues at coordinate 7,597,727 of OX387182.1, forward strand.
CTCTTCTCCGTTAGTTCTGCTTGGAAACATGTTAGAAGGTCAGCTCCTACCTCCAGAATCAACAATTTTTGGCAAACATTTATCCCTTCGAAAATATGCACCTTCACTTGGAAAATGCTAAAAGGAGCAATCCCAACTGATGATAGAATCAAACGTTTGGGAATTAATCTTTGCTCTAAGTGTAGTTGCTGCAAGGATGCAAAAGAAGAGAATATTGACCATTTGTTCTCTTTCGGGGAAATTGCTCAAAAAATTTGGAGCTATTCCTCTCAAAAATTCGGCATTCAACATCATTGTTTACATGACACATACAGCAGAATTTCCTATTGGATTGGTCTTTCGAAGGTTAAGGATCAGCTCGGCCTAATATTTCATGCATTTCCACAATTTGTCTTATGGGAAATATGGGTTTCAAGGTGTGGTCACAGATTTGATGATGAAGCTATGAGCGCCAGAAAAATCATCTGCAGCATCACTAATAGACTGCAAGAGATCGCCTATCTCACAAAGCCTCAGGTACCCTGTTCTCATCTCCGTGAAACTGTTCTTGATTCCCTTCACATTTATTACCCCCACATTGGCTACCCTCATCCTAATTTCATCAAGTGGAAACAACATCGTTCTAGTTCCATTATTCTAAATATTGATGGAGCTTCTAAAGGCAATCCAGGGCTAAGTGGTGGAGGAGGTGTCTTTAGAGATGATAAGGGTGATTTCATTTTGGGCTTCTCGGCCTATTACGGGTTCTCAACCAACATGAGTGCTGAGGTTATGGCCCTAAGGGATGGGCTAAGATTGGCTGATAATGAAGGGCTCCAACACTTCATCATTGAGACAGATGCTAAGGTCCTTGCGGATGCCATTAATTGTCATACCTCGATCCCCTGGAAGAGTAAGTTTTGGTGGAAGGAAATCCTTTCACGTATTGCAACATATGAAAGGAAAATACAGCATGTGTACAGAGAAGCAAACTTCGTGGCTGATGCCCTTGCCAATGAAGGATGCAACAGTTTTAATTTCAGCGCTTATTTTTTTGAGAATTCTCTCCCTACTAAAGCAAAAACAGCTCTTTTTCATGACAGAACAGGTCTTTATAGTATTAGAATTTAGCTTTGGCTTTTTCACTGTAATTAGATTCATCTCCAGGGGTAAGGTTTTATGTCCCCCCCCAGATAGGTGTAAATGATTTTTGATCTAATCTACAGGTCAGGGTCTGCCTCAACCCTCCTCCCACCGTTGGAGTGCCACTAGAAATAGTGGGTTTTTAAAAAAAAAAAAAAAAAAAAGAGTACATGCCCAACAAAAGCCTGGACTCTATACTCTTTCGTCTGTAGTTATTCATGCTATAATCTATTTCCCTTTTTTCATTCTTGGAGTCTAACAGCGCTGATTTTATGATCAAGCGTTTGAAGCTTCTTGCTTATATATCCAGTGCTGAAAAATGTGACAAATCCAACACGACGACAACTATTAGATTGGGAAAGGAAGATTCAAATTATTTTAGGGATTGCTCAAGGTCTTATTTACCTCCATGAATATTCCAAATTAAGAATCATTCACAGGGATTTGAAAGCTAGTAATATCATCTTGGATGGTGACATGAACCCCAAAATATCAGATTTTGGTATGGCAAGAATTTTTGCAGGCAACAATTCTCAAGAAAACACAAATAGGATTGTGGGAACATAGTAAGTAGAAATTACATTCTTAGAGCATATACTCACATTTCCTGAAATTGAGGTCCTTATGCCCAACAATGGAAATATCCATTGCAACTATTGACATTCCTTTTTTATGGCTGAAATGTAGTGGTTATATGTCCCCTGAGTATGTTATGAAAGGCCTCTTCTCAATCAAATTTGATGTCTTTAGCTTTGGAGTGTTGATGCTAGAGATTTTGAGCGGCAAGAAGAACTCCAAATTCGGTCATCCTGACTCTCTTAATCTTCTAGAATATGTAAGTGGCTTGAGTGAAACTAATCATATTCTTATTTCTAAACTAATCCTTTATGCAATTTCATTTTACCATATTTTTCCCTTTTTGTGACTTTGTATTGCCTCAGGCTTGGGAGCTGTGGAAGATTGGCAGGGGATTGGATTTGATAGATCCCTCATTGTCTGATCCACCTTTGACGCCTCTAACATTGAGATACATTCAAGTGACACTTTTGTGTGTGCAAGAAAGTCCAAATGATCGACCTACCATGCCTGAAGTTTTCTCAATGTTTAGTAATGAATCTGCAACTCTACCTCTACCTAAGGAGCCCGCTTTTTTAATTAGAGGAAGAGATTTAGACCCAAATTTGCAAAGAAGTGTCCCAAGGAATTTTTCTTCGAATATTGTAACAGTTTCCATGGAAGCCCGTTAATGTCATCCCTTTTTCTTTATTTTTTTTGCTACCCTAAAAATCCAGTTAATATTCTTGTATATATATATATATTTTTTATTTTCATGTATAAAATTTTCTAATTTCACTCCAATGCAAGCTATGATTTTTTTCTCTATGCTTTTAGTTTGGCTTTTTTGATTCAATTAAGTTGCTACCATTATTAGTAGTTTAAAATGGAAACCTGATTGAACCAAATGATCCAAGCTGTTGATGCAACACAATTGAACCAATTTCCCCTACATCTCATTTGAAGAGTTAAAAACTTAATGGCACCAACTTAATTAGATTCAAGTCAACAAACATAAATGGTCAATTAAACCATCTTCCTACCTAACATGTCACATTCTTAGCCTGATGTTTCTTACAGGTGGTTCAGCTAGTGTTTCTCTTGCAAGCTAACTCATCACTCATGTAGACTTGACCATGACATTTTCAATTGGATGAACATAGAAACTGTTAGTTATTTCAAATATCTGACCTGCAAGAACTACCTTTCAAAGATTTCCATGGCATCTACAATGGATCGATTAGAACCTTCTGCCCTTGATGGAATTACAAATGCATTGACTGCCTAATACATTTTACACAAAACTGGAGCCCATCCATTGAAACCAATCACCAAAAAAAAAAAATTGGATAATCTATGGAATTAACAAATAAAAGATAAAAATGAGAACCACTTGAGAAGTGCAGGAAGAGAAACTTTTGATATAAAGTGAAGTAGGGAAAATAGAAAGAAAGATTAGATATCATTTTGAAAGACGAATCGGTCTAGATATCGTTTGAGAAGATGAAGAAAATATTCAAAAATCCAAGAAAATTATGAACTTCAATAATATTTGTGATTAGAAAAAAAAAATGAAGTCACTTAAAAGCCTTTATGTAGGCAATGCAAAAAAAAAACCTAAAAATAGAAAAACGAATTTAACCAGAAATAATAAATTTCAAGATAAATATAAATTCTAAAATATAGATTAAAATAAGAGCTCTACCAAACATACAACTCAAAACGAGTGTTCTACCAAAAATACAACTCAAAACGAATTTTCTTTACCACTAAATGAAAGTAATCAATTATTTTCTAATATAACAAATTCGCTAATTTGAAAGTCAAAATGATGGAATTTGGCTGAAATCCGTTGTAGTCACGGTGAATTGGTGAGTTGCTATTTCCACTTTGTTTTCAAGTAGAGTAAAAAATTTCAACCAATTTCGACATTGCTTGGTAAAATGACCAAAATGCCCTCCATTTGCAAAACAGCTTCTAATGACCACAATGATCATAGATCTTGTTCTACTCAGTCCCCGACTCTTAAAATGAAACACTCATCCTCAAGTAAAATATGGAAATGGCCATAGGAGTACAGTACTCATAGAGGTCTTGATTGTTAAAAGTCTTGTTGTTGACGTGTCAATTTTTACATGTGATTTTCAAAAAAAAAATTTAATAAATAAAAAAAGGAGAAGAAGTGGGGACACATGTGGGAAGTTTTCTAACTTCCCACACACACCCACTTTGATGGAAAATTATTGGCTAGTTGAGAAACCACCCCACTCCCTATAAAAAAAAGGGAATGAATCTTAGGGTGGGAGAAGTGACAGAGAGTTGCAGAATGATTTAAACAAAAAGATTGAAAGAGATAGAAGGAGACAAAGAAAGAAAGAAAAATATCCAAGGACATTTTATGGTAAGATATACATAAAATCTTCTCCTTTTTTTCTCTGAAATCTGTCCTGTTCCTCACGTCAAAGTTCCTGGAGTCAAAAAATAAAAAAAGGAGATAAGATATCCTGGTTGTTGGAGGACCCATCTTATCTCTATCTACAATTCCAAATTCTGACAATCTTCGTCCAACAAATCACCTAAAAGGGTATCTTGTCCTCACATAGGGTTTGAAACCCAAAAAAAAATAGTTTCAGATATGCAAAAACTCATCCAACACATCAGAAATTGTTCGGAAGAAGAAGGAAGGGGCAAAAGGGTGTTTGAGTTCTCATGGTAGCACTCTGGCACAAATTCCCAGCAAGTTCTTTCGCTTGGGAGCGCTTGAGGTGCCATGACATCACTCAAGCGTGATTTTCCGGCAATATGGACGATTTTATAGCAAGTTTATATCCAAAAAGGGTTTGGCAGGAGTGTTTGGGAAACCATGGGCTACAAGATCGGCACACATGAGCCGCATATAAGCACAAGCCCAATGCGCCTGGGTGCAAGCCAGGTGCTCACATGCGTCTCATGCCTGGCCCAAGCCTACGGGTTCAAAGAAAAAAAAAAGTAAAAAAAGAAAAAGGAAGGGGGGGGGGGGGGGGGGGTGTGTGCGGCACAGCCCTGAAATAAGGCACGCGTGTGCGACTCTAAAGCGCGTGGGCCAAGCTAGCCCCCGCGCACATATCCGGCCCTAATCATGCATGCCCAAAAAAAAGAGAAGGAAAAAAGAGGGTCCGGGCATCGCGTCACTCGCCCATGTCCGGGCCCACTCTAGCTGGAGCCGAGGGTCTTGACCCTGATCCACTGGCCACTCGACTCAGATTCCATATCTTTGGGTTTTGAACCCATTGTAAAGCCGAATTCAACATGGGAAAATTCATAAAAATTCCCAAAAATCCCTGAAGCTTTCTGGAACCCAATCCACCCAAAATTCACTTCAAATTGTGATATAAAAATCAAATACCCATATTTCCTTCATTAAAAGTGGTTCAAGGTGTCCAAAATTGGACTAACCCTTTTCGCAATTGAACCAAACCCTTTCCAAATCAAGCCAAAGTCCCTCCTATATTAAACCAAATCATTCCAAGCTGGACCTAAGTTGTCTTAAAACTAAATGGACAAGAATTGTCCTAAGACTAGAATGGACCGGAATTGTACTAAAACTAAATTGGACCAGAATTGTCCTAAAACTAAAATGGATTGCAATTGTCCTAAAACTAAATTGGACCAAAATTGTCTTAAAATTAAATCCAATCGAAATTGTCCTAAAACTAAAATTGTATGAGTCATTGCATTAAGTCAAACCAAACCAACCCTTGCATAAACCAAACAACTAAACCGGTTATCATGTAACTTATACTTCCAAATAAACCAAAGTCAAACCATTCCTTCTATGATTCAAATTTCCAAATCAAACCAAAACCAAATCGGATCTTTATAGTCCAAACAACCGAAATCCATTCATACCAAAGTTAAACATTTTTCCTTACGGTTCAAGTTCTCAATCAAACCAAACTTAAACCGGAACCTTGTGATCCAAATCAAATTCAAATCCAAACCACCCATGTGAACTACGGTTTGGCTTGATCCCATAAAAAGGGTATGTAGGCAAGCTGAAATAAAACGGACCTGTTTTATTTCAGCTTTGAGAGTTAGAATCAAAGGGTTGCCCTATAGCCTAGGATGTCATTAAGGATCAATGATTTTGAGTGGGTCCGCACCCTATAAAATAAAAACATGCTCAAATGGGTGACATCGTGTTCGATCAAAAATACAATTTTTGGTCAACATATTCATTATCATTGATTTTCTTAAGAATCCACACTGGGTCAATCTTTTTCTGCTTCAACATACTGTACATCGCCACAGGAAACCGCTCCTTATGAAGATGTACCGTAACGAGATCCCCAATAGCAAACACTTTGGAATGTCAATGACGATCAGCTACTTCTTTATACTTTGTTGCAGAGTCTTCCAAATTTTTCTTAACATCCAAATGAACATGAAAGTGTTTACCAGCTAAATGTTGAGTCACAATGCTCATACCTGGCAACTTTGATAGTGAAACTAAATCTAATGTATGAAGTGGAGGACGGATGTAAACTATATCAAAAGGCAACTTGCCGCTAGACTGGTTAGGAACCATGTTGTAGGCAAACTCTGTAACGCCCCAGACCCATAACCAGCAAGATATTGTCCGCTCTGGGCCCACGAGCCCTCACGGATTTGTTCTTAAGGATAACACGAGAAAACTTCCCAGGGGTCACCCATCCTAGCAGTGCCCCCACTCGAGCACGCTTAACTTTAGGGTTCCGAGGGGATTTAGTCCCGTGTTGCTCCTTAAAAGGCCTCTTGCTAATTTGGGGGTCTTAGACTACTTATAGCATCCCCGAGCGTTGTGGGATTCCTAACCATATGCACATCCTTGCCTGGTAGCTCGCCACTGTGGTAGCTCGCCCAAGTCTCTCACCCCGCCCACATCACAGCCGCCCACTCAGATAGCCAGGATGTCACACACTCCCCTCATGGGACAACGCATCCTCGCGTTGGGTCGAACCCCCACACTTCCGGTTGGGGCAGGCTCTGATACCAACCCTAAAGTTAAGTGTGCTCGAGTGGGAGCACTACTAGGATGTGTGACCCCTGGGAAGTTTTCTCGTGTTATCCTTAAAAACAAATCCGTGAGGGCTTGTGGGCCCAGAGCGGACAATATCTTGCTGGTTATGGGTCTGGGGCGTTACAAATGGTATCAGAGATTGCCTCGACCGGAAAGTGTGGAGGTTCTGCCCAACGCGAGGACGCGTTGTCCCATGGAGGGGAGTATGTGACATCCTGGCTGTCTGAGTGGGCGGGTGAATGGGTAATCTCACTGGGCGAGCTACCAGGTGAGGATGTGCATATATGGTTGGGATCCCACAACGCTCGGGGATGCTATAAGTAGTATTAAGACCCCCAAATTAGCAAGAGGCCTTTTAAGGAGCAACACGGGACTAAATCCCCTGGGAACCCTAAAGTTAAGCGTGCTCGGGTGGGAGCACTACTAGGATGGGTGACCCCTGGGAAGTTTTCTCGTGTTATCCTTGAGAACAAATCTGTGAGGGCCCGTGGGCCCAGAGCGGACAATATCTTGCTGGTTATGGGTCTGGGGCGTTACAAACTCAGCTTGAGAAATAGCAAAATCCCATTGCTTCAGATGCTCCTGACATAGACTATGCAAAATATTGCCCAATTTACGATTCACCACTTTTGTCTAACCGTCTGTTTGGGGATGACAGGTACTACTGTATTGTAAGTCCACCTCAGAAACTATGCCATAGATAACGCAAAAAGTGGCTCAAAAACATGGTATCACGATCAAAGACTTTGATACACCATGTAGATGTATGATCTCTTTGAAGAGTAGATGAGCAATGTGGATAGCTGATTATATTTAATTCAGATTATACTAGCTTAGCATTTGTTTTCCTTAGCAATATTGCTTCTCATTGATAGTTTTAAATATCCTTTTCAATTTGCTTGACCTGGATTTATGATATAAAATGATATCCTTCCTTTCAAATATTGGGAATATAATTGAAAGAACAAAGTTCAATTATGCCTTCAACTTAAGTTACATACTCTCATGAGCTAATCCATGCTGGGCTATAAATCTTTGTTTATACCTACACAAGACACCTCAAGTTCTCAACCAGTTTGTTGGGCTGAACTGGTCTTGTGTCATATTAGGATGCTCTGGTCCAAAATCTATTTCAGTTTACATTGGTCATCCATTTTCATTTTCACTTTTAAAGTTGACTGTCATAAACCATGTTTAGAAGTCCTCTTTCTGACCCAAACGTGTTTCCCGAGCAGTGAAGGCTTCATTGTTGCTCTCTTGAGTGCTTACTTTGAACATTCAGAATAGGAGTCCCATTGTAAACACTGACAATTAACACCCCAGTCCCATTAGTAACAAGGCCTTTTGGTGTTGGTGTTGTGTGTGTGTTTTGTTGTTTGGAGTGGGAATGTTAAAACCCAAGAATAAAACCGTGCGACTTAATGGTGAAAGTAGACAATGTCATTTCTAGTGGAATTACTGTCACGCCTAAATCCTCACTTCACAACTTATATTGCATGAGTAGTACTGAGCATGACCTTGCTCGTAAGCGAATTCCAATACACATTTATGAGACAATAAAAATATCTAATTCACATTAATTATCTTCAAAGTTTAGCGGAATCAATAAATGTTTAAACAACTAAATCCAAAATAAAGCCAATAATGCAAATCAACTATTTGTTTCATACTCAAATTTAATTGCATGTTCCACAAACAAATAAAAGTACTAGATTCAAATAAAAATCTGTTTCATTACACTTCCTTTCATTTTTCCTCTTTTAATTATTTCCTACAAAAATATAAGGGGTGAGTCTCAAAGAAACCCAGTAAGTGAGGCTATTACACCTCAAATGATAATATGCATAGCACTTCTTATTTAAATAAGATATACATACACCCAATAGATATTTAATATCATTACCAATCAGCATGCAAAGTTTTCCTAGGTTTGCTTTATAACATATTTACATATATGTCTTAATATTAATAATATTCCACATAAGGGATCATGCATTCTAAACTAAGAACAATAAATTAAATATGAAAAACAACAAATAATTAAATATGATCTGAAAAATTAGAAATACTTACCTATGAGTTTTATAGACATAAACCTTACAGAGAATATAAATAGCAAAATAAAATAACTAAATACAACTAAATTCATAGCCCAAGCAATAAAGTCCTCACATCCCAGTAAACATCTAGGTCACGCTGGGTACTGAATTAGTAATGACTGCTAACAGTACAATCATCTCAATATCGTCTTCCAGTGGGCGTCCCTCACTGGGTACTGAACTAGTATAGACTAGCAGTAAACACACTCTCAATAGAATTTCTCTAGCAAACTACTTAACTAGTGTATGGCCTCACAACTAGAAGCACCATCATATAGGTGTCTACTAGTCTTCATATTGGGTACTGGACTAGTGAACCCTTGCCACTAGCAGTACAATCATGTATCAATTATCCCAGTGGTTAATCATACACTGGGTACTGAATTAGCAAAAGCTAGCAGTACAATTTTATCATTATCCCAGACATCACACAAATGCTGAGTACTGAACTGCTAATTCACCAGCTGTACAATTAGCTCACACCCATGTCCAACACACGATCATATGTGCATACCATTACATGATATTAATACAATAAATAGTAAATAGTTCATCAGATCAAGTAATCACAATGTCTTAATCATAATAGATAAGTGAAGTAGGATGCTTAACACCCTAGGCTAAAGTCTTAGTCTAGCGGTGAATCAATTAAGGTAAATAACAATTCTTTAATGTTTGGTAGTGGATCGATTAAAGTAAACAAAGTATTTAAGATTTAGTGGTGGGGCAATTAATGTAAACAAATATTTAAGGTTTAGTGGGGGGAATTAAAGTAAACAAAAGTATTTACTATTTAGTGGTGGGGAATTAAAGTAAACAAAAGTATTTACTATTTAGTGATGGGGAATTAAAGTAAACAAATTATTTAAGACTTAGTGGTGGGGTCGCTTGACCCCATCGCTTGAGCATTGGGGGTTCTAGTAACCTCCCCAACTATAAAAAAAGGGTGGTCGCCCGACCCATTGTTTGGGCGACCTCAATAGCTATTTGTGGATAGGTCGCTCAACACTCACACTCGAGTAGTGTGTCGAGCGGCCTGACCCATATTCTATTCCGAAGGCCTTTCAACCTCTGTTTTCTCTTTGTTTCCAATCCATCTTAAATCAAAACCATATCAGATTAATATACCATCAATCTATAGCAAAACCCCATTAAATTATTCCTTCCAAAATACATTTCCATTAACATGATTCTATCATACATGCTTAGGTCACCAACACAACATGATATCAGTTCATTCATGACAATATATATATATAATAATCCAACACACTGCATACAAATCTAGATTTTCATCCAGAACAAATTAGAATAAAATAAGCAAAGGATCAATAGGAATAGGGAACCAATGAACATGATCATAAAAAACATATTAAACCCACTTACTTGAACAACCTTGAATCCTTAAAACAAGAAGAAATGGTTCTTCAAGATCTTTGCACAAAACCCAAGCTATACTTCCTTCTTCTTTAGCCATCCCCTTCTTTTTGTCCAACGCTTGATCGTCCAAACAAAAGAAAGAGAAGTTAGGGTTTCTCTTCACTCTAAAACCCATTTAAGGTTTGGAAAGACCATCTAACCCTTCCTTTAAGTTTTAATCCCAACCATCTATTTCTTTTAATCTTAACCATCCAAAAATAGTGATAAGGTGCATGTTCACGTACCATGAGACCTATACCCTACCAATAAAAACTACAAGACATAATGACACAAGGGTCTTGGTCAAGGTCTCACACAATTTATTGACTTGGTTTGACCAGGTCCTTACAATTAGGATGTTACAGAATGGTATCATTTCTAGTGTATACTAGTAATGAGCATGCACGTTGCACGTGAATAATGCATAGAGGAATGTAAAAAGAAATAGAAAAGTTCAAAGCCTTTCAATCAAATATACTGATAAAAAAATCAAGTTAGTGTATTTTGCAACTCATTATTTTCCTAAGCTAGTGCAATCAAGTTACGAAACCGAGTTGCAAAGAGTAATTGACATGGCAATCTCCACAAGATGTTCACGAACAGCTAAAGGCAAACCTGTACATAGGAAACATGATGGGGTCAAGAGTGCTAAGTAAAATTAAGATCAAACAACACTGAAGCACATAAAATAGACAAAAGCATGCAGGTAAAATGTTATCGATATAAAAACAAGTCAAATTTTGCCTAAACCATTATGGAAAATGTGTAGAAGAGGTTGATGAATAAATTGGAGAGAGATTGAGAGAGAGATAGAGAAAGAGAGAGAGAGAGAGGGAGAGAGAGAGAGAGAGAGAGAGGACATCAACTTCGATTAGAAAGGTCAAAAAGTACTCCAAAAAAATACACTAATTTCACATTTCTTGAGATGTGGATTAAGAAAACTAAATGATTTTACAATATCGTTGTTCTCAAAGAAACAGCAATGCTACTAAAAATATTGTCATTTTGTATATAAAATTGTATGCTTTCGCAAAACAATGTAACTTACAGAAAAGAAATTGCGAGAGGGTAAAAAAAGAATGGAAAACCATTTTTGAAACATCAAGATCCAGAGTTGTAGACACCCCAAATTGCACAGCAAAAATGATCAATAATCATCAAAAATCATTATCTCCATGAAAGCCAGCACAAAATTTGAGAAAATAAGTTTTTTACTTGTATCCGGCAACTCTGGCCGGATACAAGCACTCTTCTTTGTATCCGATGGAAAATATCGGATACAAGAAAGCTTTAGTGTATCCGGCATTATATGCCGGATACCTTAAGGCCCTTGTGTATCCGGTCTGATATGCCGGATACATTAGTTTTGCTCAAAATTAGGGTTTTCCGAGAGATTTCACTTTTTACCATCATGTCCCTCATTAAATGAGGGGAAATCTCGGAAATGGCCTTAGGGTTAAGGTTGGTGGGCTCTAGACATTATTTTGTGTCTATCATCACACCAACCCTAACCCTAGCCTTTGCCTATAAATAGGAGGCTTCTCCTTAAGCAAAGGGCCAATAAGTTGGAGATCCAAGAGCTCCGAGTGAAGAAGGGAACCGCTACCGGATTGCTTCCAGAACCCCAGGTAAGCCTCAAACCTCTTCTTTATTTTCTTCATTTTATATTCTAGATCTAGATCTCTTCTTCTACCTTTCTGTAGAATAAGGCCTTCTATGTGTATGAAAACCCTTCCCTAGCTCAAAGTATCTCAAGACTCCCCCTAGCCGTAAAACGTGAAGGCGGGATCTAGGAGAAACGAGACTAGGGATTGATCCTAGTGCTAGAACCTCTCTTGCATAAGCATTTTGAATGATTTTAAACCGTTCCATATTCAAAGTACCCTAAGATTATCTTGAAAAACCGTGTTTAACGGGGAGAGAGAACTAAGGGAAACGATAATGGAACGGAACCCTAGGTTATTTTAGAACCTTATTTTGATGAATATGAATGCATACTATGTTGTTATATTGTTCTTGTATGATTTTTCACACTTGCACATACATAGCACGATTTTGGTCGGATAGGCTCACATTTGGGGATTTATTACATTCGTTATGATAAATCTGAAATAAATAGCCTCAATCAATTCTGGAATGTCTTTGAATGTTTTTTAAAGTATTTGTGTTCATCTTGCATGAATTGCACACATTTTGTCACAGTTTTGAATATTTTTTCTCGAAAAAGGGCTTTACTTGACAACAACTATACCCTGACTTCGGACACTCATAACTTCATCATCCGGATGTATTTTGGAGTGATTCCAAAACCATGGGAAAGGTGACGCTGCCTAGTTTATGCCCACCAAATTGCATTAATTTCTATGAAGTAGATTGTTGACACCACTCTGCCGAAGTTGAGAGGTCATTTCAGGTCAAACTGTTGAACCTATCACTTCGAATGGGCGCCATCTGCTTGTTTTAAATCCGATTCAAGTGATTTTTGTTTCTAGAAACTCCTTTATGAGTCTATTTTTTAATCCAGTGGTTTCATAATTTTTTGATTTAAATTGTGTTGTGGGTAGCAGATTTACTCAGAACTGCTCAACAGCACTTTTCTAGGTTAATCTGTGATCCTCAGGGCCTGTTCGGGAAGTGACCCAAGGCACATCCGAATGAATTTTTGTATGAGGCTAGTTTCATTTGAAATATGGCCATACAGACTTTATTCACACCAAATTTCATGGATTTCTATGGAGTAGATTTTTCTAGGTGATTTTCCAAACTTGCCTACTTGTCGCTTTTGATTTTCTCCGGCAGCAACTTTAAAAGAGCCATAACTCTTAGAATTTCAACTGGATTTAATTGAAATTTTGCATGAGACTATTTTTTACCCTAATATTTCAAATGGATTTGGTTGAATTTAATTTAAAATTGGATTTGATTGATTTCAAGACAAATGGCATTGCTTTTTACCAAATTTCCCGGATTTGCCTCAACTTGGATTTGTGTAACTTTTGCTTTGATCTCCATCTTTTTGTGATATTCCAGAAATGATATTGACATAAAAGAGGATCTGGAATTCATTTGGATTTTCATGTGAAGATATCATACATTTGCCCTTTTTCAAGGTTTTAATGATTTTTTAGCAAGCTTTATTATTTCTTAGCATGAACAACACTTGGCAACCACCTTGTATGGGTGAATGGGGGTGCCTAACACCTTACCCCGTTCATAATCTAATCCCCTTACCCATCTCTGGATTTGATTTTCAAGTAGGGTTATTTTTACTCTAGAATTTGTCTTTTATCTATTTTTGCTATGTTTTTAATCTTTTGGTGTCCATTCACACCTCTAAACATTGAATGGTGGCGACTCCCACGTTTTATTACGTCGAGCTCGTGTGTTGACAGAGGGATGATCATCTTCGGTGATTTTTTCCCATGTCTCACAACTGGCGACTCCGCTGGGGACTTGTGGATTTAAGCCATTTTGTGTATCTTGTTCATGCTTTTTCTTTACTTTTGGATGCTTGCTATTTTGTTTACTTTACTTGTGTATATTGAATCTCAAATCTGATTTGTAAGATTAGAAAATTCAAGTCATCAAAATCCCCTTGGTTCAGTCAAGAATCAAATTCGGCAAGTATAATTGGGTATGCGTGTGCGCACCCGATTTCGGTCGCACGACGAGGAGCATGCAAAACGATGCGTGCCTCGGGATTTGTTTGGAGTCGCCACTGCCTGATGGGGTATAGGCAGCCACCTGGGTGCTTAAGTTCTTCTACTAAGGCTTGGTCTGCGGCTTGAGATTCTAAGTAGGTTCTCGGTTGCGGTCTGGGGAAGTCCGTAGACACCCCAGTCCACCCCGTCAAGTGACGGGTCCCATAGGTTTCCCTGGTTTGAGTCAACTCAGTTGGTCTCTCACTCACCCAATTCCTAATCCAGCATTCGATTTTGATTTAAGTCTGGCGGGACCACCAAAGTGGTGTGGGTCCCTTTACTTGATTTTATCTTTTTAATTAAAATGATGTGAGTCTGATTGGGCGGGCCCCATTGGAAGGCCCGCGGATTCCTTGGTGGGCTTGGTTGAGCCCACGTGTCCCTTGGTGGGCCTCAGTCTAGTCCTGAGAGGCCCTTTGGGCTTGATTCAAGTGGATTGATTTTATTTGATGGTTCAAGTTGAATTTAAAGTGATTTTTACGCAAAGGTGGGCCAGGTTGGTTTGTGGGCCCTTGAGTGGGCCACACAGTTGGTTGCCAAGTGTTTTGAATTATTCTTGATTAACCTTTGCCAAAATGGGCCAGGCCTTGGGCTTGGGGCCCTTTACCTGGGCTTGGGCTTGAAAGCCCAAGACTTCCTGAGTTAAGGTTTTGATACCCTAACCTTGGTTTAATGGGCTTAGTGGGCCCGACAGGCCCTGCCCGTGGTCTCGGCCAAACCAAACCTAGATCTAAGCATGCATGTTGCCCCAGTTGGGCTTTGATGGGCCTCACAGGGTCTGGCCCACTCAATTCTTTTTATTATCTTATTTAAGTACAAATAAGTTGGTCGGGCTTGGTGGGCCCCGTTGGAAGGCCCACCGGAAATCGATTTGGACCGGGTCGGTCCATGGCCCATCTTGGGTTTCCGGGTGACCCGGAAACCCTTTTGGTTCATTTGGGTTGATCAAACAAACCAAAGAAATCACACAAGATCAAAAAATGGCGAAATTGCAGTCTGGCAATGTAGCCGGCCTGAGATGCCGGTTACACATAGGGTTCTGTGTATCCGGTATCTTTAGCCGGCTACACAGGGGGTTCTGTGTATCCGGCCTCTTTAGCCGGCTACACAGGGGCTTCAGTTGATCCGGCCTGAGTTGCCGGATCAACCCACAGAATCCTTTTTCTCGGATTTTTGCATTGGGGTTGGGATTTTAGGCTTCTTGGGGAGTTCCAGGGATTGTGTGGGCTCCTGTGTGAGCCCACATTGGTTCTGGAGATGAGGAATCACCTCATCTCTCAGTCTCCTTTGGGGCTTCCCCGGTCAAACTAGGGAGGAAGATGGGGGCTTCCCCTTTCATCTTTTTCCTGGGCAGAATACAGCAAAGGAATAGAGGTCATGTGCCTCTATTCCGGTTGTTCACGACCGCTAAAGGCAACCCAACATGCATGATCATACAAATATCACCAAAAAAGGATTAGCATGCATCAACAAGAATCCTCCACGGGAAAATAAACCGCACAACCTATTCTCATAATCTAATAACATCTAAAGAAAGGGAGAAGAAGGGGGTGTCACGATGGGATACATTGGATTACTAAGTACGAGGAAACATGCTTCCTCTTAAAACAGATGCACACATGCAGAAACAGTGGCCTTAGTGGCCAAAAATTCTTAGAAAAATCTTACCTTCTCCTCTTTAAAACCAACTATGTGCCTCTCCCTTACTCGGAGGTCTTCATGTGGTGAGATGAGAGCACATATATACTTAAAACATGAAGGAAATGATCTCATGCAAAAGGAAGGAGACAAACTCAAAGAGCTTTGTGAAAAGCTCCCATTTTCATATAAGTTAAATGAAGGTTAGTGAGGAACCATAACTTAGGGTTAAAACCCTGGACTGAGATGTGTGGAGCCTCCTTAAAGTGAAGGAAGCAGCTGGAGTAGCACCTCCTCCCACCAACAGCAGCCTCTTCTCCTTCTTCAAGTCCTTAAGTGAGTGATAGAAGGGAGTAGTGATGGGTAAGGTGGTCAAGCAAGGAGGTTGTTGGGTTTGGGGAGCCAAAGAGGGGCAAGAAGAGGGGATTTCGGAGCAGTGGCCAAGGGGAGAAGGGGAGGAAAACAGCAAAAATCAAGCCAACCCCTGGAAATCAGGCTGCTGTTTGCCTTTTATAGGCAACTTAATGTATCCGGCAACTCAGGCCAGACACACTAAGTACTCTTCATATCCGGCCTCTATGGCCGGTTACACAGAGGCTTCTTTGTATCTGGTCTTCAATGCCGGATACAAAACATAATCATTTGAAAATTAAATGCCGCCGCGAATTTGTCGGCGAATCGGCGCGAATCTCGCGCGAAAATCTCCTTGTATCCGGCATTTGAGTCCGGATATGAAGAGGAGCAAGTGTATCCGGCATATTTGACCGGATACAAATTGGAAAATTACAGATTTGCCCTTCGACTTGACCGATTCGACACTTTTGAGCAATTACAGATTGGTCCCTGCGAATTTCAGTTTAGTCTCTGAGATTTTTAGCAAATTTTGGATATTTAAGATTTAGTCCCCGAGATATTTTGCTGCGTTGGCTGCCACGTGTGCAGTTTTTGGTTTTACTGCTCGGAAACTTCGACAGCTCATTTCTCCTTCATCCGAGCTCCGATTTGAGCAAACTCAATTGCATTAGACTCGTATCGGAGCCCTCTATCCAATGACATAGGGCTAAGCACTTGGCGCGGGATTCAAGGAAAAGTCAACTTTCGGTTTTCCTTTAAGTTTGACCGCCCGCAGAACCTTCATCCAGACTCCGATTCCTGCAAACTCAGTTGCGTTGGACTCGTGTCAGGATGCTCTATCTATTGGGATAAAGCAAGGTAGCTAATTGCCACTGGATCAAAAAGTCAATTTCTTGCCCCTTAGGGTTTGACTTTTTAGCCGGGTTTTGCATTTCTGGCTTTTTGGGAGCGCAAAAATGAGGTGCGTACAATGTGCTCACTTCCTGAAGTGAGCGCCAGTCGGTGGATAGGAATCAGGTAAACTTTAGGCTATGCGCTCACTTGATACTAAGTGAGCGCGAGATGGGCGGGAAATGGGCGCGAGATGGGTGCCGGCTTCGCACGAGATTCGCGCATACTTTTAAGTGAGCGCGAGCTGAGCGCCAAGTGGGCACCAGCTCGGTGGATAGTGAAATTTCAACAGGGCGCCTACTTCCTAAGTGAGCGCAAGTGAGCGTCAGGTCGGCAGATACCCACTGCGATTTTCGACTCTCTGTTATTTCGAGATCTCCATCTCTGGCCGATATTTTTCGGTCTGTACTTGTTACAATAGACTCCTAATATTCCCAGAATACTTCCCAATCAGTTTTGGATTTAATCTAAACACATTTTATTTCAAGTTGTAATTCACTCTCATGCTCGGACTCATGATAATCCAGAAAACCCAGAAAACTCAGAATACAACCATGCAATCAGAATACCATCACGAATAAACTAAAACCTCAGTTGTAAATCAATGCTACTCACCAGTATTGAAGACCTTCTTCAAGCTTCCGGCCATCCTTGATGGATTTCATCTCGAGACCCAAGCTGCTTGGCCGCCGCCCTAATTTTTCTCCAGAGCAGCAACCTTTCCCCAAATCCCCGAAAATTTTTATATGAGTTACCTATTTATAGACACCGCAAGGGTTTAACCTAATTCACCCTTAACCCTCGGAATCCCCTTTCTACCCCTCATTCAGCTAGGGCTTTCCCAGGTTTTACTTATTGACTAATTCCTATTTACTACCGTATTTTAAGTTCGAATATTACTTACATATTAACATTCCACCTCATTCTCTTTGACAACTAATGACCACAAATTTCTAGCAATAATAAATTTGATTTAACCTGTCCATAAATCCATGTGTTCATACTCTTGCATATATTTTTATTTTATCTACTACTTTTATATTGTTTATTATTATTATTGTTATTTTATTTTATTTTATTTATATATTTTTTCTACTCAAAACTGGGGTTTTACAGTCATATCCGAACTAGGCCCCCTAGCAGAAAAGGGCAGTACCCACCCGGTGATGATGGCATTGGATTCCGGGCTTAAGGAGCGGGCTTGCA
Organism: Buxus sempervirens; assembly: GCA_947561395.2. Lineage (NCBI taxonomy): Eukaryota > Viridiplantae > Streptophyta > Magnoliopsida > Buxales > Buxaceae > Buxus > Buxus sempervirens. The sequence goes on from OX387182.1 coordinate 7,615,750, forward strand.
CAATTTCCCCCGCTCCCGAAAAACTCTTTTTGAACAATTGGGAGGAAACTCCCCTTACCTTTGAAGCAGCGTTTGTTCGGCAAACTAACGCGGCTTCCAAAAAAAAACTCCAATAGTGGATTGCCATTTCCCTGAAGGTTTTAATGGGCCTTCGTCTTCAGGGGTATTATGTTTAGAAGGCTCACAAAAAACCCAAAAAGATTTTTCTATTTTTTCTAGAAAGTTTAATTTTTTCAAAAAGGTCCAAACCACTTATGAACCATATAATCAAACTGAATTGGACCAGATTGAATATGACTTCGACCTTGAGCTCGACTTTGACCTCATGGGGGTCGAAGAAGAGACTGAGGTTGAAGGAGAGGACTTTCCAAAAGAAATTGAATACTAATTGGAACGTCATGAAAAGGGGGTCCAACCTAATATTGAGGAGACCATATCCATAAATCTTGGGACCAAAGATGACCCAAAAATTGTGAAAATCGGGTCATGCTTGTCTGATGTGCAGCAAAATGAAATGTCACGGTTCTTGGCAGATTACAAGGATGTGTTTGCTTGGTCATATCGAGACATGCTGGGGTTGGACACTGAAATGGTGGTGCACAAATTGCCGATTTTGCCAGGGGTTAAGCCAATCAATCAAAAGCTGAGAAGATTGAAACCTGAGTGGACCCTGAAGGTCAAGGATGAAGTGGTCAAACAATTTCAAGCCGGATTTTTGGCAGTCTCAACGTACCCAGAGTGGCTGCAAACATAGTGCCGATACCAAAGAAGGACGGAAAAGTCAGAATGTGCATGGACTATAGAGACTTGAACAAAGCAAGCCAAAGGACGATTTTCCGCTTCCACACATCGACATTTTGGTCGATAATAATGCGGTACATAGCCTATTCTCCTTCATGGATGGGTTCTCTGGATATAATCAGATCAAGATGGCTAAGGAGGATTAAGAGAAAACAACATTTATCACACCTTGAGGCACTACACGGTCATGCCGTTTGGGCTCAAGAACGCCGGGGCAACATATCAGCAAGCCATGACAGCACTATTCCATGACATGATACACAAGGAGATGAAGGTCTACGTGGACGATATGATTGCCAAGTCATGCAAAGAGGAGGACCACTTGATCAATCTGAAGAAAGTCTTTGATCAGCTCAGGAATTACAGTCTACGGCTTAACCCGGCTAAGTGCGTCTTTGGGGCTACATCAGGGAAGTTGCTGGGGTTTATAGTGAGCCGAAGAGGAATTGAGATCGACCCGGCAAAAGCCAAGGCCATAATTGAAATTCCAGCACCCAGAACCGAGAAGGAGGTTCGTGGTTTTCTCGGGAGAATTCAGTACATAAGCCGGTTCATAGCACAACTCACTGCTATCTGTGAACCAATTTTCAAGCTTCTGAGAAAGGATAACCCGACGGTCTGGAATGAGGATTGCCAGCAGGCATTTGATACGATCAAGGAATATTTGCTGAACCCGCCTGTGCTAGTGCCACCAACTCCAGGAAGACCATTGATCCTGTACTTGTCAGTGTTGGAAACGTCGATGGGATGTGTCTTGGGGCAGCATGATGAGACTGGTAGAAAAGAAAGGGCCATTTACTATCTGAGTAAAAAATTCACAGAATATGAAGCCAAGTACTCACCATTGGAAAAGACTTGTTGTGCTCTAGTGTGAGCCACTCAGAGGCTAAGACATTACTTCCTTAGTCAGTCCATGCTATTGATATCCCGGATGGACCCGCTGAAGTATTTATTTGAAAAACCGGCACTGACTGGCAGAACGGCAAAGTGGCAACTACTACTGTCCAAGTTTGACCTCACGTACATCACCCAGAAGGAGATCAAGGGTCAAGCCATAGCTGATCACCTGGCTGCACATCCTCTACTAGAATACCAACCCTTGAAGACCAACTTTTCAGATGAGGCAATTCTGTACACTGAAGAGGAGGAAAGTGAGAGTTCTTGGCAGATGTTCTTTGATGGGGCCGCCAACATGAATGGGAAAGGAATAAGGGCAGTCTTGATCAAACCAAATGGTTCACACATCCCGATTGCAGTAAAGCTGAGATTCCAGTGCACCAATAATATCGTAGAATATGAAGCATGCATAATTGGGTTGCAAGCCGCCATGGATCATGAAGTAGAGGAACTTGACGTATACGAGGCTTCGAGTCTTATCATCTTCCAAACAACTGGTGAGTGGAAAACCAAGGATCACAAATTGATCCCCTATCACCAGTATTTGGAAGAAATAAGCACAAATTTTACTCGAATTTCCTTCAATTATATGCCAAGGGCCAAGAATCAGTTTGCGGATGCTCTAGCAACATTGGCTTCAATGGTCAGCATACCAGAAGGGGTAGACATCAGACCGCTGGAAATTGAGGTTAAAGATGAACCGGCTTACTGTCTCGTTCTAGAGGGAGCACCAGAAGAAGAAGCACCATGGTTTCAAGATATCAAAAATTTCTTGAACAATCGAAGTCTGCCAGAAAATGCCACTGCTACTGAGAAGAGGATAATACAGAGATTGGCGGGTCAATTTCTGCTAAGTGGTGGACATTTGTACAAGAGGTCACATAACGATATTCTGCTCAGATGTGTTGCCAAGGCTGAGTCGAAAAGGTTGATTGAGACTGTACATGGAGGAGTTTGTGGGCCCCATATGAGCGGACACATGCTTGCAAAGAAGATCTTGAGGTTGGGCTACTACTGGTCGACCATGGAGCATGATTGCTGTATACATGTCAGGAGGTGTCACCAATGTCAGATATATGCAGATAACAAGCATGCACCCCCAGGTGAGTTGCACAACATGACATCACCGTGGCCCTTCTCTATGTGGGGCATAGATGTCATCGGCATGATTTCACCTAAGGCATCGAACGGGCACAGATTCATCCTGGTGGCAATTGATTACTTCACTAAATGGGTAGAAGCAGTCTCATATGCAAACATCACAAGCAACCATGTTATTAAGTTTTTGAAGCACAATATCATTTGTCGCTATGGACTGCCAAGTGCCATAGTATCAGACAACGGTTCAAATATTAAGAACAAGGATATGAAGAAGATGTGTGACCAGTTTCAGATCACCCACCACAAGTCAGCTCCATACAGGCCAAAGATGAACGGGGCAGTAGAAGCAGCAAATAAAAATATAAAGAAAATCATTCAGAAGATGGTAGTGAGTTACAAGGATTGGCATGAAATGCTACCGCTTGCTCTACATGCTTATAAAACCTCGATCCGGACTTCAACTGGGGCAACCCCGTACTCCCTAGTCTATGGGATGGAAGCAGTCTTGCCCGTGGAAGTAGAAATCCCATCACTCAGAGTGCTCGTGGAAGCAGAACTGGAAGAAGCCGAATTGATACAGTTAAGACATGATCAACTTAACCTGATAGAAGAAAAGCGGTTGAAAGCGCTTTGTCATGGACAGTTGTACCAGAAGAGAATGGGCCAGGCCTACAATAAGAAAGTGAGGCCCAGAACTTTTCAAGAAGGAAACTTGGTGCTAAAGAAAATCTTACCATTTTTGGAAGATCCTCGTGGTAAGTTCAAGCCGAATTGGGAAGGGCCGTATGTTGTCAAGAAAGTCCTGTCAGGGGGTGCACTCATCTTAGCAGAAATGGATGGGACAGATTTTCCCGAGCCAATTAACTCTGATGCAGTAAAAAGGTATTTTCATTAAGTGAATATTTCTAGGAAATGATCCGAGGCCATTTTTCTTTATTTCCTTCAAAAATTTTAATCCCTAGTCTAGCCAAGTTGAGCCGGTTCGTTTCTTTGATAAACCCAAACCGGATTTATAGTCTTAAATTGGGGCAAAACAAATTGGGGCAAAAATAAGGAAAAGCAATGAAAAATGGCAAACGAAAGCCAAGTGTGAAAAAAGAGGCAAAGAAGGCAATTTGGGGAAAAAGGGTTAAATTCATCATGACTGTAACTCCGGTTGACCTATTTCCACACTTAAAAATGTTTGGGCCTTTAATACCCTCTTTTTCATAAACCAAGCCTACCTTTGTTTCGTCCTATTTTTAAGCCCTCGGTGATCTTAGTTTGTTCATTCAAATGTCAGAGTAAGATGGGTGATGATGAAATGTAGAAGCCGGCCTTAGTGAAAACCGTAACTGGCGCTAGGGGCAATATTGACAAAAAGGCAAAAAGGAAAAAATAAAAAAATGAAGAAAAATCAGAGGTTGAGTTGATCATGGAGATCTAAGCTTGAAGCAAAATCGGCATAAGCAGAATGGGGTCAGTTTTGGCATTTGGGGATGACTCTAAAGGACCTAAGATGGACGGTTCTGATCCCTCATTATTTTTGGACTACCCTTTTCATTATTTAACCTGGTTTTAATTCCTTTAATTATAGGTGATTAAGTGCATGGACCAAATTTCAAAAATAAAAAAAATATAAAAAGGAAAAACTATACTTTGGCCAGTGATGATAAATCAAATACTTTTCATAAAACCTTTGTTTTTACAAGCATCTAACCATTCTGAGGCCAATAATATAAAAATTTTATTTTGAATTAAATCCTTTGTCTTTCCACTATTGGAGTTTGCTTTTGTACAAAGGTAGGAAAAAAAGAAAAAAAATGTGCAGGAAATAAGGCTAATCTCTGTCTCCTAGCCGCTCCTCAAGCTCCCGAATCTGAGCTGCAATAACTCCAGAAGCCCCCTTTGCAACGGGATCACTCAGGAAGGAAATGACCTCATCTGAAAGGGTTTGTCTGATCCACATACTCCTAAGGCTGACCAAAGTATCCTGGTACTTCTGCCGTATCATCCGGACCTCAAAGAGACGGGCCTGCCTCTGCTCCTCCAGCTTCTCCTCCATGGCTGTACGGCGGGATATCTGCTCCTCAAGCTGCCTCTCCAGATAAAGGCCTCGTATCCTGAGCTCCTTGGCCTCCCGTACCCATATCTGCTGAAGCCGCTTATGAGAAGCTCTCTCAGACTCTAAAATGTCCTCATAAGTAGGAGCCAAGACTGCAAGAGGATCTTCGGGTACTGGGGCCTGACTCTATATCTACTCCTTGATCCAGAAGAGATAATCCTTCACATGGGCCTCTGAGAAGATTGGGCTACGCATGAAGCGAACATAGGACCACTCCCTCATCAACCAGGCATTCAGCTTCATGGTAGCTGGAGAAAGGGGCCCAAGATGATCCTCATACCCACTTGGGATTATAATCCCCTGGGTTGCTCTGAATTGACGAAGGACCCGCAAAGGAAGGTAAAGCACTGCATGTCTCAGGCCAGCCAGAACCAGAAAGTTGCGGTCTCGGAAGCTAATCACGGTCTCTGCATTGGGTTTATAAGTACTAGGCCACCTCACCTGGTCATTCTAGAGTGAACCCAAGAAAGTGAACCAGCCCTGTTTACCCCCTGGAATATCGGGACACCCCTGGTTGCTCATCAAGATGGGAACTTTCAAGCTCGGGAAGAAGTGTCAATTGATCTCCTCAATCTGACTCAAATGATCAAGTAGTCAAAGCTGCAAAGGAAGAGAGATATATCAGCATTGTAAAAGAAAAAAGGCAAAAAAAGCAAAAAAAGCAAAAAAAGCAAAAAAAGCAAAAAAAGCAAAAAAAAGCAAAAAAAAAAAGCAAAAAGAAAGCAAAAAAGCAAAAAGAAAAAAAAAGCAGAAAGAAAAAAAATTACTTGCAGGATCGGGGCACATGCTAAGAAGCATTTCGATTTCCTATTGTAACAGTCAGTCAGTGCCTGGTACATCTCAGCCAAAATCATAGGGGCCAACCTCTCCCGCTCCCTAACCTGGCATACCACTGAGATCAAGGCCAAGTCTACCTCATCATCATCTCGTGGGAAAAGTAGCTGGTTGACCACTATCAGGGTCAAGGCATTGAACCGGGCATCCTTATTTTCCCCTCTCAAAAGCTTCTTAGTCAAAAAAGACTTAAACAAGGTCAATAGGGTGTCAGAATCCCCTAAGTCCTTCTTCCCTATGCCCAAGAAAGTAGAAGCCTCCTTCTTGTAGCTGGGCCTAAGGGGTGGATTCACTACCTTCTCATCAAACCTCAAGCCCAAAATGGTTTCCACCTCCTCAATAGTCGGGGTCATCTCATGGTTCCCAAAACGGAACAAGTTGAGGTCGGGAACCCAATGACCAATCATGGCCTCTATAATCTCCCATTTGAAGGGAATCTTTGGAATAAGTAAAGTGTGGCCTAGATAGGTGGAATCCCATCTCCTCTCCTCATCAAGGGTCATGGAGTTAACCCATCTAGTATAAAAGGAGTCCACAGGGTTGTACCTAGTAAGATTTGGTGGTTTTGATCTAAAAGGCTGTTTTGCAAGGGAGGCAGTGTGGACAGATAACAAGGGGGCAGAAGATAACTCGGATTCCATTGGAGTTGATGGGAGCAAGCTAGAACTCAAGGGAAGGAAGAAAAAGGCGAAAAAGGGGGTTTCTAAACTCAAAAACTCGTAAAAAATGTGCAAATCCCGAGGCTGGTTGCATTTATAGCATGTTTTAATGTATCCGGCATATCAGATCGGATACAAAGAATTTTATTCATATCCAGTGAAGAATGCCGGATACAAAGAGTTTTAAGCGTATCTGGCATATTATGCCGGATACAAAGAAAACTCAATGTATCCGGTTTGATATGCCGGATACAAAGGAAAAATGCAAAAAAAAGAGTAAAGGAAGGAAAATCCGAATTTTTTACCTGTTTTACTTGCTTACATGTTATATTTGCGTGAAATTGAAAACAAAAGAAGGGCAATACAAGAGAGAATGAATAAAAAAAGTTTTTTCTTATATATATGCAAGTTTTCTGTACAAAGTGGTATAAATACATAGAAATCCTAATCTATTGCTCCTGTGCAGGATCACCCCCACGACCTCTGCCTCGTGTTCCTCTGCGACCTCGACTTCGAGGGAATCGGCGCCTAGAATATGCCAGAAGACGCTCGGCTACGTAGCGCGGTCTCCGACTCATGATGGACTGGAGCTGATACTCCAAACAATACTCCGAAAGGTCTGGACGCGGGTCAGGAGCAGAATCTGGGGAGGAAGCCCCGGGCTTAGCAGAAACGGGCTCGACTGGACCCTCAGCCACAGCGGCCTCCACTCCCGCAGATCCAGAAGGCCCAGCAGCAGTAGAGGAGGGACCAGGAGCAGAAGTACCTGGGTCAACAGAAAGGGTCAGAAGCAGAAGTGTCAAGATAAACCAAAGAGGGAAAATCAAAGAAGACATACCAGGAATATCTATAGCGGGAACTGGGGGATCCGGCTCCACTAGGTCAGCAATAGGGATGTCCTCTGGCTCAGGAACCGTCACGGGAGATGAAGGGCCCACAGGATCCACAGGAGCAGCTGGGGCATCACCCGGATCAGCAACCGGGGCATCACTAGGATCAGCAACTGGGGCATCACCAGGATCAGCCGCTGGGGCATCCTCAGGATCAGCAACCCGAGCCGGAGATGGATCAGATACAAGGAAATCAGGCTCGAAAGCAGCATCCGGATCTGGGACCGGGCCCTGCAAAAGTCAAACAGGCATATCAGAATAGCAGAACAACAGAATAGCAGAAACATGAAAGAGATGAAATTACAAGAAAACCATATACCTGTCTAGCTTGGAGCTCAGCAACTAGAGCCTTCAACTCTCTGATCCGAGCATCCCTCTGGGCCACGACCGCATCATGCTCGGCGATCATATCATCGATCGCGGCCCGCTGGCTCTCGAACCGGTCCCGAATAATATTTAGCTCGTGTACCTGCCAACAAGAACAGAATTGGGGTCAGAAATACAGAAGGGATGGAAAGGATATGGAAAATGAAAGTAATGAAACTTACCGTGTCATCATGGACTCGGATGCAGATCCCGCCGATCTCAATCACCCCGGCACAAGTGGGTCGATCCATCAAACACCCGATGGATACTCTCTGGATCCACTTGTCATAATCACCCGCTACAGTGAGCAGCTCCGCATCCTCCCACTGATCAAACTGGGCCACATCAAATCCAAGTAGGAGGATGGTAAGGCCGACGGGTGGTGGAGGAACTGGAATACGAGGAGTGCCAGTGTGCTGGAAGTACAGGCGCTCGCCTAGGTACACAATCCTACCAAGTCTCCCAATGAAACACTGGTAAGGCTGACGCCGTACATCCCGCTCAAAAGCGTCCTGTACCATCTCCTGACGAGCAACCTCGTCATCCACATCCTCAAAGCGGGCCAGTATCAGCTACAATCACAAGGAAAAGTGTTAGGTGCAAGACGGTATAAGAGAAAGGAAAGCATTGAAGGAAGAGAAAATTACCTCAGACCGGCGGGAACGGTCCAAATGCGCCCGGGCAGATCGAGGCTGGCTCCTATCCGCATCCCTCTCAAGAACGGACCACCGTATGGCTACGGGGAACGCTGCAGCACTAGGCACAGGGGAAGGGCGGAAATAGGTCATGTGTGAATACATGAATATCTGGCAGAGAAAGAAAACAAGTTAGAAGGAGAAAAAGGAAATTTAAGGGATTAAATCCAAGTGTTCATTACCTGCAAAATCTGCCAGAAAAATCGGCAGCTGATACCATCTCCCCTCGGAGCGGCTAGACCTCGGACGACTCGACTCAGTCCGGCTAATATGGTCCCATATATCAACCGACCCCAAGCTAGCCGCTTGGTCTGCCTAAGATCCCTCAGGGCATCCAAGAAAACCGGACTGACCGACTTCGTGTCCTCCGGAAAAAAGCAGCTGCCCAACATCAGCAGAAATACTAGTCGGAAGAAAGGGACGAAGCTGTCATCAGCCTCGGCAATAAGAGCATGCCTCCGATCGTCGTGATCTGTAATGCTACTGCGTAGCCAGCTAACAGAGATCCACCCACTCCTACCATCCCGGGCAGCATCAGGGAGGTCATCATACCCCAGCAAGGTACCAATCTCCACAACTGAGGGACGCTTCATCTCAATGGTCCTACCCGTCAGAGGGATGCCTGTGAGCATCACGAAATCTTATGGACGAATCCCTAGCTCAACATCCGGCAGGTGGAAGGACTGTGTGTCAGGGAAGTATCGCTCCAGCATGGCGAATATGAGAGGGCGATCAGCTCGGAACGATGGAATGAGCAAGAAATGGTCGAGGCGGCATCGGCGGAACTCCCGTCTGAGTCCGAGAGATAAAGTTTGATACGTCTCGCAAAATCTACCCCAGCTACCTCTCAGATGGGAAGAGGGATACTGAAGAGGAAGATCTGCTCGGACACACATCAAGGGGTGATGATCCAACCCACTCAAAAGCTCGGTGTCCTGAACAGATGCCCTCAAAGCCGCCGGAAAAGCCATGCGGAATCCCTGAGCATCACCTCCAATAACAGGATCCTGAGCCGCACCTTTGGCTCTGCCACGTCCTCGGCCTCTGCCACGGCCTCCCTCACCCTCCAGGGCCTGACCCTGAACTCAGCCTCGGCCTCTGCCCCGACCTCGAGCCGGAGCAACAACGGGCTAAATTTCAAAAGAAAAGTGTGAACATTGGTGTAGGAAGATAATAGAAGGAGGAAAAGAAGAATTGGGAAGCCTACCTCAGCAGAGCCCTCGCCAGAGCTCTCTCTAAAATCAACTAGCGGCTCCGACAGGGTGGCGCTGGAACTCGCCTCTGTCCGAGCCCGCGAAGTGGAGGGCTGATTAGCAGGGTCAGCCTCCTCTCGCACACGGGAGTGACTCCTAGCCATCTACACAGGGAAGTGTTTTATGAATTTTAGAAATTTTATCTTGCTTCCGGTCTAGTTTCCAGTTCACATTTAGTCTTACATGATTTGTCAAAATTATCATGAATTGTGTTCTAAGGGAAGTTGCATTTATTTTTGTTCTCTATTCAAGGTTTTATTTCTGTTCTGGTTCTACGACTTCCTGTCCTAAGGATATGTACAAAGCCTAATATCTGCTAATGGATTTCAGGACTGATACGGGCTTTAGCTGATCGAAACAAACGGTGGAATCCAATAACCAATCACGGAATGGTTCCGGCAGTGGGAGAGCCGCATTAATCCAAATACTAGGCGGAATGAAGGAAAAAAAGAATAAATCCCAGCATTTCAAGTCAAAAGAAAAATTGCAGCATGGTATAAGAATCAGAATTCCAGTCAAAGGAAAATCACAGCATGATTCCGTTGCAACATGCAGAATTCCAGTCAAGGAGAAAATTATAGCATGATTCAATTGCAGCGCTCAATTATAGCGTGATATAAAAAGCAGAATTCCAGTCAAGGAAAAGTGCAACATGGTTCAATTGCAGCATGGCGTGAAAATCCAAATTCAAGAAAAATTACAGCGTGGCATTAACGTCATATCGTTCGAAAGACCAGGCAATTTGGATTCCACTGACAGACAACTCAAAAAATTGACAGGATCAATGTAGAAGTCAAAGCAACAGCATGATATCAATCCGGTCAGAAAATACCAGGGTCTTAGTCATTGGTGAACATCATCAAAGCCATTTTCAATCATACACTGATCACAACAAATGAGAAAATTGGCATCTAACCATGCTAAATCAAGTCAAGGCACAATCTGTTGGAATTTACTGTTTGCAATTCTAAAGCAATATCGATAGCTAAAGCAGGCTATTGGAAAATCAATGGTGCGTTCAAGACTTACCTGAAATTGGAAGCAGGAAGTTGGCTGTGGTAAGTAAGAGCAAGGAAGCACGAATGCTCGAGTCGCCGGTGCTTGGGTGAAGTCGTCAATCGATGGGAGTCGAGCGAAAAACCAAGGAACCAAACCAGGGCTTGGTCGCAGCTGTCAAATGCAAGTCGCCGAAGTCGATGCAGGTCGTCGGAGCTAAAGCAATTCGCCAGAATCCAAGAAGCTGCCGGAATCAATGGCCGAAGAAGAAAGAAGGAACAGTCAAGGACGAAGGGTCTGTATCCGGTGAATGCAGTCGGAGAAGAAGAGAAAGAAGAGAAGAGTCGCGGTCGCGCACGACTTTTATAAACTTAAGGTATCCGGCAGATTATGTCGGATACAAATGAAGGCCTTCGTATCCGGTAAAACGTGCCAGATACACAGAAAAAAGAAAAAAAAAGAAAAAAATGAAAAAGAAAAGAAAAAAGGAAAAGAAAAAGAAAGGAAAAGAAAAAAAAAGAGAAAAAAAAAGAGAGAAAAAAAGAAAAAATAAGAAAAAAAGAGAAAAAAAAAAAGAGGAAAAAGGAAAAAAAAAAAGGAAAAGAGCAAAAATGTGCTACAAATTCCACTATTTTCTCACAAAAACCCCTATTTTTGTCTTGAAATTCACCTCACAGCCACAAGAGCTCGGTAGAATTCGGGACAACTTTGGGAGGTGTGCTAGTCAAAAGGAAGATATCCACTCAATTTTTAACTTGGTTTGATAAAAAAAATCAGTTTTAAAAAAAATCCTATTTTTGGGCTTAAAATCCACTTCACAGCCACAAGAGCTCAATGGAATTTAAGAACTCTTGGAGAGATACCCCCCCTTAAAGTTAGGGCTTTTTGACAAATCTTCACCCAAAAATTATTTTTTTACAAAATTGAATTAAATCAAGCAAATCCTGCTTAAAGGAGTGCAATTTGGGCTTGTCTAATCTTTGCAGCTCATTGCTTCGCAACTCCCGCAAAGAGGGGCAGTTGTAAACACCCCAAATTGCACAGAAAAAATGATCAATAATCATCAAAAATCATTATCTCCTTGAAAGCCAGCACAAAATTTGAGAAAATAAGTTTTTTACTTGTATCCGGCAACTCAGGCCGGATACAAGCACTCTTCTTTGTATCCGATGGAAAATACCGGATACAAGAAAGCTTTAGTGTATCCGGCATTATATGCCGGATACCTTAAGGCCCTTGTGTATCCGGTCTGATATGCCAGATACATTAGTTTTGCTCAAAATTAGGGTTTTCCGAGAGATTTCACTTTTTACCATCATGTCCCTCATTAAATGATGGGAAATCTCGGAAATGGCCTTAGGGTTAAAGTTGGTGGGCTCTAGACATTATTTTGTGTCTACCATCACACCAACCCTAACCCTAGCATTTGCTTATAAATAGGAGGCTTCTCCTTAAGCAAAGGGCCAATAAGTTGGAGATCCAAGAGCTCCGAGTGAAGAAGGGAACCGCTGCCAGATTGCTTCCAGAACCCCAGGTAAGCCTCAAACCTCTTCTTTATTTTCTTCATTTTATATTCTAGATCTAGATCTCTTCTTCTATCTTTCTATAGAATAAGGCCTTCTATGTGTATGAAAACCCTTCCCTGGCTCAAAGTATCTCAAGACTCCCCCTAGCCGTAAAACGTGAAGGCGGGATCTAGGAGAAACGAGACTGGGGATTGATCCTAGTGCTAGAACCTCTCTTGCATAAGCCTTTTGAATGATTGTAAACCGTTCCATATTCAAAGTACCCCAAGATTATCTTGAAGAACCGTGTTTAACGGGGAAAGAGAACTAAGGGAAACGATAATGGAACGGAACCCTAGGTTGTTTTAGAACCTTATTTTGATGAATATGAATGCATGCTATGTTGTTATATTGTTCTTGTATGATTTTTCACACTTGCACATACATAGCACGATTTTGGCGGGATAGGTTCACATTTGGGGATTTATTACATTCGTTGTGATAAATCTGAAATAAATGGCCTCAATCAATTCTGGAATGTCTTTGAATGTTTTTATAGTATTTGTGTTCATCTTTCACGAATTGCACACACTTTGTCACAGTTTTGAATATTTTTTCTCCAAAAAAGGCTTTACTTGACAGCAACTGTACCCTAACTTCGGACACTCATAACTTCATCATCCGGATGAATTTTGGAGTGATTCCAAAACCATGGGAAAGGTGAGGCCGCCTAGTTTATGCCCACCAAATTGCATTAATATCTATGAAATAGATTGTTGACACCACTCTGCCGAAGTTGAGAGGTCATTTCAGGTCAAACTGTTGAACCTATCACTTCGAATGGGCGCCATCTGCTTGTTTTAAATCCGATTCAAGTGATTTTTGTTTCTAGAAACTCCTTTATGAGTCTATTTTTTAATCCAGTGGTTTCATAATTTTTTGATTTAAATTGTGTCGTGGGTAGCAGATTTACTCAGAACTGCTCAACAGCACTTTTCTGGGTTAATCTGTGATCCTCAGGGCCTGTTCAGGAAGTGACCCAAGGCACATCCGAATGAATTTTTGTATGAGGCTAGTTTCATTTGAAATATGGCCATACAGACTTTATTCACACCAAATTTCATGGATTTCTATGGAGTAGATTTTTCTAGGTGATTTTCCAAACTTTCCTACTTGTCCCTTTTGATTTTCTCCGGCAGCAACTTTAAAAGAGCCATAACTCTTAGAATTTCAACCGGATTTAATTTAAATTTTGCATGAGACTATTGTTTACCCTAATCTTTCAAATGGATTTGGTTTAATTTAATTTAAAATTAGATTTGATTGATTTCAAGACAAATGGCATTGCTTTTTACCAAATTTCCCGGATTTGCCTCAACTTGGATTTGTGCAACTTTTGCTTTGAACTCCATCTTTTTGTGATATTCCAGAAATGATATTGACATAAAAGAGGATCTGGAATTCATTTTGATTTTCTTGTGAAGATATCATACATTTGCCCTTTTTCAAGGTTTTAATGATTTTTTAGCAAGTTTTATTATTTCTTAGCATGAACAACACTTGGCAATCACCTTGTGTGGGTGAATGGGGGTGCCTAACACCTTCCCCCATTCATAATCTAATCCCCTTACCCATCTCTGGATTTGATTTTCAAGTAGGGTTATTTTTATTCTAGAATTTGTCTTTTATCTATTTTTGCTATGTTTTTAATCTTTTGGTGTCCATTCACACCTCTAAACATTGAATGGTGGCTACTCCCACGTTTTATTACGTCGAGCCCGTGTGTTGACGGAGGGATGATCATCTTCGGTGATTTTTTCCCATGTCTCACAAGAGTAAAATACAACATATGCTTCAAGACAAATGTAAAACAATTCAGAATTAGTATCATACCCTAGACATGAATGAAAGACTATGGTTTAAAAAATAAAAATTTGGATATTAATGGCAAACAGTAGGCATGAATAAACCATATAAAGTATGGTTCAAAACATGCTTTTGTGTTTTCGTCACACCACTAATAAATTAATTTGACTTTTTATTTTCCTGAATTTTTACATTTTTCATGATTTTTCTCAATTTTTATAAATTTTCAAATTTATGATTTTTTGGAATTTTTTTATTTTTAAAATTTTATATTTTCCCATTTTTAAAATTTCTTTTCTTTTGTTTGTTATTTATGTTTTTACATAATATTCATATTTGATAGATTTTACGACTTCCTTCAAGTACTCTACATCGTAAATAACTAACAAGTCCTAGGTGTAAGACCCTGGATTTTCAGGAAATTTTAATTAAGAGTAAATAGAAATTAACGGATTTAAATATGGGTTAAAGGATTTGATGGGGTTAAATAAATCAGAATTTTTAAAAGAAATGAATGGTTTGGTTCGGTTCTGGCATAGTTGATCTGGGTTTGGTTCAATTGGATCGGGTCATTTCAAGCAACACCAATTTATTATATTCTTGGTTTAGATGAAATAGCTGGTTTAGCGGGGGTTCGGTTATTGAAGTTTGGTTTAAATGGTTTAATAAATATATATATATATATATATATATATATATATATATATATATATATATATATATATATATATGTTAATTGAAAGAAGAACCCGAGGGTTCTTCTATTCGTTGAAGTCAGGGGTAAAGCGTAGGGGAGAAGAAGGAGGAGGAGGAGAGAGAGAAAAAGAAGGTTTTGAGCTCGGGTTCACGCGTATACAAGTAAGTAGCACCTTTAAAACTATTTTTGTGCGAAGAAATCGAAGTTTAAACGAGATATACCTGTTATTGTGGATTTCTGCGAATTTTTGGAATTTCTAATGTTTGATTTGGATTGTGGAAGTTATAGGGTTTAAAACTTGTTTGATTTTGATCTTAGAGTGTTTAGGATGTTTTTTGATGTGTTTGTTATGGAGAAAAATAAGTTTTGTAGTTGGATTTGGAAGAAAATGGAAAAATCGGAATGAACTGCGTTTAAAATTGTGCAGATTTTTGTATGGGCGCCTAGGTGCCTATTGCACAAAAAAATTTTGGGTGGCGGGCGCCTAGCTAGAGCACCTAGGCACCCGGTGCTAGGCCCCCAGCCTAGAAAAATTCTATTTTGACCATTTTGAGCAGTTTTCACTGTAGAACTAATTTTTATTGATTTTAATCCATGTATGAACCATTTTAGGGGTTTGGAGACTTCTTCTGTTTAGTTTATTTTGGATTCATAGGAAGGATTTACCTTGCTCAAATTTTTGTGTGATTGTTTCTATAGATGCAGAATTGGGTACTTGATTTATGAAGAATTGATTTGAAAATCTGATTTGACGGATTAAATTGGATAAGTAGAATGGAGTTGTGTGTTGGATAGGCTGAAACGTCTGTATTGGTTGTTAATGGCGGCTAAGTCTATGGAGATTGATTTTATGGCTAGATTAATTTAAATCATGCATCAATTGGCTGTTTAGGTACATAAGAGTGTGTAGGGAGTGGATCGAAAGGGGAAGAATAGGTTAGGCCAAGAGAAAATGGAGTTACCACATTTGTCATGGTCATTTGGGGTTGTGCGCCTAGGGACTACCCAGACACCCTGTGGTAGGTGCCCAGAGGTAAAAACAGCTAATTTTTAAGTAATAAGTTGTTAGTTCAACTTTGGTTTATTTTAATGGATTAAGTAGAGATAAAAATGGAATTGGAGAGAGTGAAGAGTGATTTAACTTAGGAATCATAAGGGAAGTAATTTGCATAAGAAGAAATAATTAAATGTATTCAATGGCTCATAATTATACTTAGGTGCTTAATGGCAAAGGTAGAGGTTTATATGAATTCTTTGGTATGCAGTTCATGATTGAGATTATTTTAAAAGTTGCTCTAGGTGATCCTTACAGAAAAATTTAAGCTAATTAAAAATGTGGGGAAATTAGGATTTCCATTTAAATAATTTATGAGACTTAGAAGAAGGGATGAGTGTCTTATTTGGAAAAGAGGATCAAGCGAAATTATGGATCCATAAATTAGCTAGTAAGTGAAGTTCTGTCTATTCTCCTTAATGCGTTTCGTCCATAATGGAGAGGCCTTCCATGAGGGAAGTGCTGCAGATTCTCCTTAATGCGTCTCCTCTATGATAGAGAGGCCTTCCATGAGGGAAGTGTTGCAACAACTCCGTTTCTACCCTAGGGAATGCATTTCCTCCATGATGGAAAGGCCTTTCATGAGGGAAGTGCTGCAGATTCTCCTTAATGCGTTTCCTCCATGATGGAGAGGTCTTCCATGAGGGAAGTGCTGCAGAGCAATTTCGTTTCCACCCTGGGGGCGAGGTCTAGTTATTGGTATCAAATATTGTAGTGGATCTTAGACTGGATTTTTATCTGTCTAAGACTGGATTTTATCTCATGATAGTGAGGTCTTGTGCATACCACCAAGAGATGATGATATTGGAACCAGATGTGGTAGTGGAATCAGATTTGACAGAAATTCTCAAACTGGATTGTTTGGAGCTAGATCATAGCCTTATAAAGTGGTCCAATTTCACGAGTTCCACCATAAGATATCGTTTGAGATCGATACTATTATTTGGATTTATAATTGCCGGATTTTGCTGGATTATTCGGATTATTCATAGTTATTCGTCAAATTATGTGATTTAAATATTCATGTTTTTGGAACAAAATTAAAAGTATTTGTGCATGCATGTGCTACTTGCTGAGATATTCGTATCTCTTATAGTTTTGTTTTTGTTTTGTTTTCAGATCTTGGAAAGGATGATATCGACGGGTAGATGTTTGGTTTATGTAAGTTGAGAGTTGTGATACTATATTTTTGTATTCAGTTTGGTGATGTAGTTGACTCTAATTTAGTAGTCTATTTTTCATTTCATGTTCCCCTTCACTCTGATATATCGATCTTGGGTGAAAAGTTAACCCCTTTGGAGATGAGTTACGATTTCACAATGTAACTCGGATTTAGAGCATTACATTAGGTTTCTAACACCTATCTCAAGGACGAATTAGAACTTGAATTGTAACGACCTAGATCCGGGTTACGTGAAATAACCGTAACTCGTACCCAAAGGTTAATTAAAATTCCACAGGATCAACAAAGTAAGGGAAAAACATGAAATAAAATAACATAAAGATTCCATCACATAATATCAAGGTTTACTAATTTCCCCAATCACTATCCAAAAGTAATACAAGGTTCATAAATAAAACTCACTAAAATAAGTAAAAACCAACTACTAAGATCTACTAAATAAAATAATCCTCCTCACGATACTTCGGATAGTCCACCAGAATATCAACCCCCACGGTATTGTCCTCGCCGAAATCTGAAAACAAAACAAAACAGTAAGATACGACTATCTCAGCAAATAACAATGCATGCACAAAAATGCAGTTATAACAGTTCTAAAACATGCACCAGTTATAATCAATTAAGTTACGATTAACCTCGGTTAATCCGACTAATCTCGGAAATACATCATCAATTACAAATTCTAAAAAAAACATTATATATATTGGGACTTGTGAAGTTTGTCTATTTTGTGTGGTTAAGAACTAGAGTTCCAGACAATCCAGTCTAACACTACAACAGCTCGAACATCCAATATCGTCGCCCTCATGGCCGAATTACTCAAGTGACCTCACCATCATGGTGGAAACGGAGTTGCTACAGCGCTTCCCTTATGGAAGGCCTCTCCATCATGGAGGAAACATATGAAGGAACTCCATACTTAAATCCAAAAAAAACATACAAATTCCACCTACAACTAGACTGTGGATCCACACTAAGTCTCGCCCTAGTACTAAGACAAAATTATCAATCACTGTGCAAATTTAGCGGAAAACAATGCTTATAATAAGAGAAGCAAATTTATAGATAACAATAACAAATTCAATATCAAATACTCATTAAATCATCCAACAGTAAAAGTGTATGAGAATTGGCACAATCTGATAAAGGTCTATACTTTTCCGCAAAAAGAATTCAGCAGTATGTTATACAACCATTTTAATTACTTAATCCCAAAAATATGAAAACCAGTGATTCTTCAAAGAAACCATAACCAAATACCATTCATGTTAAAATAGAAAACAACAATATATTAAGCTAGAACACAGAAATTAGCTCAAAGAAAACCAACAACAGGTTGACCTAATTTGTGTCATAAGCTGGCTACTTTAATCACAAATATCCATAAGAAATCTAATCTATATTCTCAGCTCATAACAATATTTAGAAAAAATTTCAGAAGTGGAAAAAGAATTTAAATCTCTTTATACCAGACTTATGTTCTTAGAAATAAAATCTGTTCAACACACTTCCCTCTTGCTGGACCGAATACCCACCAGGAAATTATTACTTGCCCTAATGGACCAACAGCAACCTTGGATTTCTCGAAACTAGAACTTGCCTCTTCTCTTAAAGAATAACACCATTGCTAATGTATATAATGGGAATAAGGTGAGCTTACAACCAAATTTTACCTCCTACTCCTATAACAAAGGATTCATAGAACCAGAAACTTCACTCAGTCATACAAAGCTTGGGTCTATCCTTGCCCCTATAATTCTCAAACAAGATAAGCTTAAGAGAACCCTCAAAATCTGTTGCAGAAAATTATCTATGCATTTAGTATCAAAATTCTTCCACAAATAATTCTCTAACTCATATTAGTAATTGACCTTCATTTGAGTCTACAACTTTAGGTGATATTTTGATCTTCTATAAGTTCATTAGAACAAGTTTAAGAAGCAGGAACAAGGCTTCACTCAAAACCAAACAGCCGTAAGTTTTTTTTCTCACACTTCTGCATTGGTGATTTCTCAAACATGCAATAACGTGAAATCCTCCATTCTGAACCCGCAATATACTACAAGAAAAACTTCTACTACAACACAAAGATTCCGAACCACTCATTAAACCTCTATTGAACTTACGTAACTAGATTATACACCACCAAAACAATCAAATGTTTAACATGTAACAGAACCTGGAACTTTATTTCCAACACTGTTTTATCCTTTTACATGGTCCGATTATATATATATATATATATATATATATATATATAGAAAACAAACGATGAACAAAATACTACTTGCCTCTTGTTTGCTGGAGTTCAATTTCTGCAAAACCAGTAGTGAAAAACCGATGCTTTCCACGACCAGCAATCCCTCACGAACTGATTTAAATCTGAGTTTTTTTTTTTTTTTTTGAACGACTTCCACTCTAACAGAATCAAGGTTTCTTCTTTCTTTCCAAGCAATCCTCTCCACTCATCTCTGATGATCCGAAATACCCAATCCCTCCCAGATCTAAACTCTGCCAATTATCTCTTCTCCCAACAGTGAACCGTCGGACGTTTTCTAACGCTTGAAGTAATGTGTTCTTACGTTCAGCAAAAACTCTTTTAACTCCCTCATGATCCGCCGGTGCTCCACCACAAAATTTCCTACACCAACAGCCTATCATCTTGTAGCACTTTGATTTATCTAACTTAAATGAAATATCAATACCAACTAATAGCTAACCAAATTATTAAATAATACTTATTGAATATTGAAATTGAATCCTAACTTTACTTACCTTAGTTTAGATAAATCCAACTTTTAAGTAATTTT
This sequence comes from Buxus sempervirens, assembly GCA_947561395.2. Lineage (NCBI taxonomy): Eukaryota > Viridiplantae > Streptophyta > Magnoliopsida > Buxales > Buxaceae > Buxus > Buxus sempervirens. Next base: position 7,635,461 of record OX387182.1, read on the forward strand.
CCAAATTGCCCTTGTGCATTGCACACCTTAAAGTCCACCACATAAAGAAATAATTTTTATTAATTATTTCTCAAAATAAATACCAAAAATTTCATGGTTTTACATGAATCAAATAGTAATCAATTATTCTCTAGCTTACCCAAATGATTCTCATTTATTCCAAATGTCTTCCAACCTTTTTGAGCTGTAATACATAGCCTTGAGCCCAACTTAAGCCATCATCTAAAATGTCCCCGAATGACTCACCCAAACTTCACATCACCATGTAAACCTTTCAAGCTACTATTTTTTAACATCACTAACAATCATTTTCAACAAAGGAGAGTCGTTGCTAAGAATAGGCATTACAAACATTTAAAACATAAATCTTCTCAACTTTATACAGTTTCTACTGTTTCTATTAGAAGCTTTCAACACCAAAGTCAAAATAGAAACTTTGCACAACTTATTATCCCAACAACAACCAAAATTCTTATTTAGCAGTCCTAAAATAGCTACCTAGCATTCTCAATCCTTCTCTATTCTAAATATTCACTTAAACCTCATCTAGGCCACAAACGCAAGTAACCAATAGCAGCAAGTTGCCTATCTAACATACCAGAAATTTCTTAGACTTAATTGGTGATAAATATCCTTTCTCACATTTTTGCCACCTTGAAATGTCCCTTCGAACCACACAAAATATCCACATAAATCTGTAATAATAAATAAAAAATATAATAGAAAAAAATTTCATATGAATTGGGAAAATGGAACCAGGAAAAAGCATGTGTGGAAGAGCCAAATTCTGAAAAAAAAAAAAATCCTAATATCACTTCATGATTTTAAACAAAGTCATATGCCTATAGAAACAGCTTGAAACCATGATATCACCGACAAAATACAAAGACAAAACTTCAATCCAAGTTGCAGCTACTTCTGGTTGTCATAAGGCCCAAGCCAATGGGTGAAATCAACACTAAATTATTTACCAGCAAAATGAAGTCAATTATGAACCACAACAATGCAAAATCCATTTGCAACTGAAGACATCCTAATATTAACCAACACCCCTCTACTACAGTAGCAATGCTAAGGTGGCCGTTTGTTGTTTTCCAAACTTAGTTGTCTGTAAGACAGTCACCAAGCAACAAACATGACGAGATATAAGAAACACAATCAACTTGAACATAAGGCAGACTACCAAGCTGAAGTAAAAATTAGAAACGCCCATTGTAATGTGAATGAATCACAAATGCTTAGATAAACATCAAATTGCCACCTAAACATAAGATACTAACATAACTAAACAGGGCTTTGAGATGGATTATATTCTAAAAGAGAATAACCAAATCTTGGACCATGTCCACTTTTAACCATCCTTTCTATGCTCTCAACCTTCATAGCCAATGAAACCACAGCTTGTATTTCAAACTAAAATAAAAACAATATAAGATAGACAAAAGATTTAATGCAAAAGGATAGACCTCACAATCCAAGCTCAACAGAACCTTTTCTTCAAATAGAAATTTTAACTTTCTAGAAAACATATAATTCGGTCTCTCTTTTGTTCATCTATTTCACCAAGAAAATATAAATAGATGCCTAAAAACATAATAAGAATAAGCACAGAGCTCGTAAACGATAAGTTAAAGGTAAAAATACTTGAATACTTAGTACAGAAAGAAAAACTTATTCTAGAAATATTTGATTCAAATATTAGAACTTAAATAGAGAAATTGTTAATTAATAATTAAAAACAAACTTATTAAGCAAGCTTATTAATATAAAAAAAAAACTTATTAATAAGTGCACGTTTGAGATTTTGAGTGGCAAGAAGAACACCAAACTCAATCATCCTAACTCTCTCAATCTTCTAGACCATGCAAGTGACTGTAATAAGACCGATCAATCTCTTATATCTAATCTAATCTCTTGTGAAATTTTTATCTTACCATATTTTCCCTTTTTGTGATTTTGTATTGCCTCAGGCATGGGAGCTGTGGAAAATCGGCAGGAGATTGGAGTTGATAGATCCAATTTTGTCTCATCCACTTTTGACACCTCTAACATTGAGATACATTCAATTGGTACTTCTGTGTGTGCAAGAAAGTCCAACTGACCGACCTACAATGCTTGAGGTTTTCTCAATGTTTAGCAATGAATCTGCAGCTCTACCTTTACCTAAAGAGCTTGCTTTTTCGATTGTAAGTAGACAAAAAGATGCAAATTCACAAGAGGCAGTCCAAGAAAATTTTCGGTGAACAATGTAACAGTTAGCATGGAATGCCGTTAAGGTTAGGGCTGCAACACAGTGTGGTTTGGTTCGGGTTGGCCTCAACCCAAGACCAAACCAAGGTTAATGATGGTCGGTCCAAAACCGAACCGAACCGACCTCAGAACTGAAATACCCAAACCAAAAACCGGACCAATTATTTATATAAAACCATAACCCAACCCAAACCGAATTGAAAAATTCGGTTCGGTTTGGGTCATACTACTACGCTAAATCAACCAAAGCACACTATGGTCTCCTCTTCTCACTCCCAGTCTCTCTCTCTCTACAATCTTTGGTTTTTTTATTCTCTCTCTCCTGCAACAACAATGGCAACTTCTTCAAGAAGATCAAGCGGGCCAGTTCTACCAATTGCTAGCAGGTGTGAGAGGTCGATCTCTCCTTCTTGTCGATTCTATACTTCTGCAAGGTCATCATCATCGACTTTGCCAGGTTTTGCTTCTTCAAGTTCTAGTTTCACCTCTACATCTACTGATTTCTTTCATAGAACTTCTTCACCCAATCGTGTAAATCTCCATGGATCCGTGCCGTCGGCTTCGTCTCTTCGGTTCTTGATCAACCGGTTGACATCTCCAGGAAGATCTATCGTTGTTTCTCAGCGTGATCAGGTTATGAAGAAGTAAAGAAATCCGTTGTCGGCTCAGGCATCTCAGAAGAAAATTTGTATGTGTTCGCCGCCGTCGCATCCAAGATCGTTTCCCATTCTTCAGATTTGTAATGGTTGGTGGGGTTTTGTGGGGCGGAGAACTCGTAGTGTGGATGAGAGAAGAGGTTGCAGGATCTTGAGCTAGGGCTTGGGAGATTGGGTGGATTTGGTCGCTTTAAAGATACCAGATTTTTCTTCATCCCCAAAAGCACAAAAGAGCTCCGCTAGAGCTTCCACTTCAGGTCTCCTAAAATCCAACAATCTATGGAAGAACACGCATAGATACCACATGGTCGTGCTTTACTCCACAAAGGATCAAAGCAAGTTCCTTCAAATTTCAATGCTCTCTCTCTCTCTAGCGTCTAGGGTTACTTCAGATGGGAGTAATGATAGTTATTAATGTCTCGAATAAGAAGCAGCTCAGATGCAGAAGAGAGCAACAGAGAAAGCCAGAAAATGTCTAAAACCCCAAACCTTGGCTAACGACTTAGGGTTTGGGAAATTGGGGTTAATTGTAATATGTTTAAAATTTAAAGGTAAAACTATATATATTAAAATATGTATTTTTTGGTTCAGTTCGGTTTAACCGGTCATACAATCCACAACCGAATCGATCTAATTCGGTTTAGAGAATTTGGGACCAAAACTGAACCAAACATATAAGAAACTGAACCAAACCAAACCAAAATCGGTTTGGGTCGGTTCGAGTTCTGTTTTAACCGGACCAAGTTGTAGCCCTAGTTAAGGTTATGCCTTTTCTTTTGTTTTTTGCATTCTTGGAAATCCGGACAATACTTAGATTTTAAAATACTTATGAATATTTCATTCTAATTCAGCATATGATCTTTTTTGTGTTTGTAGTCTGCTATTCTGTACATGATTAGGTTGCTCCAAATACCATTGATGTAAGATCTGGACTCGATGGAATCAAATGATCTAATCAGTTTGAAAAATATAGGTTTATACTCTTTTACACCTAGAGAGGGGTGAATAGGTGTAAACAATTGTGTAATAAAAATTTCTACTCATTAAAGACAAGTCCTTAATTAATAGGTATGCACAAGTCTTAGAAAAATATCAAATATTTCAATAGTCGATTCTACACAAAATTGCAAATAATAATAAACAATAAATAAATCAACACAGGCAATTTTAGTGATGACTCTATGAGAACTCTCAAGGAGAAAAACCCTCCGGGCTATCAGGAGCCACCTCAAAAAATTCCATTAGAAGAAGATGACTTACAGATCGTGGTTCAGATGACCCAACACTAACTCTGACTTACAGCCCAAGTATTTGAAGAATTCTCCAGGTTTGTACCATTGCAAGGATTTAGAACTTTGAATATCTTTTTCGTGAAATGCCAAACGAACTTGCTTAGCAACCTGAGGAACTAGCTCCCGCAAGCAATCTCTTCAACCCGGAACTCCAAGTTAGGAGAAGAAGTAAGAAAAGAAGGCTCGATGGCTCAAAAGAAGAAAAGTAAGAAAGGAAATTTATTCCTCACACAAGATGATCACTACAAAAAAGCGGGGCTTTAGCGGCGGTAACAAATTACCACCGCTAAAAGCCCGTAAATACATTTAAGTGGCGGAAAATATTATATCGCCGTTGAAGCCAGTATTTAGCGGCGGTAAATTCCTACCGCCGCTAAAAAGCATAGCGCGCACTAAAATTCCCGCGCTAATTTTTGGCGCGCCTTTTTACCGGCGGCTCTTCCGCCGCTAATATTGAAAACTACCGCCGCTAATATTGAAAACTCTACGCCTTTCTTAGGTAAAATAAATATTTTGAGCGGCGGTAATTGCCGCCGCTAAAAAGGTTATTAGCGGCGGCAAAGAATTACCGCCGGGAAAAAGATTATAATGACTTCACGCGTACTTGGGTTTTAGCGGCGGTAATAGGTTACCGCCGCTAAAAGGGTATAGTGCGGTCACATGTACTTGGGTTTTAGCGGCGGTAACTTATTACCGTGCTGAGACTTTTATAAAAACGCATACTCGAAAAGATGGCACGTCAATCAATGATGAAGCAGCAGACAAGATAGTAAGTTATTTCCTCTTATTGTAGGTATACTTGTAGCATACGAATAACTTTATTAGCATCTATTTTGATAACTCAATGATTGCATAAATATTTTTTTCAGGATCAAATGCGAACTATCATGGAACAAGGCACGCCAGATTCGACAGCCCGAGATGATGTATATACTCAAGTCATGGGGCATGACACACATGGCAGGGTGCGGTGTTGTGGGTTAGGCCACACACCCACTAGGCTGTGGGGTGGTAGTGCATCCTCGAGTACGTCATCTCGGTATGTCGATATGGATGAATTTAATAGGATGCGAGAACAATTGCAACGTACAGAGGAGCGGCTAGAAGAAGAGATGCGACAACGACAAACAATTGAAGCAACTGTTGCACAACATGCCAGAGAATTTGAAGAATTTAGAAACTTCATGATGAGTAAACGTCAAACACAGGTATTATATAAATGCCTTACAAAAATACATATAGCACAAATTCATATCATCTTTATATTTAAATACCACACTTAATGATCTTTCTTACAATTTATAGTCTCCTGGCGAAACTTCTGCAAATGATAGTCCTCCTCGGGATTTTAGCTAGACAGACATGCATTCTTATTATTTGAGGTGAGTAACACAAGATAGCTTCGGTTCTATATATATATATATATTAATTTTTTTTTGGCTAAATTGATTTGTCTACTTATAATTTTACTGATGCATGATTCATTGTTATTTTCATGCAGGGCTATTAAATTGATACCAGTTGCAATTTCACTTGTTAACAGAAACCATTAATTTACTGTTCTTTAGTTTAATTTATATGACATGAATGTTCAGAGTATTTTAATTTTATTAGAATTTCTTTTAATTCACTTTCTTCTTTGTAATTGTTTTGCTCTATTTGTTATACAATTTGCTACGAAATGAGATATTTTACAGGTATTTTACAGGATTTTCGATCCACCTAATTATAGTTTTTGTATATGCAGGTAAGGGCTTTTAGCGGCAGTAATTACCGCCGCTAAAAGCCAAAGGTTTTAAGCGGCGGTAATTACCGCCGCTTAAAACCACAGTCGCATTTACCTATACAAATTATTAGCGGCGGTACCTACCGCCGCTAAAGGAATATACAAGCACATGAGTATATTAGCGGCGGTAACTACCGCCTCTAATGGAAGGTATTGCCGGCAGTAAAAGTTACCGCCGTTAAAAATTTCCTATTAAGCGGCGGTAATACCCGCCGTTAAATTCCCGCCGCCTATTTATCCAAAATAGCGGCGGTAATTTTGCTACCGTCGCTGATTCGTTTAGCTGCTCGATATTTAGCGGCGGTAGGGTTTACCGCTGTTAAAGTTTTAACGGCGGTAATTTGACCTTTACCGGCGGGACGCTACTGTCGGTAAAAATTGACTTTTTTGTAGTGGATATAGGGTTCCAAAAACAACTTAAAAAGTGATTCGGAATGAACCCTAGAGGCTTATATATGTTAGGTAGAAGTAGGTGAAGTTTGTTTTGAATTAGAAATTTTCAGAAAAATTAAAGCTGATTTTACATATTGAACGTTCGAGCACTCCTCTAACACAACTCTCACGTTCAAAACATGAAATTGCTTATTTAGTTCTGGCTTGAACGAGAGTCTAACGTCACGCTTTAAAAATGCATTTGCTCGAATTTCCTCACTAACGTTCTCGAACACTACTCTCGGGTTTTTCTGTCTGTCACTTAGATCTTCAACGTTCGACAACGTGAGATGTAATGCTCGAACGCTCCTCTTATATATCAAATGACGCTCGAACAATAACTCAAACCCTCTTCAACGCTACGTTCGGGTTTTTATAGAACTCACTAAATAATGTCACCTTCGAATGCCACCTCAACCCCTCTCTAACGTCAAACATATAATCTTCAATTTTTATCCTATTTTGATGCCATTTGAACCATGACCTCTTGGACTCAATGTGTAAAGACCCGGATAAAAAAAAATTTTTTTGACTTGGACTTGGGTCAAAGCTTGGACCGGGTCAAAGTCATAGTTTAAGAGGTTTGTGAGGTGTGTTGCATGTTTAGACCATGCATGCACACACACCATATCAAAAAAAGTTTTATAACCCTAAACACAACCACTCCATATACTACTGTCCCCCAAAATTATCCGCCCATCCCTATTTTCCCTTTCCCCCATCTCACCTACCCCACCTCTCTCTCTCCCCATTCTCTCATTTCCTCACTTCAATGATCTCTCTCTCCCCATCTCACCTACCCCACCCCTCTCTCCCCATTCTCTCATTCCTCACTTCAATGACCCCACCTCTCTCTCTTTTCTCATCCCTTAAATGCAATGACCATCTCCCTTCACATCTCTTTAAAGCATTTTCCCCTCTTTCATATTTTCCATCTTTGTCCCTCTCTCTCAATTTGGTCATTCATTGTGTAGGAAGAATGGAAAAGCTCTAGGAAGGAGACAAGGAAGGGAATCTTTGCTAAATCATTAAAAGAGGTAAGGGTTTACTTCCTCCTTAATGTTTTGATGTGCATTACTATTTTAATAATCTGTATTTTTCTAGAAAATGGGCTCTCATAAAATCTGGGTTTTTAGAAAGGGGTTTATTTTTCCTATGTACATGTAGTGTTTGATATTAGGCTTGATTTGCTAATTGGGAAATCAGTAGAGATAATCCCTTAGATACTTCTTAGGGTAAATCCCTAGGTGGATAGCATGTTTAGGAAACCATATTGATTACCTTAATGAATAAATTTCTTCAAAGAACCTATTTGAAACATGACATGAGTTGTTATGTTCCTTGCTGAAAATTTACAGCTTTATTTACTTAATATTTCATGCCTATTTAATTCTTGATTTAATTGTCTAAACATAATCACGTTGGGTCTTATTGTTTATATGGTTTCATAAACATTGAGTTTCATTATTTACATGATTCATATATGATATATTTTATGTTATTTGAAGTTGTGATGATGTGATGTTCTATTTGCACCTAATTGAAAAGTAAGCTTGGTGACTTGAATATTTAAATATGTAAGTATTACATTAAACTATAATACACGATATTATAGTTATGACTAAAGTATTGATTATAGGTACTTATACAAGTTAATATTCATGTATGTGTTTTATATCTTTATTTATTTGTTATGAGGTAAAACTAATAATAATATTAGACAAAGGTTAAAAGTGAAATTAGTTGTGTAAGAAAGGATGAAATGCTCTTTTAATGTAATGAGGCACTAGCTAGAAATGACGGATTGATGGTGCTCCTAGTGTAAAAGACACTAGTTGGATTGAGAAGAGACAAAATGAAAATAAAATAAATGGATCTCTAAATTTTATTAGTTGCTCATCAGGTGTTTCAATCTTATAAGGGGTTGGAATTTCCTGGGATTTGAGTCCCGAAAAGAATATATGATTGAGTTGAAAGGCCCTAAATCTCATGATGTGCACATGGGTTGTTGAGACAGTTTGATCCCTACTGTTAATGAAATGGGATCCGAAGGTGGGATCCAGGCCAGAATCTGGATAGTTCTAGACAACGGGTATCCATAAGATAGGCTAGGGTTTGATATGAGTAACTGCTAAAATCTAGACTTCTTGGTGAAATTTTTATACTCCTTGTACTGTAACCCAAGTTGACTTGAAACTGAGTAAGCTTATGATATATAAATAAGCATTTCTATATTTACTTATTGCTTACTCTCCATATAAAAAATTTAATAACTTGGAAGTGGCCATATGGTAATGTGTTACATCATTTTAATTTGGAGGGCAATAAACTTCTTACTAGGCATCGTTTTTGCTCACCCTGTTTTGGGAATTTATTTTTCAGGTTTACACCAAAACCAAACTGCGAGGAAGAACAACTAGTTATTTGCTTTATTTTGAGAAATCACTTTAATGCCTATGGTAGACATTCTATTAGGGATAAGTTTGGCGCCCATCTCAGTGGGATTGTACTGAGAACTTTATTTCACTTTATTTGATGTTGGAGTTACTTTTGATTCCCCTTTATGATTGAAGATGATGAACCTCTTCATTATCACAGGTTTATTATTATTTTACTATTATTAAATGATGGGTTTTGTGGTAGTTGGTGTTTTGGTAACGTTCTGGTACGTGACAAGTATACCTTATTGTATATTGTGAGTTCGGGGCGTTACACAACCTAACCAATTTAAACACCTTTAAACACACTTTTTGACACGGAATCAAGCCAACCTAAAATACTAAACCTAAAACAATTGATCCAACACGCTTGATCATTCACAATTTCGATTATTACCTTCAATGTTCTTTACAATACCCATATTACGCCGTGATATGCAGTTTGCAAATCATGCAGCTTGATGTGTTCTTGTTTTTACAACATTCCTTATTTCATTTGTATAATTGGGTTGATTGCTGTACATAAACTCAGCACATATGTACACCAAATTATATAATTTCATTGCTTGGTATATAAACCCACCACATATTCACAGCAAATACAATTCATTAATGAAATTTGTCTTTCTCCATTTGTAATATGGTATCAGAGCACTAGGACACTGATTTGGGGATTTCTCATTTGCTTCCAAAGCCTTCACTCTGTCTCACCATCTCTGTTTGTTTGTCGTGTTGCTCCCAATCATTACAGCAGCAAAAAACTGTTGGAACTGTTGAGCGACCTAACTTCATCATATTTCTTGATTTCATTTGATAATCCTGGTGCTATATTGGTTTTTTATTTCCTGACCAAGGAGAATTTTCCAACTTGTCGGCAATCAAATGCATATGGCACTAAACGCGAAGAGCAAATTGGGTTTTGTTGATGGCTCTTTAAAGAGACCTGCTGATTCTTCCACTGCTGGTCTTTGGGATAGATGCAGTGATATGGCTCTTTCTTGGCTGCTAGACTCCATAGACAACCCCTTGCTCTCACAGTTAGATCTACTGCTCATCTTCCCATGAGGTTCGGCTTGATCTCATAGACAGATTTTCTTAAAGCAATCTTCCTCGGCTTTTCATTTGAAACATGATATTGCCGCACTCAAACAGGACACTATATTGGTCACAGCCTATTAGAACACTGTTAAAGGCTTTCGGGATGAACTCGGTTTTCAACTGAATGCTGGAGAAAGATCACTAGTTCAGTACCCATGATCAGAGACACTGGTGTCCAAAATCCAAATGCATTTTCTATCCTTTGGCATCATATACAACGAACACATGCAGTCGGTTAAACCATCTTCTTGCCTAACAATAACAGATCCCATTCTTAGCCATCTGAATACATGGCGCCGTGTTTTAACTTGAGCAATCTGGAAGCAGGGTTGCTTGGTCTTCTGTTATCTTGCAAATGGTTCTGCCAGTGCTTCTTTTGCCAGCCAACTCATACATAAACCCAGCTATCAATTGTGAGAATTTTGCTTCTTTACTTTCAAAAAGAAAATAAAAATAGTTTGCATACCCATTGAATGCTACAAAAAAGATTATTTTTTTCTTTTAATCTCTTCTATCTTTTCAATTATATTATTATTCAAACTTATAATTAGTTCTTGTCGACACATATAGTGGTAACCATCTTGAAAAATAATAAAATTTCATTGAATATTTTTTCAATTTTAAAAAAAAATGTTGAACACATTATTTAATAGATTACTTGAGCAGGGAATGATCACAAAAAATTGAGTAAGAATGGTAGAAAATATTCAAAATTTCTTTGTAATAATTAGTGGAAGGCATTTACATAGATTAGATTTATTACATATTTATACTTGTATAATTATAAATTATTAGAAATTAATCCAAAGAAAATTTTATACTAGAATAAATATCTAAAATCTAACCCATATATGATTCAAAAAAATTATCACATTGACCATTTCCTATCACCCATCTAAAGATATAATGAAGCAAATCTTTAAAATTTAATATTTGGATTATACCTAACAATCGTTTGTCCCAATTCCTTTTAGGAAATTAGTATTCTCTCTTCTAGGGTTGGCCATGTACATGGAGCTATAAAAAGGAAGGGAAATATTGTAAAAAAAAAATTATATATATATATATATATATATATATTTGTTAAGTGTTAAATTGTTAATCTCGTACCATATTTTACTTAAATCTATACTATTATATAAAGCTCAGATACTCTTTTCTTAAATCTATACTATTATATAAAGCTAATATACTCTTTTCTTGCTAACATTTCATATCCAAAATGCCCTCCATTTTTTTTTCGAATCAACTCCTATACCTGTTTTGTTAACAACACATGTATGACTTATAAACTGTCTAAAATTGTATACCCAAAATACCCCTTTTTTTAATTTTAAATTTGCTACGCTCATATCAAGCACTCCCCTAGTACAATAAAGTAAGCTTTTGATAAACAAAATTGTAAAAAAGGTTCTCCCTAATCTCATAATTTTTTTTATTTTCTATTTTATACCCAACAATTTTTTTGGTTTAGTGGTGTATTATTATTCAATATTCATGGATGCTATGGGCATCAATTTGGCTAGTGGATTTGGATACTTATATTGATTTCGTTCCATATGGCTGGTTGAACCGGTGAATGATTTGGTGGTTTTGTTTCATGAGTTATGTTGTCTATACTTTATTATTCTTGAGTTTGGGTTAACATGGGAAACAGGGGCTGTCGTTCTCGTTCCAGTTGTGACTTTTGACTTCTAATTGGAGCCCGTTTCCTTTTCTGTGATCTCACCAATGCCTGAAGCTTAACCAATACCCTCAATGCCTGCAAAGCCTTCTTCACCGTAAAATAACACCCAAAAGAATAAGAGAATGATAAAGAAAATATGTAACCCAATTTCAACCCGGCATGTAAATTTCTAAAATCAGTTTTGGGTTCAATGCCAAAACTGTGATGCAGTTCTCATTTATATACAATTACATAAAGAATTTGAATCCAGATTACATGGAAAAATACAAGAAGATATAGCAGAAGATTATCAATTGAGATCCTGTAGAACCTTTATTTACAACCTTATGTGAAGTCTGTATTGGGATCATGCCATGTGTATTAAGAATGGCATAACTGTAAATTTTTAAGCAATCCTGTGAAAAGCTGCAAATAAGGTTGCAAAAAAAGGTCCTCGGGATGTGAACCGAAAGATTACGCTGAGAAATCAGGAGTAAGAAGAATTCAAAATACAGTTAAGATTTAGCTCCTAAACTTGTGGTACTATCAACAGATTGAGATTTATATGCAGAATTCAAATGTTGCTGATCTGGTGGATAGGATAGAGATTCTGGGTTGGTTTGAATCTCCTAATTAACACCGGGAACAACAGAGTCAAGTCAAAGAAACACCGATGCTGTCGGAGTCATTGAAACCAGTTTCGAAAATGGAGAAGCTTTTGGAGGGAGATATGGAGTAAGAAACGCACGCTATTGACGACAAAGACAGCGACGACGACTGAGTCAAGGTTGAAAATGTTAAATTTTTGTTTGATAAATGCGACGTGCGTTGACAAAGTTACCGTTCAAGGAAGAGGCTTGCGTCTGTAGTGTGAAATGCGTCGCAATCTTTACTAGGGTGCCGTCTCGGGTACTCTGAAAGATCTGTGATTTGCTACCTCAACTTCTGATATATCGAAAGGTTCACTTGACTTTCTTCACTCTTTGATTGAAATTTATTTTCCAAAAGAGTTATTGAAATTGGATGATTTGCCACCTGGGGTACTCTGAAAGATCTGTGATTTGCCACCTCAACTTCTGATATATCAAAAGATCTGTGTTCCTTCATTTTTATTCGGAAAATATTTAACAAGGTTAAAAAGTTCTAAGAAGTTGAAAATATTTAACAAGGCTTCGATATGTGGGCTGTGATCGTTGTTCGTTCCAGATGAGATATGAAAAACTGGTGTTTCAAAGGGAATAGGATCGCAACCCAGAATCGCACTGAGTTGTTGGAATGAACAGATTCCTAATCTATTAGAACAGTTATGGTTTTGGAGAGTTTCCTGGAAGTGGGACCTAAGACCAAGGAGAATCGTTTAAAGCGCTTTCAGATTTCTCTCTTTCTCAGGGGTCGATGTTTGTAAATTTGATAAAGTTTTAGGCCATTTTTGATATATTAAAACGTTCAGAGATTAAAATAAATTTCAAGTTTTGACATTTTCCCTGCTTTTGAATCTTCCAGATTTTTATCAATCGAGCAAATAGGTCAGGAAGAGAAGAATTTGAAGGGAGGAGTTGTGTTGGATCTTAGGTGTCGTTTGGTGGGGTTTCTGGTTTCTAGATTCTACCAAAAATCCAAAAACCAAGGTCCGTTAAGTTGTTTGGTAGGGTTTTTACAAGTTTGATTTAAAAACAGATACTAAAATCTTCCCAAAAACCACAATCCTCATTTTATGGGTTTTTATAGATTTTGATACTTTAAAGTGGTGGGTCCCACTTAAATATAAGTAATAAAGAGCTATTAATGATGGAGGGGCCACTTGTACACAAGTAATAAAGATCTAAAAAGTGGTAGGTCCCACTTGAATACAAATAATAAAGAGCTATTAACGATGGGGGGCCATTTGTACACAAGTAATAAAGACCTATTAATGGTGATGGGTCTCACTAAAATAAGGTACTAAAATCCTAAGTATCAAAACAAGATTTTAGATTTTAAAAATAAACATTTACGATCTTGATTTTCAAAATCCTAATTATTATCCACAATCCACATTCCAGAAACCATACCAAATAACCCCTTAATCTGGGTGTTATTTTTTATCTGGTGATGATTCTACCTGTGATAAAACCAAGATTATGATGAACAAGATTCCGGGAGATTCCGGAGGACTAATGGTCGATTCTGGCACTTCGAATTCATCCTTCTTCAAGCTCTGCGTAACGGTGGAGATGAGGACTCTTGGTCAACTCAGACCGCGAGTGTCGATGTCTTCGTCTTCAACTGGAGATGGATTGCGAAACACGATGCTCGGATTCGATATCTTTCAAAGGATTCAAAATTCCGCATATGGTTAGGGTGGAATGAAATCGTCTGTAGTCTTCCAACGCAGCAGATGTCAGCGGTTGGCGTGACCAGCAAACCGGCGAGTCTACACACGCGTCTTGCAGCGGTTGGCGCTGACACAGCTGTTGTAAGAAGTAAACTCGGTAGACGATGAGTGTCGCCATCCAAGGACCCAAGGGACGAAATGGTGCAAATTAAAGTCGTAGATGAAATGGGCAGTCCGACAGGAGCAGCTTTGTAATCACCACGCACGGCGCTGTGTTTGACGTTGACTTTTTTTGCTGAAAAATTTGGATCCAAATTGGTTTTCCATATTAAATATTGAAATGGGCCACATGTTCTCTGAGATGTCTCTGTGAGGGCTTGCAAGGTTTGCAGCAATGCTTATCAGAGGCAATTGGTTGTTCTTCCTTTGTATTATACTTATTTGCCTGGTAAGAATCGGTCTCTGTGTTGGAGACACTATTGCTTCCGGTGAGTCTCTCTATCCCAACCAGACCCTGACATCTAAAGGTAACGTTTTTGAACTGGGTTTCTTCACAATGAGTGGCTCCATCAACATCTACCTAGGCATCTGGTACAAAAACATCTGGGAAAAAGCTACCGTTTGGGTAGCCAACAGGGATAAACCTCTCTCTGACGCTTCTTCTTCTCGCCTAATCCTCTCTGAAGAAGGTAATCTACAGCTCATGGAGTCAGAAATCCAGGTTTGGTCCACCAATCTACCCTTTAAGACGGGGAATTCTACAGTGGCAGTTCTTCTTGACGATGGAAATCTTGTTTTGAGAGATGGGTCCAAGTCATCTGGTTTCATTTGGCAAAGTTTCGACCACATAACTTGTGGCGCATTAGTTCCAGGTGCCAAGATTAGGTTTAATAGACACACTAAAGCAACCCAAGTCTTTACTACATGGAAAAGTTACAAAGATCCAGGGGAAGGGATGTTCTCCCTTGGGATAGACCCAGATGGATCGCAACTCTATTTAGAGTGGAACAAGACTCAAAGGTACTGGACTAGTGGACCATGGAATGGCTACTTTTTCAGCCAACTTCCTGAAATGAATGACAAGAAAATAAGGGAAATCTTCAACTTCAGCTTCGTCTCCAACGAGAATGAAACCTTCTTCACATTTTTTGTTCATGATACTTCCAAACTATCTATAATTGCAGCTGATTCAGGTGGGGAGTTAAAGCAATATACCTGGTTAAAAGGTGTTACGCAAGAGAATGTGTCTTGGTCTCGACCCACAAATAAGTGTGAGATTTATGGTGTATGTGGAGCTTTCGGTAGCTGCCTCCGGCAAGACATAATCTCTTGTGCATGTTTGGATGGGTTTGAACCACGCTATCAGCCAAATCAGGGCCTACTTGATTGGTACAAAGGGTGTGCGAGAAGAACCCCTCTGCAATGTGAGAACAAAACATCCGGCTTGGAGGAAGAGGATGATTTTCTACTGCAATCCAATATAAGATTACCTGGAAATGCAAAACCATTGACAGTTGGTGGTAATCAACAATGCAAATTAGCTTGCTTGAAAAATTGTTCTTGCACTGCTTACACTTATGGTAATGGTCAGTGTTCAATATGGTATGGAGAACTTTTTAATCTGCAGCAATTAAATGACAGTCAGGGAAGTGATGTTTATGTCAAATTAGCTGCTTCAGAGCTTCCAAGGCTGAAGGCTAAAGCTAAGAAGCCACTATGGTTGATTATAGTATTGCCAACTATTCTAACAATGCTTATTTTCTTTTTCTTTTTGTGCTATCTGATTAAAAGAAGGCTCAAATACAGAGGTAAGGATCGGAGTCATAATGTCTAAATCAATTTCTGCATCATTAATATCCTGAGTCTTATTATGTATATGAAGCAGGGGATAGTAGAACAAGCCAGGATCTGTTGTTGTTTGATTTGGCTACAGGCAATAAAGCAAATGATTGCAATTACAGTGACATAAGTGGGCTCCAGAAAGGACAGAACCAGGGTGGCAAGTTGCCATTATTCAGTTTCTCAAGTGTCTCAGCAGCTACTGATAACTTCTCTGTTGCAAATAAGCTTGGAGAGGGTGGTTTTGGGCCTGTTTACAAGGTAAAATTAAACTTCTTTAACACTTCTTGTACAAAATATGGATCTCACATTTAGTTCTCATGCACAATAATAGTAAAAAACAAACTTAAAAGAGTTCACTTACAGGGTAAATTAAAAGATGGACATGAAGTAGCAGTGAAAAGACTCTCAAGACATTCTGGACAAGGATTGATTGAGTTCAGAAATGAGATGTTACTAATTGCACAGTTGCAGCATAGGAACCTTGTTGGACTTCTAGGCTGTTGCGTGGAAAGAGACGAAAAGATACTGATCTATGAGTACATGCCCAACAAAAGCCTAGATTCTATACTCTTTGGTTTGTAGTTATTCATGTTATAAACTATTTTTCTTTTTTTTATTCTTAGAAACTAACAAAAATCATTTTATGATCAAGCATTTGAAGCTTCATGCTTATATATCCAGTGCAGAAAAATGTGATAGATCCAATGCGGCGACGACTATTAGATTGGGAAAGGCGGATTCACATTATTTCTGGGGTTGCTCAAGGTCTTGTTTACCTCCATGAATATTCCAGATTAAGAATCATTCACAGAGATTTAAAAGCTAGTAACATCCTCTTGGATGGCGACATGAACCCAAAAATATCGGATTTTGGTATGGCAAGAATTTTTGCAGGCAACAATTCTCAAGAAAACACAAACAGGATTGTGGGAACATAGTAAGTAGAAATTACATTCTTAGAGCATACACTCACATTCCCAGAAACTGAGGTGCTTATGCCCCACAATGGAAATATCCATTGCAGCTATTGACATTCATTTTTTATTGTTGAAATGCAGTGGTTATATGTCCCCTGAGTATGTTATGAAAGGACTCTTCTCAATCAAATCTGATGTCTTTAGCTTTGGAGTGTTGATGCTAGAGATTTTGAGCGGCAAGAAGAACTCCGCATTCTGTCATCCTAACTCTCTTAATCTTCTCGAATATGTAAGTAACTGGAATGAAACTAATCATATTCTTAATTCTAAACTAATCCTTTATGCAATTTCATTTTACCATCTCTTTCCCCTTTTCTTGATTTTGTATTGCCTCAGGCATGGGAGCTGTGGAAAGTTGGCAGGGGATTGGATTTGATAGATCCCTCATTGTTTGATCCACCTTTGACACCTCTAACATTGAGATACATTCAAGTGGCACTTTTGTGTGTGCAAGGAAGTCCAAATGATCGACCTACCATGCCTGAAGTTTTCTCAATGTTCAGTAATGAATCAGCAACTATACATTTACCTAGGGAGCCCGCTTTTTCAATTACAAGAAGAGATTCAGATCCAAATTCACAAAGAAGTGTCCCAAGTAATTTTTCTATGAATACTGTAACAATTTCCATGGAAGCCCGTTAACATTATTCCTTTTCCATCACTTTTTTGCTACCCTAAAAAATCCCGTTAACATTCTTGTATGTATCTTTTATTTTCATGGATAAATTTTTCTAATTCAACTTGTAATCTTCACTACATTTCAGGCTATGATCTTTTATCTATGTTTGTAGTTTATCTTTTTCCATAAAATTAAGCTACTCCCATTATCACTAGTTTAAATCCAAACCTAATTGAACCAAATGATCTAGCCTGTTGATGCAACACAATTGAACCAATGCCCCCTGCATCTCATTGGAAGAGTTACAAACTTATGGCATCAAATGAGATTCAAGTCAACAAAAATAAATAGTCTATTTAAAGCATATTCCTGCCTAACATGTCACATTCTTACCCTTCTTAATACGGGGCTCCTGATGTTTCTTACAGAGGGTTCAGCTGGTGTTTCTCTTGCAAGCTAACTCACCACTCATATAGACTTGACCATGAAATTTTCAATTGGATGAACATAGTAAATGTCAGTTATTCCAGAGATTTGACTTGAAAGAACTAGCTTTTCCTCATCAAAGACGTTCAGGATTTTTCTAAAGAGATGTGGTATTTCTTTGAAGGATCAGAAAGCCACGGCATTTATGATTCCAATGCAAGATTTCAATAAGAACTGAACACTTTCAGTTGCATACATGCATGAGCACTGAATTCCACATAAGTTCTATGAATCAAAAACATTGAACACCCCAGACGATTTTGCCTCTTATCATTTTGTTCAATTTAATTATGCCTTCTGAAGAACAATTTCATTTTTGTAGTAAAAGAATCTTCCTGCGCGAACAGATTCCATTATTTCAGATTTCTTTTGCATCCCGTTATGCATACAACTATACACAACTAGACATCTTACTTCATATTATTGAAAGATAATCTATAAGGTAGTCTTTAACTAAGTATGGTTGCTTAACAAGCCGGTTTAGCAAGGCACGGGCACATTTAGCTCGTGCCTAGCAAGCCGCGGGTTGGGCATGGCATGGCCCACCTAGGAGAGGAGCAGTGCCGTGCCTAGCCCGTAACTCACTACCTCAGGCATAGCCCACCCTATGGCACAACTAAGGCTGGGTCAGATCGTGGCACGCGAGCTAGCAGGCCGCCCACAAGTCGCATAATAAATGTATTAAAAAATTCAGAAAAATAGAGAAAATAAAAAAAACAAAAATTCTAAAAAAAACTATTTATTATTCACATATATTGGGATACAATTTTCTCCAAAATTGTAATAAAAGGTAAAAAAAAACCATAAAAATGCAAAAAACCTCATTCTTTTTAATGCAAGCCCACAAACCGGCACGGTGTGGCATGCTTAAAGCGTGCCATGCCACCCGTGTGTTTTGTGGGACACGGCCTGCCGAGCCATTGTGCCTAGAGGGTCATGCCTTGACGGCCTAGTGCGTAGTACCCTAGGCACGACACGGCCCGCTAAATGGTGCTAGGCTGTGATGGGGCACGCCTAGCACCATTTTTTTTTCTTCCTTTTTGCTTTTTTTTTTCTATATTTCAAAATTTATCCAAAAACACAGTGAGTTATGGGTGGACTCAGTTATCTTGTTAATTTCTCAAATTAATTTCGCTATTCAATTTCCCTTACAACTAATGAAGGTTTTTATTTTTTCAGGCAAAAAACAAATAAAGATTGTTCCAGCCATTTATTTTGTACAATTTTTACAAAGCAAAAAATAAAAATCATCTCTTGCTTAGTTCGTTAATTACGATTATTATTAACCTAAGTTTATGTAACTAATATTTGTGTCGAAATGATATCATCTACAGTTGAATCCGTAAAAAAATTCAACGGTAACCAATGTTTGTTTGAGTCAAGAAAAATTCTCTCTTCCATTAAAAATGAAAAGGTGTTTTTTTACTCTTTCAGGACTCTTACCTGTGGCAAGCAAAGGATTGACTATTGCTAAACCTGTAGATGATATCACTCCATTTGCGTCCTTGTAAGTCGTCTCGAGTCAACCGAGTTAAAAAAAATCGACTCGGTGAAGGAACGACTCCCCCATATTTTTTACGACCAATTAATGGAAGCGCGTTGGCCAGCAGAAAAGAGAGCGATTATCCTTTGACAGCTATCAGAAGCTCCTCTCGTCTTCGACACGTCGCGTCAACAGTCAAATTAAAAAATGCCAGCGCTCCACCTGTCAAGAATCTTTTATAATTTCAAGCCCATCATCGTCTCGTCCCCGTTTAGTTTCACTCTCGGCTTCCACAAACAACAGCGCGTCACGTTTACGTGATGTGACCGTCATCCTCTCGTCCTTGATCCTACTAGATTCTATACTCTTTGGTCCGTAGTTATTCATGCTATAAACTATTTTTCTTTTTTTATTCTTAGAAACTAACAAAACTCATTTTATGATCAAGTGTTTGAAGCTTCGTACTTATATATCAAGTGCAGAAAAAATGTAATAGATCCAATGCAACGACGACTATTAGATTGGGAAAGGCGGATTCACATTATTTCAGGGATTGCTCAAGGTCTTATTTACCTCCATGAATATTCCAGATTAAGAATCATTCATAGAGATTTAAAAACTAGTAACATTCTATTGGATGGCGACATGAACCCAAAAATATTGGATTTTGGTATGGCAAGAATTTTTGCAGACAACAATTCTCAAGAGAACACAAACAGGATTGTGGGAACATAGTAAGTAGAGATTACATTCTTAGAGCATACACTCACATTCCCTGAAACTGAGGTGCTTATGCCCCACAATGGAAATATCCATTGCAGCTATTGACATTCCTTTTTTATTGCTGAAATGCAGCGGTTATATGTCCCCTGAGTATGCTATGAAAGGCCTCTTCTCAATCAAATCTGATGTCTTTAGCTTTGGAGTGTTGATGCTAGAGATTTTGAGTGGCAAGAAGAACTCCGGATTCTGTCATCCCGACTCTCTTAATCTTCTAGAATATGTAAGTGACTGGAATGAAACTAATCATATTCTTAATTCTAAACTAATCCTTTATGCAATTTCATTTTACCATCATTTTCCCTTGTTGTGACTTTGTATTGCCTTAGGCATGGGCGCTGTGGAAAATTGGAATGGGATTGAATTTGATGGATCCATCATTATCTGATCCACCTTTGACACCTCTAACATTGAGATACATTCAAGTGGCACTTTTGTGCGTGCAAGAAAGTCCAAATGATCGACCTACCATGCCTCAAGTTTTTTCAATGTTCACTAATGAATCTGCAACTCTATCTCTACCTAAGGAGCTTGCTTTTCTCATTAGAGGAAGAGATTCAAACCCAAATTCGCAAAGAAGTGTCCCGAGGAATTTTTCTTTGAATAATGTTACAATTTCCTTGGAAGCCCGTTAATGTTATCCCTTTTTCATTAATTTCTTTTGCTGCCCTAAAAATCAAGTTAATATTTTTGTATATATTTTTACTTTTCATGTATAAATTTTTCTAATTTCACTCCAATGCAAGCTATGATTTTCTCTCTATGGTTGTAGTTTGGCTTTTTTGATACAATTAAGTTGCTACCGTTATCAATAGTTTAAAATGGAAAATTGATTGAACCAAATGATCTAGCCTGTTGACGCAACACAATTGAACCAATTTCCCCTGCATCTCATTTGAAGAGTTAAAAACTTAATGGCATCAACTTCAAGTCAACAAACATAAATGGTCAATTAAACCATCTTCTTGTCTAACATGTCACATTCTTAGCCTGATGTTTATGACAGATGGTTCAGCTAGTGTTTCTCTTGCAAGCTAACTCATCACTCATGTAGACTTGACCATGACATTTTAAATTGGATGAATGTAGAAACTGTCAGCTATTTCAAAGATTTGACCTGAAAGAACTAGGTTTTCCTTATCAGAGACATTTAGGATTTGTCTGAAGAGATGAGGTATGTTAGTTTTAGTTGATTACATCCACAATTTCTGATGAAGAAGAATCAGAAAGCCACTGCAATTATGATTCCAATGCAAGATTTCAATAATACTAAATGCCACATGAGTTAACTACAAAGGGAGATCTGTAAAATATATTTGATCAACCAAACAACCCATCAACAACATTTTGTTTGGTTTCGAATGATCCTTAGAATCTTTTAAGACTTTAATATCCTCTGTACCTATTCTATGATTTACTTAATTATCGTTTAATCATGCAATCATTGTTTAATTGTATACATATAGTAATTAATCTATGTGTTACCCACCAAACTGTATTACTAAAAAGCGAAGAGAATTATTTTGACCAGACATTCTCTTCCTTTTCTTTTATTTTTGAGAATTTAAAAAGCTCTAATAGCTACATAATAATTACCCACTCAAGCCTTATGTAATCGTTCTATTTAAGGGTTGGAGTATATGCATAGAAAACAACATCTGCCACCCCTCATATATATATATATAAAAGAGGTAACCGTAAGATAAGGGCGATTTTAAACTCAACAAAATAAAAAATTTTAGATAACTGAAAAAGGTTTCATCCTGATAAAATTAGTTGGTGATGTGTGCAAATACCTTTACATGGGAGAGACAGTAGGATTGACGAAACATTGGGAAAAATTGCAGAAGTAATTGCAAATTTTTATGATATTTCTGGGGAAAGACATTCATATACATTGTGAAGTATATTTTTGGAATACTTGGAATAAGAAAAAAAAATCAAGAATGAAAATAAATACAAAAAAGATCGTTGAAAAGTCTTTCCTACCGAACCCACCAACTTTTTAAAAGAATTTACAAAGTGGTTCAACGATACAATTGTAGTAATCATAGGATACCATCTTATGCTTCATGATTGTTCAACAATAAACTATTAGTATCCCTCGATTAATAGAATTGTATCCCACACGAATAAAAATTGTATCCACTGATTCATAGAATTGTATCCCATGACATCGATTAATCGAAATTTAAAGCCATGATGAACATTTTGATTTTAATAAAATTCATTGATTAATTGGAAATATTAACGATCTATACACATGGTAGCGGTATATAGCCTCACCTGTATACCGGTATCAACAACTTTCGATTAATCCCATACATCCCCATTAATCACAAGTAATTTGATTAATCGCACTTTCATCCTTTGACTCACCTAGTGGCACAATTTTCGATGAAACATGGACCATTGATTGTTAATATTTCCGATTAATCGATGAATTTTATTGAAATAGAAATGTTCATCGAGGCTTTAAATTTCGATTAATCGATGTCATGGGATACAATCCTATGAAACAGTGAATACAATTTATATTCATGTGGGATACAATTCTATTAATCAAGAGATACTAATAGTTTGTCGTTGAACAATCATGAAGCATAAGATGGTATCTTACGATTACTATAATTGTATCCCACACGAATATAAATTGTATCCACTGATTCATAGGATTGTATCCCATGACATCGATTAATCGAAATTTAAAGCCTTAATGAACATTTCAATTTCAATAAAATTCATCGATTAATTGGAAATATTAACGATCTATACACGTGGTAGCGGTATACAGGTGATACCGGTATCACCTGTATACCGGTATCAACAACTTTCGATTAATCGCATACATCCCCATTAATCACAAGTAATTTGATTAATTGCACTTTCATCCTTTGACTCACCTAGTGGCACAATTTTCAATGAAACATGGACCGTTGATTGTTAATATTTCCGGTTAATCGATGAATTTTATTAAAATCGAAATGTTCATCAAGGCTTTAAATTTCGATTAATCGATGTCATGGGATACAATTCTATGAATCAGTGGATACCATTTATATTCGTGTGGAATACAATTCTATTAATCGAGGGATACTAATAGTTTATCGTTGAACAATCACGAAGCATAAAATGGTATCCTACGATTACTACAATTGTATCATTGAACCACTTTGTAAATTCTTTTAAAAAGTTGGTGGGTTTGGTAGGAAAGACCTTTCAACGTTCTATTTTGTATTAATTTTCTAAAAGACAGTCGTTTTTGAAATTTTCCCATTTAATTATGCCTTCCGAAGAACAATTTTATTTTTGTAGTGAGACAATCTTTCTGCATTCAGATCCAACACAATGACTACTATTAGATTGGGAAAGGCGGGTTCACATTATTGCAGGGATTGTTCAAGGTCTTATTTACCTCCATAAATATTCCATATTAAGAGTCATTCACAGAGATTTGAAAGCAAGTAACATCCTCTGGGATGGTGAAATGAACCCCAAAATATCAGATTTTGGTATGGCAAGAATTTTTGGATGCAAGGATTCTCAAGAAAATACAAACAAGATCGTGAGAACTTAGTAAGTATAGATTAAATTCTCAAGGCACACACTAACATGCCAAGACACAAAAGTGCTTGTGTCCAGGAAGGTAATATCCATTTTTGCTGTTGGCATAACTTCTTTGACGCTGAAATGTAGTGGTTATATGTCTCTTGAGTCTGCTATCAAAGGCCTTTTCTCAATCAAATCTGATGTCTTTAGCTTGGGGTCTTGATGCTAGCGATTTTGAGTGGCAAGAAGGACACTGGATTCCATCATCCTGACTCTCTCAATCTTCTAGAATATGTAAGTGATAGAAATAAATCATACTATTATGGCTAACCTAAACTCTTATGCTATTTCATTTTAACATCTTCTCCCCTTTTTGTGATTTTGTATTGCGTCAGGCATGGGAGCTGTGGAGACTTGGTAAAGGATTGGAGTTGATAGATCCATTATTTCTTGATCCACCTTCGACACCCCTAACATTGAGATATATTCAAGTTGCACTTTTGTGTGTGCAAGAAAGTCCAACTGACAAACCCACCATGCTTGAAGTTTTCTCATTGCTCAATAATGATTCTTCAACTCTACCTGTACCTAAGGAGCATGCTTTTTCAATTTAGTCTTTGCATGTCTTTTTCATGGAGTGGCATCTCTTGTAGTTACGGTCACCAAATATCAACTTGACTTTTTAACTCAAAATTATTTGATTCAAATTAATTTTCCAAATGAGAGCTTGAAAGTTGTCAGCTAAAGTACTCTGATGATTGCTCAAAGTTTCGGAGTCATGGTTACCAGAAGAGAGGTGCTCTTCTTCTTTTCTGTTGGATTTCTGTTCTTGGTCAGAACCAGTCTCTGCCTAGGAGACACCATTGCTTTTGGCGAGTCTCTTTCCGCCGACCGGACCCTGGTATCGAAAGGAGGTGTTTTTGAACTGGGTTTCTTCACAGTACCTCCTTCACTCAACATCTACATAGGGATTTGGTACAAAAACCTCTGGCAACGAATCGTAATTTGGGTGGCCAACAGAGATGAACCTCTCACTAACACATCTTCTTCTCGCCTAATCCTCTCCCAAGAAGGTAATCTATGCCTCATGGAATCAGGAATCCAGGTGTGGTCAACTAATCTGACCTCTAAGACTGGGAATTCTACAGTGGCAGTTCTTCTTGACGATGGAAATCTTGTTTTGAGAGATGGGTCCAACTCATTTGGTTTCATTTGGCAGAGTTTCGATCACCCAACAAGTGGCGGGTTAGTTCCAGGTGCAAGACTTAGGTTTAACAAACAAACGAAAGCATCTCAAGTCATTACTGCATGGAAAAGTAGAGAAAATCCAGGAGAAAGGATGTTCTCTTTTGGGATAGACCCAGATGGATCCCAACTTTATTTAGAGTGGAACAAGTCCCAAAGGTACTGGACAAGTGGAGCTTGGAATGGCCACTTTTTCAGCCAAGTTTCTGAAATGAGTGAAATGAGACTAAAGGAATCCTTCAATTTCAGCTTCCTCTCCAATGAAAATGAAACCTTCTTCAGATATTCTGTTAACGATACTTCCATATACTCTCTACTTGGGGTTTATTCGACGGGGGAGATAAAGCTATGGACCTGGTTAAAAGGTGTTGCGGAACAGAATATATTATGGTCCCAACCCACGAACAACTGTGAGATTTATGGTGTATGTGGAGCTTTTGGTAGCTGCCTCCGGCAAGACTCAATCTCTTGTGCATGTTTGGATGGTTTTGAACCACGCTTTCAGCCAAATCAGGGCCTGCATGATTGGCACAAAGGGTGTGTTCGAAGAACCCCTCTGCAATGTGAGAATAAACCTTCAGGCAATGGGACAGAGGACAGTTTTTCCGTGCAGTCCAACATAAGATTACCTGAAAATGCACAACCATTGACATTTGGTGATGATCAGCAATGCAAATTAGCTTGCTTGAACAACTGTTCTTGCACTGCTTACACTTATGCTAATGGTCAGTGTTCAATATGGTATGGAGAACTTTTTAATCTGCAGCAATTAAATGATGGTCAAGGAAGTGATCTTTATGTCAAACTTGCTGCTTCAGAGCTTCCAAGGTTGAAGGCTAAAGCTACGAAGCCACTACGGTTGATTATAGCATTGCCAATTGTTCTAGCAGTACTTATTTTTTGTTTCTTCTTGTGCTATCTGCGAAAAAGAAGGCTCAAACAAAGAGGTTAGGATCAAAGTCATAGTGTCTAAATCAATTATGCATCTTCAATATCATGACTTTTCTTATTTATATGAAGCAAGGGAAAGGGAAACAAGCCAGGACCTATTACTGTTTGATTTGGGTACAGGCAATAAAGCAAATGATAGCAATTACAGTGATATAAGTATGCTCCAAAAGGGACAGAACCAGCGTGCCAAGTTGCCGTTATTCAGTTTTTCAAGTGTCTCAGCAGCTACTGATAACTTCTCTGTTGCAAATAAGCTTGGAGAGGGTGGTTTTGGGATTGTTTACAAGGTAAAATTAAACTCCTTTAACACGTCTTGCACAAAATATGCATCTCACATTTAGTTCTCATGCATGAAAATCATGTAAAACAAACTTAAAAGAGTTCACTTACAGGGTAAATTACAAGATAGACATGAAGTAGCAGTGAAGAGGCTCTCAAAACAGTCTAGACAAGGATTGATTGAGTTCAGAAATGAGATGTTACTAATTTCACAGTTGCAGCATAGGAACCTTGTTGGACTTCTAGAATACTGCGTGGAAAGAGACGAAAAGATACTGATCTATGAGTACATGCCCAACAAAAGCCTGGATTCTATACTCTTTGGTTTGAAGTTATTCATGCTATAAACTATTTCCCTTTTTTTATTCCTGGAAACTAACAGAACTAATTTTATGATCAAGCGTTTGAAGCTCTTGCTTATATATCCAGGGCAAAAAAGTGTGATAGATCCAACGCAGCGACGACTATTAGATTGGCAAAGGCGAATTCACATTATTTCAGGGATTGCTCAAGGTCTTATTTACCTCCATGAATATTCTAGATTAAGAATCATTCATAGAGATTTAAAAGCTAGTAACATCCTCTTGGATGGTGACATGAACCCAAAAATATCGGATTTTGGTATGGCAAGAATTTTTGCAGGCAACAATTCTCAAGAAAACACAAACAGGATTGTGGGAACATAGTAAATAGAAATTACATTCTCAGAGCATACACTCACATTCCCAGAAACTGAGGTGCTTATGCCCCACAATGGAAATATCCATTGCAGCTATTGACATTCCTTTTTTATTGTTGAAATGCAGCGGTTATATGTCCCCTGAGTATGTTATGAAAGGACTCTTCTCAATCAAATCTGATGTCTTTAGCTTTGGAGTGTTGATGCTAGAGATTTTGAGCGGCAAGAAGAACTCCGCATTCTGTCATCCTAACTCTCTTAATCTTCTCGAATATGTAAGTGACTGGAATGAAACTAATCATATTCTTAATTCTAAACTAATCCTTTATGCAATTTCATTTTACCATCTCTTTCCCCTTTTCTTGATTTTGTAAATCCTCAGGCATGGGAGCTGTGGAAAGTTGGCAGGGGATTGGATTTGATAGATCCCTCATTGTCCGATCCACCTTTGACACCTCTAACATTGAGATACATTCAAGTGGCACTTTTGTGTGTGCAAGGAAGTCCAAATGATCGACCTACCATGCCTGAAGTTTTCTCAATGTTCAGTAATGAATCAGCAACTATACATTTACCTAGGGAGCCCGCTTTTTCAATTACAAGAAGAGATTCAGATCCAAATTCACAAAGAAGTGTCCCAAGTAATTTTTCTATGAATACTGTAACAATTTCCATGGAAGCCCGTTAACATTATTCCTTTTCCATCACTTTTTTGCTACCCTAAAAAATCCCGTTAACATTCTTGTATGTATCTTTTATTTTCATGGATAAAATTTTCTAATTCAACTTGTAATCTTCACTACATTTCAGGCTATGATCTTTTATCTATGTTTGTAGTTTATCTTTTTCCATAAAATTAAGCTACTCCCATTATCACTAGTTTAAATCCAAACCTAATTGAACCAAATGATCTAGCCTGTTGATGCAACACAATTGAACCAATGCCCCCTGCATGTCATTGGAAGAGTTACAAACTTATGGCATCAACTGAGATTCAAGTCTGCTACCAAGAAAAAAAAATTGAGATTCAAGTCAACAAAAATAAATGGTCTATTTAAAGCATCTTCTTGCCTAACATGTCACATTCTTAGCCTTCTTAATACAGGGCTCGTGATGTTTCTTACAGATGGTTCAGCTGGTGTTTCTCTTGCAAGCTAACTAACCACTCATATAGACTTGACCATGACATTTTCAATTGGATGAACATAGTAACTGGTAGTTATTCCAGAGATTTGACCTGAAAGAACTAGCTTTTCCTCATCAGATACATTCAAGATTTTTCTAAAGAGATGAGGTATATTAGTTTCTTTGAAGGATCAGAAAGCCACGGCAATTATGATTCTAATGCAAGATTTCAATAGGAACTGAACACTTTCAGTTGCATACATGCATGAACGCTGAATTCCACATGAGTTCTATGAATCAAAAACATTGAGTACCGCATACGATTTTCCCTCTTATCATTTTGTTCAATTTAATTATGCCTTCTGAAGAACAGTTTCATTTTTGCAGTAAGAGAATCTTTCTGTACGAATAGATTCCTTTATTTCGGATTTCTTTTGCATCCCGTCATGCATACAACTATACACAACTGGACATCTTACTTCATATTGTTGAAAGATAATCTATAAGGTAATCTTTAACTAAGTATGGTTGCTTAAAGAGCCGGTTTAGCAAGGCACGGGCACATTTAGCTCATGCCTAGCAAGCCATGGGTGGGGCATGGCATGGCCAACCTAGGAGAGGAGCAGTGCCGTGCCTGGCCCGTAACTCACTACCTCAGGCACAGCCCACCCTGTGTCACAGCTAAGGCTGGGTCGGACTGTGGCGCGTGAGCTAGCAGGCCACCCACAAGTCGCATAATAAATATATTAAAAAATGCAGAAAATAGAAAAAATAGAAAAACAAAAAATTCTAAAAAAAAACTTTTTTATTATTCACACACATTTCTTAAATATATTGGGATACACTTTTCTCCAAAATTGTAAAAAAAAAAAAAAAAAAAAAAAAGAAAAAGGTAAAAAAACCATAAAAAATGCAAAAAGCCCCATTCTTTTTAATGCAAGCCCATAGACCAGCACGATGTGGCACGCTTAAAGCGTGCTGTGCCACCCGTGTGCTTCGCAAGACGTGGCCCGCCGGGCCATTGTGCCTAGAGGGTCATGCCTTGATGGCCTAGTGCCTAGTACCCTAGGCACAACACGGCCCACTAAATGGTGCTAGGCTGTGACGAGGCACGCTTAAAGCGTGCTGGCTGTACTGGGGCACGCTTTAAGCATGTTGGTTGTGCCTGTGCTGACCTGGCATGATAAGCAACCCAAAAGACAAGTGACCGACCAACCATGATTGAAAATAGCTGATAATGATGCGACCTTTGCTTGTTATCATGCCCAATAGTCTACTCTTCTATATTAAGTCACTCTTTGCAAGAGAGGATTAATATTATGCCTGTTTATTAGAGAGTGATTGTATCATGTTCTTGTTTGCGTCCTCTTTGTCTTTAAAATATATAAAAAAAAAACATTTTTTCATACATTAAATGTATGATGGAGACACACCTTAAATAAGGGCATAAGTAGTTTAACACCATTATTGTGTACCATATATACTCTTGTCGTGAAATGAGATCATTAAGGCTAATCCCAACCTAACCACCATGAGCAAAAATTAAGGAGAAAAGTTAAAATAAATTAAAGAATTGATAAAATAAAATAAAAATGAAGTAAATGTTAGTACTCAACCACGATGTGGGAACTATCAGCTGTTGACAAATGCATGTGTCTGGCCATAAGATGTATCGTATTAATCAAATTAAGGAAACGTGAGCTTAATAAGTGTTAATATATTTCTGCAAAGTAGTCATCATCTCATTCAAGTTCATGAATGTGGCCTAGATGATTTAGGTAGGTTGGAAAAATATCTTTTTGAGATGTTTATTTTCTAGTGACTTCTTTTGAATTTCAGATGAGGTGGGACTCTGGAAGCCGCAAAGCCCGAAAGCATTTCTTCTAGAACCAAAATCCAGTGGTTTCATGAAACCACCGGCTAAGATGGAGTTTGGATGTGTGGGGCCCCTCTTGACATGGACATCCACCCGTGCGTTTCTGTGACACATGAAAAAATCACCGTGGTGATCCCCCTTCGTCAACACACGGGCTCTACAAAAACGTGGGAGTCGCCACCATTCAAGTTTAGGGTGTGAATGGACACCAAAAGATTAAAAATAAGCAAAAAGAACTAAAAGGCAAATACTAGAGTAAAAATAACCCTACTTGAAAATCAAATCCAAAGATGGGTAAATGGATTAGATTATGAACGGAGGAAGGTGTTAGGCACCCCCATTTACCCACACAAGGTGGTTGCCAAGTGTTGTTCATGCAAAAAAAAGTAAGAAAGCTTGCTAAAATCATTAAAAACATTGAAAAAGAATTAAACAAATGTGTTATATCTTCACATGAGAAATCCAAATAGATTCCGGATCCTCTTTTATGTCAATATCACTTCTGGAATATCAACAATAGATAGAAATCAAAGCAAAAATTGCACAAAGCCAAGTTGAGTCAAATCCGGAAAATTCGGTAAAAGATGATGCCATTTGTTTTGAAATCCTTCAAATCCAATTTTAAATTGAATCAAACCAAATCCATTTGAAAGATTATGGCAAATAAGAGATTCAGGCAAAATTTCAATTAAATCCGGTTAAAATCCTAGGAGTTATGCCTCTTTTAAAATTGCTGCTGGAGATAATTAAAAGTGACAAGTAGGCAAGTTTGGAAAATCATCTAGAAAAATTGGTTCTATATAAATCCATGAAATTTGGTGTGAATGAAGTGTGTATGGCCATTTTTCAAACGAAACTAGCCTCATACAAAAATTCATTCGGATGTGCCTTGGGTGACTTCCCGAACAGGCCCCGAGGATCACAGATTAACCCAGAAAAGTGCTGTTGAGCAGTTCTGAGTAAATTTGCTACCCACGACACAAATTAAATCAAAAAATTATGAAACTAACTGGATTTGAAATTAGAATTATAAATGAGTGCCCAGAAACAAAAATCACTCGAATCGGATTTAAAACAAGTAGATGGCGCCCATTCGAAGTGGTAGGTTCAACAGTTTGACCTGAACTGACCTATCAAATTCGACAGAATGGTGTCAAAAATCTGCTTCATAAAAATTGATGAAATTTGGTAGGCATAAACTAGACAGCCTCACCTTTCCCATGGTTCTGGAATCACTCCAAAATTCATCTGGATGATGAAGTTATGAGTGTCCGAAGTTGGGGTACAGCAGCTGTCCCGTTTTGCCTTTTTTGAATAAAACCAATTCAAAACAGTGATAAAGTGTGTGTAATCCGTGCAAGGTGAATCAAAATCCTTTGAAAACCATTTAAAAACATCCCAGAATTGCTTGAGCCTATTTATTTCAGATTTATCACAACGAATGCAATAAATCCGAAATATGAGCCTATCTTGCCAAAATCACGTGCTATGTATGTGTAAGTGTAAAAATCATTCCAACAACATAGCAAGGATGGCATGCATTCATATCAATCAAAATAGGGTTCTAAAAACAACCTAGGGTTCCGTTCCATTATCGTTTCCCTTAGTTCTCTCTCCTCGTTTAACGGTTCTTCGAGATAATCTTGGGGTACTTTGAATATGAAACGGTTTTCATAGAATCAGAGGCTTATTCAAAAGAGGTTCTAACTTTAAGGTCAATCCTCAGTCTCGTTTCTCCTAGATCCCGCCTTCACGTTTTACAGCTAGGGGGAGTCTTGAGATACTTTGAGTAGAGGAAGGGTTTTCATACACACATCATAGGCCTTATTCTACAGAAAGGTAGAAGAAGAGAGCTAGACCTAGAATGTAAAAAGTATAAAAATAAAGAGAAGTTTGAGGCTTACCTGGGTTCTGGAAGCAGTCCGGCAACGGTTCCCTTCTTCACTCGGAGCTCTTCAATCTCCAACTTATGGCCATTTGCTTAAGGAGGAGCCTCCTATTTATAGGCAAAGGCAAGGGTTAGGGTTTGCATGATGGTAGATACAAAATAATGTCTAGAGCCAACCAACCTTAACCCTAAGGCTATTTCCGAGATTTCCACTCCTTTAATGAAGGATATGATGGTAAAAAGTGAAAACTCTCGGAAAACCCTAATTTTGAGCAAAAAGCTTGTATCCGGCACATCAGGTCAGATACACAAGTACCTATTCGTATCCGGCATATGTTGTCAGATACATTAAGGTCTATTTGTATCCGACAACTTATTTCGGATATAAAGAGGTATGCTTGTATCCGACCTGAGTTGTCGGATACAAGGAAAAAGCTTATTTTCTCAAATTCTGTGCTGGTTTCAAAGGAAATAATGATTTTTATCATTTTCTGTGCAATTTGGGGTGTCTACAACTGCCCCTCTTTGCGGGAGTTGCGAAGCAATGAGCTGCAAAGATTAGACAAGCCCAAATTGCACTCCCCTAACCATGATTGGCTTGGTTTAATTCAATTTTTGCAAAATAATTTTTGGGTGAAGATTTGCCAAAAAGCCCTAACTTTATGGGGGGCATCTCTCCAAGAGGTCTTAAATTCCATTGAGCTCTCGTGGCTATGAAGTGGATTTTAAGCCCAAAAATAAGATTTTTTTTTTTTTTGAAAACTGATTTTTTCTCAAACCAAGTTAAAAATTGAATGAATATTTTCTTTTTGACCAACACATTTCCCCAAGTTGTCCTAAATTCCACTGAACTCTCGTGGCTGTGAAGTGGATTTCAGGACAAAATAGGGCTTTTTTTGTGAAAATAGCTAACTTTATAGCACATTTTTTGGCTCCTTTTTCTTCTTTTCTTTTCCTTTTTTTTCCTTTTCTTCTTTTCCTTTTGTTTTTTCTTCTTTTTCCTGTTTTTTTCTTCTTTTTTTTTTCCTTTTTTTTCTTTTTTTACTTTTTTTCTTTTCTTTTTCTCCTTTTTTTTTTCTTCTTTTTTTTTTCTGTTTTCTTTTGTATCCGACGTAGTTGATTGGATAAGGAAGGCCATATTTGTATCTAGCATTTTCCGTCGGATACATTAGTTTTTATAACCTGCGCGCAACCACGACCTTCCCCATTCTTTTCTTCCTTCTCCGATTGCCAACCTCGGCTACACTCTTCTTCTCCTTCGTCCCCGACACTCCTCCTTTCTTCTCCGATTACTTCCAACGACTCCTTGAGCTCCAGCGACGCCTACTGACGCCGGCGACCACCTCTTGATTTCGGTGATCGTTATTGCCAAGCCCTTAAAATCCTTGTTCTTCCTCAACAGCGACAACTCGACGCCATCCTGCAGGTGAATTCATTTCGGTTTAGGCAGTCCACTTCCTTGCTTGCAATTGGGTGTTCATTCCTCCATTCAAACAGTAAGTGCAATTAGGCCCAATCAAAAAAAATTTTCTTGTATAGCTTGTACACCGAATTGCCATGTCCGAGCAATTCTTCCTGTATATCATGCTATGATTGTTGGTTAAAGCTGCCCATTTCCCCACTGTTCTCAGGCAGGATCGGTGAGTGGGAAAATTTTTCTTCTCTTAGCTGTGTTAAATCTTGAATGCCTTAGACACATTTTTTCTTTGTTTGCCTTGCCAACTCCATCAATGTTGATTGCCTATTGATCATATGCGGCCTGTGGCTTTGGTGATGTCTTGACAGCGCCAAATTGTAGGTTTTTCAAGGCTTTTGCCCACCTCGAACTGAATCGTCAATGGTGCCTCAATCAGTCCTGCCATGCTGTTGCTGTTTTTTTTTTGTTTTTTGTTTTTTTCACTTTGACTGTATTGCCAATTCTGAATTTCTGCAATTGCATGATTTTTCGAATGATGCCATGCTACAAAAAATTTTTTTTCTTTGACTTGAATCCTGATCTGCTTGTTGGTGGTGATCTCCCACTGAAATTGTTGATTGCCTGCTTTTTCTTTTCTTTTGCTTTTGTATTGCCGGTAGTGAAGGCTTCTGATGAACTATTGCTGGTGGACTGCTTACTTTCAATTTTACTACCCTACTTTGCTGTGAAATTTTTTTTTTCAATTGACTTGCCAATTTGGATTTCTGCAATTCTACCTGCTTTTGATCCTTTGGCCCTCCATTTTCCCATATCCTGAAGTCACAACACATTAGGAAAGATTAATCATTGTAGGAATCTTTTAGGATTTAAGAAAAAGGATGTTTTAGAAAACAGAAATATCCCTCACTTCCCAAAAACTTTGCACTGAAACAAAAATGAGATAAAATTCCCTTGAGACCCAATTCACGATAATTTTGAACAAAATCATGTAAGATTCTTGATGAATGTGCACTGAAACCTAGACCAAAAGTAAAATTTCTGATAAATTTGAACTGAAATTCATAAAACACTTCCCTGTGTAGATGGCTAGGAGTCGCTCTCGTGTGCGAGAGGAGGTTGACCCAGCTGATTAGCCCTCTTCGTCTCGAGCTCGGATAGAGACGAGTTCCAGCGCTACCCTGTCGGAGCCGCTGGATGACTCCAGAGAGGACTCTGGAGAGGGTTCTGCTGAGGTAGGCTTTCAAATTCTTCTTTTCCTTCTTTCTATTCTCTTTCCACACAGACCTTCACATTCTTCTTTTGAATTTTAGCTCGTTGTTGCTCCTGCTCGAGGTTGAGGTAGAGGCTGAGGCTGTTCGAGGTCGGGGTAGAGGCCGAGGCAGAGTTCAGGATCAGGCCCTTGAGGGTGAGGGAGGCCGTGGCAGAGGCCGAGGATGTGGCAGAGCTAGAGGTGCGGCTCAGGATCCGATCCTTGGAGGCGATGCCAGGGGATTCCGTTTGGCTTTTCCTGCGGTTTTGAGGGCATCTGTTCAGGACAGTGAGCTTCTTAGTGGATTGGATCATCATCCGTCGATGTGTGTCCAAGCAGATCTTCCTCTTCGGTATCCCCCTTCTCATCTGAGAGGTAGTTGGGGGAGGTTCTCCGAGCTATATCAGACCCTATCTCCCGGACTCAGACGGGAGTTCAGCAGATGCCGTTTTGACCACTTTCTGCTCATTCCATCATTCCGAGCTGATCGCCCTCTCATCTTTGCCATGCTAGAGCGGTACTTTCCTGACACGCAATCTTTCCATCTGCCGGATGTTGAGCTGGGGATTCGTCCGTCAGATTTTGTCATGCTTACCGGCATCCCCTTGACGGGTAGGACCATAGAGATGGAGCGTCCTTCTGTTGCGGATATTGGCACCCTGCTAGGGTATGAGGATCTTCCTGAGGCTGCTTGGGATGGCAGGAGTGGTCGGATTTCTATTAGCTGGTTACGTGGCAGCATTACTGATCACCCTAACCAGAGGCATACGACTATTGCTGAGGATCATCACGAGTTCACCCCTCTATTCCGACGTGTCTTTCTGCTGATGCTTGGTAGCTGCTTCTTCCAGGAGGACACGACATCGGTTAGTCCTGTCTTTTTGGATGTCCTGAGAGACCTTCGGCAGGCCAAGAGACTAGCATGGGGCCGGTTGATATATGGGACTATATTAGCCGGACTGAGCCGAGTTGTCCGAGGCCTGGCCGCTCCGAGGGGAGATGGTATCAGCTACCGATTTTTCTGGCAGATCTTGCAGGTAAGGAATATTTTGACTTAATTCCTTGAATTTCTTTTATCTCCTTCTAACTTGTTTTCTTTCTTTGCCAGATATTCATGTATTCATACATGACCTATTTCCGCCCTTCTCCCGTGCCTGGTGCTGCAGCATTCCCCGTAGCCATACGGTGGTCTATTCTTGAGAGGGACACGGATAGGAGCCAGCCTTGATCGGCCCGAGCGCACTTAGACCGCTCCCGACGTTCTGATGTAATTTTCCCTCCCCCTTCACTATTCTCTCTTCTTCACCCTATCCTTGTATCTGACACCTTTTATTTGATTGCAGCTTATACTGGCCCGCTTCGAGGATGTAGATGACGAGGTTGCTCGTCAGGAGATGGTGCAGGATGCTTTTGAGCGAGATGTGCGGCGCCAGTCCTACCAGTGTTTCATGGGGAGACTTGGTAGGATTGTGTACCTAGGCGAACGCCTGTACTTCCAGCACACTAGCACTCCTCGTATCCCAGTTCCTCCACCACCCGTCGGCCCTACCATCCTCCTGCCCGGATTTGACGTGGCCCAATTTGATCAGTGGGAGGATGCGGAGTTGCTCACTGTGGCTGGTGATTATGACAAGTGGATCCAGAGAGTATCCATTGGGTGCTTGATGGATCGACTCACTCGTGCCGGAGTGACAGAGATCGGCGGGATCTATATCCGGCTCCATGATGATACTGTGAGTTTTGTGATCTGCATCTCATTCCCTTCAATTCTGCATTTATGACTCTAATTCTTGTTGGCAGGTACATGAGTTGAATGCTCTTCAGGACCGGTTCCTGAGCCAGCGGGCCGCTGTGGATGATTTGATTGCAGAGCACGATGCGCTTGTGGCCCAGAGAGATGCCCGGATCAGAGAGGTAGAAGCTCAGATTGCTGAGCTTCGGGCTAGACAAGTATCTGATTCTTTACAACTTTATCTCTTTCATTTCCATGTCTTTCTGCTATTCTGATATGAACTGTTTTGGCTTTTGCAGGGCCCAGTCCCAAATTAGGATGCTGCTTTTGAGCCCGGTTTTCCTATTCCCGATCCATCTCCGGCTCGGGCGGCTGATCCTGATGATGTCCCAGCTGCTGTTCCTGCGGATCCTATTGCATCTCTTGTACATGTTACTCCTGCGGATCTTGGGGCTCCCGTGGATCCTGCAGACATTCCGGTTGCAAACCCGGTTCTTACTGCTCCTGCCGGCACTTCATCTCCTATGGCTGCTCCTGATCTTGCTCCTCAGGTCCCTGGTAAGTTTTCTTTAGCTTCATCTCCTTGGTTCATTTGGATACCTCAATTTCTGATTTTTCTTCTATT
Organism: Buxus sempervirens; assembly: GCA_947561395.2. NCBI lineage: Eukaryota > Viridiplantae > Streptophyta > Magnoliopsida > Buxales > Buxaceae > Buxus > Buxus sempervirens. The sequence goes on from OX387182.1 coordinate 7,672,195, forward strand.
GGCCCAGCTATTTCTGCTCCTGGCCCCTCTTCTGCTGCTGCTGGGCCTTCTGGATCTGCGGGAGCGGAGGCCGCTGTGGTTGAGGGTCCAGTCGAGCCTATACCTGCTGAGCTCGAGGCCTCTTCCCCAGATTCTGCTCCTGACACGCCTCCTGACATTTCAGACTACTGCCTAAAGTATCAGCTCCAGTCCATCGTGGGTCGGAGACCGCGCTACATGGCTGAGCGTCTTTTGGCATACTCCAGGTGCCGATTCTCTCGAGGTCGAGGTCGCAGAGGAGCACGAGGCAGAGGACGTGGGGGTGATCCTGCACAGGAGCCGTAGATTAGGAGTTTCCTGTATTTATATCATTCTTTGTACAAAGAGACTTGTATATATATATGAAAGAAATTTTTTATTCATTCTCTTTTGTCTTGCCCTTCTTTTCTTTTCAATTTTATGCAATTACAACTTGTATACAGGTGAAACAGGTAAAAAATTCGGATTTTACTCCATTTTCTCTTCTTTTTTTTGCCTTTTTTCTTTGTATCCGATATATGAGATTGGCTACACTAAATCTCCTTTGTATCCGGCATAACATGCTGGATACACATGACCCCTTTTGTATCCGGCATTGTTCATCGGATATGAAGAGAGGCCTTTGTATCCGGTCTGATATATCGGATACATTAAAACCTGCTATAAATGCAACCAGCCTTGGGATTTGCGTATTTTTTACGAGTTTTTGAGTTTAGAAAACCCTTTTTTTGCCTTTTTCTTCCTCCCATTGAGTCCTAGCTTGTTCCCATCATCTCCAATGGATTTCGGATCATCTTCTGCCTCCTTGTTGTCTATCCACGCAGCCTCCCCTGCAAAACAGCCTTTTAGATCAAAACCCCCTAACCTCACTAGGTATAATCCGGTGGACTCATTTTACACTAGATGGGTTAATTCTATGACCCTTGATGAAGAGAGGAGATGGGATTCCACCCATCTAGGCCACGTTCTGCTTATCCCGAAGATTCCCTTCAAGTGGGAGATTATTGAAGCCATGATTGGTCATTGGGTACCCAACCTAAACCTTTTCCGTTTTGGAAACCATGAGATGACCCCGACCATCGAAGAGGTGGAAACTATCCTGGGCTTGAGGTTTGATGAAAAGGTAGTGAACCCACCCCTTAGGCCTAGCTACAAGAAGGAGGCTTCTACTTTCCTGGGTATAGGGAAGAAGGATTTAGGGGATTCTGATACCCTTTTGACTTTGTTCGAGTCTTTTTTGACTGAGAAGCTCTTGAGGGGGGAGAATAAAGAAGCCAGGTTCAATGCCTTGACCCTGATAGTGGTTAACCAACTGCTTTTCCCACGGGATGACGATGAGGTAGACTTGGCCCTAATCTCAGTTGTATGCCAGGTTAGGGAGCGGGAGAGATTGGCCCCTATGATTTTGGCGGAGATGTACCAGGCTTTGACTGACTGCTATTATAGGAAGGCAAAGCGCTTCCTATCATGTGCCCCTATCCTGTAGGTAAATTTTTTCTCTTTTTTTTTTCTTTTTGCTTTTTGCTTTTTTTTTCTTTTTGCTTTTTGCTTTTTGCTTTTTGCTTTTTTTTCTTTTACAATGTACTGATATATCCCTCCTCCTTTGCAGTTTTGGCTACTTGACCACCTGAGTCAGATTGAAGAGATCAATCGACACTTCTTCCCAAGCTTGAAAGTTCCCATCTTGATGAGCATCCGGGGGTGTCCTGACATTCTAGGGGGTAAACAGGGCTGGTTTACTTTCTTAGCTACACTCCAGGATGATTAGGTGAGGTGACCTAGTACTTATCAGCCCAATGCAGAGACTGTGATCAGCTTCCTGTGAGACATGGGAAAAATCACCGGGATGATCATCCCTCCGTCAACACACGGGCTCAACGTAAAAATGGGAGAGTCGCCACCATTCATGATTTTTGGGGTGAGAATGGACACCAAAGAATTCAAAAATAAGCAAAAATAGCCAAAAGAAACATTCTAGGATAAAAATAACCCTACTTGAAAATCAAATCCAGAGATGGGTAAGGGGATTAGATTATGAATGAGGGAAGGTGTTAGGCACCCCCATTCATCCACACGAAGTGGTTGCCAAGTGTATGTTCATGCAAAAAATAAAAAGCTTGCTAAAATTATAGAAAACCTTGAAAAAGGACTAATGTATGATATTTTCACATGAAGATCTAAATGGATTTTAGATCCTCTCTTATGTCAATATCATTTCTGGAATATCTCAAAAGATAGAAATCCAAATCTCAAGTTGCTTAAAACCAAGTTAAATCAAATCCGGAAAATTCGGTAAAAAGTATGCCATTTGCCTTGAAATCATTCAAATCCAATTCTAAATTGAACCAAACCAAATCCATTTGAAAGACTAGGGTAAATAAGAGTCTCATACAAAATTTCACTTCATTCCGATGAAAAATCTAGGAGTTATGCTCCTTTGAAGTTGCTGCTGGGGATTTTTAAAAGTGGTAAGTGCGCAACTTTGGAAAATTGTCTAGAAAAATCCACTACATAAAAGTCCACGAAAATTGGTGTGATTGAAGTTTGTATGGCCATCTTTCAAAAGAAACTAGCCTCATACAAAAATCCCTTCGGATGTGCCTTGGGTGGTCTCCTGAACAGGCCCCGAAGATCACAGATTTACCCAGAAAAGTACAAATGAACAGTTCTGAGTAAATCGGCTACCAATAATTCAAATGGAATCCAAAAATTATGAAACCAACTGGATTTGAAAATAGACTCATAAAGGAATACTCAGAAACAAAAATCACTCAAATCGGACTTAAAACGAACACATGGCGGTCTGTCGAAGTGACAAGTTCTGTACTTGAACCTGAACTGTCTATTCAACTTCGACAGAGAGATGTCAAAAATCCGCTAGATAGAAATTTGTGAAATTTGGTGGACATAAACTAGACAGCCTCACCTTTCCCATGGTTCTAGAATCGCCCCAAAATTCATCCGGATGATGAAGTTATGGGCGTCCGAAGTAGGGGTACAGGTGCTGTCAAGCTAAGCCATTGTTGAAGAAAAAACCAAATCCGAAAATTGATACAAATATGTGACTCGTGCAAGATGAACACAAATACTTTAAAAATCATCCAAACGGCATTCCAGAATTGATTGAGGCCATTTATTTGAGATTTATCACAATAAATGCAATAAACCCCCAAATATGAGCCTATCCCGCCAAAACAGTGATATGTATGTGCAAGTGTAAAAAAACCAAACAAGATCAATAGCATGCATACATATTCATCCAAATAGGGTTCTAAGATAGCCTAGGGTTCCGTTCCATTATCGTTTCCCTCTGTTCTCTCTCCCCATTAAACACGGTTCTTCAAGATAATCAAGGGTACTTTGAATATGGAACGGTTTACAATCAATCAAAAAGGCCTTATGCTATATGGGTTCTAGCACTAGGGTCAATCCCTAGTCTCGTTTCTCCTAGATTCGCCTTCACGTTTTACGGCTAGGGGAGTCTTGAGATACTTTGAGCCGGGGAAGGATTTCCACACATACAAACAAGGCTTTACACTACAGAAAGGTAGAAGAAGAGATCTAGATCTAGGAATGTAAAGACAGAAAATAAAAAGAAAATTTGAGGCTTACCTGAGTTCTGGAGGCGATTCCGCAGCGGTTTTCTTCTTCTCTTGGAGTTCTTCTTTGCGAGAATTCAAAACAAGAGTTGAGTGCCCCTTTGCTTAAGGAGGAGTCTCCTATTTATAGGCAAAGGCTAAGGTCATTGGTAGACACAACTTAATGTCTAGAACCCCCCAATCTTAACCCTAAGGTTATTTCCGAGATTTCCCCTCATTTAATAAGGGACATGATGGTAACAAGTGATTTCTCTCGGAAAACCCTAATTTTGAGCAAAACTAGCGTATCCGGCATGTCAGGCCGGATACACAAGTACCTTAATGTATCCGTTCTATGATGCCGGATACACTGAGGTCTACTTGTATCCGGTATTGTCCACCGGATACAAAGAAGGACACTTGTATCCGGCCTGAGTTGCCGGATACAAGGAAAAAAGCCTTTTTTCCGAATTTTAACACAGGCAATATTTATTTACATGTAATATCGTTTAAGTAAATGTCCTCGTATTTTTTTAATCTCCATTTACTTAAGATATTACATGTAAATAAGCAAACACCCCCCCCCCCCCCATTTGAATCCATTAAAAATAGTTCCAGACCCAAATTCCAAGTGAATAAAAAGTCAACTTTCCAGTTCTAGGCAAAATTCCGATTTTTCAGGTCTGGAAAAAAGGTTCAATATGTTAAAGCCGTGGTATTCGTCAAGATTTAAAATCTCAAAAAATTCATTTATGCAATAACATTGCTAAAAACCTGATTATCGGGAAAAATTATCTTGAAATCTTGCTTTAAAAAATATTTCATTTTCTGGGGTCAAAAGTCAATAAAATTCAACCGGAAAAAGTTTGACTTTGCACAAAAGATAGAATTTGGGTCTTTTCCTTTACGGCTTTGGATTCAAATGGGTTAAGTATCTCAAACCTAATGCAAAGAATTGAAAATTCCAATAAAATATTTCTCTCCTTCAAGATTTATCAAAAATCGTGCAATTTTGGGGTGTCTACACTTCCGAGACCGCAATTTTTTGGTTCTGACTGATTTGAGACATGCGGTGCTTTACCTCCCTTTGCGGGTTCTTCATCAGTTCAGAGCGACCCAGGGGATTATAATCCCAAGTGGGTATGAGGACCATCTTGGGCCACTTTCACCAGCCACCATGAAGCTGAATGCTTGGTTGATGAGGGAGTGGTCCTATGTTCGCTTTATGCGGAGCCCAGTCTTCTCAGAGTCCCATGTGAAGGACTATCTCTTCTGGATCAAGGAGCAGATACAGAGTCAGGCCCCAGTACCCGAAGATCCTCCTGCAATCTTGGCTCCTACTTATGAGGACATCCTGGAGTCTGAGAGAGCTTCTCATAAGCGACTTCAGCAGATATGGGTATGAGAGGCCCAGGAGCTCAGGATACGGGGTGTTTATCTGGAGAGGCAGCTTGAGGAGCAGATATCCCGCCGTAAAACTATGGAGGAGAAACTGGAGGAGCAGAGGCAGGCCCGCCTTAGGAGCATGCGGATTAGACAGACCCTTTCAGATGAGGTCATTTCCTTCCTGAGTGATCCCGTTGCAGAGGGGGGCTTCTGGAGTTATTGCAGCTCAGTCAGCTCGGATTCAGGAGCTTGAGGAGCGGCTAAGAGATAAAGACTAGCCTTATTTCCTGCACATTTTTTTTATACCTTTGTACGAAAGCAAACTCCAATAGTGGAAAGACAAAGGATTTAATTCAAAATAAATTTTTTATATTATTGGCCTCAGAATGCTCAGATGCTTGTAAAAACAAAGGTTTTATGAAAAGTATTTGATTTATCATCACCGGCCAAAGTATAGCTTTTCTTTTTTATATATATATTTTTTATTTTTATTTTTTTTGAAATTTGGTCATGTACTTAATCACCCATAATTAAAAGAATTAAAACCAGGTTAAATAATGAGAAGGGTAATCCAAAAAATAATGAGTGATCAAAACCGTCCATCTTGGGACCTTTAGAGTCATCCCCAAATGCCTTTTCTTCCAAAACTGACCCCATTCTGCTCAGTCTCAATATTCATGCCGATTTGCTTCAAGCTCAGATCTCCATGACCAACTCAACCTCTGATTTTCTTTTTTTTTTCTTTCTTTTTTTCTTTTTTTTTTCTTTTTGCTTATATTGCCCCTAGCGCCCGTTACGGTTTTCACTAGGGCCGGCTTCTGCATTCCGTCATCACCAATCTTACTCTGAAATTTGAATGAACAAATTAAGATCACCGAGGGCTTAAAAATAGGACGAAACAAAGGCTAGGCTTGGTTTATGAAAGAGAGGGTATTAAAGGCCCAAAATTTTTCAAATGTGGAAATAGGTCAACCGAACTTACAGTCATGATGAATTTAACCATTTTTCCATAATTTGCATTCTTTGCATCTCTTTTCACACTTTGGCTTTCATTTGCCATTTTTCATTGCTTTTCTCCCTTTTTTTCTTTTTTTCCTTAATTTTGCCCCAATTGGCTTTGCCCCCATATAAGACTGTAAATCCGGTTTAGGTTTATCAAAGAAACGAATCGGCTCAACTTGGCTAAACTAGGGGTTAAAATTTTGAAGGAAATAAAGAAAGATGGCCTCGGATCATTTCCTAGTAATGTTCAATCAAGGAAAATACCTTTTTACTGCATCAGAGTTAATTGGCTCAGGAAAATCTGTCCCATCCATTTCTGCTAAAATGAGTGCACCCCCTGACAGAACCTTCTTGACGACACACGGCCCTTCCCAATTGGGCTTGAACTTACCACGAGGATCTTCCAAAAATTGTAAGATTTTCTTTAGCACCAAGTTTCCTTTTTGGAAAGTTCTAGGTTTCACCTTCTTATTGTAGGCCCAGGCCATTCTCCTTTGGTACAACTGGCCATGACAAAGGGATTTCAACCGCTTCTCTTCTATCAGGTTGAGTTGATCATGTCTTGACTGTATCCATTCGGCTTCTTCCAATTCAGCTTCCATGAGCACTCTAAGTGATGGGATCTCTACTTCCACTGGCAAGACTGCTTCCATCCCATAGACTAGGGAGTACGGGGTTGCCCCAGTTGAAGTCCGAATCGAGGTTCTGTAGGCATGTAGAGCAAGTGGTAGCATTTCGTGCCAATCCTTGTAGCTCACTACCATTTTCTGAATGATTTTCTTTATGTTCTTGTTGGTTGCTTCTACTGCCCAATTCATCTTTGGTCTGTATGGAGCGGACTTGTGGTAGGTAATCTGGAATTGCTTACACATCTTCTTCATGTCCTTGTTCTTAATATTTGAAGTGTTATCTGATACTATAGCACTTGGCAGTCCATAGCGACAAATAATATTGTGCTTCAAAAATTTAATAACATGGTTACTTGTGATATTCGTATATGAAGCTGCTTCTACCCACTTAGTGAAATAATCAATCGCTACCAGGATGAATCTGTGCCCGTTCGATGCCTTAGGGGAAATCATGCCAATGACATCTATGCCCCACATAGAGAAGGGCCACGGTGATGTCATGTTGTACAACTCACTTGGGGGTGCATGCTTGTTATCTGCATAGATTTGACATTGATGACACCTCCTGACATGTATACAGCAATCATGCTCCATGGTCGACCAGTAGTATCCCAACCGCAGGATCTTCTTCGCCAGCATGTGTCCGCTCATATGGGGTCAACAAACTCCTCCATGCACAGTCTCAATCAACCTTTCCGACTCAGCCTTAGCAACACATCTGAGCAGAATATCGTTATGTGACCTCTTATACAAATGTCCACCACTTAGCAGGAACTGACCAGCCAATCTTTGTATTGTCCTCTTCTCAGTAGAAGTGGCATTCTCTGGCAAACTTCGATTTTTCAAGAAAGCTTTGATGTCTTGAAACCATGGTGCTTCTTCTTCGGGTGCTCCCTCTAGAACGAGACAGTAAGCCGGTTCATCTCTGGCCTCAATTTCTAGTGGTCTGATGTCTACCCCTTCTGGCATGCTGACCATTGAAGCCAATGTTGCTAGAGCATCCGCAAACTGATTCTTGGCCCTTGGCATATAATTGAAGGAAATTCGAGTAAAAGTTGTGCTTATTTCTTCCAAATACTGGTGATAGGGGATCAATTTGTGATCCTTGGTTTTCCATTCACCAGTTGTTTGGACGATGATAAGACTCGAATCCCCGTATACGTCAAGTTCCTCCACTTCATGATCTATGGCGGCTTGCAACCCAATTATGCATGCTTCATATTCTGCAATATTATTGGTGCACTGGAATCTCAGCTTTACTGCGATCGGGATGTATAAACCATCTGGTTTGACCAAGACTGCCTCTATTCCATTTCCATTCATGTTGGCGGCCCCATCGAAGAACATCTGCCAAGAACTCTCACTTTCCTCCTCTTCAGTAAACAGAATTGCCTCATCAGGAAAGTTGGTCTTGAGAGGTTGGTATTCTGGCAAAGGATGTGCAGCCAGGTGATCAGCTATGGCTTGACCCTTAATCGCCTTCTGAGTAATGTACGTGAGGTCAAACTCGGACAGTAGTAGTTGCCACTTTGCCGTTCTGCCAGTCAGTGCTGGTTTCTCAAATAAATATTTCAAAGGGTCCATCCGGGATATCAATAGTGTGGAGTGACTAAGGAAGTAATGCCTTAGCCTCTGAGTTGCCCACACTAGCGCACAACAAATCTTTTCCAATGGTGAGTACTTGGCTTCATATTCTATGAATTTCTTACTCAGATAGTAAATTGCCCTTTTTTTCTACCAGTCTCATCATGCTGCCCCAAGACACATCCCATCGACGTTTCCAACACTGACAAGTACAGGATCAGTGGTCTTCCTAGAGTTGGTGGCACTAGCACAGGCGGAATCAATAAATACTCCTTGATTGTATCAAAGGCCTGCTGGCAATCCTCATTCCAGACCGTCGGGTTATCCTTCCTCAGGAGCTTGAAAATTGGTTCACAGATAGCAGTGAGTTGTGCTATGAACCGGTTTATGTACTGAATTCTTCCAAGGAACCCACGAACCTCCTTCTCAGTTCTGGGTGCTGGCATTTCAATTATGGCCTTGGCTTTTGCCGGGTCGATCTCAATTCCTCTTCGGCTCACTATAAATCCCAACAACTTCCCTGATGTAGCCCCAAAGACGCACTTAGCCGGGTTAAGCCGTAGACTGTATTTCCTGAGCCGATCAAACACTTTCTTCAGATTGATCAAGTGGTCCTCCTCTTTGCATGATTTGGCAATAATATCGTCCACGTAGACCTCCATCTCCTTGTGGATCATGTCATGGAATAGTGCTGTCATGGCCCGCTGATATGTTGCCCCGGCATTCTTGAGCCCAAATGGCATGACCTTGTAGTGGAATGTGCCCCAAGGTGTGATAAACGCTGTTTTCTCTTGATTTTCCTTAGCCATCTTGATCTGATTGTATCCAGAGAACCCATCCATGAACGAGAATAGGTTATGTACCGCAGTATTATCGACCAGAATGTCGATGCGTGGAAGCGGAAAATCATCCTTTGGGCTTGCTTTGTTCAAATCTCTGTAGTCCACGCACATTCTGACTTTTCCGTCCTTCTTTAGTACCAGCACTATGTTTGCGAGCCACTCGGGGTACGTAGAGACTGCTAAAAATCTTGCTTGAAATTGTTTGACCACTTCGTCCTTGACCTTCAAGGTCCATTCAGGGTTCAATCTTCTCAGCTTCTGCTTAACTGGCTTAACCCCTGGCAAAATTGGCAACTTGTGCACCACCATGTCAGTTTCCAACCCCGGCATGTCCCGATACGACCAAGCGAATACATCCTTGTAGTCTGCCAAGAACCATGACATTTCATTTTGCTGCACATCAGACAAGCATGCCCCGATTTTCACAATTTTTGGGTCCTCTTCGGTCCCAAGATTTATAGATATGGTCTCCTCAATATTAGGTTGGACCCCCTTTTCATGACGTTCCAATTGATATTCAATTTCTTTTGGAAAGTCTTCTTCTTCGACCTCAGTCTCTTCTTCGATCCCCATGAGATCAAAGTCGAGCTCAAGGTCGAAGTCATATTCAACCTGGTCCAATTCGGTTTGATTATATGATTCATAAGTGGTTTGGACCTTTTGAAAAAATTAAATTTCTTAGAAAAAATAGAAAAATCTTTTTGGGTTTTTTGTGAGTCCTCTAAATATAATTCCCCTGAAGACGAAGGCTCATTAGGACTTTCAGGGAAATGGCATTCCACTATTGGAGTTTTTTTTTTGGAAGCCGCGTCAGTTTGCCAAACAAACGCTGCTTCAAAGGTAAGAGGAGTTTCCTCCCAATTATTTAAAAAATGTTTTTCGGGAGCGGGGGAAATTGTGCAAGCTCGCTCCTCAAGCTCAGAATCAGACGCCATCATCACCGAATGGGTTGTACTGCCTTTTTCTGCTACGGGGCCCAGTCAAAAAATGACCTCCTCTGGAATCTTCACCGCAGCTCAGTCAACGAACGGCAGCTCCTTGTCACCATCAGTCTTTTCGCCTTCAGTCATGGCGAAGAACGCACCAATATCTTCGGAGAAATCCACCTGTTGCTCGGGCTGTGGCCCAGGCCCATCCGCTGTTTCAAGTATTGGAGACGGGTTTTAGGGTTGCAGGGTCAGAACAAAAGGCCTTTGGTAAGGGTTGACATTTCGGTAGGGAGGCTTGGATTGGTCCATAGGAGGAGACAGTTGGATTATACATGAAGGTTTAGGAAAATTTTTCCTTAAGTGGGGGAATTTTCCTTTACTTCTTCTCTCTCCTTCTTCATACTTCTGCCTTATCCAGCCTTTGGGCTTGAACCCCGGTCCTACGTTAGGAACCAGCTTCTTGGCCTTGATTAGCTCCACCATTCCCTGCAAATTTATTCCCAGGCCTTTCCCCAGGTGAAAGTGGTATTTCTTTATCACTTTCTTCACTATTTTCTTAGCCGTAGTCCCCTTCTTTTCTTTTTTCTCACACCCTTCAAGTATGAAATTTACCGTCTCAAACTGAAATGAGTGAAACGCAATCTTGTCGATAGTCAAGTCTACATTTATCAAGGGTACATCAGGTGACACAATGGGAGGCACCAAATTTTCAGCTAGGACTGTTATCACCCTTTGCCATCTTATGTATTTCACCCTTTGGTGGAGCGTGGATGGTATTGCCCTAGCCGAGTGTATCCACGGCCTTCCTAGGAGCAGATTGAAGGCTACGGATATATCCATTACCTCAAATGTGATGTTGAAGATATTCAGTCCAATTGTGACCGGCAGTTCAATCTCCCCTAGGGAGTATGTCTTAGAGTTATCAAAAGCCCTCACTATCCTCCTATTCTGCTTGATCTTTGACTGATCCAGACCAAGCTTGACAAAAGTGATTAACGGGCAGACGTTTAACACCGACCCGTTGTCAATTAAAACCCGTGCCACCATGCTGCCCTTACAAGGCACTGTGATATGCAAAGGGTCAACATGATAGCACCCACCTGGGCTTATCTCACCTTCGGAGAAACTTATCACATTATGTGATAAGATTTGACCAACCATTTTGCCAACTTGGTCTGGATCGATAGTCTGGGATACGTGTGCACTCTGTAGCACCCTTAACAATGCGTCCCTGTGCTTTTCAGAATTCAGCAAAAGGCCCAGTATTGAAATCTGGGCCGGGACTTTGTTCAGCTGATCCACAAGATTGAATTCGCTTTTTTTTATTATTTTTATGAGGTCGGCTACCTCATTTTCTGCAACCTGGGGGGTGTCTTCTCCTACTTTTGTTTTTCCCTTCATTTTTCTCTTTTCTTCAGTTTCTTTTCTCTCTCTCTCTCTCCACCTCTGTCTCTTTTTCTTTCTCTACTCCTTCCACACATTTTCCCGAGCTCGTCATGAGGTTCACCTCCTCCTGGTTCCGGTTCCTGACCACTGGAGTCGTAGCCGTGACCCCCTCACTGTAATTCCATGGTACAGTTGCCTCAGAGTAGGCTAATTTAGGGACATCGACCACCAATTGCTAAAGTTTGGATCGGGATGCATAAGCCGGTCTAGGGATACTGTAGGAAGCAGGAATGTTTACAACCATGGGTTGGAGCTTGGACCCAGGTGTAGCTGAGGGAACTGAAGAGGTGATGGATGCAGTGGTGGGGTCAAGGTTAATGACCAATGGAGCCTTTGATGGCTTGGCTGGAGGATAGGTGGGTGGACTGCAATTGAAGACCAAAGGAGGCCTTGCAATGTTTATTTGGGCCATAAGAGAGGAGACCCGGTTCAGAGAGGAGCTAATGTCCTCAGCAGCATGATCGTTTTTCTGGGAGACCACATAGACCTCCTCTTCTTCTTTCTCTTGAAAAAAATAGACCTTGACCGTGGTCCCTACGGGAGTTATAAGTTGAGATGGGTCAAAGGCCCTTCTCGTGGTGGATATGGCAGTGATAGAGTTAGATGGGCCTGCCCCATTGTGGTACGGCAGAGGGTTTTGCCCAATATCATTTCCCGATGGGGCGGGCGCAGCGGTGTTAAAAACCAAGGCCTTCTGATCCAACAGATCCTGGACCGCGTGTTTCAAATCCCAGCAAGCATCTGTAGAGTGCCCTGGTGCACCCATGTGGAAGTCACAAGTGACTGCCGGATCGAAATTCGTTCCCTTTGTGGCATTTGGGCTTGGCTCCTTCAGAGTCACATATTCCCCTTTCAGCAGGGTTGGCAACAGTTGGGAAAGAGATACCGGGAGAAGCGTGAAAACTCTGTTCCTCCTTGCTGCTAACCAGGCCTCCTTCTCTTCCTTAGTAAAAGTCCTCCTCAGGTTTGTAGGCACGGAGGGGGAGAAGTTGACATTGAGGGGGGTTTGATATGAGTGCTGGGCCTATTGGGCCTGCTGGGGTGCAGGGATGTTGACATGGAGTGGTTTCTTGGCGGGAGGAGCCTATACCAGATTTACTTCTCCTTCTTTCCGGGCTCCGTTCTTTTTAAACCCAGTTCCCTTCTTCTGTGCCAGGGAAGCAGAGGAATCAGATTGCCCAGTCAAAGTAGAGTAATCAATGAGCCTTCCTGACTTGACCCCTTCCTCGATCCGGTCTGCCACCTGCACCAGGTGTAGACACCCCAAATTGCACAAACAATCATCAAAAATTATTATCCCCTGGAAAGCCAGCACAGAATTTGAAGAAAATAAACTTTTACCTGTATCCGGATACTCAGGCCGGATACAAGTACCCTTTCCCGTATCCGGATACTCATACCGGATACATGTGAGCCTTAGTGTATCCGGTACCATGTACCGGATACCTTAAGGCCCTTTTTTATCCGGTCTGATATACCGGATACTTTAAGTTTGCTCAAAATTAGGGTTTTCCGAGAGCTTTTCACTTTTACCATCATGTCCCTCATTAAATGAGGGGAAATCGCGGAAATAACCTTAGGGTTAAGGTTGGGGGGGTTCTAGACATTAAGTTGTGTCTACCAATGACCCTAGCCTTTGCCTATAAATAGGAGCCTCCTCCTTGAGCAAATGGCACTCAACTCTTGTTTTGAATTCTCGCAAAGAAGAACTCCAGGAGACGAAGGAAATCGCTGCGGGAGTGCTTCCAGAATCCAGGTAAGCCTCAAACTTGTCTTTTATTTTCTGTCTTTACATTCCTAGATCTAGATCTCTTCTTCTACCTTTCTGTAGTGTAAAGCCTTCTTTGTGTGTGGAAATCCTTCCCCGGCTCAAAGTATCTCAAGACTCCCCTAGCCGTAAAACGTGAAGGCGGATCTAGGAGAAACGAGACTGGGGATTGACCCTAGTGCTAGAACCCATGTAGCATAAGGCTTTTGAATGATTGAAAACCGTTCTATAATCAAAGTACCCTTGATTATCTCAAAGAACCGTGTTTAACGGGGAGAGAGAACAGAGGGAAACGATAATGGAACGGAACCCTAGGCTATGCTAGAACCTATCTTGTTGAATCTATATGCATGATATGTGGTTATATTAATCTTACTTGGTTTTTCACTCTTGCACACATATTACACTTTTTTGGTGAATAGGCTCACATTTGGGGATTTATTACATTCATTGTGATAAATCTCCAATAAATGGCCTCAATCAAATTCTGGAGTGTTTTAAATGTTTTTCAAAGGTTTTGGATTCATCTCACACGAATCTCACACACTTTATAAATTTTCGGATTTGATTTTCTTCAAAAGTGGCCTAACTGGACAGCACCTGTATCCTGACTTCGGACGCTCATAACTTCATCGTCCGGATGAATTTTGGGGCGATTCCAGAACCATGGGAAAGGTGAGGCTGTCTAGTTTATGTCCACCAAATTTCACAAATTTCTATCAAGCGGATTTTTGACACCTCTCTGTCGAAGTTGAGTGGACAGTTCAGGTTCAAATACAGAACCTGTCACTTCGACGGAGCGTCATGTGTTCGATTTAAGTCCGATTCGAATGATTTTTGTTTCTATGCACTCCTTTATGAGTCTATTTTCAAATCCAGTTGGTTTCATAATTTTTGGATTCCATTTGAATTATTGGTAGCCGATTTACTCAGAACTGTGCATTTGTACTTTTCTGGGTAAATCTGTGATCTTCGGGGCCTGTTCGGGAGACCACTCAAGGCACATCCGAAGGGATTTTTGTATGAGGCTAGTTTCTTTTGAAATATGGCCATACAAACTTCAATCACACCAAATTTCGTGGACTTTTATGTAGTGGATTTTTCTAGACAATTTTCCAAAGTTGCCCACTTACCACTTTTAAAAATCCCCAGCAGCAACTTCAAAGGAGCATAACTCCTAGATTTTTCATCGGAATGAAGTGAAATTTTGCATGAGACTCTTATTTACTATAATCTTTCAAATGGATTTGGTTTGATTTGATTTAAAATTGTATTTGAATGATTTCAAGACAAATGGCATACTTTTTACCAAACTTCCCGGATTTGATTTAACTTGGTTTTGAGCAACTTGTGCTTTGATTTCCACCTCTTTAATGTTCCAGAAATGATATTGACATAAAAGGAGAACCCAAAATTCATTTGGATTCTCATGTGAAGATATCATACATTTGACCTTTTTCAAGGTTTCTCATGATTTTTAGCAAGCTTTCTTACTTTGTTTTTGCATGAACATACACTTGGCAACCACTTTGTGTGGATGAATGGGGGTGCCTAACACCTTCCCCTGTTCATAATCTAATCCCCTTACCCATCTCTGGATTTGATTTTCAAGTAGGGTTATTTTTACCCTAGAATTTGTCGTTTGGCTATTTTTGCTTATTTTTAAACTTTTGGTGTCCATTCTCACCCCAAAATCATGAATGATGGCGACTCTCCCACTTTTATTTCGAGCCCCGTGTGTTAACGGAGGGATGATCATTCCGGTGATTTTTCCCATGTCTCACACCAGGGCTGCAAAATTGGTGGTGACCTGCCCCACCAGATGGTTGTAAAAGGGCTGCCCCAATGTGCCCACAAACGTTGAGATCATTTCGGGTTCTAGCATAGGCGGCCTGACCTAGGAGGTAGCCTCTCTCCATCTCTTAGCATAATGCCGTACAGACTCATCCTTCCCCTTGCTCATCCTCATCATGTCGTACCGGTCTAATACGATCTCAGAGTTGAATTTATATTGGTCCAGAAATGCATCGGCCAAGTCCTTCCATCTTCTGATCCTTCCGTGGTCCACCAAGGCAAACCACCTCAAGGCTGACCCTGTCAAACTCCTTTGAAAGAGTTGGATCAGTATGCCATCATCCCGGCCAAACTGGCATAGGGCCCCGCAGTATAGTTTCAAGTGGCTCATAGGGCAGCCCGTGCCATCGTATTTGTCGAAGTCCGGGCACTTGAACTTTGCTGGTAGACATACATCCGGGTACATGCTGTAACGCCCCGGATCTGTGTTGTTCAATAAAGATATAACACGTCTCACGGAGGTTAGGCAAGGATCGATAATCAAATATGATCGCTGGATAATCATCTAACTATAACCTGTCAGAGTGCACAATTTGATTCATTCAAGAAATGTAACATTTAGAACTTAACTAGAATCATATGGTTCAACCCCCAATTAGACTTTAATACACCTCAAATATTTAAAGTACTCAAATTCGGAACAAGATAACCTACAAGTCTAAGGAAGGTAATAGTAATCTTCCTCCCTATAAGCCTCAGCAGGATCTACCCCAGTAGTCGCTTCACCACGAGTATCTGAAAATCATAACAAAACAACAGAGTGAGATACGAATATCTCAGCGAGTAGCACATGCATGCAGAAATAGTTAATCACAGTTCAAAGCTATGCATCGATAAACATTCTGTACGATTAAACAACTAATATCAATTTCAAGTTCAAACCAAAACCCATTTCATCAGTCAAATCACATCTCAGTTATGTACGGCAACACATCGATTGGTCAATGTCATGACTATCGTTTAGTTGATAAATTAAACATGCCAAGTAGACACTCCACACCTCCATGAACACAGTTCCGGCCTACTCAGGGTTTCGGAAACTCTGAAATGACGGCCTACTCAGGGTTTCGTCATCAAATGCAGGCCTACTCCCCGGGTTTCTGCATTGACAACCAGGCCTACTCAGGGTTTCTGGCTGCTCTACACCGGTCGTGGCAACACACAAGGCCATGCAATTCCAACAACCAGCAAATAACATTACATTACTAAGCTTAGACTCTGGATCCAGGACAAGCTAGACCAAAACAGTAAAACATCGTATAATCTCAATTCCAACATTAAAATAAAACCATTCATTCCACATCATGTATATCTCATCACAGTTCATCATCTGTCCCTCTGGACCAAACAGTATCTCAATACTTTCAGTATTTCTCATTTCCACAAACCATGCCATTTGAATACAGAACACAGTTATTTATAATAAGACAATACATTCAGCATTTTCCAAATAAATGAAACCAGAAGTCAATAATTTCTCAAATAGAACAGTGTATAAATTCGTGGAGAAAACAACTAAGAACTCCTAGAGTTTTGGGTATCCAGCACAACATGTATAAAATAACCCAAACCCATCCTTAGAAGCCTTTAAGAATTTGCCACTAGAATTCTCCTAGGAATTAAATAAGAAATGTAGGTTCCAAGGTTGCCAAACAAGTGATTGGTGAAGTGATATAAACCCCAAGACATCAAAATCCCCCTTGGTTCAGTCGGAAATCAATTCGGCAAGTATAATTGGGTATGCGCTCACTTCCTGAAGTGAGCGCCAGTCGGCGGATGGAAAACAGGCGAAAATTTACTATGCGCTCACTCGACGCTAAGTGAGCGCGAGCTGAGCGGGAGAAAGGCGCGAGAAGAGCGCGGGATAGGCGCGAGATAGGCACATCGATTTTAAGTGGGTGCGAGCTGAGCGCCAAGTAGGCACGAGCTCGGCGCCAGATCAAATTTCTTAGGCGCCTACTTCCCGAAGTGGGCGCAAGTGGGCGCCAAGTAGGCGGATACCCACTGCGATTTTCAAGTCTCTGTTATTTCGAGATCTCCAATTCTAGCTGGTTTGTTTAGGTCTGTTATTGCTCCAATACACTCCTAATGCTCCCAGAAGACTTCCCAACCAATTTTGGATTTAATCTAAACATCTTTAATTTCAAATAAATTTTCAATCCGACGTTCGGACTTGCGGTATTCCAGAAAACCCAGAACTCACAATACAACCATGGCATTCGAAATATGTCACGAATAAAACTAAAACCTCGGTTTTAAATCAGTGCTACTCACCAGTATGCGCTTAATCCCAGAACAACAGCCTCTTCCACAATCGACCGAGCACGACTCCGGCTACGCGCGAAGATGAAAGGGTAGCCGAACGAATCCTCTGCTCGCGAGAGAAATAACCTGCAGAAATCCGACTCCAATAACCTCCTAGTAGTTCTTCTGATCCTTGTTCTTCACAGGAATAACCCTAATCACCATTCCAGCCGCAATCGCCAAGTCGCCGAGTTCTCCAGATAACGAGACTAACGAAAAGTATTTCCGTAAGTATGATACGAGTATTCCTATAAACCCAAAACCCTACTTTCCCTTTTTGGTATATTTACCTTGCGATACATACGCCGCCCGATCAATCTTTAACTCCTTGATCCTATGCGCGCTCGCCCATTGGAAACCCTACATGTTCCGGCCACTTAGGTTAACAAGCGCCCCAGCTATATTTTAATAATAATAATAATAATAATAATAATAATAATAATAAATAATCTCACCAAAAATCAGGGTCTTACACATGCACAGGTCGTCGAAGGTGGTACCTCCGTAGCTGTTTCCCCCCTTTACTTCCTTAAGTTCTTCCTGGATTCTTTCGATCTTATGCAGGAGTTTCCTTTCCATCTCCTCCTGTAGACACCCCAAATTGCACTAAAAATGAGAAAATAATTGGAAATATTAATTGGGATTTGAAACAGGTCAAAAAAGTGTAAAATCTGGCCAAACTGGTTATGACCGTATTTTGTTTACGGTCTGATCATACCTGCAGTTGATATACGGTCACGGCGTGCCCGTATTAATAATACGGGCACGGGGGTCTTTGTGCGAATTTTACCTTTTTGATTTTTGAGTCTTATCTGCACCCAAATATCTCTCTTGGATAAGCGAATTCTCTTATTTATCTGTTCGAATTATCTCATTTATCCTTGTGGATAAAGGATTGGCATGATCTTGTGTTTAACTCAAACTGAAACTCTATCTTGCCAAACCTTGGACCAACCATGCCCCTGTGTTTGCCTATAAATAGAGGGCCTCTCCTCTAGCTAAGGGCCACGAAATTTTGAAGAATCAAAAGCTCCAAGAGAAGGAAAGGAATCCCTGCTGCTCTGCCTGCTCAATCCAGGTAAGTCCCCTATCCCTTTTTATTTTCTGTCTTCAATTCTAGAAGTAATAGGATCATATCTATTGCTGTAGAATAAGGCTGTATCTGTTTTCGTATTCCTAAACTTGTCTCTAAGTACCTCAAGAGTCTCTCTAGCCGTAAAACGTGAAGAGAGAACTAGGGGAAAGGGGAACAGGTGGATCCGTAGGGTAGACCCCCATGTGCTCTAATCTGTGAGATGTGGCTGTTTTAAATATCCTGATCATGTTTTAATGCTTTTTATGATATATCTGAATGAATCACATGAATCTATGATGTTTATAGCATGAGATCCCCACTTTTTGACAAAATTTGGATTTTTGCCACTTTTGCACCTACAGCACTGTTTTCGTGATTTTTGTGATTTTAGGCTAAGATCCTGGATTTATCATGATCAATATGATAGATCTGAATCCAAAAGCCTGAAAGTAAATTCTAGGGTTTCATGAAGTTGTTTTTAAATCGTTTTTCATTATTGAGAGAAGACCCTACTGTCTAAGTTCTCCCCTTTTGATGTTTTTCATCAACGTGGGTCTTTTTGGTTTTGATTTTCAGATTTAATGTGAAATTTGGGCTATACCTATGTCCTGGACTATTCAAGTTCAATTTTGAAATATTTCATAAAAATCATATTTTTCTAGATTTCTAGAATTTAGCTTGAAGCCAGATTTTTGGATTTTTCAGTTTAAATTGATTTTATTTGATTTTATCTCAATTTTATTTTGATCATGAAACCCTAGGAATGGTATGATCATATTTGAAAGTTCTGGATCAATCAGACTATTCATATGAAAAAACCATATATTTTTGCCTTTTTTGTGATTTTGTGTGATTTTTATAGCAAGCTTTTTCCTTTATTTTAAACATGAACAATACCTGGCAACCACCTTGTGTGGATGAATAGGGGTGCCTAACACCTTCCCCTGTTCATAACCTAATCCCCTTACCCATCTCTGGTTGTTTTTTTTATGAGGGATATTTTGCCCTAAAATTTGCCGTTTGTGCTTATTTGATATTTTGGTGTCCATTCACACCTAAATTGAATGGTGGCGACTCTTTGTTTAATTTAATCCCGTGTGATGATTGAGGAAATCATTAGATTGATTTTTTCCCATGTCTCACACCTCCCTGGTTTTTTTCTTCTCCATTTCTTTCTCAGATTCCACAGTGTTTTCCCTTATCAAGGTAGGTTCAGGGACCGATTCAGAAATGAGCTCAGGCATGGGTTGAGCCGGAGGAGGAATGTAGGCTTGAGGTGGCGGTGCTTGATGGGAGGTAGAGGCTTGGTTTTGGGCCTGGGCCTGTTGGGCCTGAGCCGCTAGTAAGTCTCCCAGCATCTTAGCTAGTCCGGCTACCTGCTCTTGCAGCTGAGCAAAGTCCTGAGCAGGGACAGTAGCTTGGGCTTGATTCTCTTCAGTATTCATGGTGTGGGCTTTTAATCTAGTTACGAGATCAATAATTGCAAGTATGTATACCTGGGGAAGGAAAAGTAAAGGAATATGTTAGCTTCCATTTAACTGGAGTCACACCCTATAAATGTAAACAAGCAGGTTAGGTGAACACAAGTCCAGATTTATTTGTTTTCTTTTTTTGGTATTTTTTTGTTTTTTGTTTTTTTTTGTTGGAATATTTTAAGGCTTCCAAGTGTCCCACAAGTGTTTTGATTTGATTGGAAAAAATAACCAACCAAAGGCCTCTTGGAATATTCTAGGGCTTCCAAATGTCCCACAAATGTTTTGATTTGATTGGAAAAAATATCCAACCAAAGGTTTCTTGGAATATTCTAAGGCTTCCAAGTGTCCCACAAATGTTTTGATTTGATTGGAAAAGATATCCAACCAAAGGTTTCTTAGAATATTCTAGGGCTTCCAAGTGTCCCACAAATATTTTGATTTGATTGGAAAAAAAATCCAACCAAAGGTTTCTTAGAATATTCTAGGGCTTCCAAGTGTCCCACAAATGTTTTGATTTGATTAATAAAAATAACCAACCAAAGGTTTCTTGGAATATTCTAGGGCTTCCAAATGTCCCCAAATGTTTTGATTTAATTGATAAAAATAACCAACCAAAGGTTTCTTGGAATATTCTAGGGCTTCCAAGTGTCCCACAAATGTTTTGATTTGATTGATGAAAATAACCAACTAAAGGTTTCTTGGAATATTCTAGGGCTTCCAAATGTTCCACAAATTTTTGATTTTGATTGGTTCTCGTGACCAAAGAAGGGTTTTTGGAATATTCTGGGGCTTCCAAATGTCCCACAAATTTTTTGATTTGATTGATAAAAATAACCAACCAAAGGTTTCCTTTTTTTTTTTTTTAGTTGCTGAATTTTCTCAGTTTTCAAGTTCAAAAGCTTGATTGAAACATGTTTGAATCGAATTGGTATCAAAAAAAATATGACACCTTGGTTCCCTCTTTATGTATTTTCCTTAAGCTTGTGGAAAGGGTAGATTTGAGTTTCAAAATTAGGTTAAATCCTAAAAACATTTTTTTTTGTATTTTTGTATTTTATATATATATATATATTTTGAAATATTTTTATATTCTCTTTGGGGTGCCTAAGGATTATCCGCAGTGTTTTAAGCATTTTATTCTAAAAATTTGGGCTGAAAAACCAATTTGGACATTTTCTGCATGTATCCGGCATGAAATGTCGGATAAGGCTATGGCTTATTGTATCCGATACAAATAATCGGATACATGCATAGGTCTTTGTAATCGATAAAGTATGCCGGATACGAATAAAACCCTGTTTAACCGGCCTGAGTTGTCGATTAATGCCGAAATGACCCTTTTTGACTCATTTTTTCACCAGATCATGTTTTTTTCATTCCCACTTGATGTTCACCTTGACTTGGCCTTGAAATCCAGCCCCAAATTGGGCTTTGACACTATACTTGCATAATTCACAAATTCATGAGGGTACTTGTACCCACCAAAGTTGTACACCAATTCTTGGATTTTGTATACTTGGTTGCCTCCTACATGGACTTTGGGTAGGATGACCTTTAAATTGAGTTGGAAACTCATCCTATAGGTTACAGCAACCTTAGGCTATATACATTTTTGGGAAAAATTTCATCCCAAGCATATGACACCATGGCTTTTAATTTACATGAAAATAATAAAAAAGAACATGGCTTTACCTTGCCACCTTGTATTACCTTCAATATGGTATTCAATTTATACCTTGGCCAGTGAAACATGCAAACAGTCTTCTCACATTTCCACCCAATTCCCCAAACACAATTGTGTACTTTTAGCTGAAAACGTGTTTCTCCACCTTCAAGCGTATGGTTTTTGGGTTTTGGCTTAATTGGCCACTTAGAACTCAAGTCTAGTGATGCCCGGAATCGAATCACAGATCCCATTGTCATCACATCATTGACTCAAATTCTAAGGTGAATGTTTTCACTTTCGCTTTCCGAAGTAACGACCTCAGTGCGCCAAGCTACACACATTCGGGTTCAACTTCCTATAGGTAATGGGTAGGTTGGGCAAAGTGTTTATAGTGCTCAAGTGCATTTTGAATTTTGAGGTACATTCACAATATCCCAACCCCTTGCCACTCTTTTTTCGTAACCATGCATACAATTCCAAGCCAAGGCATATATTACAATATAATGAAGCTAAATACAAGCAAGCAAGAGAGTCAAAGCAACTAAATATGCACACAAGTATTATATGCCCAAAAAGTAGTATACAAACATGGCATTATATTGCACAAACCACCATTAGAAAATAGGGTTCTAAAAACAACATAGGGTTCCGTTCCATTATCGTTTCCCTTAGTTCTCTCTCCCCGTTTAACGGTTCTTCGAGATAATCTTGGGGTACTTGGAATATGAAACGGTTTTCGTATAATCAGAGGTTTATTCAAAAGAGGTTCTAACTCTAAGGTCAATCCTTAGTCTCGTTTGTCCTAGATCCCGCCTTCACGTTTTATGGCTAGGGGGAGTCTTGAGATACTTTGAGTAGAGGAAGGGTTTTCATACACACATCATAGGCCTTATTCTACAGAAAGGTAGAAGAAGAGAGCTAGACCTAGAATGTAAAAAGCATAAAAATAAAGAGAAGTTTGAGGCTTACCTGGGTTCTGGAAGCAGTCCGGCAACGGTTCCCTTCTTCACTCGGAGCTCTTCAATCTCCAACTTATGGCCATTTGCTTAAGGAGGAGCCTCCTATTTATAGGCAAAGGTAAGGGTTAGGGTTTGCATGATGGTAGATACAAAATAATGTCTAGAGCCAACCAACCTTAACCCTAAGGCTATTTCTGAGATTTCCACTCCTTTAATGAAGGATATGATGGTAAAAAGTGAAAACTCTCAGAAAACCCTAATTTTGAGCAAAAAGCTTGTATCCGGCACATCAGGTCGGATACACAAGTACCTATTCGTATCCGGCATATGTTGTCGGATACATTAAGGTCTATTTGTATCCGACAACTTATGTCGGATATAAAGAGGTATGCTTGTATCCGACCTGAGTTGTCGGATACAAGGAAAAAGCTTATTTTCTCAAATTCTGTGCTGGTTTCAAAGGAAATAATGATTTTTATCATTTTTCTGTGCAATTTGGGGTGTCTACAGTTTCACGCTGGCACCACTGAGTGGCACCAAGTGAAACACTCTCGCAAAGCCCACACAAGATATATAAGATCGACTAGACGTGTTAGAAATGTTGAGGATTTACAATTTAATATAGATTAAAAAAAACAAAGTGAAGCAAGAAAGGAAAGGTAGAAAGAAAGATCAGATATTGTTCATTCTAACAGACGAATTGGTCTAGATATCGTTCTAGAAGACAAAGAAAATACTCTAAAATCCAAGAAAATTCTGAACTTCAATAATATTTGTGATTAAAAAAAAAATGAATTGCCAGGCCCCCCCCCCCCCCCCCCCCCCCCCCCCAACAAAAAAAAACCTAAAAATAGAAAAAGGAATTTGACAAATATAAATTCCTAAAATATAGATTAAAATAAGAGTTCTACCAAGAATACAACTCAAAATGTATTTTCTACAAAAAAAATACAACTCAAAACGAATTTTCTTGACTCATAAACAAAAGTAATCAAATTTTTTTTAAAATAGCAATAGCAAACTCGCGAATTTGAAAATCAAAAGGATGGAATTTAGCCAAATCCATTGTATGTTTCTTTGGATTTGCCTCCTACAATTTGATGAAATGGACTGAAGCAGTTTTGTAATCACCACGCAGTCAACGCTGTGTTCCACTGATCATTTTTGGCTGAAATTTTTGGATACAAATTAGATTTCCAAATTTAATATTGAATTTGGCCACCACATGTTATCTGAAATACCTCAGTGAGTGCTCACGAGGTTTGCAACAATGGCTACCAGAAGCAAGTGGTTGTTCTTCCTTTCTATTGTACTTATGTGCCTGGCAAGAACCTGTCTCTGCATTGGAGACACCATTGCTTCCAGCGAGTTTCTCTCTCCAGACTAGAACCTGACATCTAAAGGTAACGTCTTTCGAATTGGGTTTCGTCACACTATATGGCTCCATCAACATCTACCTAGGAATCTGGTACAAAAATGTCTGGGAAAACTTGTCGTTTGGGTAGCCAGCAAAGATAAACCTCTCAATAACTCATCTTCTTCTCGCCTAATCCTCTCCAAAGAAGGTAATCTATAAACTCATGGAGCCAGAATCCAGGTTTGGTCAACTACTCTGACATTTAAGATAGGGAATTCTACAGTGGCAGTTCTTCTTGACAATTGAAATCTTGTTTAAGAGATGGGTCCATGTCATCTGGTTTCATTTGGCAGAATTTCCCTTACCCAAATAATGGCATATTAGTTCCAGGCGCAAAACTAGGGTTTAACAAACTCACCAAAGCAACTCAAGTCTTAACTTCAAGTTACGAAGAATCCAATAGAAGGGATATTCTCTCTTGGGATAGACCCAGATGGATCCCAATATTTAGAGTGGAACAAGTCCCAAAGGTATTGGACTAGTGGTCCATGGAATGGCCACTTTTTCAGCCAACTAACCAAAATGAATGAAACGAGAATGGAGGATACCTTCAACTTCAGCTACATCTCAAATGATAATGAAAGCTTCTTCACATATTCTGTTTATGATACTTCCATACACTTTGTAATTGCGGTTGGTTTGGGGGAGTTCAAGCTACTTGGTCAAAAAGGTGTTTCAGAACAAAATAAATTATGGTCTCGACCCACGAACAAGTGTGAGATTTATGGTGTATGTGGAGCTTTTGGTATCTACCTCCGACAAGACCCAATCTATTGTGCATGTTTGGATGGTTTTGAACCATGCTATCAGCCAAATGAGGGCCTGAAAGATTGGTACAAAGGGTGTGCAAGAAGAACCCCTTTGCAATATAAGAATAAAACTTCAGGCAATGGGACAGAGGATAGTTTTTCCATGCAGTCCAACATAAGATTACCTAAAAATGCACAACCATTGACAGGTGGTGGTGATCAGCAATGCAAATTAGCTTGCTTGAAAAACTCTTCCTTGCACTGCATAAACTTATGGTAATGGTTAGTGTTCAACATGGTATGGAGAAATTTTTTATCTGCAGCAATTAAATGACAGTAAAAAAAGAGATCTTTATGTCAAACTTGCTGCTTCAAAGCTTCCAAGGCCAAAAGCTAAAGCTAAGAAGCCACTGTGGTTGATTGTAGTATTGCCAACTGTTCTAGCAATGCTTATTTTCTGTTTCTTTTTGTGCTACCTACGAAAAAGAAGGTTCAAGCACAAAGGTAAGGATGAGAGTCATGGTTTCTAAATCAGTTTATGCATCTTCAATATCCTGAGTCTCCTTATGTATGAATCAGGGGAAAGCGAAACAAGCCAGGACCTGTTGTTGTTTGATTTGGCTACAAGCAATAAAGCAAATGGTTGAAATTACAATGACATAAGAAGGCTCCAGAAGGGACAAAACCAAGGTGCTAAGTTACCTTTATTCAGTTTCTCGAGTGGCTCGGTAGCTATTGATAACTTCTCTATTGCAAATAAGCTTGGAGAGGTTGGTTTTGGGCCTATTTACAAGGTAAAATTAAACTCCTTTAACACTTCCTGTACAAAATATGGATCTCACATTTAGTTCTCATGCACGAAAATCATCAAAAACAAACTTAAAAGAGTTCACTTACAGGGTAAATTACAAGATGGATATGAAGTAGCAGTGAAGAGGCTCTCATGACAGTCTGTACAAGGATTCATTGAGTTCAGAAATGAGATGTTACTAATTGCACAGTTGCAAAATAGGAACGTTGTTGGACTTCTAGGATGCTGCGTGGAAAGAGACAAAAAGATACTGGTCTATGAGTACATGCCCAACAAAAGCTTGTATTCTATGCTCTTTGGTCTAAGTTATTTACGCTATAGACTATTTCCCTTTTTTTATTCTTGGAAAGTAACATAACTGATTTTATGATTAAGCGTTTGAACATTCTTGCTTATATATACAGTGTAAAATAAAATGTGACAGATCCAACGCGGCGACGTCTATTAGATTGGGAAAGGTGGATTCATATTATTTCATTGATTGCTCAAGGTCTTATTTACCTCCATGAATATTCCAGATTAAGAATCATTCACAGAGATTTAAAAGCTAGTAATATCCTCTTGGATGGCGACATGGACCCAAAAATATCGGATTTTGGTATGGCAAGAATTTTTGGAGGCAACAATTCTCAAGCAAACACAAACAGGATTGTGGGAACCTAGTTAAGTAGAAATGTAGATTCTTAGGCAAACACTAACATGCCCAGCCATGAGTATATCCATTGCAGCCATTGACATAATATTTTCATGCTAAAATGTAGTTGTTATATGTCCCCTAAGTATGCTATGGTAGGCATTTTCTCAGTCAAATCCGATGTCGATCTTTAGCTTTGGAGTGTTGATGATATGATAGAGATTTTGAGTGGCAAGAAGAACACTAGCTTCTATCATCCCAAGACTCTCTATCTTCTAGGATATGTGAGTGACTTAAATGAATTAACCATCCTCTTAGCTATATTTTAATCTATTATTCAATTTCATTTTACTATTTTTTTTTCTTTTTGTGATTTTGTATTACCTCAAACATGGGAGCTGTGGAAAACTGGTAGGGGATTGGAGTTGATAGATCTGGCATTGTTTGATCCACCTTTGACACCTCTAACATTGAGATACATTCACATAGCACTTCTGTATGGGCAAGAAAGTCCAATTGACAAACCCACCATGAAGTTTTCTCAATGTTCAACAATGAATATGCAGCTCTACCTTTACCTAAAGAGCTTGCTTTTTCAATTGGAAGAAGAGAAGCAATTATAGTGTTGCCAATGGATGGGCCAAAAAATATTTCAATGAATGATGTAACAGTTACCATGGAAGCCCGTTAATGTTATCTCCTTCCTTTTATTGGGTGGCATGTGCTCTTGGCGTGGCAGGGTAGAAAGAAGACATGAATACTTTTTGACAAGTTATTTAGTTATATTTATATATTGACCAGAAGACATGCACAAAAATCTGTTCTAGAAAGGCGCACACACGCATACTCTTGTATATTTATTATATATAGAGCATTTAAAACGTAAGGGGAAAAAGAAAAAAGGAATTTTGGTTGAAATAACTAAATTGCATAAATACTTGTTGTTTTTATCTCCTAATAATTGTTTAGAGAAGTTCTAAACGAATTGTCTAAATCATATCAAGGTCAACTTCTAGCTTAGCTTATTTTTATTATCATTGTCATTTTTATATATAGTGTTTAATGTGAAAACATTCTCCAAAAAGTTTGAGATTTGAATTTTAGTAATTTGATATTGAGCATTTTCTTATAAAATATATTGAAGGCATGGGCAGGTGGTGGAATAGTAGGTTGCCTATATGAATGGTTAGCAAGCAACAAGAGTCCAAGTAATTATAAGGAATTATTTAATCTTCATCATTTTTTTAGCAAGAAAGGTCATTAAAAGTACATTTGGATTATTGAAGAAGGATTGACCTATATTATAGATTGCATCCTTTTTCAATACGAAAGCACAAGTTAGGGTTGTAAATGCTTCTTGTGTCTTACACAAATCTTTAAGAGAATAACAACCTGATGATTTCTCTTCTCTTTTTTCCTGCATAAGCACTATTTTGTGATAATTTAACCTGAGATATTTATATATATTATCTTATAAAAGAACCTAAGCACCTTATATTTGTGTTTTTTACTTCGTGTTTGTTCCTTTCAGGTTTAGCTATTTAGGAAAATTAACTTTTAGTTATACCTTTTGTACATATTTAAAATTCAGTCAAAGTTAAAAAAATTTTTTATTTGGTAGTTTATTTTTAGGAAAAGAGTAACTTTTAGTGATACTTTTAAAGCAGCTAAAATCTTTGTTTATTCGTTTGTCCTTTAGCTAATTGTTAGTGGCAGAACCAGGACTCTAAATCTAGGGGGCAAAAAAAAATTTCAATTAACACTTCTCATAAAATATAGAAATTTCAATGAGTTGGGGGTGGGGTGCAAACCAAAAATTTTAAAGGGGGTTTTCATGAAATATAGAAATTTTTATGAGTTGGGGGGCCAAACCAGAAATTTTAGAGGGGGTTATCATGAAATATAAAAATTTCAATGGGTTGGGGGGCAAACTAGAAATTTTAGAGGGGTCAAAACATAAATTTTAATTAAAAAATATATTAAACATATACATTTTTAATTAAAAAATAAAAATTGGCGATACATTTTGTAAATATTTAAAATTCCATCGAAGTAAACAAAAGTTTCCTTCTATCGTTTGTGCTTTAGTGTTTGGTAGTTTATCTTTGGGAAATGTAAGTTTTAGTGATACTTTTAGTACATATTTGAAATTCAGTTGATATTGTTCATCAAATTGTTCATCAAAATAATTAACTTTTAATGGCATTTTAATGTACAAATTGTACCAGAATGTGCTAACATTTGCCTTTCTTTGAATCACCAAAATGCCCTTATATGACTTGTAAACCTTTTGTAACTACCTTAGTTATAAGTCCTTTTAATGATGTTTACAATTAATAAAAAGTTGTAAATACTTAATTTTGTAACTACTTTTGTCATTTATCATAATAATATAATAATAAATAAAAAGTCACAAAATTTTAATAACATTTCATAAATAATCATAAACCTTAATAAAGTTATTAAAAAATATAAAATCACAAACCAAGGAAATATTAATAACGCTACATAGAAATATAAGACTAAATAATAAAATTGGATGGAATACATAAACTTAAAGAAAATTATAGAAACATAGAAAAATATACGAACATTCATAAAAATAATAAAAGCTTGAAAACACTCAAGAATTAATGAGTAAAATATTTTTTCTTTAAAAGAATAAGAATCTGAAAAAATAATTTTTTCCTTATATAACTTGGCCAGTATTATATTGTGCATGTGCAAAATTTCTTCGCAATGCCAAATTTTTGTCCTATACTCCTTGGGGATTAAGATTCAAAATTGCATTGTTACTCCTGCTTTTCATCCACGCATTTAGTATGAGATTTAAAGACACCATGAGTACTAAGAGAGAATTGTTAACCCTCACCAAGTAGGTCTATCCACAAAACTCACCTTTGCGAACATTTAGTAACACCTCAATGCTTATCCCACTAACTAGTATGTATAGGGCAAACTAAACAAAATAAACTAGAATATGTTATCGATATTCTTAGCTCATACATATGAAGAACACTTCTTATTCTATAAATTTGCTATTTGCCTTTTTCTTATGAATATAGATGTAAAATAAATGAGCTTTGAGATTGATTTGATACTTTTGAATTATCTTAATAGAGTTTTTATTGTTGAATTAATTATTTGTTTGCAAATGAAAATATTTTATTAATCATTCAGTGTTATTATCATTGTAGGAATACTTAAGTAGGGATGGAAGATTGCAACACTCAATCCCGAAAGGGAGTTAACACAAAAATAAAGAAGATACCCACTATTACCCTACTTGATCAACACAATCTTAGTCACAGATGTCATGGTAATAGTTGGAAGCCTGTTGTATTAATTATAGTTGTTATAAATGCTATAAATACAAAATGTGTAATGTCAATCAATAGAGATGATGTAAAAGCAAGACTTAACACTTTAGAGGAGCATTACAAGACTATCAATGAGATCTTGGCATGTTTGTATAGGATTCAACAAAATAGATGATAAAGGTGGATGATGAAATATCTTTGGGCAAAATTGGGCTGATGGAGAAGTTACTGAACATAGTGTGGAAGCTGAGGCCCATATAGGGACTAATGTTAAATAGTCAAATGACATTGTTAAAGAAAAAAATCACATAGGACAACATCAAACGAGAAAAAAAGTTCGTTACTCTTCAAATCCACAAAAAACGAGGAACAGAGCTCATTACAAAATTTTTGGGAAAATGACCGTACAGTATGTTTTTTTTCCTCAAAATGTCTCTTTCATTCTATCATTTTACACAATGACCATTGCAACGCCATTTTTAAAATTTGAGGACCAAGTACACACGTCAGCAACTCTTGTGGCCATTCATTTTTAAAGACATCTTTACCCCCATTTAATTGGTTCAAACCACTGTCTAAACGTATTTTGAATTGGTATCAACAACCGAACCGATTTCTCCATAGAATGTATTTCCTCTTTGTTGAAACACATCCTATCTTCGTTGTGTTCAACGATGGTTTTTAACATTTTTTTATTTTTTTATTTTATAGTCAAAAGTTTTCACCTGACCAATGTTTGCTTTCCAATTTGTTCCACGAAGTTTGAAATATTTTTGGCAATTTTGAGTTAATCTAGTTGCTTACTTGCTCTGCCCAATTGCAATTTGCTTTGATTGGAATTTTGGAGAAGCATGGTGTTTCTAAGTTAGGTTATGGTGTTTATTAAGAACTTCGTTTTTGAAATCTTGTTCCTGAATCGTATGTAAGATTTTAGAGGAGAATTGTCTTCAAATTCGATGTTGGAGACGTTGCCACCTTCATCTCTTCCGAACAACTCTAACAAGGCTCGTCCCAACTCTCTTTGTTTGATTGAAGATGGTTAAAAGCCCCTTTCAATGATGGGTGGAAGAAGATGACAAAGGACCCAACCCCTTTCCTTTCAATGCTGTAAACCCCTTTCAACGATGGGTGGAAGAAGATAACGACAAAGAATCCAAGACCTTTCCTTTCAATAAAAGCTTGATGGAAGAAGAAGAGGGTGAGATACGGAGGGCTTCCGTTTGATGAAATGAGTTTTTGGTTTTAATTTAAGAAAACGTGGTGAAGGGCCTAACAAGTTTTTGGTTCTATTTCTCATACCAACTTGGACAATGGTTGAACCGATACCAGTAGGAGTAGAAACATCTTTTTCAACTTACAATAGAGTAGATGCTACTTGTAATACCATTTGGTCATTATTTCGCAAATATTGTATCTCTATAGTCATGATGTAAGAAAGCATGATGAAAAGGTCATTTTAGTAAAAAGATTATACAGTACGGTAATTTTGTAAAAAAGCATGATGCTACTTGTAATACCAGTTGGACAAAATTTTATTTGACATTATTATCATTTTCCTTGTAATAGTGACATTACATATGAAGAGGTGTGGATTTTTCTTTCTTTGTTTTTTTTTTTTTTTTGATAATGTGTGGATTTTTCTTTCAACCAGCATGAATACGTGAGTTCAGAAATTATTATCAACCTCGCACGTTTCATCACTTTTATTAAAGAGAGCCATTCCTCTCACATCTTATGTACTCTTGTATTAATCTTCACAGTCAAACTGACACGTATCCTTGAATTAATTTAGGAATTATTATCAATGTGGTTGAAGACTGATATAAGCACATAAGATTTGAGACGAATGGCTACCTTTAATAGGACTGATGAAACGTGTGAGGTTGATAATAATTCCAGAAACCATGATTTAGCGAATGGCGTGCCCGGCCGGCAAGCCAGCCATTCCCCAACACCGAAGTCAACTCTTCTAGAGGATGAGTGTCGCTATCCCAAAGACCGACAACATGGTGGAAAACGTCGTAGAAGAAAGACTCGATCCACAGGATCAGCATAGCTGTGTTTGACTGATTTTGTCCTGCTGAAAAATTTTAGTTGCCCAACTTAAAAATTTTTTTTTTTTTAAACGTGCCCAACTTAAAAATTGAGATGAATAGATCTGAATCATGAACATGATGACTGTTTTGAAAATTGGAACATTTTTTTCGGCACAATTCCAAAGAGAGATACTCTAATTATCAATTAGATTATGGAGAATATATAATCTAATTATTAATTAGATTATAGATATAGTTTTCAGCAGACACTGTCTTTGATTCCGAACAAAACGGGGAGGAACACTGACAATGCGGTCACATCATTGGGCCCACAGTGATAATATTCAGAAGTTTCGGGGTAGGATGTGGTTGTCGTCACACCCACGAAACTGACAACACCTTTATCTTTTTCTTTCGGATCTAAAAATTCTTTTTAATATTGCTGCCACATCTGGGTTTAAATCGTCTTTTTAATATTGCTGTCACATCCCGATTCAAATCGTCACCGCATCTCGATGCGCAGACGATCTCATCCCTGTACTACGTTACAAAAAAAAAAAATCTCATCCCGTACCACATGTTCTTTGAGATGCGTCTGTGAGTGCTTGCAGGGTTTGCAGCAATGCTTATCAGAATCAGGTGGTTGTTCTTCTTTCTTATTGTAATTGTGTGCTTGGCAAGAACATGTTTTTGCGCTGGAGACACCATCGCTTTCGGTGAGTCTCTCTCTCCCAACCAGATCCTGACATCTAAAGGTAGCATTTTTGAACTGGGTTTCTTCACAATAAATGGCTCCATCAACGTCTACCTAGGCATCTGGTACAAAAACGTCTGGAAAAAAGTTGTTGTTTGGATAGCCAACAGAGATAAACCTCTCTCTAGCGCTTCTTCTCCTCGCCTAATCCTCTCTGACGAAGGTAATATGCAACTCATGGAGTCAGGAATCCAAGTTTGGTCGACTAATTTGCCCTCTAAGCCCGGGACACTACAAAAAAACAAGGTTTTAGCGGCGGGGAGTAATTAACTTTTAGCGGCGGTCTTTTTAATGACCGCCGCTAAAAATCATCCTGTCCCCCGAGCTATTTCTTTACCCTCTCCCAATTGAACTCTCGCCCTAATCTCTGTCTCTTTCCCCATCTCTCTCTTTTGCCGAACTGAGCTCTCGCCCTAATCTCTGTCTCTTTCCCGATCTCTCTCTTTCCCCGTCTCCTCAATCTCTCTCTTTTGCCGAACTGAGCTCTCGCCCCATCTCTTTCCCCTAGACTCTCGCCCTAATCTCTCTCCTCTCGTGCTCACTACTCCCAAACACACAGCCTTGGTTTGTCGGGTTAGGCTCTTCTTGACAAATACACAGCTCACGACCCACGGCGATTCCTGGAGATCGACGATCTCAATCGTCTGCGGCAGTCGAGATCTTGATAATACCGGCGGCGACGATCGATTTAGGTAAGTGCATATTTACGGTGCTTGGAACAAAAGAATTCGTTTTGGATTCTTCATTTGATAAATTTTGATTAGTTTTGTGGAAGATAATGTTTACGAGTCTTCGCTGCTAGAGTCCCCGCAGAGAAACACGGATCGTGGGTTGAAATTATGCCCTTCGCGGATGAGAGATAGTACTTCTAAAAATTAAAGTTCGTATCTAGGTTTGCTGTTAATGAATTTGACTCTGTTAATAAATTTTAGTCAAAGGTTGAATCCGTTATTGCTGGCTTTGGCTTGATTCGTCTCAGTTTGTCTCTGCATCTTGATGCTAGGTTTGTTTGACTCTGCCCTATTCCTCATCTCGACTTTGTACCAGCCAATGCACTGAGTCGCCTAAAGGATAAACCTAAGTTGGGCGGAAGGCATAGTGACTCACATTCCCCAGAAGCTGTTTCACAGGGAGTCTGAGTTGCAGCCTTGGGTATCTATTCAAATTTCTAAGATCTCTGTGAGGCGCCAATCTGGTAATATTGTTTTCTGCGTTTTCTGCTGTTTCGATATGTATATATGTGAAGGCCCTTCTAGCTTGGTTGTTCAACCGCATCCATATTCTATTCCTTGCTTAAATTTGTTTGGAGGTGTCCTAGTGGTAAAGTTGAGGGGAGAGGATTCACTTGTAGCCAAAATAAAATTAGAGGCATGTTTCTTTTCGAACTGTTGTGGTCACCAATTGTTGTTGTGAATGATGTATTCATGTGGTATTTATTATGTGAAAATGCCAGTGTCGTGGCGCCTCTTGCCTTATCTATAAATTCTGAATATTGAAGGTGTTTCTGTGCTCATTCCTTGGATTAACTATACTTGAACTAACCTCCAGTTAGGATCCGAAACATTTTTCAGGAACCTGCATGTTAGGATTTGGATGGAATGCTGAACTTGTTTGAATAATCTGGTTTTCTGTTAGCAAGGGTATTTACTTGTGAAATTTGATACTTGGATTTTCTGCAGTAATGGGATCCTGTCTTTTTGCGGTGTGCTGGGGTATTTGATGAACCCAATTGGGCTGTTGTTTAACTGAGGCTCAAGCACACCGGGCTTGTCCTCAGGTATTAAAGCAAATTGTGCCCCTATTTGACAGTTTCAGATGGAGAATATGTATGATCAAGGTATATTTGAGCGGCAAATTGATGGATCAGATTAGGCCTTCAATATTCAGAATTTATAGATAAGGCTGCATCTGATTTAGAATTTGTTTTCTTCTTTTTTTGGTCGCTGCAGAGTCGGCACTACTTGTTTGCCAAAAGGACTCAGCACCTCAAATCAGCAAAGCCCACTCTGAAGAAAAGCTTGTTACGACCTCTGTTCGAACAAGCCAAGGTGATACCTCCATTCTTACTGGTATTAGGTTTCTCTCTCATCCTTTCTTGATCACTTAATGATGAAGTTAATTATTCATTTAGAATTTTGCAGATGAATTGGGTTTGAAACTATTACCTTAAAACTATAGGAAGAGAACAAATTGAGTAATTAAGTAAATCAAGACTTGTTGTAATGGTGGCAGCTAGAATACAATGCAGAGCGTGGTTGTTGGTATTTACTTGGATATGTACACTTGAAGTACAAAAAAATAATAATAATAGTATTTTTTTTTTTTATACTTTTAAATATCTGGTACTCTTCATGCTTCCATTGTCTTTAGGAAACTGGTTCTCCTCTGACACTCTGCTTATTTCTTCCTTTCACTTTAGTTCTTGGAAAAGCAAAGTATGGTACATCACCACTTGTCGTGACTGCAATAGGTTAGACAAAATACTCTTCTAAGATCAGGATACAAAGTTATTGTCAGCAATTGACACCACCACTTGGTGCTGCCCGAGTAAACAAAGATGGTGCTGATGTCAAAGCTGTCCCACTTTGGTATTTTTTTTCCTTTTTTGTTTCACTCTTTTTGCAAGATATCAGAAACTTTCATGTGAAAGGGAAGAAAGTCAAACAAGACACCATACAAAATGCAGCCAATAAAGCATAAAGTAGGTAAGGTGGGGCCTGCAAGTAGAATAGTGGACAAGGACCCTAGCCAGCTAGAGCTACACACAACTGTAAAGACTACTAAGCCACATGAACCATGCAATTGCGACAAAGTGAAACTGTAGTAGCTTCAAGCTTTGTGCTTGAAAGGGAATAACTTTCCAGATTGAAATTATGCTTTGTTTCAATTGTGCTTTGTTCCAGATTGCAATTGGATTGAGAAGCAATAAATGCCCCTTCAGAGAGCATATCTTTAATGTTAGCTCTTTGAAAGAATGCTCAACATTTTCTCGAGTTTTAGCACTACATTCAAGGTATTGACATCTGAGATCTTGTGCAAGAGCAATTCCCTCTTCTCTAGTTACAGCACTTTCGTTTTCCTAAAAAATATTTTATCATTAAATTGAGTATCTCACCTTTTCTAAGTAAACTGAATACTATTTTAAAACAGAGTATGACCTGTGTTTGGTGCTGTCATTTGTGTCACGAGATCTATGATCTATCTCTGTTGGTTTTGTTCCTTCTGATTCTTCTATGTTAGATGGCCTAGTCATGTTACATGAATGTCCAGGGAAGGTATGAGGAATTAACCAAAAAAAGGGAAGGTATGAGGGAATGTATGTTGAAGGAATAAAATAAGATATGGTGGTAACTGTGTTTATTGCCCATTAATGGAAACTTTGCCTTTTGATACTTGTGTAGGAATTGCTAAGAACACAACAATGAGAAGTTGTAGTGTTCATACCAAATCAGTACCTGCTGATCCTTTTGACAAATATATCATTGGTTTGTAAGTCTTTTATCAGGAAACAAACATCAGTGCTTCTCTTTTCATATAGTGCTCGTTGTTGTTTTAAATAGCAAGTTGATTTTCTACAAGTTCTTCAGGGATTTTATTTGACTTGTGTTCTTTTATAATAACAGGTTCTTGGAGCTTTTGAATGGTCCGGAAATAACCCATTGCCGCTGGAGATATGGATAATTCCTTATATTCTCCCATTCCATCCAGGTATAAACCTCATGATACTTTCATTCTGTATCAACTATACAAATTAGAAATTTTGATGGTAAAATAACAGACATGTTTTGACTTTCGCAATCATACTATTGAAATCATGCTTATGTAGATGAATTTGAAGGTTTGGAGATGACTATTTTCGCAGTGGAGCTTGAAGGTTTGGAGGTGGATTTTGAAGCATCAAATCATGGTTGTGAGCAAAAAATATTTTTTTTTTTCTGATAAGGTTTGTAGATGAATTTTGAACCATCAAATGTCATGAAACAGGGTTTTTTTTTTTTTTTG
The DNA here is from genome assembly GCA_947561395.2 of Buxus sempervirens. Lineage (NCBI taxonomy): Eukaryota > Viridiplantae > Streptophyta > Magnoliopsida > Buxales > Buxaceae > Buxus > Buxus sempervirens. The sequence continues at coordinate 7,708,433 of OX387182.1, forward strand.
GTGGCTTGGTACTAATATTGTAATGGATTGTGTAAGTTTCAAATTCATGTTCTTTTTCAAATTGCAAATTAAATTTTTTTATTTTTATTTGGCTTAATCGTGTAATTTAGGCGATTGCGGATAAGAGAGAAAGAGATGGGTGTGGGGGGGGGGGGGGGGGGGGGGGGGGGGGGGGGGGGGGCACGGTTGTAATTAAAAGAAAAACGTGGGTGGGTAATAGAAATTTTGTTTGGGTGGGGTGCGGTTGTAATTAAAAGAAAAACGTGGGTGGGTAAAAAGAAATTTTGTTTTGTTTGGGTCGATTTGGGCGGAAAAAAAGAAAACAAAAATGTGACTTTTAGCGGCGGACAAAGACCGCCGCTAAAAGTAAAAAAGACCGCCGCTGAAAGAATCAGCGACGGACGAATCATCGGCGGACAGGCGTCGTTCGTTTGGGCTTTTAGCGGCGGTCTTTTGACTTTTAGCGGCGGTCTTTGTCCGCCGCTAAAAGTCACCTTTTTTGTAGTGGGAATTCTACAGTGGCTGTTCTTCTTGATGATGGAAATCTTGTTTTGAGAGATGGGTACAATTCATCTGGTTTCCTTTGGCAGAGTTTTGATTACCCAACTAACATATTAGTTCCAGGAGCAAAACTTGGGTTTAACAAACTCACTAAAGCATCCCAAGTCCTTACGACATGGAAAACTTATGAAGATCCAGGAGCAGGGATGTTCTCTCTTGGGATAGACCCAAATGGATCCCAACTCTATTTAGAGTGGAACAAGTCTCAAAGGTATTGGACTAGTGGATCATGGAATGGCCACTTTTTCAACCAACTTCCTGAAATGAATGACAAGAAAATAAGGGAAATCTTCAACTTCAGCTTCGTCTCCAATGAGAATGAAACCTTCTTCACATATTCTTTTCATGATACATCCAACAACGCCATACTTGGGACTGATTCGGGGGAGTTCAGACTATATAAGTGGTTAAAAGGTGTTTCGGAAGAGCATTTGTATTGGGCTCTACCCACGAATAAGTGTGAGATTTATGGTGTATGTGGAGCTTTCGATAGCTGCCTTCGGCAAGATACAATCTCTTGTGCATGTTTGGATGGTTTTGGACCACGCTTTCAGCCAAATGGGGGCCTGCGTGATTGGTACAAAGGGTGTGCGAGAAGAACCCCCCTGCGATGTGAGAACAAAACTTCCGGCACGGGGCAAGAGGATGATTTCTTATTGCAATCAAATATAAGATTACCTGGAAATGCACAAACATTGACAATTGGTGGGGATCAACAATGCAAATTAGTTTGCTTGAACAACTGTTCTTGCACTGCTTACACTTATGCTAATGGTCAGTGTTCAATATGGTATGGAGAACTTTTTAATCTGCAACAACTAAATAACAGTCAAGGAAGTGATCTTTATGTCAAACTTGCTGCTTCAGAGCTTCCAAGGCTAAAGGCTAAAGCTAAGAAGCCACTACGGTTGATTATAGTATTGCCAACTGTTCTAGCAGTGCTTATTTTCTGTTTCTTCCTGTGCTATCTACGAAAAAGAAGGCTCAAACAAAGAGGTAAGGACCAAAGTCATAGTGTCTAAATCAATTTTTGCATCTTCAATACCCGAGTCTTCTTATGTATATGAAGCAGGGGAAAGCGAAACAAGCCAGGACCTGTTATTGTTGGATTTGGGGACAAGCAATAAAGCAAATGATTGCAATTACAGTGACATAAGTAGGCTCCAGAAAGGACAGAACCAGGGTGCCAACTTGCCGTTATTCAGTTTCTCAAGTGTCTTGGCGGCTACTAATAACTTCTCTGCTGCAAATAAGCTTGGAGAGGGTGGTTTCGGGCCTGTTTATAAGGTAACATTAAAAAACTTCTTTAACACTTCCAGTACAAAATATGGATCTCACATTTAGTTTTCATGCACGAAAATCGTCAAAAACAAACTTAAAAGAGTTCACTTACAGGGTACATTAAAAGATGGGCATGAAGTAGCAGTGAAAAGACTCTCAAGACAGTCTGGACAAGGATTGATTGAGTTCAGAAATGAGATGTTAGTAATTTCACAGTTGCAGCATAGGAACCTTGTTGGACTTCTAGGATGTTGCGTGGAAAGAGACGAAAAGATACTGATCTATGAGTACATGCCCAACAAAAGCCTGGATTCTATACTCTTTGGTATGTAGTTATTCATATGACAAACTATTTCCCTTTTTTTATTCTTGGAAACTAATAGAAGTGATTTTATGATCAAGTGTTTGAAGCTTCTTGCTTATATATCTAGTGCCAAAAAATGTGACAGATCTAACGCGGGCAACGACTATTAGATTGGGAAAGGCGGATTCACATTATTTCAGGGATTGCTCAAGGTCTTATTTACCTCCATGAATATTCCAGATTAAGAATCATTCACAGAGATTTAAAAGCTAGTAACATCCTCCTAGATGGTGACATGAACCCCAAAATATCAGATTTTGGTATGGCAAGAATATTTGGAGGCAATAATTCTCAAGAAAACACAAACAGGATTGTGGGAACATAGTAAGTAGAGATTGCATTCTTTGCGCACAAACTCGCATTCCCAGAAACTGAGGTGCTTATGTCTAACAATGGAAATATCCATTGCAGCTATTGACATTTTTTTTTATTGTTGAAATGCAGCGGTTATATGTCCCCTGAGTATGCCATGAATGGCATCTTCTCAATCAAATCTGATGTTTTTAGCTTTGGAGTGTTGATGCTAGAGATTTTGAGTGGCAAGAAGAACTATGGATTCTATCATCTTGACTCACTTAATCTTCTAGAATATGTAAGTGACTAGAATGAAGCTAATAATATTCTTAGGTTTAATTTATACTTTATGCAAGTTCATTTTACCATCTCTTTCCCCTTTTCTTTGATTTTGTTTTGTCTTAGGCATGGGAGCGGTGGAAAGTTGGCAAGGGATTGGATTTGATAGATCCCTCGTTGTCTGATCCACCTTTGACACCTCTAACATTGAGATACATCCAAGTGGCACTTTTGTGTGTGCAAGAAAGTCCAAATGACCGACCTACCATGTCTGAAGTTTTCTCAATGTTCAGTAATGAATCTGCAACTATACCTTGACCTAGGGAGCCCGCTTTTTTAATTACAAGAAGAGATTCAGATCCAAATTCTCAAAGAAGTGTCCCAAGTAATTTTTCTCTGAATGTTGTAACAGTTTCCTTGGAAGCCCGTTAACATTATCCCTTTTCCATTACTTTTTTGCTACCCTAAAAAGTCTCGTTAACATTATTGTATGTATCTTTTATTTTCATGTATAAATTTTTCTATTTCAATTTGTAATCTTCACTCCATTTTAGGTTATGATCTTTAATCTATGTTTGTAGTTTGTCTTTTTCCATAAAATTAAGTTGCTCCCATTATTAGTAGTTTAAAATCCAAGACCTAATTGGACCAAATGATCTAGCTTGTTGATGCAACACAATTGAACCAATGTCCCCTGCATCTCATTTCAGTATCAACTGAGATTCAAGTCAACAAACATAAATGGTCTATTTAAAGCATCTTCTTGCCTAACATGTCACATTCTTAGCCTCCTTAATACAGGGCTTTTGATGTTTCTTATAGATGGTTCAGCTGGTGTTTCTTTTGCAAGCTACCTCACCACTCATATATACTTGACCATGACATTTCAATTGGATGAACATAGTAACTGTTAGTTATTCCAAAGAATTGACTTGAAAGAACTAGCTTTTCCTCATCAAAGATGTTCAGGATTTTTCTAAAGAGATGAGGTATGTTAGTTTCTATGAAGAAGGATCAGAAAGCCACGGTTGTTATGATTCCAATGAAAGATTTCAATAAAATTGAACACTTTCAATTGCATACATGCATGAACACTGAATTCGACATGAGTTCTAAGAATCAAAAACAGTGAACACCCTAGAAGATTTTTCTTCTTATCATTTTCTTCAATTTGATTATGCCTTCTGAAGAACAATTTCATTTTTGTAGTAAGGGAATCTTTTCTGCGTGAACAGATTCCTTTATTTCAGATTTGTCTGTTACTTTACTCCTTTCATCCACAGGCTCCATTGAAAGGGCCCCGCGGGGGGGGGGGGGGGGGGGGGGGGGGGGCGGGCGCGGATAATGCATAGAATTCACGAATGAAAGACAAAGTGTAGAAAGAGAAAATGATTATGACTATATATATCACAGTATATCACAATAGCCCAAAATGAAATTCAAAGAAGGAAATTCTCTGTCTTGATGAATACTTGTTAATTTGCTGGATCAATGTTTGTGATTAGGACCATATATATCACAGTACAAGGTTAGAGGAAGGAGAGGGATTAGAGAAATCGTGAGAGAGAAAAAACCGAAGACTTAGAATTTAAGTGCCAAAATTTCATAAGAAATGAAATTTCATAGCGTATGGTCAAACCCATGCTCTCAAAATAGGCGAAGTTCCATGTTCTAACTGAGAAATCGAAAATAAATATTTCCCTAAGAACCTTATTATCATAACATCTTTTACATTCAAGCAAACAGAAACTAAATGAACGATAAGTGTTGGAACTTTACAGGCCCTTATACTAAAATTTTCCTGGGCTTTGTGCTTGTTATGTATGGTCCCTTGAATCCATTAAAACAATATGAACTGAAATCTGAGATTGATCTGAATGAATCAAAAGTTGATTTTAGGGATATTTTAGTATTTCTATATGAAAGGTCCAAATTTTTATCCAGTAGGGGTAGCTATAAATACACCTGTTTCGCTTTAGCCACACCACCTATAGTTTTGGAACAAAATTAGCATATATGATTTGAATATTCCACTGAAAAGCAAATATCTGTTGAAGGATATTAGTGAAAAATTACAACTATAATTTGTTTTAACCGTTGAAGTTGAACAAAATTGCGAGTTTGAATACAACCATCCCATCAGGATGAAGAAAAATAGAACAATCAAGACAAACATCATAGTCCATATCATAATACACAACTTTAACAATTAATGCAAAAAGACTTAAAATCATTACCATTAATTGTCTTTATGCTGCACATCATGAAAGGAATACATATATTTGATAAGAATCATGAAAGGAATACATAAAAATGATCTCTTTGCAAAGAGATCATTTTTAATACTTTGCTAAAGCAGATGTAGATCCACCTTTCTACTTTGCTTGCCATTATTGTTAAAAGGTGCTTAGAGGACGTAAAGCAAGGAAGGCTGTTGGCTTCAGGAAGAGCAGAAACCACATAGCAGTCGGTTACTCTGCCGTTTGTGTAGATGTGTTTCTAGAATCCTATTATGCCAATAAAACTTGCTAATTTAAAAATAAATAAAGTGGAATCGAAAATTTAAGAATAAATATCAATGTTTGCAACTGCATACAAAAGTGAGGAATTTAGCTTATGTATCTCTCTATTTTCCTTTCAAAACCAAGACATGTAAATCCCAGTATAATACAGAACCAAACCCAAAGCATATAAGAGAACTTACGCAAGGTAAGACATGTGATTTTGGAAGTAAATAAGACTGCAAAGCAACTTTTACACTTTTCCAGGCTTGCCACAATAAGGAATTATTTAGTGTAAAACTTTTAAACTCTGTTTGGTAACGCTTTTGCTTTCTTGCTTTCAAAAGTAAGAAAGCAACAAAGTAATTTTCTGCTTTTCAAAAGATCTTTTGTTGAAGCAAAACCGTTTGGTAAACTTTTGATTTGTTGATAAGAAGCAAAAAGCATGTTTGGCAATTGCATTAGCATATAAATTGCTTTTATGCTATCGTATAAAACTACTGTAAATAGTTGATGCATTTTACTTAAAAATATACTTGACGTATATTCTAACGGTAGTTTTTTGTAGACCTGGAAATGGGTCAGGTTTGGGCGAGTCATAAAAAACCAACCCGCCAGCAATCGGATTTAACCCACCAACCTGATTAATATTTTTTTAATTATGAAAAATACACCAATAGAAAATAATGTGAATTAGTGATACAATTTAGAGTTAAACAAGACATTATCAAATTCAACAAGTCATTATTGGGTTAAATCAACTGATTTTCTAAATTAGTTATTATCTGCCCTCATTATCGGGTTAAACAGGTCATTACCAGGTTAGATTCGAGTTGACCTGAATACAAACGGGTTACTAAATCCTCAACCCGAAATCAACCCAACTATTACATGGGTCAACCCAAACCCATTTGTTCGAGTTGGATTCAAGGGGGTTGGGTTGATTTTGGGTAGGTCTATTTTTCTATGCTTCTCTTGAAATCAATGTAATTGCTTTTTTGCTCCTATCGGCAGGGCAAGAAAACCAAACCCAGGATCGAGATGTTGCTACCTACAATATTCGAAGGATCTTTGATGTAGTTTAAGATTGTGCAGCTCTAGTGTGAGCATGGGTGTAAATGCTACTAGAGAAGGGTTCTTTGGCGCATGGAACTTGTGTTGGCATAGCGTTGCCTATTGTGGGAGAATCGGAAAGACTACAACAAGATACTTAATATTAAAGTCTTGATGGCTCAAGTCAGGGGCAATGTGTGGTCATGCTAGCAAAGAAGGCTAGACGGTCTTACAGTCAAGTATGCCGCTAGAGCGATCCAACTTATGGCTAGGATCAAACGCCCTTGAATCCCACTTTAGCGATCAGCAGGGATCAGACTTTCCTACATTCCCATGAGTACTCGTATGGGGTTTAGGGTATTGCAACCCACGAGGTCCTTGGTCCCCGACTCTTTTAATTTAAGGGACTTAAATCCCAGGAATTCCAACCTTCGAAGCAGTTGTGAATACCATGTAGAGAACCGATCACATTAATTGCCTAGGGTAGAGTACTCGACTCACCCTTTTCCAGAACACCATGAATTAAGTAAAATATTAACCACCTCCAATGGGTCTGTCCATCATCCATCGGATTAATATCACGCTAGGTATACCTATGCTAAAGCATGCCAGTCCATTAAGGTCAATTATTAATAGGACCGTCTCTGTGGTTTAGTACTTCACCATTATATTCTACAATGAATATTCCATTCAATTTTTATGTAACACATTTGTGCTTTAAGAAATAGTCCATTCACTGTTAAATAGATATAAATACACCTTGATACATATATGCTTAAAAGATGAAACTGAATAACTAGCAAGCTAATTTTTACCCATTAATGAATTCCGCTTTTTCATCTATTTAAGCATGATTGTACCATAAAACCAAGACAAAATCATTCTCATAGTTACACACTCATTTAAGCCCCTCACGTGTTTTTATAGTAACAAATCCCTTGAGACTTGCTATTAATAAAAGAAAATCAATATCAACAATTTCACAAGAGTTCTAACACTTGTGCTCAATAATTGGAGCTATAAGTAGGGCTGGTTGGGTTGGGTTTTGATGAGTTCGGGCTCAACCTAATCTAAAATCAATATGCCCAACTCACCTTGGCCCGACCTAAACCCAAACTGCTTGAACCCAAACCCAACCCTAAAATTATTTCTCGAGTTCAGGCTGGGTTCGGGTTGGCCCAAATTAATGGGATCTATCAAGGATCTAATGAAATATAATAGCAAAGGCAACAAATCTATAATGTTTTTAGTATAGGAAAGCAAAAAATTGAGTTTTTAAATTATAACATTTCTAAGATTTATTGACCAAATTATAAGACAACACATTCAACATTATGAAAGAAATACTTACTGAAAATGTGGTCCTTTGTAAATCTTAAGTCATTATCCATACAAAGGTTAACATTATCAAATTTCCTAAATCTTGAAAAGGTTATAAGTTTGAAGCATTATATTCAATTCTATAGAACCTTATCTATTGGGGAATTGATTGGAAAAATAGAGAGGAGGGCTTGGAGTTTGAAAAAACTTAGGAAGAAGATGAGGTTTGCAATAAGTCATTTAACCTTGGCTTTATATACTTCAGGCTTTTTGGGTTTTTCGGGCTATGAGGTGAAAATCCTCCAAGCCCAACCCACACTCAAGTTTGGGCCAAAAATCAAGCCCAACCCAAAACCAAACCCAAAATAAAACCTTAGATCGAGCTATTATTCGGGTTGGGTTGGGCGGGCTTAGGGCAGGCTGGACAAAACTTACAGCTCTATCAATAATGCAGCAACAACTTCCAATCATCACATTCATTTAAAAATTACATTTGAAACTTACAATTTCAACTCATTAACCAACACAACCTAAATACCCAAATTTTAAATTGTAATCATTCAAGTATCCAATTTATATATGTTTACATCAATGTGACTTTTTGTTTAATAAAACCACCATCCAATACCTGTACGTACGAACAATGATTCCACTCTCTAAAAAAATTAATTTAATACAATGTCAACTCAAACAAAAGAGCACCATATAACACTCAAATGGAATTATGATTCTGCACATACCCTAATTTCTAAATATGATGACAATCTGAATTGCTTTTTCTTACAACACTGGACTCATAGATACCACGTCCCTACTTTATTCAACCATTCATATAATAATCCATGAGTATAAGTTGAATTCGGTCCAAACCCCCCCTGATAGGAACTAATAAAATATTCAACGAATTCCATCCCTACAATTTTAAAGGTTCAACAAAACCTGCAAGTTAATAAAGTATTCAACGAATTCCATCCCTGCGTTTAGGCTCAACAAAACCTACAAGTTAATAAAGTATTCAACGAATTTCATCCCTACGTTTAGGTTCAACAAAACCTGCAACTTAGTAAAGTATTCAACGAATTCCATCCCTACATTTAGGTTCAACAAAACCTACAAGTTAGTAAAGTATTCAACGAATTCCTACTGTGAGACATGGGAAAAAATCACCGGAGTGATCATCCCTCCGTCAACACACGGGCTCAACGCAAAAGTGGGAGAGTCGCCACCATTCATGATTTTGGGGTGAGAATGGACACCAAAGAGTTCAAAATAAGCAAAAAGTGAAAAAAGAAGCATTCTAGGGTAAAAATAACCCTACTTGAAAATCAAATCCAGAGATGGGTAAGGGGATTAGATTATGAACGGGGGAAGGTGTTAGGCACCCCCATTCATCCACACGAAGTGGTTGCCAAGTGTATGTTCATGCTAAAAAGAAAATAAGAAGCTTGCTAAAAATCATGAAAAAGCCTTGAAAAGGAACAAGTGTATGATATATTCACATGGAGATCCAAATGGATTTTAGATCTCCTCTTATGTCAATATCACTTCTGGAACATTAAAGAGGTGGAAATCAAAGCACAAGTTGATCAAAACCAAGTTAAATCAAATTCGGGAAGTTTGGTAAAAAAGTATGCCATTTGCCTTAAAATCATTCAAATCCAATTCTGAATTGAACCAAACCAAATCCATTTGAAAGATTAGGGTAAATAAGGGTCTCATGCAAAATTTCACTTCATTCCGATAAAAAAACCTAGGAGTTATGCTCCTTTGAAGTTGCTGCTGGGGATTTTTAAAAGTGGTAAGTGGGTAACTTTGGAAAATTGTCTAGAAAAATCCACTACATAGAAATCCGTGAAATTTGCTGTGATTGAAGTTTGTATGGCCATCTTTCAACAGAAACTAGCCTCATACAAAAATCCCTTCGGACGTGCCTTGGGTGGTCTCCCGAACAGGCCCCGAAGATCATAGATTTACCCAGAAAAATGCAAATGAGCAGTTCTGAGTAAATCGGCTACCAATAATTCAAATGGAATTCAAAAATTATGAAACCAACTGGATTTGAAAATAGACTCATAAAGGAGTACTCAGAAACAAAAATCACTCGAATCGGACTTAAAACGAACACATGGCGGTCCGTCGAAGTGACAAGTTCTGTACTTGGACCTGAACTGTCCACTTAACTTCGACAGAGAGGTGTCAAAAATCCGTTAGATGGAAATTCATGAAATTTGGTGGACATAAACTAGACCGCCTCACCTTTCCCATGGTTTTGGAATCGCCCCAAAATTCATCCGGATGATGAAGTTACGGACGTCCGAAGTAAGGGTACAGGTGCTGTCAAGCTAAGCCATTTTTGAGTAAAACCAAATCCGAAAATTGATAAAAAAATGAAATTTGTGCAAGATGAACACAAATACTTTAAAATCATCCGAAAGGCATTTCAGAATTGATTGAGGCCATTTCTTTGAGATTTATCACAATAAATGCAATAAACCCCAAATATGAGCCTATCCCGCCAAAATAGTGATATGTATGTGCAAGTGTAAAAAACCAAACAAGATCAATACAACATGCATATAGATTCAATAAAATAGGTTCTAGCATAGCCTAGGGTTTCGTTCCATTATCGTTTCCCTCTGTTCTCTTTAAGATAATCAAGGGTACTTTGAATATGGAACGGTTTACAATCAATCAAAAAGGCCTTATGCTACATAGGTTCTAGCACTAGGGTCAATCCCCAGTCTCGTTTCTCCTAGATCCGCCTTCACGTTTTACGGCTAGGGGAGTCTTGAGATACTTTGAGCCGGGGAAGGATTTCCACACATACAAACAAGGCTTTACACTACAGAAAGGTAGAAGAAGAGATCTAGATCTAGGAATTTAAAGACAAAAAATAAAAAGAAAAGTTGAGGCTTACCTGAGTTCTGGAGGCGATTCCACAGCGGTTTTCTTCTTCTCTTGGAGTTCTTCTTTGCGAGAATTCAAAACAAGAGTTGTGTGCCCTTTGCTTAAGGAGGAGCCTCCTATTTATAGGCAAAGGCTAAGGTCATTGGTAGACACAACTTAATGTCTAGAACCCCTCCAACCTTAACCCTAAGGTTATTTTCGTGATTTCCCCTCATTTAATGAGGGACATGATGGTAAAAGTGAAAAGCTCTCGGAAAACCCTAATTTTGAGCAAACTTAAGGTATCCGGTATATCAGACCGGATAACAAAGGGCCTTAAGGTATCCGGTACATGGTACCGGATACACTAAGGCTCACACGTATCCGGTATGAGTATCCGGATACAGGAAGAAGTACTTGTATCCGGATTGAGTATCCGGATACAGGTAAAAGTTTATTTTCTTCAAATTCTGTGCTGGCTTTCCAGGAGATAATGATTTTTGATGATTGTTTGTGCAATTTGGGGTGTCTACAACTGCCCCTCTTTGCGAGAGCTGCGAAGCAGTGAGTTGCAAAGAGTAGACAAGCCCAAATTGCATTCCCTTGAGCATGATTTGCTCGGTTTAATTCAATTTCTGTAGAAAACCATTTTTGAGTGGAGATTTGCCAAAAAGCCCTCACTTTAAGGGGGGCATCTCTCCAAGAGTTCTTAAATTCCACTGAGCCCTTTGTGGCTGTGAAGTGGATTTTAAGCCCAAAAATAGGATTTTTTGAAAAACTGATTTTTTTATCAAACCAAGTTGAAAATTGAGTGGATATCATCCTTTTGACCAGGCACATTTCCCAAAGTTGTCCCAAATTCCACAAAGCTCTCGTGGCTGTGAGGTGGATTTCAAGACAAAAATAGGATTTTGAGAAAATAGTAAGAATTATAGCACAAGTTTGCTTTTTCTTTTTTTCCTTTTCTTCTTCTTCTTTTTTTTTCTTTTCTTTTCTCTCTTTTTTTTTTTCTATTTTTTTCTTTTCCTTCTTTTTGGCTTTCTTTTTGCTTTTTTCTTGCTTTTGCTCTTCTTTTTTTTTTTTTTTTTTTTACAATATACTGAAATATCCCTTCTCCTTTGCAGCTTTGGCTACTTGATCATTTGAGCCAGATTGAAGAGATCAATCGACACTTCTTCCCGAGTCTGAAAGTCCCTCTCTTGATGAGCAACAGGGGGTGCCCCGATATTCCAGGGGGCAAACAGGGCTGGTTCACTTTCTTGGGCTCGCTTCAGGATGACCAGGTGAGATGGCCTGGTACTTATCAGCCTAATGCGGAGACAGTGATTAGCTTCCGAGACCGCAACTTTCTGATTCTGGCGGGCCTGAAGCATGCAGTGCTGTATCTTCCTCTGCGGGTCCTTCGTCAGTTCCGAGCGACCCAGGGGATTATCATCCCATGTGGATATGAGGATCGTCTTGGGCCCCTTTCTATGAAGCTGAATGCCTGGTTGATGAAGGAGTGGTCCTATGTCCGCTTTATGCATGGTCCAGTCTTCTCAGAAGCCCATGTGAAGGATTATCTCTTCTGGATCAAGGAACAGATACAGACTCAGGCCCCGGTACCCGAAGATCCTCCTGTAGTCCTGGCTCCCACCTATGAGGACATTCTAGAGTCTGAGCGGGCTTCTCATAAGCGGCTTCAGCAGATATGGGTACGGGAGGCCCAGGAGCTCAGGATACAGGGCGCTTATCTGGAGAGGCAGCTTGAGGAGCAGATCTCACGCCGTATTGCCGTGGAAGAGAAGCTGGAGGAGCAGAGGCAAGCTCGTTGCTTTGAGGTCCGTATGATCCGGCAGAAGTACCAGGATACTTTGGCCAGCCTTAGGAGTATGCGGATTAAGCAAGCCCTTTCAGATGAGGTCATTTCCTTCCTGAGTGATCCCGCTGCAGAGGGGGCTGCAGGAGTCATTGCAGCTCAGGCAGCTCGGATTCGGGAGCTTGAGGAGCGGCTAGGAGACTAGCTTTATTTCCTGCACATTTTTCATACCTTTGTACAAAATTGAACTCCAATAGTGGAAATACAAAGGATTTAATTCAAAATAAAGTTTTTATATTATTGGCCTCAGAATGCTCAGATACTTGTAAAAACAAAGGTTTTATGAAAAGTATTTGATTTATCATCACTGGCCAAAGTATAATTTTTCCTTTTTATATTTTTTTTGTATTTTTTATTTTTTTTTTAAATTTGGTCCATGCACTTAATCACCTATAATTAAAGGAATTAAAACCAGGTTAAATAATGAAAAGGGTAGTCCAGAAAATACTGAGGGATCAGAACCGTCCATCTTAGGACCTTTAAAGTCATCCCCAACTGCCAAAACTGCCCCATTCTGCTCATGCCAACTTTGCTTGAAGCACAGATCCCCATGATCAACTCAACCTCTGATTTTCTTTCATTTTTCTTATTTTTTTTCTTTTTGCCTTTTTGCCAATGTTGCCCCTAGCGCCAGTTACGGTTTTCACTAGGGCCGGCTTCTGAATTCCGTCATCACCCATCTTACTCTGATATTTGAATGAACAAGCTAAGATCACCGAGGGCTTAAAAATAGGACGAAATAAAGGCTATGCTCAGTTTATGAAAGAAAGGGTATTAAAGGCCCAAAATTTTCAAGTGTGGAAATAGGTCAACCGGACTTACAGTCATGATGAATTTAACCCTTTTCCCCCAAATTGCATTTTTTGCATCTTTTTTCACACTTGGCTTTCATTTGCCATTTCCATTGCTTTTCCTCTCTTTTTCTTTTTCTTTCCTTACTTTGCCCCAATTGGCTTTGCCCCAATTTGTTTTGCCCTAATTTAAGACTGTAAATCCGGTTTGGGTTTATCAAAGAAACGAACCGGCTCAACTTGGCTAGACTAGGGATTAAAATTTTTGAAGGGGATAAAGAAAAATGGCCTCGGATCATTTCCCAGAAATATTCACTCAAGGGAAATACCTTTTTACCGCATCAGAGTTAATGGGCTCAGGAAAATCTGACCCATCCATTTCTGTTAATATGAGTGCTCCCTCTGATAGGACTTTCTTGACGACATATGGGCCTTCCCAATTGGGCTTGAACTTACCACGAGGGTCTTCCAGAAATGGTAAGATTTTCTTTAGCACTAAGTTTCCTTCTTGGAAAGTTCTGGGCCTCACTTTCTTATTGTAAGCCCGGGCCATTCTCCTCTGGTACAACTGTCCATGGCAAAGTGCTTTCAACCGCTTTTCTTCTATCAGGTTAAGTTGATCATGTCTCGACTGGACCCATTCGGCTTCTTCTAGTTCTGCTTCCATGAGCACTCGGAGTGATGGGATCTCTACTTCCACGGGCAAGACTGCTTCCATCCCATAGACTAGGGAGTACGGGGTTGCCCCAGTTGAAGTCCGGATCGAGGTTCTGTAGGCATGTAGAGCAAGTGGTAGCATTTCATGCCAATCTTTGTAACTTACTACCATCTTCTGAATGATTTTCTTTATATTCTTGTTGGCTGCTTCTACTGCCCCATTCATCTTTGGCCTGTACGGAGCTGACTTGTGGTGGGTGATCTGAAACTGCTCACACATTTTCTTCATGTCCTTGTTTTTAATATTTGAAGCATTGTCTGATACTATGGCACTTGGCGGTCCATAGCGACAAATGATATTGTGCTTCAAAAATTTAATAACATGGTTGCTTGTGATATTCGCATATGAAGCTGCTTCCACCCACTTAGTGAAATAATCAATCGCCACCAAGATGAATATGTGCCCGTTCGATGCCTTAGGGGAGATCATGCCGATGACATCTATGCCCCACATAGAGAAGGGCCAGGGTGATGTCATGTTGTGCAGCTCACCTGGGGGTGCATGCTTATTATCTGCATATATCTGACATTGGTGGCACCTCTTGACATGTACACAGCAATCATGTTCCATGGTCGTCCAGTAGTATCCCAGCCTCAGGATCTTCTTAGCCAGCATGTGCTTACTCATATGGGGCCCACAGACTCCTCCATGTACCGTCTCGATCAACCTTTCCGATTCAGCCTTGGCTACACATCTTAGCAGAATGTCGCTATGTGACCTCTTGTACACATGCCCACCACTTAGCAGAAATTGACCAGCCAATCTCTGTATTGTCCTCTTCTCAGTAGCAGTGGCATTTTCTGGCAGACTCCGATTGTTCAAGAAATTTTTGATATCTTGAAACCATGGTGTTTCTTCTTCTGGCGCTCCCTCTAGAACGAGACAGTAAGCCGGTTCATCTCGGACCTCAATTTCCAGTGGTCTGATGTCTACTCCTTCTGATATGCTGACCATTGAAGCCAAGGTTGCTAGAGCATCCGCAAACTGATTCTTGGCCCTTGGCATATAGTTGAAGGAAATTCGAGTGAAATTTGTGCTTATTTCTTCCAAATACTGGTGATAGGGGATCAATTTGTGATCCTTGGTTTTCCACTCACCAGTTGTTTGGAAGATGATAAGACTCGAATCCCCGTATACGTCAAGTTCCTCTACTCCATGATCCATGGCTGCTTGCAATCCAATTATGCATGCTTCATATTCTGCTATGTTGTTGGTGCACTGGAATCTCAGCTTTACTGCAATCGGGATGTGCGAACCATCTGGTTTAACCAAGACTGCCCCTATTCCATTACCGTTCATGTTGGCGGCCCCATCAAAGAACATCTGCCAAGAACTCTCACTGTCTTCCTCTTCAGTGTACAGAATTGCCTCATCTGGGAAGTTGGTCTTCAAGGGTTGATATTCTGGCAAAGGATGTGCAGCCAGGTGATCAGCTATGGCTTGACCCTTGATCACCTTCTGGGTGATGTATGTGAGGTCAAACTCGGACAGTAGTAGTTGCCACTTAGCCGTTCTGCCAGTTAGTGCCGGTTTCTCAAATAAATACTTCAGCGGGTCCATCCGGGATATCAATAGAGTGGAGTGACTAAGGAAATAATGCCTTAGCCTCTGAGTGGCCCACACTAGAGCACAGCAAGTCTTTTCCAATGGTGAGTATTTGGCTTCATATTCTGTGAATTTTTTACTCAGATAGTAAATGGCCCTTTCTTTTCTACCAGTCTCATCATGCTGCCCTAAGACACATCCCATCGATGTTTCCAACACTGACAAGTACAGGATTAGCGGTCTTCCTGGAGTTGGTGGCACTAGTACCGGCGGGTTCAGTAAATACCTCTTTATTGTGTCAAATGCCTGCTGGCAGTCCTCATTCCAGATTGTCGGGTTATCCTTCCTCAAAAGCTTGAAAATTGGTTCACAGATAGCAGTGAGCTGTGCTATGAACCGGCTTATGTATTGAATCCTTCCAAGAAAGCCCCTGACCTCCTTCTCGGTTCTGGGTGCTGGCATTTCAATTATGGCCTTGGCTTTAGCCGGGTCAATTTCAATTCCTCTTCGGCTCACTATAAACCCCAGTAACTTCCCTGATGTAGCCCCAAAGACGCACTTAGCCGGGTTAAGCCGTAGACTGTACTTCCTGAGCCGATCAAACACTTTCTTCAGATTGATCAAGTGGTCCTCCTCTTTGCATGATTTGGCAATCATATCGTCCACATAGACCTCCATCTCCTTGTGGATCATGTCATGGAATAGTGCAGTCATGGCCCGCTGGTATGTTGCCCCAGCGTTCTTGAGCCCAAACGGCATGACCGTGTAGTGGAATGTGCCCCAAGGTGTGATAAATGCTGTTTTCTCTTAATCTTCCTTAGCCATCTTGATCTGATTATATCCTGAGAAACCATCCATGAAGGAAAACAGGCCATGTACCGCAGTATTATCGACAAGAATGTCGATGTGTGGAAGCGGAAAATCGTCCTTTGGGCTTGCCCTGTTTAAGTCTCTATAATCCACGCACATTCGGACTTTTCCGTCCTTCTTGGGTACCGGTACTATGTTTGCGAGCCATTCTGGGTATGTAGAGACTGCCAAAAATCCGGCTTGGAACTGTTTGACCACTTCGTCCTTGACCTTCAGAGTCCACTCAGGTTTCAATCTTCTCAGCTTCTGCTTGATCGGCTTAACTTCTGGTAAAATTGGCAACTTATGCACCACCATGTCTGTGTCCAACCCCGGCATGTCCCGATATGACCAAGCGAACACATCTTTATAATCTGCCAAGAACTGTGACATTTCATTTTTCTGCACATCAGACAAGCATGACCCGATTTTCACAATTTTTGGGTCATCTTCAGTCCCAAGGTTTATGGATATGGTCTCCTCAATATTAGTTTAGACCCCCTTTTCATGACGTTCCAATTGGTATTCAATTTCTTTTGGAACGTCTTCTTCTTCGACCTCGGTCTCTTCTTCAACCCCCATGAGGTCAAAGTCGAGCTCGAAGTTGAAGTCATATTCAACCTGGTCCAATTCGGTCTGATTATATGGTTCATAAGTGGTTTGGACCTTTTTGAAAAAATTAAATTTTCTAGAAAAAATAGAAAAATCTTTTTGGTTTTTTGTGGGCCTTCTAAACATAATTCCCCTGAAGACGAAGGCCCATTAGAACCTTCAGGGAAATGGCATTCCACTATTGGAGTTTTTTTTTGGAAGCCGCGTCAGTTTACCGAACAAACGCTGCTTCAAAGGTAAGGGGAGTTTCCTCCCAATTGTTTATTACAAAATTTTGGGGAGCAGGGGAAATAGGGAAAGCCTGCTCTTCAAACCCAGAATCCGATGCCATCATCACCGGGTGGGTACTGCCCTTTTCTGCTACGGGGCCCAATCCAGAAATGACCTTGTCTGGAATCTTCACTGCGGCCCAGTCAATGAACGGCAGGTCCATGTCTACCCCTGTCTTTTCGCCCTCAGTCATGGCGAAGAATGCACCAACATCTTCAGAAAAGTCCACCTGCTGCTCAGGCTGTGGCCCAGGCCCATCGGCTGCTCCCAGTATTGGAGAGGGGTTATAGGGTTGTAGGGCCGAAACAACAGGCTTCTGAAATGGGTTGACATTTTGGTATGGGGGTTTGGACTGGTCCATAGGAGGAGAAATTTGAATTATATAGGCGGGTTTTGGAAAGTTCACCCTCAAATGCGGGAGTTTTCCTTTGCTTCTGCTCTCCCCTTCTTCGTGCTTCATTCTCCTCCAACCTCTGGGCTCGAAGCCCAACCCTACCTTGGGGATCAGTTTCTTAGCCGTGATTGGCTTCACCATCCCCTGCAGATTGATCCCCAGGCCTTTCCCTGGGTGAAAGTGGTATTTCTCCATCACTTTCTTGACCATTTTTTCTGCAGTGGTCCCCTTTTCTTTCTTTTTCTCACACCCCCCAGGTATGTAATTGACCGCCTCAAATTGGAATGAGTGGAATGCAATCTTGTCGACAGTTAGGTCCACATTGATCAAGGGTACATCAGGTGACACAATGGGCGGCACCAAGTTTTCGGCTAGGACTGTTATCACCCTTTGCCCTCTTACATATTTCACCCTTTGGTGGAGCGTGGATGGTATTGCCCTAGCCGAATGTATCCACGGCCTTCCTAGGAGCAGATTGAATGCTGCGGGTATATCCATCACTTCAAATGTGATGTTAAAGATATTCGGCCCAATTGTGACCGGCAGTTCAATCTCCCCTAGGGAGTGGGTCTTGGAGCTATCAAAAGCCCTTACTATCCGCCCATTTCTTTTTATCCTTGACTGGTCCAGACCCAGCTTGGTAAAGTGATTAACAGGCAAACATTTAATGCCGACCCGTTGTCAATTAAAACCCGTGCAACCACGCAGCCCCTTACAAAGCACAGTGATGTGCAAAGGGTCCACATGATAACACCCACCTGGGCTGATCTCACCCTCTGAGAAACTTATCACATTATGTGACAAGATTTGACCAACCATTTTACCAAGCTGGTCCGGATCAATGGTCTGGGATACGTGTGCACTCTGTAGCACCCTTAACAATGCATCCCTGTGCTTTTCAGAATTCAGCAAAAGGCCCAGTATTGAAATCTGGGCCGGGACCTTGTTCAGCTGATCCACAAGATTGAATTCACTTTTCTTTATTATTTTTATGAGGTCGGCTGCCTCATTTTCTGCACCCTGGGGGTGTCTTCTCCTACTTTGTTTTTTCCTTTCTGTTTTCTTTTTTCTTCATTTTATTTTTTTTCTTTCTCTACTTCTGTCTCTTTTTCTTTCTCTTCACCCCCTGCACATCTCCCCGACCTCGTCATGAGGTTCACCTCCTCCTGGTTCTGGTTCCTGACCATTGGAACCGTAGCCGTGATTCCCTCGCTGTAATTCCATGGTACAGCGGCCTCTGAATAGGCTAATTTAGGAATGTCAACCATTAGTGGCTGGAGTTTGGACCGGGATGTATGGGCCGGTTTAGGGATAGTATGGGCTGGCTGCACATTTACAACCAGGGGTTGAAGTTTGGATTTGGTGGGGACAGAAGAAGTGATGGAAGCAGTGGTGGGGTCAAGATTGATGACCAGTGGAGCCTTAGACGGCTTGGATGGGGAATAAGTGGGTGGACTGCAATTGAAGACCAATGGAGGCCTTGCAGTATTTATCTAGGCCATCAGAGAAGAGACCCGGTTTAGAGAGGAACTTATGTCCTCAGCAGCAAGATTATTATTTTTTTGGGAGACCATGTTGATCTCCTCTTCTTCCTCCTCTGGGAAAAAATGGACCTGGACTGTGGTCCCCACGGGTGCTATAAGCTGAGATGGGTCAAAGGCCCTTCTCGTGGTGGATATGGCAGTGATGGAGTTGGATGGGCCTGCCCCATTGTGGTAAGGCAAAGGGTTCTGCCCAATATCATTTCCCGACGGGGCGGGTGCAGCAGTGTTAAAGACCAATGCCTTCTGGTCCAACAGGTCCTGGACCGCATGCTTCAATACCCAGCAGTTATCAGTAGAATGCCCCGGTGCACCCATGTGGAAATCACAGGTGACCGATGTGTCAAAATTTCTCCCCCTGGTGGCATTCAGGTTAGGCTCCTTCAGGGTCAAGTATTTCCCTTTCAGCAGGGTTGGCAGTAGTTGGGACAGAGATATGGGTAGAGGGGTCAAAACCCGGTTCTTTCTGTTGGCTAACCAGGCCTCTCTTTCCTCCCTGGTAAAGGTCCTCCTTGGGTTTGCTGGTACGGAGGGAGTGAAATTGACATTTTGCGGGCTCTGATAAGACTGCTGGGCCTGTTGAGCCTGCTGGGGTTGCTGGGGTACAGAGATGTTGACGTGCAGTGGCTTCTTGGCTGGAGGAGCCTGGACCAGGTTCACCTCTCCTTCTTTTCGGGCCCCTGTCTTCTTGAACCCAGTTCCCTTCTTTTGGGCCATGGAGGCCGAGGAATCAGACTGCCCCGTCAGAGTAGAGTAGTCTATCAGCCTTCCTGACCTGACCCCTTCCTCGATCCGGTCCGCCACTTGTACCAAGGCAGCAAAGTTGGTGGTGATCTGACCCACCAGATGGTTGTAAAAGGGCTGCCCCAGTGTGCCCATAAATGTGGAGATCATCTCCGGCTCTTGCATAGGTGGCCTGACCTGGGAGGCGGCCTCTCTCCATCTCTTGGCGTACTGCCGTACCGGTTCATCTTTCCCCTTGGTCATCCTCATCATGTCGTACCGGTCCGGCACGATCTCCGAGTTGAACTTGTACTGGTCCAAGAAGGCGTCGGCTAGGTCCTTCCACCTCCTGATCCTTCCATGGTCCACTGTAGCGAACCACCGAAGGGCTGACCCGGTCAGACTCCTCTGGAAGAGCTGGATCAGTATGCCATCGTCCCGGCCAAATTGGCATAGGGCCCCGCAGTATAGTTTCAAATGGCTTAATGGGCAGCCCGTGCCATCAAATTTGTCGAAGTCTGGGCACCTGAACTTAGCCGGTAGACAGACGTCCGGGTACATGCACAGGTCCTCGAAGGTGGTGCCTGCATGGCTGCCTCCCCCCTTCACTTCCTTCAGCTCTGCCTGGATTCTTTCTATCCTCAGCAGCATTTTTTTTTCCATCTCATCCCTAGCCTTTTCTTTTTCCAGCTCTTTCTCAGACTCTACTGTATTTTCCCTGATCAGAATGGGCTCAGGGACTGGTTCAGAAATGGGCTCAGGCATGGGCTGAGCCGGAGGTGGAATATAGGCCTGAGGTGGTGGTGCCTGATGGGAAGTAGATGCTTGATTCTGGGCTTGGGCCTGTTGGGCCTGAGCCGCCAGTAAGTCCCCCAGCATCTTGGCCAGACCGGCCACTTGCTCCTGCAGTTGAGTAAAGTCCTGGGCAGGGACAGTAGCTTGGGCTTGGTTCTCTTCAGTATTCATGGCTCTTGCTTTGGATCTGGTCACGGGAGCAATGATTGCAAATAAGTGTAAATGTACCTGACATAAGAAAAACAAAGACACAAGTCAGCTTCCATTTAACTTGAAACACACCCCTATAAATGTAGGCAGATAGGTCAGGTGAACACCAGTCCAAAAATTTTTTGTTTTTTTTTTTGTTTTTGTTGTTTTGATTTTGTGTTGGAATATTCTAGGGCTTCCAAGGGTCCCAAAAAAAAAATTTTTTTTTATTTGATTGATAAAAATAACCAACCAAGGTTTTCATGGAATATTCTAGGGCTTCCAAGGGTCCCAATTTTTGATTTGACTTGATTGGTAAAAAGGAGACCAATCAAGGGTTCATGGAATATTCTAGGGCTTCTAGAGGTCCCACTTTTTTTGACTTGATTGGTAAAAAGGAGACCAATCAAGGGTTTTTTATGGAATATTCTAGGGCTTCCAAGGGTCCCAATTTTTGATTTGATTTGATTGGTAAAAAGGAGACCAATCAAGGGTTCATGGAATATTCTAGGGCTTCCAGAGGTCCCACTTTTTTTTTGACTTGATTGGTAAAAAGGAGACCAATCAAGGGTTTTTTATGGAATATTCTAGGGCTTCCAAGGGTCCCAATTTTTGATTTGATTTGATTGGTAAAAAGGAGACCAATCAAGGGTTCATGGAATATTCTAGGGCTTCCAGAGGTCCCACTTTTTTTGACTTGATTGGTAAAAAGGAGACCAATCAAGGGTTTTTTATGGAATATTCTAAGGCTTCCAAGGGTCCCAATTTTTGATTTGATTTGATTGGTCAAAAGGAGACCAATCAAGGGTTCATGGAATATTCTAGGGCTTCCAGAGGTCCCACTTTTTTTGACTTGATTGGTAAAAAGGAGACCAATCAAGGGTTTTTTTATGGAATATTCTAGGGCTTCCAAGGGTCCCAATTTTTGATTTGATTTGATTGGTAAAAAGGAGACCAATCAAGGGTTTTTTATGGAATATTCTAGGGCTTCCAAGGGTCCCAATTTTTGATTTGATTTGATTGGTAAAAAGGAGACCAATCAAGGGTTCATGGAATATTCTAGGGCTTCCAGAGGTCCCACGTTTTTTTGACTTGATTGGTAAAAAGGAGACCAATCAAGGGTTCATGGAATATTCTAGGGCTTCCAGAGGTCCCACTTTTTTTTGACTTGATTGGTAAAAAGGAGACCAATCAAGGGTTTTTTATGGAATATTCTAGGGCTTCCAAGGGTCCCAATTTTTGATTTGATTTGATTGGTAAAAAGGAGACCAATCAAGGGTTCATGGAATATTCTAGGGCTTCCAGAGGTCCCACTTTTTGATTGACTTGATTGGTAAAAAGGAGACCAATCAAGGTTTTTTTATGGAATATTCTAGGGCTTCCAAGGATCCCAATTTTTGATTTGATTTGATTGGTAAAAAGGAGACCAATCAAGGGTTCATGGAATATTCTAGGGCTTCCAGAGGTCCCACTTTTTTTGACTTGATTGGTAAAAAGGAGACCAATCAAGGGTTTTTTATGGAATATTCTAGGGCTTCCAAGGGTCCCAATTTTTGATTTGATTTGATTGGTAAAAAGGAGACCAATCAAGGGTTCATGGAATATTCTATGGCTTCCAGAGGTCCCACTTTTTTTGACTTGATTGGTAAAAAGGAGACCAATCAAGGGTTTTTTATGGAATATTCTAGGGCTTCCAAGGGTCCCAATTTTTGATTTGATTTGATTGGTAAAAAGGAGACCAATCAAGGGTTCATGGAATATTCTAGGGCTTCCAGAGGTCCCACTTTTTTTTGACTTGATTGGTAAAAAGGAGACCAATCAAGGGTTTTTTATGGAATATTCTAGGGCTTCCAAGGGTCCCAATTTTGATTTGATTTGATTGGTAAAAAGGAGACCAATCAAGGGTTGATGGAATATTCTAGGGCTTCCAGAGGTCCCACTTTTTGATTTGATTGGTAAAAAGGAGACCAATCAAGGGTTTTTTTTTTAATTTATTTTTTCCAAATTTGCTGAATTTTCTCAGTTTTCAAGTTCCAAAGTTTAACTGACACATGTTTGAGTTGAGTTGGTGTCAAAAAATATGACACCTTGGTTTCCTCTTTGATTTTCAAACTTAGGTTAAATCCTGAAAGAATATTTTATTTTATTCTTTTTGTTTTTCTTTCTTTGATTTTGTATTTTTGGGAACATTTCTTATGTTCTTTTCGGGGTGCCTAAGGATTATCCACAGTGTTTTAGGCATTTTATTCTGAAAATTTGGGCTGAAAAGCCAATTTGTGCATTTTTTGAACGTATCCGGTATAATATACCGGATAAGAATATGCCTTATTGTATCCGGTCACCATAACCGGATATCCGCATATGTCTTTGTATCCGGAGATATGTACCGGATATGATTAGAGCTGTTATTAACCGGCCTGAGTTGCCGGTTATTGCCGAAATGACCCTTTTTGACTCATTTTTTTCACCAGATTTGATTTTTTTCATTCCCAATTGATGTTCACCTTAATTTGACCTTCAAAACTTGCCCCAAATTGGGCTTGGACATTATATTTGCAAAATCCCCCAAATTCATGAAAAGAACATGGTTTTACCTTGCCACCTTGTATTACCTTCATTTAATATGGTATTCACATTATACCTTGGCCTGTAAAACATGCAAACGGCCTTCCCACATTTACACCCAATTTCCCCAAACGCAATTGTGTGCTTTTAGCCGAAAACGTGTTTCTCCACCTTCAAGCGTATGGTTTTTGGGTTTTGGCTTAATTGGCAACTTAGAGCTCAAGTCTAGTGATGCCTGGAATCGAATCACAGATCCCATTGTCATCACATCATTGACTCAAATTCTAAGGTAAATGTTTTCACTTTCGCTTTCCGAAGTCACGACCTCGGTGCGCCAAGCTACATACATTCATGGTTCAACTTCCTAATAGGTAAAGGGTAGGCTGTGCAAATTGTTTCAAGTGCTCAAGTGCAATTTTAAAATTGTGGTAACATTCATAACGTCCCAGCCCCTTGCCACTCTTTTTCGTAGCCATGCATTCAATTTCAAGCCAAGGTACTAATGACAAAGATAATGAAGCTAAATACAAGCAAGCAAGCACCAAAGTAACCAAATATGCACAAAAAATATTACATGCCCAAAAAGGGGTATACAAAACATGTTATTTGTACAAACAACAACTAAACCATGGAAGCATGCTTGACCCAAAAGCATTCCCTAAAATTCCAGATTTTCATGCCTTTTTCATGCTCAAAGTGTACCATTTACCCCAAATTGAAGCCTAAAATTTTAGCACTTACTTGGCATGATACAAGAAAGGTTTTGATGATTTAAACATGCTTGAAAACCCCCAAATATGCACTGAAATTTCCAGAATTTTCATGCTCAAAAGTGCATCCTTTATACCCCAAATTAAAGGCATGGCAAAAAAAAAAAAAAAATTTTTAAGCACAAAAAAGTATGCTTCATAGGAATCATGTTTGAATACCCAAAAAATTCTGAACTCCTTGATTTCATGCTATTAATTCTCATATTCAAACCATGGTATTCAAAATTCAAATTAGAGCATGTTATCACCAAATACAACCAAATCATGCTTCAAGATAGGCTTTTCCTAAATCAACCTTTAGGCAACATCAAGCAAAACATACATGACTTGATTCATATAAAATTCAAAAGCATCCCAATCTGATTTAGAATACAACATTATGCACAAATAAAACAAACAAAATAGCAAGCATTCAAAAGTGATGAAAAAGCATGAATATACACAAAATGGCTTAAATCAACAGTTCCCTAGCAGAGTCGCCAGTTGTGAGACATGGGAAAAAATCACCGGAGTGATCATCCCTCCGTCAACACACGGGCTCAACGCAAAAGTGGGAGAGTCGCCACCATTCATGATTTTGGGGTGAGAATGGACACCAAAGAGTTCAAAATAAGCAAAAAGTGAAAAAAGAAGCATTCTAGGGTAAAAATAACCCTACTTGAAAATCAAATCCAGAGATGGGTAAGGGGATTAGATTATGAACGGGGGAAGGTGTTAGGCACCCCTATTCATCCACACGAAGTGGTTGCCAAGTGTATGTTCATGCTAAAAAGAAAATAAGAAGCTTGCTAAAAATCATGAAAAAGCCTTGAAAAGGAACAAGTGTATGATATATTCACATGGAGATCCAAATGGATTTTAGATCTCCTCTTATGTCAATATCACTTCTGGAACATTAAAGAGGTGGAAATCAAAGCACAAGTTGATCAAAACCAAGTTAAATCAAATTCGGGAAGTTTGGTAAAAAAGTATTCCATTTGCCTTAAAATCATTCAAATCCAATTCTGAATTGAACCAAACCAAATCCATTTGAAAGATTAGGGTAAATAAGGGTCTCATGCAAAATTTCACTTCATTCCGATAAAAAAACCTAGGAGTTATGCTCCTTTGAAGTTGCTGCTGGGGATTTTTAAAAGTGGTAAGTGGG
This sequence comes from Buxus sempervirens, assembly GCA_947561395.2. NCBI lineage: Eukaryota > Viridiplantae > Streptophyta > Magnoliopsida > Buxales > Buxaceae > Buxus > Buxus sempervirens. The sequence goes on from OX387182.1 coordinate 7,733,739, forward strand.
TAACTTTGGAAAATTGTCTAGAAAAATCCACTACATAGAAATCCGTGAAATTTGGTGTGATTGAAGTTTGTATGGCCATATTTCAACAGAAACTAGCCTCATACAAAAATCCCTTCGGACGTGCCTTGGGTGGTCTCCCGAACAGGCCCCGAAGATCACAGATTTACCCAGAAAAATGCAAATGAGCAGTTCTGAGTAAATCGGCTACCAATAATTCAAATGGAATTCAAAAATTATGAAACTAACTGGATTTGAAAATAAACTCATAAAGGAGTACTCAGAAACAAAAATCACTCGAATCGGACTTAAAACGAACACATGGCGGTCCGTCGAAGTGACAAGTTCTGTACTTGGACCTGAACTGTCCACTTAACTTCGACAGAGAGGTGTCAAAAATCCGTTAGATGGAAATTCATGAAATATGGTGGACATAAACTAGACCGCCTCACCTTTCCCATGGTTTTGGAATCGCCCCAAAATTCATCCGGATGATGAAGTTACGGACGTCCGAAGTAAGGGTACAGGTGCTGTCAAGCTAAGCCATTTTTGAGTAAAACCAAATCCGAAAATTGATAAAAAAATGAAATTCGTGCAAGATGAATACAAATACTTTAAAATCATCCGAAAGGCATTTCAGAATTGATTGAGGCCATTTCTTTGAGATTTATCACAATAAATGCAATAAACCCCAAATATGAGCCTATCCCGCCAAAATAGTGATATGTATGTGCAAGTGTAAAAAACCAAACAAGATCAATACAACATGCATATAGATTCAATAAAATAGGTTCTAGCATAGCCTAGGGTTTCGTTCCATTATCGTTTCCCTCTGTTCTCTTTAAGATAATCAAGGGTACTTTGAATATGGAACGGTTTACAATCAATCAAAAAGACCTTATGCTACATAGGTTCTAGCACTAGGGTCAATCCCCAGTCTCGTTTCTCCTAGATCCGCCTTCACGTTTTACGGCTAGGGGAGTCTTGAGATACTTTGAGCCGGGGAAGGATTTCCACACATACAAACAAGGCTTTACACTACAGAAAGGTAGAAGAAGAGATCTAGATCTAGGAATGTAAAGACAAAAAATAAAAAGAAAAGTTGAGGCTTACCTGAGTTCTGGAGGCGATTCCACAGCGGTTTTCTTCTTCTCTTGGAGTTCTTCTTTGCGAGAATTCAAAACAAGAGTTGTGTGCCCTTTGCTTAAGGAGGAGCCTCCTATTTATAGGCAAAGGCTAAGGTCATTGGTAGACACAACTTAATGTCTAGAACCCCTCCAACCTTAACCCTAAGGTTATTTCCGTGATTTCCCCTCATTTAATGAGGGACATGATGGTAAAAGTGAAAAGCTCTCGGAAAACCCTAATTTTGAGCAAACTTAAGGTATCCGGTATATCAGACCGGATAACAAAGGGCCTTAAGGTATCCGGTACATGGTACCGGATACACTAAGGCTCACACGTATCCTGTATGAGTATCCGGATACAGGAAGAAGTACTTGTATCCGGATTGAGTATCCGGATACAGGTAAAAGTTTATTTTCTTCAAATTCTGTGCTGGCTTTCCAGGAGATAATGATTTTTGATGATTGTTTGTGCAATTTGGGGTGTCTACACCTACGTTTTACAGTTTTGACAAAAACATGAATTGATTTATAATAAACAATAAAACCCCATTTAAGCAAAGATTCCCCAACCTTCATTCAACGACCAGATCAAATAAAAATAGATAAATTAAAAAAAGAAAAGAAGATTGTAAGAGACAATGCAAAGAATCATAAAAAATACATTAATCCTACTTACCTTAACACCCAAACCAATTTTCCCTCACTTTCTTCTTCTCCAAGACCTTTAGCAACAGTCCATGTCTTGCAGCCACCAACAATAAGGATTAGGGTTGCTTTACCTTAATATTCCTTTAATAAGAAGGGTTCAATCTCAGCCATCAATTTCTATTAGATCTAAAGAAACATAAGATGCGATATGGTGTGTGCTCATGCACACAAATCCTATACCACATCCACCCAAAATGTAATAAAACAAAGACTATAAAGTCTTAGTCAAACTCAAAATATAATAAAACAAAGACTATAAAGTCTTTGTCAAAATTTCAAACTAAGCTTGACTAGGACCTTACAATGACAGATTCTGCTGTATTGTAAGTCCTTCTCAAAACAACGCAATAGATAACGCCTAAAGTGGCTTAAAAACTTGGTATCACGATCAAAGAAGAGTATTGTACACCATGTAGATGTACAATGGGGCTAGCTGATTATATTTAATTCAGATTATATTTAAAAAGGTAAAAAAGTTTAAGTTGAAAATATTTAGTAAGGCTTCGACAAGTGGCCTATGATTGTTGTTCATTCCACATGAGATACAGAAAGCTGGGGTTTCAAAGGGAACGGGATTGCAATAGCACTGATTGTTGGAATGAACGATACCTAATCTATTAGAAAAGTTATGGTTTTGGAGAGTTGCCTGGAAGTGGGAGCTAAGACCAAGGTCCAGGGATAAGTGTTTAAACCACTTTCAGATTTCTTCTTTCTCATGGGACAATTTTCTCAGGGGAAAGCGAAACAAGCCAACACCTGTTATTGTTTGATTTGGGTACAAGCAATAAAGCAAATGATAGCAATTACAATGATATAAGTAGGCTCCAAAAGGGACAGAGCCAGCATGCCAAGTTGTCGTTATTAAGTTTCTCAAGTGTCTCGGCAGCTACTGATAACTTCTTTGCTGCAAATAAGCTTGGAGAGGGTGGTTTTGGGCCTGTTTACAAGGTAACATTAAAAAATATTGATCTCACATTTAGTTCTCATGCACGAAAATTGTCAAAAACAAACTTAAAAGAGTTCACTTACAGGGTAAATTACAATATGGACAAGAAGTAGCAGTGAAGAGGCTCTCAAAACAGTCTGGACAAGGATTGATTGAGTTTGGAAATGAGATGTTACTAATTGCACAGTTGCAACATAGGAACCTTGTTCGACTTCTAGGATGCTGCGTGGAAAGAGACGAAAAGATACTGATCTATGAGTACATGCCCAACAAAAGCTTGGATTCTATGCTCTTTGGTATGTAGTTATTTACGCTATAGACTTTCCCTTTTTTTATTCTTGGAAACCAACAAAACTGATTTTATGATTGAGCATTTGAACCTTCTTGCTTATATTTCTAGTGCAAAATAAAATGTGACAGATCCAACGCGGCGACGTCTATTAGATTGGGAAAGTCGGATTCACATTATTTCAGGGATTGCTCAAGGTCTTATTTACCTCCATGAATATTCTAGATTAAGAATCATTCACAGAGATTTAAAAGCCAGTAATATCCTCTTGGATAGTGACATGAACCCAAAAATATCAGATTTTGGTATGGCAAGAATTTTTGGAGGCAACAACTCTCAAGCAAACACAAACAGGATTGTGGGAACCTAGTAAGTAGAAATGTAGATTCTCAGGCAAACACTAACATGCTTAGGCATGAGTATATCCATTGCAGCTATTGACATAATTTTTTCATGCTAAAATGTAGTGGTTATATGTCCCCTGAGTATGCTATGGTAGGCCTTTTCTCAGTCAAATCCGATGTCTTTAGCTTTGGAGTGTTGATGATAGAGATTTTGAGTGGCAAGAAGAACACTAGCTTCTATCATCCTGAGACTCTCTATCTTCCAGGATATGTGAGTGAATTAAATGAATTAACCATCCTCTTAGCTATATTTTAATATTTTATTCAATTTCATTTTATTATTTTTTTTGTGATTTTTTATTGCCTCAGGCATGGGAGATGTGGAAAACTGGTAGGGGATTGGAGTTGATAGATCTGGCATTGTCTGATCCACCTGTGACACCTCTAACATTGAGATACATTCAAGTAGCACTTCTGTGTGTACAAGAAAGTCCAACTGATAGACCCACCATGCCTGAAGTTTTCTCAATGTTAAGCAATGAATCTGCAGCTCTACCTTTACCTAAAGAGCCTGCTTTTTCAATTGGAAGAAGAGAAGCAATTACAGTTTCGCCAATGGATGGGCCAAAAAATATTTCAGTGAAGGATGTGACAATTACCATGGAAGCCCGTTAATGTTATCTCCTTCCCTTTATTGGGTGGCATGTGCTCTTGGTGTGGTAGGGTAGAAAGAAGACATGAAACTTTGTTAGTTATTGACAAGTTATTTAGTTATATTTATATATTGACCAGAAGACATGCACTAAAATCCGTTCCAGAAAGGCACACACACGTGCATACTCATATATATTTATTATAGAGCATTTAAAACGAAAGGGGAAAAAGAAAAAGGGAATTTTGGTTGAAATAATTAAATTGCATAAATAATTATCGTTTCTATCTCCTAATCATTATCATTATCATTTTTATATATAGTGTTTAATGTGAAAACATTCTCCAAAGCACTAGTTAATCTTCATCATTTTTTAAGGAATTATTTGATCTTCATCATTTTTTAGCAAGAAAGGTCATTAAAAGTACATTTGGACTATTGAAGAAGGATTGACCTCTGTTATAGATTGCATCTTTTTTCAATACAAAAGCACTAGTTAGTGTTGTAAATGCTTCTTGTGTCTTACACAAATCTTTAAGAGAATAACAACCTGATGATTTTTCTTTTTCTTTTTTTTCTCTGCATAAAGTGATTGAAGAACTACATGTTGAAGAATCTGAACCAATCCTTGAGCTAGGGATCGAGAGCATGATTTAAGATATATATATTTGTGTTTTTTCCTTCGTGTCTGTTCTCTGTGGTTTATCTATTTAGAAAAATTAACTTTTAGTGATACCTTGTGTAAATACTTAAAAATTCAGTCAAAATTAACAAAATTTTTTATTTGGTAGTTATTTTTAGGAAAAGAGTAACTTTTAGTGATACTTTTAAAGCAACTCAAATCTTTGTTTACTCGTTTGTCCTTTAGCTAATTTTGTATGGCAGTTTATCTTTCAGAAAATTAACTTGTAGTGATACATTTTGTAAATATTTAAAATTCAGTTGATATTGTTCATCAAAAGAATTAAATTTTAATGTAAAAACTATACCAGAATGTGCTAAAATTTTAATGGCATTTTTTTATTTTGCAACTAAAAAATAAAAGAAACTTTGTTATTGCTGAGCTAAAAAAAAAAATATTTTTTTTGGGATTGCTGAATAAAAAAAAAAAAAGGAACGTGCAAAAGTACCCATAATTTTAAAGAAATTTTGGGATTGCTGAATTAAAAAAAATGAACGTGCAAAAATACCCATAATTCTATATCTTTTGTATTTTATTGAGACAATTTTTTTAGCCAATAGATTAATCCTCATGGTTAGCATATTGATAATATTGCCAGTAAACTACTTATGTTGAATTGTTATTGAATTTTTATTTTTTGTTTAATCTATCACCACCTTCGCCTTCAGTGGTTACACCCTTCTTTTAGTAACCTAAATCTCGCTTTTTTATTTGAAGACGGCTCCATTATGAAACAAATATAATAAATAATGTCTAAAACAAATATAATAAATGATCAACTAAAAGAAATAATGAAATAGTACTAGAAATTTTGTTTTAAGTGGTAATATTTAACAAAATTCAGATTCAATCAACCAATACAAAATAATTAAATGACAATATTTTTAGAATAATTAAGAATGAGTGTCATTTACTGCTTACAAAAATGCCCTTATATGACTTGTAAACTTTTTGTAACTACCTTAGTTATAAGTCCTTTTAATGAGGTTTACAATTAATAAAAAGTTGTAAATATTTAATTTTGTAACTACTTTTGTCATTTATCATAATAATATAATAATAAATAAAAAGTCACAAAAATTTAATAACATTTCATAAATAATCATAAACCTGAATAAAGATATTAAAAAATATAAAGTCACAAACTAAGGAAATATTAATAACACTACATAGAAATATAAGACTAAATAATAAAAGTGGATACATGCATAAACTTAAAGAAAATTATAGAAACATGGCAAAATAAACGAACATTCATAAAATTCATTAAAATAATAAAATCTTGAAAAAACTCAAGAATTAATGAGTAAAATATTTTTTCCTTAAAAGAATACGAATCTGAAAAAATAATTTTTTCCTTATATAACTTGGCCAGTATTATATTGTGCATGTGCAAAATTGCTTCGCAATGCCAAATTTTGGTCCCATACTCCTTGGGGATTAAGATTCATCTATTAAGTGCTTTATTACTCCTGCTTTTCATCCACACATTTGGTATGAGATTTAAAGATATCCTGAGTACTAAGAGAGAATTGTTAACCCTCACCAAGTAGGTTTATCTACAACGCTCACCTTTGTGAACATTTAGTAACACCTCAATGCTTATCGCAAGTGTGCTTATTGTTGTAATATTTAGGGGAAATACTGTTCTGTATTATCAAACAGGTATCAGAATACGAATGGAATTGGGTAAACACTTAAAACAGTATCAGATTATAGATGCACGAATATGAGAAGAACAGTCAAGACAGAAAGAAGCAATAGATCTAAGCAGAAACAAATGTAAACAGGATTGGAATAAACTTATCAGATTTAACAGTCGAGGCGAGATTCAAAAATCTCTGTGCTTAAAGCCTTAAGCGTCCCCTGTAGAACGAATCTCCAGTGCGAAGGGTTGCTCGACGCTATGACTTCCAGCATTCAACGACAACAATGTCTCTCCAGTAATCCGCACAGAAATACTGGACAAATCGAACCGCGTAGCAGTGTCACTCTTACTTTCAGAACAGAGAAGAAAAACACAGGCGTCAGAGGCTGTATTCTCTGATTTTCGTGTGTACCAAAACCCTAATCTCTCTCTTCTATATATAAGAGAGGAAACGAACGTTTGTGTCTCTTAAGAGGCACACGTTCACACAAATAACGTTAATTAAAATTAATTAACGTTAACCCAACGATTATAAAACTCAAACGATTGGAAAACGTTTTAGAAAGGAAAAATAAAACGTTTTAGAAAGCAAAAGAAAAAACGATTAATATTTAGCATAAAAAGATAGCATCATCACACACACACCACACCACGACACGACCGACCGGACGGACGGCGGCGGCGGCGGCGCGCGCGTGATTCAAAGAAACCCCGACAACAAGGAACAGTGTCTCACTTTAGGGGTTGCACCCCTTTAGTTCCCACTATTCTATATAAACCATTAGAAGTTCTCATAAACTTCCAATGTGGGACTATTCATCCCACAAGAGACAAACACTAAAAGACAAAACACCAAGAGGAAATTTTGAGCCCTTAAAAAACCATTAAAAATACAACAATTCCCCCCACAGGGCCCAAAATTCTAGAGAATAGACAGAGTGACCAAAATTCTAATGTGCATTAATGCCGGTGTCTTTTGGACTTGAACCGACACTTAGAACATGCAGAATAGACTTCACAGAGATTCGGTGGAATAAATTCTTAAACCTAATCTCTTTAGTGTGAAACAACTACCTCTGCAGTCCACACAATAGAATACCTGCTTTTAGGTTCTAACCGGGTTGGCGCCTATACGGCCATGCGCCTGCTGGTCTCGTGAGAGCTCTAGAGAATTAGCCCTAATTCTCAACAGAGGCGGCTCCACCTCTACACTCACATAGGTAATTTCCATCAAGTGTGTAAACCGCAACTAAAACACACCATCTATAAAGAATATGGAAACTATTAAGAGTCCAATGACTCAACCTCACAAACGTTGCAGTTTTGCACTACTCACATCATAGGGATAGATTTCTCACAAAGTAAATAACTTGTAGTGCTTCACAAACAACTCAGGTGACTTGTTCTTCCCATTGAACCTATTTCCTGGGATCGCCATTCACGTAGGTTGGGTTACTATCACGGGTTGTTTATATCCATGGGCTTTAGACCCATCCCCCTCGATGTGCTAATAACGAGCTTCTTGCTCAGAGGCTTTGTCAGTGGATCTGCCAGATTTCCAACTGACCTCACAAAAGTCAATGCAATTACCCCATCACTAAGTAATTGTCTAATTATATTATGCCTCAATCTGATATGTCTCCTTTTACCATTATAAATTTTATTCTGGGCTTTAGCTATTGCTGCCTGGCTATCACATAAAATGGTAATAGGAGGTGCTGGTTTCGTCCATAAAGGGATATCATGCAGAATGTTTCTCAACCACTCTGCCTCTCCACCAGCTAGCTCTAAAGCTACAAACTCAGATTCCATGGTGGATTTCGCATTACAAGACTGTTTACATGATTTCCATGAAACAGCCCCACCTCCTAAGGTAAAAACATAGCCACTAGTAGAGTTAGACTCATCATGCCCAGTTACCCAGTTGGCATCACAATAGCCCTCCAACACTGTAGGATACCCTGAATAACACAACCCATAATGAATTGTACCCTTCAAGTACCTCAACACCCTAACTAATGCACTCCAGTGCTCATAGTTGGGACAATGGGTGTATCTACTCAGTCTCCCTACAGCATAAGCAATATCAGGTCTGGTGCAGTTCATTAAGTACATTAAGGAACCAATCACTCTAGCATACTCAATTTGTGAAACACTCTCACCAGTGTGTTTCTTTAAATGTATGCTAGCATCATAAGGTGAGGACAAAGGATCAGAATCAAAGTGTCCAAACTTCTTTAAAATATTTTCTACATAATGTGATTGGGTTAATGTAATACTGCCCGACTCCTTAGTTATTTTGATGCCTAAAATTACATCAGCTTCTCCTAAATCTTTCATATCAAATTTAGAAGATAAAAATTTCTTAGTATGAGATACTACTTCTAAATTAGTGCCCATAATAAGCATATCATCAACATACAAACAGATAATCACACCAACATTATTATTAAATTTATGATACACACATCTATCAGAATCATTTATATGATACCCATTTTCAACAAGAATGTTATCAAATTTCTCATGCCACTGCTTAGGTGCTTGTTTTAAACCATACAGGGATTTAACTAGCCTACAAACTTTGTTTTCTTTACCTGGTGCTATAAATCCTTCTGGTTGTTTCATATAAATTTCTTCTTCTAATTCACCATTTAAAAAGGCTGTTTTAACATCCATTTGGTGAATTATTAAATTATTAATTGAAGCTAATGCAATTAAAATTCTGATAGTTGTTATTCTAGCAACAGGAGAATAAGTATCAAAATAATCAATTCCTTTTTGTTGACTAAACCCTTTAGCCACCAATCTTGCTTTATATTTGTCAATTGAACCATCAGTTTTAAGTTTTCTTTTAAAGATCCACTTGCAACCTATGGGTTTATTCCCAGGAGGCAAATCAACCAACTCCCAAGTATGATTAGCCAAAATAGAATCCAACTCACTCATTATGGCTTCTCTCCAAAATACTGCATCTGGAGAAGACATAGCCTCACCATAAGTCAATGGATCACCATCAACCATAAAGGTATAAAAATCATCACCTATGTTAGTTGCTTTTCTAGCTCTTTTACATCTTCTAGGTTCAATTTCAGGTTGAGGACTAGGTTCAGGAACATATTCAGGAACAGTTCCAGGAACATGTTCAAGAACATCATCTCTAGGTTGGCTTGAAGAAGCCTCATCTGAACCTCTCACAGACTTTGGTCTAAGTGGGAAATTAGACTCAAAAAAGTCTGCATCTCTAGACTCTATTATAGAATTAGCTGACACTATATTATCATCCACAGTTCTTAGAACAAGAAATCTGTAGGCAGCACTGTGTTCAGCATACCCTATAAATGCACAGTCTACAGTCTTAGGACCTATCCTCTTCCTTTTAATTTCTGGAAGACCTACCTTAGCTAAGCAACCCCAAACCTTAAGATAACTAAGGTTGGGAATATGCCCTCTCCAAAGCTCATAAGGGGTCTTACCAGTTTTCTTGTGGGGTATTCTATTAGAAATAAAACATGCAGATAAAATAGCTTCCCCCCACAAGTTAGAGGGTGAACCAGAACCAATCAACATGGAGTTCATCATCTCCTTAAAGGTTCTGTTCTTCCTCTCAGCTACTCCATTTGACTCAGGGGAGTATGAAGCAGTCACCTCATGGATAATACCATTTCCTTCACATAATTCTTTGAAGGAATTTGATTCATATTCTCCACCTCTATCAGTTCTCAATCTTTTAATTTTCTTTTCAAGCTGATTTTCTATCTCATTTTTATATTTTATAAAAGCTTGTTCAGCTTCATCTTTACTTTTTAATAAATACACTTTTGTATATCTACTATAATCGTCTATGAAAGTAATAAAATATTTATTTCCTCCTCTAGACATATTACTTTTCATATCTGCTAGATCACTATGAATTAAACTTAAAAGTTCTGATTCTCTAGTAACAGATTTATGAGATTTATTAGTAAACTTTGCTTCTGAACAGCATTCACATTTATCAAAATTATTATTTGATATATTTTTAATTAAGCCTACACTATGCATCCTCTTAACATAGGAAATATTTGCATGTCCTAATCTAGCATGCCACAAAGTAAGAGAATCAATATAAGCAGAAGTGGAGATTTCATTTATTTCATCAGAAATGTTCAAAACAAACAGACCATGGTTACAATATCCTTTTCCCAGGAAAACCCCATTCTTAGTCAAAACTAACTTATCCCCCTCAAAGACTAACTTAATTCCAGCCTTGTTCAACAGGTAGCCAGACACTAAATTTCTCCTAATGCCTGGAACATGCAGAACATCAGTCAAAGCCAACTGCTTCCCAGAAGTGAGCTTCATCTGCACCTTTCCCTTTCCAGCAACTGGAGAAGTACGAGAGTCAGCCAGGTACACCTGCTCGCCCTCTCCCACAGGCTGGTAGGTCGTGAACAAAGCACGGTCTCCACAGATGTGCTTGGTGGCCCCAGTGTCCACCACCCACTCCTTAGGGTTGCTGATCAGATTAACTTCTGAAATCACAGCCACAATCACATCAGACTCAGTTAGATTCACATGGGTCTTGTCTCTGTTTTTCCTATGCCTGCACTGAGCAGCATGATGGCCTGGTTTGCCACAGACAAAACAGTTCCCTTTCTTCATTGAGTCCTTCTTAAAGTCTGGTTTTCTAGGTTTCTGAAAATCCCACTTTTTCTTCTTCCTAGAACCACCCTCAATCATATTGGCTTTGCTGACTGGAATAAAGGCATTGGGTTTCTGGGTCTTCTCTCTGACCTGGGCTTGTTCTTCTATCCTGATATGAACTATCAGCTCTTCCAGGGACATGTCTTTCCTCTTATGTTTCAGGTTGGTCTTATAGACTTTCCAGGAGGGAGGCAGTTTCTCAATAAGAGCTCCTGCCACAAACAGTTCAGGTAGGATAATTCCCTCACTAGTCAAGTCTTTCACAGTCTTCTGAAATTCATTTATTTGATCAGAAATAGACTTCCCATCAATCATGACATACTCTAGAAATTTTCCTATGGCAAATTTCTTCACCCCAGCATCTTCAGTTACATATTTTTTATGCAGAGCATCCCAGACATCCTTAGCAGACTCATATCCACAGTATAGATCAAATAAATCATTGGATAATGAATTCAGGAGATAGTGTTTGCAAATTTGGTTTGCTTTCACCCAAGCATTCAGTTCAACAGATTCAGACCCATCAATAGGAGCCTCGGGTCTAGGAGTAGTAAGCACAAAAAAGATTTCTAGGGTTTCAAACAGATAAGAGATTTTCTGTTTCCATCTCTTGAAGTTTTCACCAATCAGTGGTTCAACTTTCGTAAGATCAACAGAAGGGGGTACAGCAGGGTTCAAGGGTTTGACAGTATCCATCACAAACAAGCAAAACAAAAATTCGGATGATTAAAGACTGATCCGAAAAACACAGAACAGATTAACAGATAAGGCTTTAAGATTGTTGTAATATCTAGGGGAAATACTGTTCTGTATTATCAAACAGGTATCAGAATACGAATGGAATTGGGTAAACACTTAAAACAGTATCAGATTATAGATGCACGAATATGAGAAGAACAGTCAAGACAGAAAGAAGCAATAGATCTAAGCAGAAACAAATGTAAACAGGATTGGAATAAACTTATCAGATTTAACAGTCGAGGCGAGATTCAAAAATCTCTGTGCTTAAAGCCTTAAGCGTCCCCTGTAGAACGAATCTCCAGTGCGAAGGGTTGCTCGACGCTATGACTTCCAGCATTCAACGACAACAATGTCTCTCCAGTAATCCGCACAGAAATACTGGACAAATCGAACCGCGTAGCAGTGTCACTCTTACTTTCAGAACAGAGAAGAAAAACACAGGCGTCAGAGGCTGTATTCTCTGATTTTCGTGTGTACCAAAACCCTAATCTCTCTCTTCTATATATAAGAGAGGAAACGAACGTTTGTGTCTCTTAAGAGGCACACGTTCACACAAATAACGTTAATTAAAATTAATTAACGATTAATATTTAGCATAAAAAGATAGCATCATCACACACCACACCACACCACGACACGACCGGACGGTGGCGGCGGCGGCGGCGCGCGCGTGATTCAAAGAAACCCCGACAACAAGGAACAGTGTCTCACTTTAGGGGTTGCACCCCTTTAGTTCCCACTATTCTATATAAACCATTAGAAGTTCTCATAAACTTCCAATGTGGGACTATTCATCCCACAAGAGACAAACACTAAAAGACAAAACACCAAGAGGAAATTTTGAGCCCTTAAAAAACCATTAAAAATACAACACTTATTGCCTACCTATAATTGAACTAAAAAAAATCCATTTTAAACATTCAAAAATTTTAATCAATGATTAAAAATATAATAATACAGTGCACGTGCTCCACTAACTACCATAATAGGTAAAACTAAATAGAATAAACTAGAATATGTTAATTAACGATATTCTTAGCTCATACATATGAAGAAGACTTCTTATTCTATAAACTTGTTATTTGCCTTTTTCTTATGAATATGGATGTAAAATAAATGAGCTTTGAGATTGATTTGATACTTTTGAATTATCTTTATAGAGTTTTTATTGTTGAATTAATTATTTGTTTGCAAATGAAAATATTTTATTAATCATTCAGTGTTATTATCATTGTACGAATACTTAAGTAGGTTACAAATAGAAGATTGAAACACTTTATCCCAAAAGGGAGATAACACAAAAATAAAGAAGATACCCACTATTACCCTACTTGATCAACACAATCTTAGTCACAAATGTGATAGTAATAGTTGGAAGCCTGTTGTATTAATTGTAGTTGTTATAAATGCTATGAATACATATGTGTAATGTTAGTCAGTAGAGATGATGTAAAATCAAGACTCAAAACTTTAGAGGAACATTACAAGACTATCAATGAGATCCTGGCATGTTTGGATAGGATTCAACAAAATAGATGATAAAGGTGGATGATGAAATATCTTTGGGCAAAATTGGGCTGATGGAGAAATTACTGAACATAGTGTGAAAGCTAAGGCCCATATTGGGATTAATGTTGAATAGTTAAATGATATTGTTAAAGATAAAAATCACAAAGGACAACATCAAACGAGCAAAAAGGTTGGTTACTCTTCAGATTCAAACGGTTGATTCGTCACCCTCCAAAGCGCCTGAACCTGTCACATTATAGAGAGAGAGGAAGGATTATTATAGGTTGGGACACCCGAGGCTGCCCGAGGCTGCCACATCAGCCCAAGGCAGTCAGCCATAATATAATAGATGGAACACGGCTTCAAAGAAGATGGGAAGGCCTAATACAAGTAGCATAAAATAATCCTCTGTCAAATATTTAGATCAAAATGAATTTTCAAAAATGCCAGCCCAAATAACATATATTAATTTAAAAAATCCCCAGCCAAATATCAAATATTTAGATTAGAATGAACTTTTGAAAATGTTAACTCAAATATATGCTGATCTAAAGATAAAAAAGCAAGACTAAAACAACAAAGATTTTGGATACTTGTTATTTTCTTGTAATCTTGTAGACTTGTGAGAGAATTTGGTTATAATTAACATTACATATATAAAAATCTTTCGTTAAGTGAAGAATACTTAACAAAAAGATGGAACAGTATGTTATACACAATCATAAAAAGCAGGGGAGTTCCAAGAATCCTTGAGACTTTTGTATCATAAAAAATAATCAAATCAACATCAACATAAGCCATAATTAGTTCTACACGCAAAAATAATGTGGGGTACGGATATATGTACGTGTGTGGCGCAGCTTAATTTCCACTTTTACATCGCAGCTAAAATATCCACCACTAGCTTCGACTGAAACCGTCAATAACGTGCCGAAACCGCCGCCGTCGTCACATAAGTCACGACTAAAGGCCAGGCGTGGTTGGTGACTTGGTGGTGGATGGCCTGCGATACATCATCGGTCGCTTGTAGGGATACAACTCGGTTCGGTTCGGTCCGAGTTGATGTCAACCCAAAACCAAACCGAAAATATACATAGTTAAACCGAACCGAATCAAACCGAATTGAAAACCGAACCGAAAATATATAAAAAAACCGAAACCCAAACCGAACCAAACCGAACTACATGAAAACTATTCGGTTCGGTTCGGTTCGGTTCGGGTTAGACCAATATTCTTATCTTAAATAATGGTTTTTTTGTAATATCTTTTAAGTTTAAAGATAAACTTTAAAAGTTTTTCATATATTATATTACATATATATAAAACATATATTATATATTATAATATATATATATATATATATATATATATATATATATATATATATATATATATGAATTCGGTTCGGTTTAGGGAAATAATGTATTCGGTTCAGTTTCGGTTCGGTTTAACCGAACATGAAACCCAAAACCGAACCAAAGTACTATAAAACGAACCAAACCGAACCGAAGTTGGTTCGGGTCGGTTCGGGTTCAGTTTTAACCGGACCGAGTTGCACCCCTAGTCACTTGGTCGTCGTGCGTTTGGACTTTTGGCATTACGGTAACAATTGGAAGAGTCGTGGAAAAGAAGCTCATTACATCTGTAATAGTGAAAATTTTTTTTGAGTTAGACAAAATTTTATTTGACATTATTATCATTTTTCTTGTAATAGTGACATTACATATGAAGAGGTGTGGATTTTTCCTTCAAGAGTTCGGAAATTATTATCAATCTCACACGTTTCATCGTTCTATTAAAGAGAGCCATTTCTCTCAGAACTTCTGTCCTCTTGTATTAGTCTCCATTGTCAAATAGACACGTATCCTTGAATTAATTTAGGAATTTTAAATGCAAGAGAAAACTTGTAAATTGAAGGGGTAAGTGTATCAATGTCATTGGAGACTGATACAAGTACATAAGATCTAAGAGGAATGGCTTCCTTTAATAGAACTGATGAAACGTGTGAGGTTGATAATAATTCAACTCACGATTTAGTGAATGGCGTGCCCGGCCGGCAAGCTGGCAATTCTCCAACACAGAAGTCACTCTATAGAGGATGAGTGTCGCCATCCCATGAACCCAAGCAGGAACGAATTGAAATGGGGGAAAAAGTTGTAGAAGAAATGGACCCTACTGGATCAGCTTTGTAATGATCATACAGTAGCGCTGTGTTTGACTTACTTTTTTCTGTTGAAAAATTTTAATCGTCCAACTTAAATATTGAAATTGGCTACCACATGTTCTCTGAGATGTCTCTGCGTGCAACGTTTGTAGCAATGGTTACTAGAAGCAGGTGGTTGTTCTTCCTTTCTATTGTATTTAGGTGCCTGGCAAGAACTAGTCTCAGCGTTAGAGACACCATTGCTTCCGGTGAGTCTCTCTCTCGTGACCAGACCCTGACATCTAAAGGTAACGTTTTTGAACTGGGTTTCTTCTCAACATGCAAATGACTCCACCAACATCTACCTGGGCATCTGGTACAAAAATGCCTGGGAAAAAGTTACCATTTGGGTAGCCAACAGGGATAAACCTCTCTCTAATGTTTCTTCTTCTCGCCTAATCCTTTCTGAAGAAGGTAACCTACACCTCATGGACTCAAAAATCCAAGTTTGGTCAACAAATCTAACTTCTAAGCCAGGGAATTCTACAATGGCGGTTCTTCTTGATGATGGAAATCTTTTTTTTGAGAGATGGGTACAAGTCATCTGGTTTCCTTTGGCAGAGTTTTGATTACCCAATCGGCAAATTAGTTCCAGGAGCAAAACTTGGATTTAACAAACTCACTAAAGCATCCCAAGTCTTAACTACATGGAAAACTTACCAAGATCCAAGAGAAGGAATGTTCTTTCTTGGGATAGACCAAGATGGATCCCAACTCTATTTATAGTGGAACAAGTCTCAAAGGTACTGGACTAGTGGACCATGGAATGTCCACTTTTTCAGCCAACTTCCTGAAATGAATGATAGGAGAATAAAGGAAATCTTCAACTTCAGCTTCGTCTCCAATGAGAATGAAACTTTCTTCACATTCTCTGTTAATGATACATCACTCACTATACTTATAGTTGATGCAGGGGAGTTAATGCTATATACATATTTAAAAGGTGTTACGCAAAAGAATGTGTCTTGGGCTCGACCCACGAACAAGTGTGAGATTTATGGTGTATGTGGAGCTTTCGGTAGTTGCTTTCGGCAAGACACAGGCTGCATTTGGTAACGCTTTTGCTTTTTTGCTTCTAAAAGCAAGAAAGCAAAAAAGCAATTTTATGCTTTTCGAAAGATCTTTTCTTGAAGCAAATGCGTTTGGTAAACTTTTGAAAAAAGCATGTTTGGTAATTGCAGTAACATAGAAATTGCTTTTTGCTTTCATAAAAGTATTGTACACAATTTATGTATTGTACTTAGAAATATACTCAAAAATATAAGTCCAATATTATAAAAGATTCATAAAATAGTCATTTAATTACATTCAAATAATCGGGTTGGGGTTAATCGGGTTATAATTGGGTTGGACTAAATTAAGGGGGGTTGGAAAACCCCCAACCCGCCAATAAACGGGTTCAACCTGCCAACCCGTTTATTATTATTTTTATTTTTTATTTTTCAAAAAATATTATTAAAATATGGTTGGGGGTTAATTGGATCCGGTTGTACCGGGTTCGGGTCGGGTTTTGGGGTTAATCGGGGTTGAAACATGATACTTTTGCCATCTTTTTTTTTTTAATTGGGTTACCTATCGGGCGGGTCATAATCAAGTTGACCTGATTACTGTTATTTTTCAAAAAATATTATTAAAATAGGGTTGGGGGGTTAATTGGATCCGGTTGTACTGGGTTCGAGTCGGGTTTTGGGGTTAAACAGGTCGAAACATGATACTTTTGCCATCTTTTTTTTTAATCGGGTTACTTGTCGGCTTGGCGGGTCATAATTGGGTTGACCCGATTACTGGCGGGTTGGGGTTTGGGGAAACCCCAACCCGCACCCAACCCAATTAATAAACCCGTTTATAATCGGGTTGACCGGTCGGGTCGGGTGGCATTTTGCCGACTCTAGTAATAACAATACGTTGTTGCTTCTTAAGTGGGTATGGAGGCATCATCTTTAATATAGGAATAAAGCAATAGGGTATCAAGGGGTTTTGAAAGCAATAAAGCAATTTTGTAAAAAAATTGAGAAGCAACGTTTTGTTGCTTCCGGTGAAAAGCAATAAAATTGCTTCTTTGCTTTTAGTAAATTGCTTTTCGGGTGCGTTACCAAACGGTACTTTTGCTTTTAAAAGAAATTTTTTGCTTTCAAAAGCAAAAAAGTACTTCCGAAAAGCGTTACCAAACGCAGCCACAATCTTTTGTGCATGTTTGGATGGTTTTGAACCACACTTTCAGCCAAATGGAGGCCTGCATGACTGGGTAGCTTCTCGTAGCTACACGTGTGTAGTATATAAGGGCATTAGAGTTCTTCTTTTCTCAAATCGATTAAATCTATTAAAAAACAAAAAGAAGGAGAGAACTCGGTTGAAGGTGCATTCGTGCTTCACTCTTCGGGATTTTGCAAAACTTCTGGTTGCTTGTATCTTGAAGCTTCACTTTTGGGATTTGTGCTTCATGAAAGATTGGAGGTATGGTTAATTTTCTTTTTTTTTGGATTAGGTTTTCATTTTAGAATCTGAATAAGTTCGTTTTCATCTTAGGTTTTCATCATCCTTTTTCTCTCATTTTTCTGTCTTCTAATTTCATCGTGCTAGTAAATGTTGATCTTGTTTATTTCTAGGTTTCGATTAATCTAGGTTTCCTTGATTTCTTTTATTAGGTTTCATTAAACCTAGGATGTCCTTGATGTCTTTTATTAGGTTTCATTGCTGGTGCTTGGGTCATTACTTTTGGATTTTCAACATCATTTTCTTTTTACTTTCATTTGTTTTTTTTTTTAAATTCATCTCATGATTTCACCATTTTACTTATTAGATCCATAGTTCTTCATGAAGTTAGAAATATTGTTTTCGTCACTTTCAGGTTAGAAATGTTGTTGATCTAAATTGTATATGGTTGATTGATGTCCTATATTTCTTCCTATTACCCCAAGAAATGTCATTAATGATTTGAATCAAGGCTTTGCCAAAAGAATATATGGGGGCCTTGAAAAACTGCATTTCAGAAAGGGGGAGATATGGTACTAAAGGGTAGCAAGGGGAGCTGATGTGGAACTGAGGAGGAGATGAGACTCAATGATGGGATGGTGCGGCTGAACTTGCTGATATCATGGAGATGATCTGTTATGTTTGTTGGTGATATTCTAAACTGTTGGTATTCTTTCTGGACTTAATTTTCTTGTCACCTTACTTTCTTGACTTTTTTGAATTGTCTCTTTACTATGTGAATGTTTTCATTATGTGAATGTTTAAATTCTGGTTAGAACTATTGTAAATGCATCTAAGCGAATTGATGTGATGCTTGGTTACTTCTTGTGAACTTGTGATAACCTTTTAGATTGAGTTTTGAGCTTATGATATGTTGTTGGTTATCATACCTTTGTATTGATTCTCTATTTCATATATTCAGTATGTTTGATAGTATGAATGTGCTTATGGTTTGCTTTATGGTTTATGAATGTTTGGTTTTGTCATGCAATTGTCAAGAGGGAGATTGTTGGGAAATTTTCTTTTCCCTTATAATAATTGGATGACAAAATATCATTTGTACGAATGAATTTTCTTTTAAGTATTGTATAGCAAGCAAGTGAAGAAAAATTCATGATTTGAATAAGAAAAATCCGGATATGATGTTTTCTTAAGGATGCTACAAACAACTTTACTAATAACCTGTTGTAGCAACACTTGTAAGAAAAAAATCTGGATTTAAAAACCCCAGTTACGAGTCTCTTAGGTGGTTAGAATTTCTGCTAGAGAGACTTTCTGCTAGCTAGATATTCTGTTATTCTAAGAAAAGTAGATCTAAAGAATTGGGAGAAATGACAGGTGAGGAGAGTCTTTCTAGAAGGTGAGGAGATTGATTGATCAAAAAAAATGAAGGAAGGCTAGTTGATGCTTCAAGAATTGATTGAAGCATTGGAAAGAAGGGAATTCATATCTAGAGCTAATCTGAAAGCACAACTTGAAGCAATTCAAGGTATGGTCGTGGCTTCTTGATGATTTCAAGATGGTTGGAGAATTCAAGAGATGTGAATTGATGCATCATGAAATCGACTACCAGTGAGATTTATGTTAAAAGTAATTTCTTGTAAATCTTATATTCTTGTATTCATCTTTTTACAGTGAATTGGTTTCTCAGGTTTGGTATCCCTAAAAAGACTCGAGGTTTTACCTCTAGGGTTTCCTCATATAAATTCGGTGTTTACTTATTTCGATTTTTTATTCTATTATTTCGGAGATTTGATTGAAGTAAACCCATAGAGAAATGACCTATAATTTAGAAATCTCACAAACACGCTTGTTGAGGACGAACACGGTGACAATGTAAAATCCCAAATTTTAATGAAATTAAAATTTATTATTTTAGTAATTAATTAATGCTAAATTGGAAAATTTTGCAAAGTTGGAGATCGAAAGGGTTCGATCGGACCCTCGAGTGAACCGGATGGAGATAATTATAATTAATTATGTATGAGAAATTGTTAGGATTTTAAATTAAATGAATTGTGGTGGTTACAAATGGGGCTCCATGAGTTACTAAATAAATAAGGTGCTGGTCTAGGGTATTCGGTGGAGTGTAGCAATAGGTGATCAAGATTTAGGTTGCTGAAAGCAGCAACTATTTAAGTAACTGCCGTTTAGCTATTTAGTTTTTTGGCATTTGAGCAACCACCGAGAGATCTCAGAGAGGAGGAGAAGAAGACCTATGGTGTGTGAGATAGATCTGAGAAATTGGTGGTGATCAGAAGGAGTTTATTTTGATAGTTTAATCCTTGTTCAAGCGAAGTTGAAGATGCCTACAGCAGCAGTTCAATTCGTCCAAGAGCTGCTAATCTTAGCTAAGTTGATCTGGAATTCAGAAAATTGGTTCGATCAGATCTCGAGTGGAGATTCCAGAGCTTCAATTAAGAATTTGAGATTTCAGCAATCCGAAATCAGTATTAAGAGTTTCTGGTTGAGGTGATGAAGTTTTTCAATCTGCGGCAGTGACTTAGGGAATCAAATCTAAATTTCGGTGAAGGAATGGTAGCTGAGGTGCTGTCGGATTAATGGAGGTTTTAGATTTGTGATGAACATCATTACAGGTAAGTGCATTATAATTAATGAAGAATCTGTGGAGGTTATGGTTCAAATTCGAACTATAAGTCAGATCTGGAAGGATCTGAACAATCTCTCTCTTTTGCAGAGAAAGGGCGAGTAGTTCATTAGGAAAATCTTTCCCAAGACCATGATTAAATATCCTTTCCTACTTAACATACTTACCCATATAAACCTCAGCTCCAGCACCTATGCTTAGCTCCCACTTACCTAGTTTACACTTTTTGGAGTTCTTAACCAATTCCTAAGTTTCCCTTCCTTATAGTTACTACCATTTCTGATTTAAGGTAGCTAAAAGGGAGCTGGCCATCAACTTCTATAAAGGTGGCAGCACTCTACACAAGGAACAATTTCCACTTACGATGCCTTTCTACCAAATGCTGCACCTAATCATCATTGACCATTTTATATTATCAAATACCATGGATTTAACTACATAACTACCAACTTTGACCGTAGAATATTGGTTGCTGGCTTACTCCACAGCTGCCCACATTTGTGGTTATGATGCTGGAACTAACCTCTGGGAAAGTTGGCTCCAGCTCATAATTCAGCATAAACCCAACCCCTTCGACTAGGATTGAACCTTTGATTACCACCTTGCAATAAATTGTATGCATTGGAAAGGGTCTCAGCATTCTAATAAAATGCCCAACATACATATACTAAACAGGTACTGTTTGCTTTACTTGATACCAGCAATAAGCTCCTAGATACAATTAATTTAGAGTTAACATTAACTCATGCATCAGAAATTATCATAGCTACTCCCTGTTAGTCAACAGAATTTTCTATGCCCATAATCTAGTATTTCCTTGCATCAATATACTACAAAAATTTCTGGAGTAAGCTTCAAAATAACTTCCAATTTACCTTACTAAGTAGGATCAATAGTGCCTAAACGAAGGTGATATACACTACTGCTGCAGAAAACATTTTTCCAGCAGCACTCACATTCCTTATTACTGTAACCATCAATACTAAACCTGCAAAATTACTGAACCCTGATCTAATCCTTAGTCTTCACACTTGTTCCTACAGAAATCTAACCCTCTTGTTAATGCTACTAGATTGTTTCGAATTTAATTTACGAAACCCCAGACCCCTCTTATAACCTTAACAGCCCCAATCTAATTGTTGAGATTATTATACATCCATGACTATGTTATCACATATTAAATAATTTGTTCTATCTTTTCTGTTAATAATCTCTTTCCTCATATTGAAAACACCTAAAGTAAATATTAATACCAAATAGCATACATATCTTCTACTAGGGCAACCAAGGAAATAATAGAGAAAGTGAAACTGTTGCTGAGTTCTGTTATGCATGACTTACTCTACTGAGTTTAACACATAATTGCTTGATTGCTCTCACTCATCATCCCTAAGGCTTTCTCCCACATAACTCACCAAAGTGTAGATAAATAAATACTCAAAAAAAACCACCAATGCAGCAACACATTGTACTCAGCACCAGGTCTCTTGTGCTCAGCGCCAGGACCTCTTATATTCAACATCAGAATTTTTTTGTACTCAGCTCCAGATCTTCCTTTCCTCCAACTCATTCACAACTAGTAAAACTCAACAATACTAATATCCATTTGTCATTCAAGTTTTAACCTAGAACCATCTTAACTACCTATGCATCTTTAACCACTCAATCGAAATTTTCTTAATCACTAATCAAACCACATACGTTAGTCATTTAGTCCAAGTTTTCCCAATTAAAATCCTGTTACAGCAGTATGAATTTCTTACTCCACATATGCCATATGTGATAATTTTAGCTAGAATTCAGCTTTAGCATAACCATAGTAATTCTACCACTACAAAACTGCCCTGAAAATCTGATCGCAGCAACCATAACATCTGAATAACATGAGCACCTAAACAGCAGAAAAACAGAGTTCGAATTTTTTTGCATGTTCATTATCATATCACAATTTATTTTTCTTCCAATTTTAACCATTCAAATCCAAAATGAGGATAGCTACTTACCTGAAACAAAAATTTCAAGTTGCTGGAGATATATTTATTCAAAGGAAAAATCTGCAGTAATTTCCTAATGAACTACTCGCCCTTTCTCTGCAAAAGAGAGAGATTGTTCAGATCCTTCCAGATCTGACTTATAGTTCGAATTTGAACCATAACCTCCACAGATTCTTCATTAATTATAATGCACTTACCTGTAATGATGTTCATCACAAATCTAAAACCTCCATTAATCCGACAGCACCTCAGCTACCATTCCTTCACCGAAATTTAGATTTGATTCCCTAAGTCACTGCCGCAGATTGAAAAACTTCATCACCTCAACCAGAAACTCTTAATACTGTTTTCGGATTGCTGAAATCTCAAATTCTTAATTGAAGCTCTGGAATCTCCACTCGAGATCTGATCGAACCAATTTTCTGAATTCCAGATCAACTTAGCTAAGATTAGCAGCTCTTGGACGAATTGAACTGCTGCTGTAGGCATCTTCAACTTCGCTTGAACAGGGATTAAACTATCAAAATAAACTCCTTCTGATCACCACCAATTTCTCAGATCTATCTCACACACCATAGGTCTTCTTCTCCTCCTCTCTGAGATCTCTCGGTGGTTGCTCAAATGCCAAAAAACTAAATAGCTAAACGGCAGTTACTTAAATAGTTGCTGCTTTCAGCAACCTAAATCTTGATCACCTATTGCTACACTCCACCGAATACCCTAGACCAGCACCTTATTTATTTAGTAACTCATGGAGCCCCATTTGTAACCACCACAATTCATTTAATTTAAAATCCTAACAATTTCTCATACATAATTAATTATAATTATCTCCATCCGGTTCACTCGAGGGTCTGATCGAATCCTTTGGATCTCCAACTTTGCAAAATTTTCCAATTTAGCATTAATTAATTACTAAAATAATAAATTTTAATTTCATTAAAATTTGGGATTTTACATACTTCCCTCCTTCAAAAAAATTTCGTCCTCGAAATTTAATATATAATGGAATAACCAAAATCCAAACACTTCTCCTTCATCTCATTCTTTCCTTCCAAGTAGCACTTAATTAAATACCTTGGACTAACATTCAATTAGATCCCTTTGAAAATTCCGAATTCAACTTTGGTAATACAATCAGCTTGGTGTTGCTCATTTCCAATTTCAACCGTATATTTTCTTTTCTAAGATTACTAATACACCTAATTGAGAAGCCTAAACTATTCACCCATTAATTAGCTTATTTCCTGCAACTACTCTTGTATAAACCTATCTCCAGCCTCTTGTTATTCCTTCACTTTTCTTGATCAGCTATAATCTTCCAGCTAAAGCCAACTAAATTAACTTCAACTCATCACCTACCTTTACAGCACCTAACAGGGACCCATATATGCCTTTACTTCTACTACTATCAATCAGTTAATTATAATTGTGAGCTAATGAACACATTTCAAACCTTCTTTTATCCTAAATCACCTCACTTAAAATTCTGGTTTTCAGTACTTCTTTTCTCAACCCAGGTCCTTTAATCAACTTAAATATATATATATATTTTTTTCAAAGCAATTCCTTATTACAAAACAACTTTAATTAATCCCATACCTATACAGCACATGATCGGAACCCCACAAACCTTTTCTTTCACCATTGCCAATCACCTAAGCATAGCTGTGAGGTTTTTTTTTTTTTCACATCTCAATGTTTCCTTTTATATTAAAACATATCCATAAAAATTTCGGAAACAACTCTCACATCTATCACCACATAAATTTCATTGCCTTGATTACTAGACTCGATAACAAAACTACAATCCAAAAGAAATTCTCTACAAATCTCTCATGATGTCCTTCTTGTGATACTATGCACTTCGAATTCTTATGATTAGAGTATACTTCAAACTTTATTTCCCAAAGATAATGCCTCCAAATATTTAAATGTGGACATCATATTTGTCAATACCATATCCTAACAGAGAAAGTTCTTCTCATGATAGATATCTCATCCTTTGTTCTTTAAACCCACTATGCTTCCTTCGCACCATCATTTTTTTTTTTTTTTTCACCAATCCATCCTTAATACTCTTCATAAATTTAATCACTCACAAATTCTTACTCTCAATATTTATACATACTACAAAATAACTCAGAAGAGAATATCATGACTTGCTGTCACCCACCCTTTCATATATGTGCACCTATATGAAGAATAGGAAAGAAGTCATGTAAATCCCCTTCTAGCTTATATTAAGTAAATATAGCACACAAAAATTCCTTATAACACATAAATAGTCCAATACATACCCCATTTGTATAAAACTTAATACCCAAGTATATGTTCAGCATTGGCCGATGCCTTACACTACTCAAGTATAGCTATATACATCTGGCTCATCATTCAATTAAGCATACAATAGCATGCATGCTTAATCAACCATCACCAATTCATGTTCCCGATATAATCTACAATAATTGAGATTTATCTCACATCTCCAAAAGTTCCATCTTACTGCTTATCACAAAATTCACTCCTCGAGACCTTATATTTCCTTCTGAACAAAACTTCAATAAGCTTTCTCTAATCATGCAAGATTAATAGTAATATTCTACACCATAAATAACAATTCATACCATCACAAATAGATACATTGTAAGGGAATAAGTAACTAATCTTTAACAATAATAAATATTTCTATAGCTGTAGAAGGAACACTCTCAATCTAAATTCCCGCTTTAAAGGTGCTATCTAACGAACACACAACCCCCAAGTCCCTCCTAGGGCTTCCTATTTCTATGTCATGTTTCCTTTCAAAACTCTGATATGCTCTGATACCATCTGTAACGCCCCCGGATCCAAGTTACGTAGAGAAAACCGTAACTTATCTCCGAAGGTTAATATATAACCCAGGATAGCAATATCAGAGTGAAGGAAGACATGAATAAATCAATAACTAGATAATCAGAGTGCACTATAACCCAAGCTCAACAATAAAAAAAAAACTATAATCAAGACTAACTCACATGAACCAAGCATATACCCACTGGTGTCGTCCTTACCAGAATCTGAAAACAAAACAAAACGTAATAAGATACGAATATCCCAGTAAGTAGCATAGGCATGCATAAAATATTTATTAACAGTTTTAAAACATGCTTCCGAATTAAACATGCTTAAATAACGATAACTCACCTTATCGGTTAAACCGAATAATCCAAAACCACAATGTACTGATAAAAGGAAAAATATTACAACCACTGTATCCGAAATCAAAAATGTGCAATCATTAGAAGTAAGTCCCCGGTGGACTCATGAAATAAACCGCCTTTAACTGGTGTAAAAACCAAGCTCACTATGCCACCTCCCGGCTTATGTGCGAAGCCGAGTTACACGGTCATCGACTTATTGCGGGAGAACCCATTCAGATACAGAAATGGGTTGGCATGTACTATCCTAACATAGCCGCAGCCAACCAGATACAGAGAAGGCCTCATCGAGCTACACGATGGAAACGCGTGCGCGAACAAGGTATTACAGCTAGCAAAGATCAATCTATTCCACTACCTAGCTCTTAAATTTGACAAATGTGGATCCACACCGAGCTATGCCATCTAGACTCAAATCAACAATAAAATAACTGACATATTTCAGTAGTGCTAATCAATCATCATCGCCCTCCAAGATACATGGAAGAACACAAATTCTCAATTCAAGATACCTGGATAGGTCCCATCTCGTTCTGAGATACACAGAAATTAAGTAACATCTTCTCATTTGAAATGATAGACCAATAAACAGATTTATTTCCCAAAACGATTTGTTTTAAAGTTCTCTTTTTCCAAAATATTGCACAAAGTTCCTTGGTTGAAAAAAAAATTGATAAAATTGTTCAATCTCGGTTAAACCGACAAAATTGAGTGTCTAAACCTGAATTTAATTGTTATTATTGAACAAACTGTTATTAATTTCTTTTAGTTCAAAACAGAAATTTACATGCCGAAATATAAAATATTATTCTTATTTAACCAAAATCTGGTTCAGCAGTGACAATTCCTAATAGGTATCTAATTTGTGCTCTTTACTCCACTCCACCTCCTGTAATTATTCTTATTTATTACTATCAGCAAGTTCCCATGTATTCTACAGTTTCCAAGTATAAAAGTTGATCATAATTCAATTTTCCTAACATCTTTCCCAAGACCATGATTAAATATCCTTTCCTACTTAACATACTTACCCATATAAACCTCAGCTCCAGCACCTATGCTTAGCTCCCACTTACCTAGTTTACACTTTTTGGAGTTCTTAACCAATTCCTAAGTTTCCCTTCCTTATAGTTACTACCATTTCTGATTTAAGGTAGCTAAAAGGGAGCTGGCCATCAACCTCTATAAAGGTGGCAGCACTCTACACAAGGAACAATTTCCACTTACGATGCCTTTCTACCAAATGCTGCACCTAATCATCATTGACCATTTTATATTATCAAATACCATGGATTTAACTACATAACTACCAACTTTGACTGTAGAATATTGGTTGCTGGATTACTCCACAGCTGCCCACATTTGTGGTTATGATGCTGGAACTAACCTCTGGGAAAGTTGGCTCCAGCTCATAATTCAGCATAAACCCAACCCCTTCGACTAGGATTGAACCTTTGATTACCACCTTGCAATAAATTGTATGCATTGGAAAGGGTCTCAGCATTCTAATAAAATGCCCAACATACATATACTAAACAGGTACTGTTTGCTTTACTTGATACCAGCAATAAGCTCCTAGATACAATTAATTTAGAGTTAACATTAACTCATGCATCAGAAATTATCATAGCTACTCCCTGTTAGTCAACAGAATTTTCTATGCCCATAATCTAGTATTTCCTTGCATCAATATACTACAAAAATTTCTGGAGTAAGCTTCAAAATAACTTCCAATTTACCTTACTAAGTAGGATCAATAGTGCCTAAACGAAGGTGCTATACACTACTGCTGCAGAAAACATTTTTCCAGCAGCACTCACATTCCTTATTACTGTAACCATCAATACTAAACCTGCAAAATTACTGAACCCTGATCTAATCCTTAGTCTTCACACTTGTTCCTACAGAAATCTAACCCTCTTGTTAATGCTACTAGATTGTTTCGAATTTAATTTACGAAACCCCAGACCCCTCTTATAACCTTAACAGCCCCAATCTAATTGTTGAGATTATTATACATCCATGACTATGTTATCACATATTAAATAATTTGTTCTATCTTTTCAAATGAGAAGATGTTACTTAATTTCTGTGTATCTCAGAACGAGATGGGACCTATCCAGGTATCTTGAATTGAGAATTTGTGTTCTTCCATGTATCTTGGAGGGCGATGATGATTGATTAGCACTACTGAAATATGTCAGTTATTTTATTGTTGATTTGAGTCTAGATGGCATAGCTCGGTGTGGATCTACATTTGTCAAATTTAAGAGCTAGGTAGTGGAATAGATTGATCTTTGCTAGCTGTAATACCTTGTTCACGCACGCGTTTCCATCGTGTAGCTCGATGAGGCCTTCTCTGTATCTGGTTGGCTGCGGCTATGTTAGGATAGTACATGCCAACCCATTTCTGTATCTGAATGGGTTCTTCCGCAATAAGTCGATGACCGTGTAACTCGGCTTCGCACATAAGCCGGGAGGTGGCATAGTGAGCTTGGTTTTTACACCAGTTAAAGGTAGTTTATTTCATGAGTCCACCGGGGACTTACTTCTAATGATTGCACATTTTTGATTTCGGATACAGTGGTTGTAATATTTTTCCTTTTATCAGTACATTGTGGTTTTGGATTATTCGGTTTAACCGATAAGGTGAGTTATCGTTATTTAAGCATGTTTAATTCGGAAGCATGTTTTAAAACTGTTAATAAATATTTTATGCATGCCTATGCTACTTACTGGGATATTCGTATCTTATTACGTTTTGTTTTGTTTTCAGATTTTGGTAAGGACGACACCAGTGGGTATATGCTTGGTTCATGTGAGTTAGTCTTGGTTATAGTTTTTTTTTTATTGTTGAGCTTGGGTTATAGTGCACTCTGATTATCTAGTTATTGATTTATTCATGTCTTCCTTCACTCTGATATTGCTATCCTGGGTTATATATTAACCTTCGGAGATAAGTTACGGTTTTCTCTACGTAACTTGGATCCGGGGGCGTTACAGACAACGATAAAGTCTAAGGTTGAAAACGTTCAATTTTTGATTGATAAATGCGACGTTCGTTGACAAAGCTACCGTTGAAGGAAGATGCTTTGCGTCTGTAATGCGACATGCGTCGCCATCTTTAATAACTTTTTGATTGTGTTGTCTGTGATTGACGAGATGACTTCTTGTGCATCCTCAATCTGCGCCCCCGCCGTGAACCCTCCTTCGATGTGCAACACATGTCCAAAAAAACTCAAACGATCGAAACCTACTCTCTTTCGATTTTGGCTTCCCTCCAAAATCAAAACAATACCATTCGGCTTCATCTTGGCTTTGTTTTGATTGAACAAAAGTCGGGCCAGATCTCGTGCGAACCAGTCCTCCCACAAAACCAGTTTTCGACTCCCCTCAAAAATCTCCCTTCAAAACTCATTTGCCAAGATTTCAAGATTTCATCCTTCCCTTCCCTCAAGCAGCAGAGATTTCAAGATTTACTTCTAATAGGAGAAACGCAAACAGGGGCTTCGTCTTCCCTCGAGCAGCAGAAGCCTTCCTCTTTGCGTTTTGTTTCAATCAGGTATTCTTCATCTTTGTTTCTTGCTGTTTGTTGCTCTTTGAGAGAGTCTCCCTCGACTTCATCCTTCCCTTCCCTCGAGCAGCAGACATTTCAAGATTTCAAGATTTACTTCTAATAGGAGAAACGCAAACAAGGGCCTTCGTCTTCCCTCGAGCAGCAGAAGCCTTCGTCTTCGCGTTTTGTTTCAACCAGGTATTCTTCGTCTTTGCCCCTTTTCTGCTATTCTGATCTGTTAGGGTTTTATGCTAATGATCTTGCTGTTTGTTGCTCTTTGCCCCTTTTCCGCTATTCTGTTTCCAATGTCAAGAAGCCTGACACAGATTTCGAATTTTACAAGTGATAACCAAACTCACAATACTTAAAACATGTTTCTTAGTCGAAAAGAATATTTTCCCAGAAATTAAAGGACCAAAGATTTATGTACTCCTGCTTTCATTTGCTTATTATGTAGTTTTAAATCGGGATTTTATTACTGAATTATATGTTGTTCATTGCACCTGGAAAAATATATGTTGTGAATCATCTAGTGTCTTCGTCTCGATAACATGTAGTTGTTTAGATGTTAATGTGGTTCATGAATCATGATGGGTATAATAGATCATCTGTTCCATAGGGAACAAATGTTTTCCTTTTTGTGGAATTAAAAGACAAGTGTTTTAACAAGTTATTTTATTATCATGTTTGTCATAAAAAAGGAAGTGTGTATTTAGCAATGCTTATTTGGGCCTTGAAGGTGATTTATCAGGTCTAGAATCACTTTAGAGATGCATATTTGGTGTTCGATTGGT
Source organism: Buxus sempervirens (assembly GCA_947561395.2). Classification (NCBI taxonomy): domain Eukaryota; kingdom Viridiplantae; phylum Streptophyta; class Magnoliopsida; order Buxales; family Buxaceae; genus Buxus; species Buxus sempervirens. Next base: position 7,763,895 of record OX387182.1, read on the forward strand.
AAATATTTTTGAGAAGTAATTCCTAATGAAGCATTTTCCCGGGAAGCCCTTAAATGGCAATTTACCAATGGCTATCTGAAGCAATTTTTGGAAAACTGTTAATCAAAATCTATGACGCATATTTTAAGAAGCAACACCCAAACGAGGCTGAAGCAAATTTTTGTATCATGATAAAAGCATGATTTGATTTTTAATATGTTTTTCTGCTACTGAATTTGCGGTGGAGAGAAGCTTGTTGATGGGAACATGAGGCCTGGCATATTTAGGAGATGTTTGGTGCAAATTATGGTGGGTGATAATATTTCTCATTTTTGAATTTTTATATCATAATATTTATTGCTGTCTCATATATGATATTTTATGTCCACTGCTGCTTTCAATTGGATTAATAACACAACAGGGCAGTCATTGCGTTTATTTGCTTCTTGCCATTGCAGCTATTGGGGTTTAAGACTCATATGAGAGGTCGATCACATGGAGAAGATTTGGGTTGATGATGGTTACACTTTGTTGCTAAACATGTGTATATGCCTCTCTATTATTATATTGGAGAATATTTGATAAGTACTTGCAACCTCTATGTCACAAGCAAAATTTTCAAGTGGGATTAGTGAGTTTATCCGTTACTAATATTGCAGCAAAGAGTTTTGCCCGCCAACTTAATTAAAAAACGGATAAGGTGTCATCATTTCTTCTTGTGTTCTTCTAAAGAACATTGTTGTTTTGCTGGACCTTCATGTCAAGTGATTTGTCTCTCCTATTGCTTATTGCGTTCAATTGATTAACTTGTTCATGTGATCCTATATGAGTTGTTCCACTATAACTGTCGATATAGCATGTAATTAACAAGGGGGGTTGTCCTTTAAGACTTCTATTTCATTGGTATTTTCTTGTAATGATCAATACAATGCCATTGTTATATTCCATGGCTTTCTTAATCCTTGATTAAAGTTTCATCTGATTGGACTTTTTCCAGATGGGATCCACTTTCAAAGCCTATTGGTGACAGGGTATTTGAAGAAGTGGAAGAATCCTACAGAAGACAGCCCAAGGAAAATGAAGTTATCACGGATGAAGTTGAAGATAAGGTCGACTGTAAATGCTGTTTGATCTGTTGAATGAGGCTCTATCAACTATACTTGGATCTACTGTGACGATGTCTGGGTTCAGGAGAAAGATCATTGTCCCAATTCACCACCGCCTCCACGTGGGAAGAAATTGTTGGACCGGGTGAGGCAGGTGATTTGTTTGTATGTATATCCTCCGAAGGATGGATCCTTTTACTCATTCAACAACATGATATCTTGTGATCTTAGGGCCACACCTTGGTTGGGGATGATGCATGATGATGTAGATGTTATAGGAAGAGAGATGGAAAGTGTGATTCTAGAGGAGTTGATTGAAGAAACCATGGGAGACCCTTGGTTATAAGTTATGGATGATGGTGTGGTCAGGTTAGCAATCGGCTAGTGAAACTGTGGCGACCCAATTTAATAGCGGTCTTTGTATGATTTGGGATTTTTGTTCAATCGGTGTTGTGTGAATAGGAAACAGAAACTGTACATGGATTCTTTTGCTGTTTTGATACGTGAATTATTTAATTTATTCAAGTGCTTGACAATTCCTTGAATTGAATGATGAGTTAATTACCGTCAAAGTATTGAAAAGTATTGAAAGGCCATTTCAAATGTGCTGGGAATTCCACATTCCCAAATCTCCCAAATCACCTTAGAAGACAACACTCGCTAATAAAATGGCTTATTTAAGAATTTGCGATCCAGTTTCTTCTTTGTAAAGGTCACTGTAAATTGTGAAATCGCACTGTCAGAATTTACCTAAGAAAAGACTCTAACAGTCAGTTGACTAAAACTTTGTGCTTGAATACAAACAAGAGAACTTATTTAACACTAAAGAACTTTGTCATCGGATGTGAAAAGTTATTGGCATGTTAAAAATTAGCATCTAGATATAATTGATTTGCATGTATGCTATGAATGACGTTCCTTCTATCCAACAATACAGCTCCACTGTTGGGTGAAGAAGATTGACTTTATTTCTCGGAAATATTACGAAAATATACAAACCCTCTAACCTCATCAAACAAAATAGAGGTTAGGAAAGTGGGAGCCTTGTTTTTCCAAACACATAAGTATCCATCAAGTGCAAAATTAGCTAGCATGTCTGGCACAGCATTACCTTCCCTAAAAGTATGCGAAATTAATACAACATTAAACAAAGGAATAAAATTAAATGGAATAGACACTTTTTCCAAACACATGAGTATCATTCGGCTGGCAGTCTGCTCTGTTGCCAGATCCTTTCCTGCACAAAGAACCTGCAAGTATTCACCACAGAAACAAACATTAAGACAAGTTCCATTAAATACAAGAAAGTAACAAATACATATTACAGCTACTGACACCATATTTGAGGACCAATAGATATATTCCATACATTTATATTGTATGTGAAAATAGAACAAATAAAACGAGCTATACCATATTAAACTCTGTGTGTGTGCATGTTGCACATTCACAGCTGTGCAAGCACAGCTTGAGACCAGACTGTAAACTAAACCAAACAGAATATAAACCAAGGATATCACAAAGCATAATTCCATGAACATGAAAAATAAGTATGACCATATAAAACAGGAAAAAAACTAATAATTCCATGAACATGAAAAAAAAGTCTGGTTGGAAGTAAATGCTCCAGATCATTGTTTTCAAATAATAAATCTTCTCAGGAGTGTTAGAATGCAAATTGACAGTTATCAGTGACAAACTACATAACAAAATATGACAGATATATTGGTTAGTTCAACCCCAAATTCTAAATGAAGGTAAGAAATTGAAGAGGAAATTCCTTCTTCCCATTGGAATAGAGTAACTATATGTATACATGAAATTCATAAAGCCTTTACACAATCACTAGGACGAAAAATCATGAGTTAAAAGAAATTACTGAACCCATACCATAAAAGGACTGACATGTAATGGTTTAGCTACTAAATCTGCATTTGTATTGAAAACAAAATTCACTCTCTCGCCCCATGGTGTATTGGTTACCTGAATCAGAAAAAGAAACAGCTCACTAGAAAATAGCCTAACAGCTTGAAAGATAATAGAGATTATCACTAGATCAAGAAGCCATCAAAAGCAATGATAACATGCCATTTGCGATGACATAGAAGCCATTTCCTATTTCCAATTTTAAGCTTTAATTTTATGCTTTCAATTACAAATAAGATTTTATTGGGAAGAGAAAACAATGTTCCGATAATATCTCTACATACAAAAACAGATATGATAAATGATATAATCAATTCATCAATCCAACACACCAAACCATTTAAAAATTGGGTACCATCTTGTAGGCAGCAAACAAGAGACCATGGTTCATTCAGAATTCAAAAAAGAAAATACAGAAAAAAATGATCTATAAATGGAAGCTTAGAGACCATTCAATGTAAGAGTACATGCTTCCCATACAAAGTCTAGGAAGCAACTTATCATATGTACATGCACTCTTTAAAAAAGTTGAAACTGATATTTTGAGAGGAAATCCATTGATAGAAGTTATGAGTCTTATGACCATATATAGGATTTAATGGAATGAGAAGAAGTAAAGGTCAATATTTCTCCTCAAAAGCTATTTTGGCTACTCCTATGACAAACAAAATCTAGAAAGGTTCAAAGATGGAAAGGACCTAAGCTTTTCTGACATGCAACATAAAAAGTCCTTGGTGGAGGGATGTCAAGGGTGCTTAAGGATCATAGGAAAATTCCTTGCTGGAGGTTTACTAGAAGCAATATATAAATCTTGATAGCCATGTATGTGGAGATATCACTATAAAGTCTTCCGATAGTAATTATTGCTGAGGATCATAGGAAAATCATTTGAGTAAGATGTTCTGTCAAGTATATGCAACATTTTTGGGTGCAGATTCAATGGAAGTTTTGGGCAGAAATTGTCCAATTGTGAGCTTGGGAGGAATGCTTAGCCTAAATGTAGCAGATTTGATGCTATTATGCAAGATTAGATTATGGAGACATTGGAATAACACTAATCAGAGAAATGGTGTTAGGAAACAATCTGGTCGGGAATATATTGTAATGGAACAGTAACAGTGTACTCATTCCAGTTTCTATTGATAGATGAATGCTATGATAGAACTATTGCACAGCCTCATGAACTTCATTTAAAACAGGGCATGGACATTCATGTCCAACTGACCAATGATGGACATTACTGTCCATGAAATTCATGACTCTTGAAGAGTAACAACTCAAAGTACACAGACATAAATCTCATTAAACAAGAAGCCACTACAAAAAAGAGGAGAATTAGCGGCGCCTTTTAGCGGCGGTAACCAAATTCCCGCCGCTAAAAGCACTATTACCGGCGGTAAAAGCACTTCCCGCCCCTAAAAATTAATCTACCATTTTTTTCGCGCGAAAATTCTATGGCGCGCATTTTTTCAGCGCGAAATAGCCTTTAGCGGCGGTACCTACCGCCGATATATTAAGTTTTACCGGCGGTAACATATTTACCGCCGGCAACAAGTTGGCGGGAATGTCCCACCAAAAAAAAGCCTTATTCCCGGCGGTATCAGTCCGTCGGTAATAACACTTTTAGCGGCGGTAAGCCTATTACCGCCCCAAAAGCTGATTTTCAGAGGCGGTGAGATCCTTCCCGCCCATAAAAGCCATATATTAAAAACCGAAAAATTATTTTTAGCGGCGGTATACTCATTACTGCCCCTAAAAGTCCCTTTTAGGGGCCGTAAACCCATTACCGCCCCTAAAAACCATATATTAAAAAAACAAAAAATTACTTTTAGCGGCGGTACATTTATTATCGCCCCTAAAAGTCTCTTTTAGGGGCCGTAAGCCTTTTACCGCCCCTAAAAGTCCATTTCTTAAAAAAATGTAAATAACTTTTAGCGGCGGTAAGATTTTTACCGCCCCTAAAAGTCTCTTTAAGGGCCCGTAAGCCTTTTACTGCCCCTAAAAGCCTTTTATTAAAAAACCAAAAATTACTTTTAGCGGCGGTAAACAAATTACCGCCCCTAAAAGTCCATTTCTTAAAAAAATGTAAATGACTTTTAGCGGCGGTAAGCTTTTTACCGCCCCTAAAAGTTTCTTTTAGGGGCCGTAAGCCTTTTACCCGCCCCTAAAAGCCTTTTATTAAAAAACAAAATTTACTTTTAGCGGCAGTAAACAAATTACCGCCGCTAAAAGTCCATTTCTTAAAAAAATGTAAATGACTTTTAGCGGCGGTAAGATTTTACCGCCCCTAAAAGTTCCTTTTAGGGGCCGTAAGTATGTTACCGCCCGTAAAAGACATTTATTAAAAAACAAAAATGACTTTTAGCGGCGGTAAGAATTTTACCGCCTGTAAAAGATCCTTTTAGGGGTGAAATCATTTAAAAAAAAGTCATTTAGGGGCGGTAACACGTAAATAACTTTTTCATTTAAAAAAAAAATGCAACTACTACTAAATTTGGAGAGAGAAATCGACTTTTAGGGGCGGGAACCTACCGCCGGTAAAAGCAAAAGCGGGAATTTTCGCGCGTTCCAAATCAAATGAATTTTTTTTAGACTTTTAGGGGCGGGAACTACCACCGGTAAAAGAAAAAGCGGGAATTTTCCCTCGTTCGAAATGAAATGAATTTTTGTTTGACTTTTAGGGGCGGTAATCTACCGCCGCTAAAAGTTAAAGCGCAAATTTTCAAATGTTATTCGACTTTTAGCGGCGGTAAGCCTGTTACCGCCCCTAAAAGTCTCTTCTATATATACAAACCGAACCTCTTCTTTTTTAACTTGTCTCCTTCTTCTTGTTTTTTTTCTTGCAATCCAACTATAGGTATGCATTTCTTTTTACCCATCATTTATATTTTCTTTTTCTTTTTTGCAAATTTACTCTCTCACTAACATGTTGCTCTTTCTCTCTCTACAGATTTCTTCCAAGGTCTCACTCTCTCTCTTTCTCTTTCTCCCTCTCTTTCTCTCTCTCTCTCTCTCTCTCTCTCTCTCTCTCACTCTCTCTCTATGCCTATATCCTTCTCTCTCTCTCTATATCTTTTTTTCTCTCTCCCTCCCTCCCTCCCTCTCTCCCTCTCAATATCTCTGCTGCCGTACAACGGCAGCAAAATTTTTTTTTATTTTTTTAATATAGTTTTAGCCGACGGTAATGCCCGCCGATAAAGGTCATTAATTTATTTTTTAATTACTTTTTAGCGCCGGTAAAAGTCCTTAATTTAATTTTTTTAATTTTTAAATGTTATTTTTAGCGGCGGTAAATTCCAGCCGCTAAAAGCCGAAATTATCGCCGGTAAAAGTCGTTAATTTATTTTTTAAATTGTTATTTTTACCGGCAGTAATTACCGCCGCTAAAAGTCATTATGTGGCTTTTTTATTTTTTTAATATTTTTTTTTACCGGCGGTATTGTTCTGACGGTAATGACCTAGAAATAGCGGCGGTAAGAGCATTACAACCGCTAAAACCTTTACCGTCAGCATTGTTTGGGGCGAGAGTCCTTACCGCCAGTAATACTATTACCGGCGGTACTTGTATATTTACCGGCGGTAGGGCCCGGCGGTACCCTACCGCCGGTAAAAACTTGCTTTTTTGTAGTGAGCTTGCTTAACCACTATGCTTGTTCCATAAGGACTAAAGAGAACATGCTAGTTTGATTCTCTTTTATCTTGCTACCCGCCGGTAAAAACTTGCTTTTTTGTAGTGAGCTTGCTTAACCACTATGCTTGTTCCATAAGGACTAAAGAGAACATGCTAGTTTGATTCTCTTTTATCTTGCACTAAGCAAGTTTCTTAACCACTATGCTTGTTCCATTGGATTTTCTACTGTTTCTTATTAAGTTATTTTTAATTGCATTGTTTCCTTGGGTAGTTGTCAACTTAACACTTATAGATTTACCAGGGATGACAAAGGTTGCTATAGGTAATTTTCTAAAGAGTATCATGTCAGTATTATTTGAGCATTATATTATTCTTTCTCATTGTTAACAATTTGGATATTCAGAGGGACAGCCTGACAGTATTGTTGAAGATATTGAAAACATGGTTCGCTCCTATGTTGAGAAGGTGAAATTGTCAAACGCATACAGAACTGTTAGATGTTAAAATTGCAGCTAGATTCTTGTTCATTTTCTCTCTCTTATTTCTGTGTTTATTTACGTCTGAAGTATTGTATAGCATCTTTAGGCTCTCAACTGATTACCGGCAAATTTGCACATGGTAATTGCACAGCAAAGATGGTGGGATCTGCCATTTGATTTTCATAGCTAGTATATTTATTCTGTAAACATGCTTGATTGCATATTCACAAGTCCAATTTATGGGCTGATCTTTTGAGCCATTCAGAATTTTCTGACTGTCATAAAATGAGATGGTTGAAACCCTAACAGATCAGAATAGCAGAAAAGGGGCAAAGACGAAGAATACTTGGTTGAAACAAAACGCGAAGACGAAGGCTTCTGCTGCTCGAGGGAAGACGAAGGCCCCTGTTTGCGTTTCTCCTATTAGAAGTAAATCTTGAAATCTTGAAATGTCTGCTGCTCGAGGGAAGGGAAGGATGAAGTCGAGGGAGACTCTCTCAAAGAGCAACAAACAGCAAGAAACAAAGATGAAGAATACCTGATTGAAACAAAACGCAAAGAGGAAGGCTTCTGCTGCTCGAGGAAAGACGAAGGCCCTGTTTGCGTTTCTCCTATTAGAAGTAAATCTTGAAATCTTGAAATCTCTGCTGTTCGAGGGAAGGGAAGGATGAAATCTTGAAATCTTGGCAAATGAGTTTTGGAGGGAGATTTTTGAGGGGAGCTAAAAAATGGTTTTGTGGGAGGACTGGTTCGCACGAGATCTGGCCCGACTTTTGTTCAATCAAAACGAAGCCAAGATGAAGCCGAATGGTATCGTTTTGATTTTGGAGGGAAGCCAAAATAGAAAGAGAGTAGGTTTCGTTTGAGTTTTTTTGGACACGTGTTGCACATCGAAGGAGGGTTCACGGCGGGGGCGCAGATTGAGGATGCACAGGAAGTCATCTGTGCGTTGAAGACTCTTTGATTGATTGAAATTTGTTTTCCAAACTAGTTATTGAAATTGGATGATTTGCCACCTCAGGTACTATGAAAGATCTGTGATTTGCCACCTCAACTTGTGATATATCAAAAGATTTGTGTTCCTTAATTTTTATTCGGAAAATATTTAACAAGTTTAAAAAGTTCTAAGAAATTGAAAATATTTAACAAGGATTCGATGTGTGGGCTGTGATCGTTGCTCGTTCCAGATGAGATATGAAAAACTGGTGTTTCAAAGGGAATGGGATCGCAACCCAGACTTGCACTAGGTTATTGGAATGAATTGATTCCTAATCTATTAGAACAGTTATGGTTTTGGAGAGTTGCCTGGAAGTGGGAGCTAAGACCCAGGATAATCATTTAAAGCGCTTTCAGATTTCTCTCTCTTTCTTAGGGGTCAATCTTTGTAAATTTGAGAAATTTTTAGGCCAATTTTGATATATTAAAACGTTCAGAGATTAAAATAAAATTTTAAGTTTTGACATTTCCCCTGCTTTTGAATCTCCCAGTTTTTTTATCAATCGAGCTAATAGGTCAGGAAGAGAAGAATTTGATGGGAGGAGTTGTGTTGGATCTTAATCTGGGTGTGTGTTTTTTGATCTGGTGATGTTCTACCATTGATAAAACCAAGACTATGATGAAAAAGTTTCTGGGAGACTCCGGACGATAAATGGTCAATTTTAACGACTTTTAAAGGATTCAAAGACTCAAAATTCCGCATATAGCTAGGGCATTGCGTGCCCGGCAAGCAGGCGAGTTTGCACACACGTCTTTCAGTGGTTGGCGCTGAGCCAGCTGATGTAAGAAGTCAACCTTGTAGCTGATGAGCATCGCCATCCCAAGCACCAAGTAGGGAAAAAATGGTGCAAATTAAAGTCGGAGATGAAATGGTCAGTCCTACAGGAGTAGCGGTGTAATCACGATGCAGCAGCGCTGTCTTTGACATAGACATTTTTGCTGAAAAATTTGGATACAAATTAGTTTTCCATATTAAATATTGAAATCGGCCACCACATGTTCTCTGAGATGTCTCTGCAAGTGCTTGCAAGGTTCGCAGCAATGGTTACCAGAGGCAGGTGGTTGTTCTTTCTTTCTATTGTACTTATGTGCCTAGCAAGAACCAGTCTCTGTGTTGGAGACACCATTGCTTCCGGCAAGTCTCTCTCTCCCGACCAGACCCTTACATCTAAAGGCAACGTTTTTGAATTGGGTTTCTTCACAGCATCTGGCTCCAACAACATCTACCTAGGCATTTGGTACAAAAGTTCTTGGGCAAGAATTACCATTTGGGTAGCCAACAGGGATAAACCTCTATCTAACGTTTCTTCTTCTCGCCTAATCCTCTCCGAAGATGGTAACCTATACCTCATGGACTCAAAAATCCAAGTTTGGTCAACAAATCTGATCTCTAAGCCAGGGAATTCTACAGTGGCGGTTCTTCTTGATGATGGAAATCTTGTTTTGAGAGATGGGTACAAGTCATCTAGTTTCCTTTGGCAGAGTTTTGATTACCCAAGTAACGTATTAGTTCCAGGAGCAAAACTTCGGTGTAACAAACTCGCTAAAGCATCCCAAGTCATCACTGGATGGAAAAGTTATGAAGAGCCGGGAGAAGGGATGTTCTCTCTTGGAATAGACCCCAATGGATCCCAGCTTTATTTAGAGTGGAACAAGTCTCAAAGGTACTGGATTAGTGGACCATGGAATGGCCACTTTTTCAGCCAACTTCCTGAAATGAATGAAAGGAGAATAAAGGAAATCTTCCACTTCAACTTCATATCCAATGAGAATGAAACCTTCTTCACATTTTTTGTACATGATACTTCCATACTATCTATGCTTGCGGCTTCGGTGACCGGGGAGTTAAAGCTATATACCTGGTTAAAAGGTGTTTCACAACAGAATGTGCCTTGGTCTCCACCCACGAACAAGTGTGAGATTTATGGTGTATGTGGAGCGTTCGGTAGCTGCCTCAGGCAAGACATAATCTCTTGTGCATGTTTGGATGGCTTTGAACCACGCTATCAGCCAAATCAGGGCCTACAAGATTGGTCCAAAGGGTGTGCAAGAAGAACCCCTCTACAATGTGAGAACAAAACTTCTGGCTTGGAGCAAGAGGATGATTTTCTACTGCAATCCAATATAAGATTACCTGGAAATGCAAAACCATTGACAATTGGTGGTGATCAACAATGCAAATTAGCTTGCTTGAACAACTGTTCTTGCACTGCTTACACTTATGGTAATGGTCAATGTTCAATATGGTATGGAGAACTTTTTAATTTGCAGCAATTAAATGACAGTCAGGGAAGTGATCTTTATGTCAAACTTGCGGCTTCAGAGCTTCCAAGGCAGAAGGCTAAAGCTAAGAAGCGACTACAATTGATTATAGCATTGCCAACTGTTCTAGCAATGCTCATTTTCTGTTTCTTCTTGTGCTATCTACAAAAAAGGAGGCTCAAACAAGGAGGTAAGGATCAGATTCCTAGTATCTAAATCAATTTCTACATCCTCAATATCATGACTCTTCTTATTTATATGAAGCAGGGGAAAGTGAAACAAGCCAGGACTTGTTATTGTTTGATTTGGGTACAAGCGATAAAGCAAATGATTGCAAGTACAGTGATATAAGTAGGCTCCAGAAGGGACAAAACCAACATGCCAAGTTGCCGTTATTCAGTTTCTCAAGTGTCTCGGCAGCTACTGATAACTTCTCTGATGCAAATAAGCTTGGAAAGGGTGGTTTTGGGCCTGTTTACAAGGTAACATTAAAAAATATTGATCTCACATTTAGTTCTCATGCACGAAAATTGTCAAAAACAAACTTAAAAGAGTTCACTTACAGGGTAAATTACAATATGGACAAGAAGTAGCAGTGAAGAGGCTCTCAAAACAGTCTGGACAAGGATTGATTGAGTTTAGAAATGAGATGTTACTAATTGCACAGTTGCAACATAGGAACCTTGTTCGACTTCTAGGATGCTGCGTGGAAAGAGACGAAAAGATACTGATCTATGAGTACATGCCCAACAAAAGCTTGGATTCTATGCTCTTTGGTATGTAGTTATTTACGCTATAGACTTTCCCTTTTTTTATTCTTGGAAACTAACAAAACTGATTTTATGATTGAGCGTTTGAACCTTCTTGCTTATATTTCTAGTGCAAAATAAAATGTGACAGATCCAACACGGCAACGTCTATTAGATTGGGAAAGTCGGATTCACATTATTTCAGGGATTGCTTAAGGTCTTATTTACCTCCATGAATATTCTAGATTAAGAATCATTCACAGAGATTTAAAAGCCAGTAATATCCTCTTGGATAGTGACATAAACCCAAAAATATCGGATTTTGGTATGGCAAGAATTTTTGGAGGCAACAGCTCTCAAGCAAACACAAACAGGATTGTGGGAACATAGTAAGTAGAGATTACATTCTTTGAACACACACTCGCATTCCCAGAAACTGAGGTGCTTATGTCTAATAATGGAAATATCCATTGCAGTTGTTGACATTTTTTTTTATTGTTGAAATGCAGCGGTTATATGTCCCCTGAGTATGCCATGAAAGGCATCTTCTCAATCAAATCTGATGTTTTTAGCTTTGGAGTGTTGATGCTAGAGATTTTGAGTGGCAAGAACAACCATGGATTCTATCATCTTGACTCACTTAATCTTCTAGAATATGTAAGTGACGAAAATGAAGCTAATAATATTCTTAGGTTTAATTTATACTTTATGCAAGTTCATTTTACCATCTCTTTCCCCTTTTCTTTGATTTTGTTTTGCCTTAGGCATGGGAGCGGTGGAAAGTTGGCAAGGGATTGGATTTGATAGATCCCTCGTTGTCTGATCCACCTTTGACACCTCTAACATTGAGATACATTCAAGTGGCACTTTTGTGTGTGCAAGAAAGTCCAAATGACCGACCTACCATGCCTGAAGTTTTCTCAATGTTCAGTAATGAATCTGCAACTATACCTTTACCTAGGGAGCCCGCTTTTTTAATTACAAGAAGAGATTCAGATCCAAATTCTCAAAGAAGTGTCCCAATTAATTTTTCTTTGAATGTTGTAACAGTATCCATGGAAGCCCGTTAACATTATCCCTTTTCCATTACTTTTTTGCTACACTAAAAAGTCTCGTTAACATTCTTGTATGTATCTTTTATTTTCATGTATAAATTTTTCTATTTCAATTTGTAATCTTCACTCCATTTTAGGCTATGATCTTTAATCTATGTTTGTAGTTTGTCTTTTTCCATAAATTTAAGTTGCTCCGATTATCAGTAGTTTAAAATCCAGAACCTAATTGGACCAAATGATCTAGCTTGTTGATGCAACACAATTGAACCAATGTCCCCTGCATCTCATTTGAGTATCAACGGAGATTCAAGTCAACAAACATAAATCGTCTATTTAAAGCATCTTCCTACCTAACATGTCACATTCTTAGCCTCCTTAATACAGGGCTCTTGATGTTTCTTACAGACGGTTCAGCTGGTGTTTCTTTTGTAAGCTACCTCACCACTCATATAGACTTGACCATGACATTTCAATTGGATGAACATAGTAACTGTTAGTTATTCCAAAGAATTGACTTGAAAGAACTAGCTTTTCCTCATCAGAGACGTTCAGGATTTTTCTAAAGAGATGAGGTATGTTAGTTTCTATGAAGAAGGATCAGAAAGCCACGGCTGCTATGATTCCAATGAAAGATTTCAATAAAACTGAATACTTTCAATTGCATACATGCATGAACACTGAATTCCACATGAGTTCTAAGAATCAAAAACAGTGAACACCCTAGAAGATTTTTCCTCTTATCATTTTCTTCAATTTGATTATGCCTTCTGAAGAACAATTTCATTTTTGTAGTAAGAGAATCTTTTCTGCGTGAACAGATTCCTTGATTTCAGATTTGTCTTTCATCCTGTTATGCATACAACTATACATTAATTGGAAATCTTACTTCATATTGTTGAAAATCTATTGAATTTGATCAGAAACAAGGCCTGCTACAATCTCAGGAGAGAATCTGCTGATCATGTCCTCCCTTTGCCACCGGGCTCCTCAGGACTGTTACTTTACTCCTTTCATCCACAGGCTCCATTGAAATCAATCACAGAAAAAAGGGCCCCGTCAGGCCGGGGGGGGGGGGGGGGGGGGGGGGGGGGGGGGGGGGGGATAATGCCTAGAATTCACGAATGAAAGACAAAGTGTAGAAAGAGAAAGTGATTATGACTATTAAAAAATGTTAATAAAAATGGAAATTCAAATAGAAAAACAATAGCCCAAAATGAAATTCAAAGAAGGAAATTCTCTGTCTTGATGAATAATTGTTAATTTGCCGGATCAATGTTCGTGATTAGGACCATATATATCACAGTATAAGGATTAGAGGAAGGAGAGGGATTAGAGAAATCGTGAGAGAGAAAAAAACCGAAGACTTAGAATTTAAGTGCTAAAATTTCATAAGAAATGAAATTTCATAGCGTATGGTCAAACCCATGCTCTCAAAATAGGCGAAGTTCCATGTTCTAACTGAGAAATCGAAAATTAATATTTCCCTGAGAACCTTATTATCATAACATCTTTTACATTCAAGCAAACAGAAACTAACTGAACGATAAGTGTTGGAACTTAACAGGCCCTTGTACTAAAATTTTCCTGGGCTTTGTGCTTGTTATGTATGGTCCCTTGAATCCATTAAAACAATATGAACTGAAATCTGAGATTGATCTGAATGAATCACAAAAGTTGATTTTGGGGATATTTTAGTATTTCTATATGAAAGGTCCAAAATTTTAACCGGTAGGGGTAGCTATAAATACACCTGTTTCGCTTTAGCCACACCACCTATATTTTTGCAACAAAATTAGCATATATGATTTGAATATTCCACTGAAAAGCAAATATCTGTTGAAGGATATTAGTGAAAAATTACAACTATAATTTGTTTTAACCGTTGAAGTTGAACAAAATTGCAAGTTTGAATACAACCAGCCCATGAGGATGAAGAAAAATAGAACAATCAAGACAAACATCATAGTCCATATCATAATACACAACTTTAACAATTAATGCAAAAAGACTTAAAATCATTACCATTAATTGTATTTATGCTGCACATCATGAAAGGAATACATATATTTGATAAGAATCAAAGAGATCATTTTTAATACTTTGCTGAAGCAGATGTAGATCCACCTTTCTACTTTGCTTGCCATTATTGTTAAAAGGTGCTTAGAAGACGTAAAGCAAGGAAGGCTGTTGGCTTCAGGAAGAGCAGAAACCACATAGCAGTCGGTTACTCTGCCGTTTGTGTAGATGTGTTTCTAGAATCCTATTATGCCAATAAAACTTGCTAATTTAAAAATAAATAAAGTGGAATCGAAAATATAAGAATAAATATCAATGTTTGCAACTGCATACAAAAGTGAGGAATTTAGCTTATGTATCTCTCTATTTTCCTTTCAAAACCAAGACATGTAAATCCTAGTATAATACAGAACCAAATCCAAAGCATATAAGATAACTTACGCAAGGTAAGACATGGGATTTTGGAAGTAAAAAAGACTGCAAAGCAACTTTTACACTTTTCCAGGCTTGCCACAATAAGGAATTATTTAGTGTAAAACTTTTAAGCTCTGTTTGGTAACGCTTTTGCTTTCTTGCTTTCAAAAGTAAGAAAGCAACAAAGTAATTTTCTGCTTTTCAGAAGATCTTTTGTTGAAGCAAAACCGTTTGGTAAACTTTTGATTTGTTGGTAAGAAGCAAAAAGCATGTTTGGCAATTGCATTAGCATATGAATTGCTTTTATGCTATTGTATAAAACTACTGTAAATAGTTGATGCATTCTACTTAAAAATAGACTTGACGTATATTCTAACGGTAGTTTTTTGTAGACCTGGAAATGGGTCGGGTTTGCGTGAGTCATAAAAAACCAACCTGCCAGAAATCGGGTTTAACCCACCAACCCGATTAATATTTTTTTAATTATGAAAAATACACCAATAGAAAATAATGTGAATTAGTGATACAATTTAGAGTTAAACAAGACATTATCAAATTCAACAAGTCATTATTGGATTAAATCAACTCATTTTCTAAATTAGTTATTATCTGCCCTCATTATCGAGTTAAACAGGTCATTACCAGGTTAGATTCAAGTTGATCCGAATACAAATGGGTTACTAAATCCCCAACCCGAAATCAACCCAACTATTACATGGGTCAACCCAAACCCATTTATTCGAATTGGATTCAAGGGGGTTGGGTGTAACGCCCCGGATCCGGGTTACGGGAACTAACCCGTAACTCATCACCGAAAGGTTACAATTCCACCCAGAATCACAAAGCCAGAGTAAAGGAAACATGACAAAACAATTAAATATATATATACAGAGTCCACTAAAACCAACTCAAACTAAAAATATTAATCTCTAATCTAATCTCACCTGATCACCGCTTTTACCCTCCGATATCAGCTTTCCAAGGTTTGAAAACAAAACAAAACAAACGGTCTGAGATACAAATATCCCAGTAAGTAGCCCATGCATGCTCATAAACATTTTAACATTTTTAAAATATGATTCAGATTAAAATATGCATCAATCGACAATAACTGAATAAACAGAATAATTCCACGATAATATATCAATAAACACAAAGTAACCAGAATAAATCAACATATCATAGCAGGACTCATGACGTAAGACTGTCTTTAACCAGGGTAATCACAATGTCCACTATGCCACCTCCCGGCTTAGGTGCGAAGCCGAGTACACGATCATCGTCTTATTGCGGGAGAACCCACCCAGTACAGTGATGGGTTGGCAAGAACTACCCAAACATGGTCCGAGTACACGATAAAATGAATGAATAGCCACAGCCAGCCGAGTACACGATCAGGCCTCACTGAGTACACAGTGGAACACGCGTGCGTGGACAGGGAATTACAACTAGCAAAGAACAATCCCTCCCACTACCTAGCTCCTACATGGATCCATATAGCGCTATGCCTACTAGGTTCTAAAATCGAAACCAATCATGAAAATATAGTTAACACAACTAGTTCTGATCTCAACTAAAACATCCCAAGTACACGGGGCCTCTCAGAGTACACATAAATAAAGCATCTACCCAAGTACATGGGCATCTCAAATTGACTCTCCAGGTACATGGAGAAAAATATATCACAACCAAACTACCAACTTTTTTTTATTTCAACAATTATTTTCCTAAAATTTTGTTCATGAAACATGCCAGATTGCATCTCAACTATTAGTTTTCTCTTTACTTTTATTAAATTGTCATTATCTTATTTTTAAATTAAGTTACAAATCCAAAAATCCATTTTTAAACACTTTTTCCTTAAATTTTGATTTTTCTTTCAAAATGTAACTAAAATGTAATTAATTTATTTGGGGTTTCAACTTATTTGTTGAATCTAACTAAAATCTAAACTAAAAAGTAATTATTTAGGTTCGGTGTACTAATGTATTAATACAGTAAACGTTTTACACTAAAATGTAATTCTTTTCTAAAATAATACATCAATTGTTAATTACGTTATCATTTTTGCACCAAATTGTAGTTATTTTTCAAAACCCTTCTAGGAGCCAACCAGTCACGATTTTCCTCATTTCAGCCCTTGCTTTTATCATTTTCAAAGGTTTGTCTTGCTTCCAAATAATCTAAAAACAATTGCAATCACTCCAGGCTATATCAAACTGAAATTTAAGCTTGAAATTTGAGACTAACCATAAGATTCCAACATAAAATAAATCAGCTCATCTTATAAAAACGAAAAAGCAAGAGGAGAAAAATAAAAGCTACTTACCTTAATCCGACCTCTTCTCTTCTTCCTCTCTCCTTATTCTCCTCCTCTTCTCGGCGCTCCTCGCTCACCTCAAACCCCTTTCTCCCTGCGGCTTCTCCAACAAGAGACGAACAGAAAGTTCTTCCCCCGATTATATTATATCTATTTAATCTACTTAAACAATTTTAAACAGAGAAAAATAACAAAACAAAAAAAAACTGGTTAAACCAATAACCAATAAACCGGACCTCCTAAAATAAACTGACCGAACTAAACCCAATTAAACCCCTTCAAAAGAACCGAACCAAACCACTAAACCATCTAACCCAACCCAACCCATTAAATCAAATACTCAAATGAACCTTCCAATCCTTAAATCAATTTAATTAATCTAATTAACCCTTAATTAAAATATTCATTCTTAATTAAAATTTCCTAAAACTTCAGGGTTTTACATTGGGTTGATTTTGGGTAGGTCTATTTTTCAATGCTTCTCTTGAAATCAATGAAATTGCTTTTTTGCTCTTATTGACAGGGAAAGAAAACCAAACCCAAGATCGAGATGTTGCTACCTACAATATTTGAAGGATCTTTGATGTAGTTTAAGATTGTGCAGCTCTAGTGTGAGCATGGGTGTAAATGCTACTAGAGAAGGGTTCTCTGGTGCATGGAACTTGTGTTGGCATAGTGTTGCCTATTGTGGGAGAATTGGAAAGACTACAACAAGCTAATACTTAATGTTAAAGTCTTGATGGCTCAAGTCAGGGGCTATGTGTGGTCATGCTAGCAAAGAAGGCTAGACGGTCTTACAGTCAAGTACGCCACTAGAGCGATCCAACTTATGGCTAGGATCAAACGCCCTTGAATCCCACTTTAGCGATCAGCAGGGATCAGACTTTCCCGCATTCCCATGAGTACTCGTATGGGGTTTAGGGTATTGCAACCCATGGGGTTCCTTGGTCCCCAACTCTTTTAATTTAAGAGACTTAAACCCCAGAAATTCCAACCTTCGAAGTAGTTGTGAATACCATGTAGGGAACCGATCACATTAATTGCCTAGGGTAGAATACTCGACTCATCCTTTTCCAAAACACCATGAATTAGGTAAAATATTAACTACCTCCAATGGGTCTGTCCATCATCTAGCGGATTAATATCACGCTAGGTATACCCATGCTAAAGCATGCTAGTTCATTAAGGTCAATTATTAATAGGACCGTCTTTGTGGTTTAGTACTTCACCATTATATTCTAAAATGAATATTCCATTCACTTTTTATGTAACACATTTGTGCTTTAAGAAATAGTCCATTTACTGTTAAATAAATATAAATACACCTTGATACATATATGTTTGAAAGATGAAACCGAATAACTAGCAAGTTAATTTTTACCCATTAATGAATTTCGCTTTTTCATCTATTTAAGCATGATTGTACCATAAAACCAAGACAAAAATCATTCTCATAGTTACACACTGATTTAAGCCCCTCACGTGTTTTTATAGTAACAAAACCCTTGAGACTTGCTATTAATAAAAGAAAATCGATATCAACAATTTCACAAGAGTTCTAACACTTGTGCTTAATAATTAGAGTTGTAAGTAGGGCGGGTTGGGCTGGGTTTTGATGAATTTGGGCTCAACCTAATCTAAAATCAATATGCCCAAACTCACCTTGGTTCGATCTAAACCCAAACTGCTTGAACCCAAACCCAACCCTAAAATTATTTCTCGAGTTCAGGCTGGGTTCAGGTTGGCCCAAATTAATGGGATCTATCAAGGATCTAATGAAATATAATAGCAAAGGCAACAAGTCTATAATGTTTTTAGTATAGGAAAGCAAAAAATTGAGTTTTTAAATTATAACATTTCTAAGATTTATTGACCAAATTATAAGACAACACATTTAACATTATGAAAGAAATACTTACTGAAAATGTGGTCCTTTGTAAATCTCAAGTCATTATCCATACAAAGGTTAACATTATCAAATTTCCTAAATCTTGAAAATGTTATAAGTTTGAAGCTTTATACTCAATTCTATAGAACCTTATCTATTGGGGAATTGATTGGAAAAATAGGGAGGAGGGCTTGGAGTTTGAAAAAACTTAGGAAAAAGATGAGGTTTGCAATAAGTCATTTAACCTTGGCTTTATATACTTCGGGCTTTTTGGGTTTTTCGGGCTATGAGGTGCAAATCCAAGCCCAACCCACACTCAAGTTTGGGCCTAAATTTAAGCCCAACCCAAACCCAAAATAAAACCTTAGATTGGGCTATTATTCGGGTTGGGTTGGGCGGGCTTAGGGCAGGCTAGACAAAGCTTACAGCTCTATCAATAATGCAACAACAACTTCCAATCATCATATTCATTTAAAAATTACATTTGAAACTTACAATTTCAACTCATTAACCAACACAACCCAAATACCCAAATTTTAAATTGTAATCGTTCAAGTATCCCAATTTATATATGTTTACATCAATGTGACTTTTTGTTTAATAAAACCACCATTCAATACCTGTATGTACGAATAATGATTCCGCTCTCTAAAAAAATTAATTTAAAACAATGTCAACTCAAACAAAAGAGCACCATATAACACTCAAATGGAATTATGATTCTGCACATACCCTAATTTCTAAATATGATGACAATCCGAATTGCTTTTTCTTACAACACTAGACCTGCAATCATAGATACCACGTCCCTACTTTATTCAACCATTCATATAATAATCCATGAGTATAAGTTGAATTCGGTCCAAACCACCCCCTCTGATAGGAACTAATCAAATATTCAACGAATTCCATCCATACGATTTTAAAGGTTCAACAAAACCTGCAAGTTAATAAAGTATTCAACGAATTCCATCCTTGCGTTTAGGGTCAACAAAACCTACAAGTTAGTAAAGTATTCAACGAATTCCATCCCTACGTTTAGGTTCAACAAAACCTGCAAGTTAGTAAAGTATTCAAATACAAAACCTGCAAGTTAGTAAAGTATTCAAATACCATCCCTACATTTAGGTTCAACAAAACCTGCAAGTTAGTAAAGTATTCAACGAATTCCTACGTTTTAAAAGTTTGAAAAAAACATGAATTGATTTATAATAAACAATAAAACCCCATTTAAGCAAAGATTCCCCAACCTTCATTCAATGACTAGATCAAATAAAAAAAAAAAAGAGGATTGTAAGAGACAATGCAAAGAATCATAAAAAAATACATTAATCCTACTCACCTTAACACCCAAACCAATTTTCCCTCACTTTCTTCTTCTCCAAGACCTCTAGCAACAGTCCATGTCTTGCAGCCACCAACAATAAGGATTAGGGTTGCTTCACCCTAATATTCCTTTAATAAGAAGGGTTCAATCTCAACCATCAATTTTTATTAGATATAAAGAAACATACGGTGCGATATGGTGTGTGCTCATGCACACAAATCCTATACCACATCCACCCAAAATGTAATAAAACAAAGACTATAAAGTCTTAGTCAAACTCAAAATGTAATAAAACAAAGACTATAAAGTCTTTGTCAAAATTTCAAACTAAGCTTGACTAGGACCTTACAATGACAGATTTTGCTGTATTGTAAGTCCTTCTCAAAACAACGCAATAGATAACGCCTAAAGTGGCTTAAAAACTTGGTATCACGATCAAAGAAGACTATGGTACACCATGTAGATGTACAATCTCTTTGGAGAGTAGATGTACAATGGGGCTAGCTGATTATATTTAATTCAGATTATATTTAACAAGGTAAAAAAGTTTAAGTTGAAAAAATTTAGTAAGGCTTCGACAAGTGGCCTATGATTGTTGTTCGTTCCACATGAGAAACGGAAAACTGGGGTTTCAAAGGGAATGGGATCTCAATAGCACTTATTATTGGAATGAACTGATACCTAATCTATTAGAAAAGTTATGGTCTTGGAGAGTTGCCTGGAAGTGGGAGCTAAGACCAAGGTCCAAGGATAAGCGTTTAAAGCACTTTCAGATTTCTTCTTTCTCATGGGTCAATTTTCTCAGGGGAAAGTGAAACAAGCCAAGAACTGTTATTGTTTGATTTGGGTACAAGCAATAAAGCAAATGATAGCAATTACAGTGATATAAGTTGTAACGCCCCGGATCCAAGTTACGTAGATAAAACCGTAACTTATCTCCGAAGGTTATTATATAACCCAAGATAGCAAATCAGAGTGAAGGAAAAACATGAATTAAATAATAACTATAAAATCAGAGTGCACTATAACCCAAGCTCCAATATGAAATACCATAACCGAAGCTAACTCACATGAATCAAGTATATACCCGCTGGTGCCGTCCTTACCAGAATCTGAAAACAAAAAAAAAAAAGAAAAGAATGAGATACGAATATCCCAGTAAGCAGCACATGCATGCTCAAATACAGTTCATCAGTTTTAAAATATGATACAGTTGTAAATCATGCAACAGAAACGATAACACCTCAGTTCCGAATAATCCGAGTAATTCAATAGTAATCCAATCAATCAGTATGAGATACCAGAATAATCCAGTATAACAAACATATCTGTAATCAATCAAAACAATAGTTGTTGGGTCAATGCAGGACTCATGAAATAAGACTGCCTTTAACTAGTGTAAGACCATGCTCACTATGCCACCTCCCGGCTTATGAGCGAAGCCGAGCTACACAGTCATCGACTTATTGCGGGAGAACCCATTTAGATACAGTAATGGGTTGGCATGTACTATCCCAAACATAGCCGCAGCCAACCAGATACAGAGAAGGCCTCATCGAGATACACAATGGAACGCGTACGTGAACAAAGTGTTACGACTAGCAAAGGACAATCCTTTCCACTATCTAGCTCCTAACATGGATCCATATCGAGCTATACCCACTAGACTCTAAAACCAAAACCAACAGAGAAATCCAGTAAGCACAACTCATCTCATTCTCAATCACATCATCCCGAGATACACGGGCCATCTCCGAGATACACGGAGGAAAACAACATCTCGAGATACACGAGGCATCACAAACTGTCTCTCCAAGTACATGGAGTAAGACCACTTCAAAACCAGAAAACCAATCATTCATAATCAGTTTAAAATCCTCTTTCCGTAGAATCCGCTTAAAACCGGTGCAACGTAAAAAAGTTCCATTATCATGACAATTCTGTCTAATCCGCGGTGAAATCCAATATTAACAATCAAGATTTAACTACATTCACAAGATCAGAAATTATGGACACATCTTTATTCGAATAATAAGTTTTACAAGCTTTTTCTAATAACTTCCATCAAACCCCTTTGGGAGTCAAAATTTATGTACAAGTGTTATTCCAGACTAAAACGGTAGTTTCATATACTAAAAATCAGATTTCAACCTTATAATAATTTTAGTTTTGTTTTACTCATTATAAGTCCAAACAAGAGATTTTCCCAATAATATTTCATAAAGATTTCTTTATAGATCAGAATTTAACAAAAATGTAAAGTCTTGGTTAAACCGGCAAAACTTAGTGTTTAAACCTAAATTTAATTGTTATTATTGAACAAACTATTATTAGTTTGCTTTAGTTCAAAAGAGAAATTTATATGCCGAAATATAAAATATTATTCTTATTTAACCAAAATCTGGTTCAGCAATGACAATTCTTAATAGGCATCTAAATTGTGCTCTTTACTACACTCCACTTCCTATAATTATTCTTATCTACTAATGCCAGCAAGTTCCTATGTATTTTACAAATTCCAAGTATGAAGGTTAATCATAATTCAGTTTTCCTAACATCTTTCCCAAGACCATGATTCAATAGCCTTTCCTACTTACATACTTACCCACATAAACCTCAGCTCCAGCACATATGATTAGCTCCAACTCACCTAGTTTACCCCCTTTTTAGTGCTTAACCAATTTCCTAAATTTCCTTTCTTTAAGTCACTACATTTTCTGATTTAAGGTAGGAAAAAGGGCAGCTGGCCGCCAACTCCTATCAAGGTGGCAGCACTCCACGCAAGAGAACATTTCCCACTTAAGATGTCCTTCTACCAATTTCTGCACCAAAACCACAAGGACCACTTTATGTTATTAAAATACCATGGATTTAACTAAAATACTAACCACCTTGACTGTAGATCAGTGGCTGTTGGCTTACTCAACAGCTGCCAACATCTATGGTTATGCTGCTGGAAATAATCTCTGAGAAGGTTGGCTCCAGCTCATAATTTAATTAGCCTCAAACCAACCCCCTTAGACTAGGATTGAACCTTTCATTTCCACCTGGTTTTTCTGTATTGATCAATCTACTTCAATACTAAACATGTCGCACAACCAAAATTTATTAGTTATACGTAACAGCGCCTAGGAGATTCCCTATTGTCTTACTCTAATAGTTTCAGCTTTTACAACTTGGAATTCACTCAGATTTCTCCACATTTATATGCTCTTCAAGACTCCTTACCTCCTTATAGTTGAGTTATCTAAGAGTTAAATCTTTAAAGAAATTCTTAACCATCACATAATTTTAATTAATATGCTGCTGGTGCTGACCCAGGTGAAGTAGGCGTCAACTACCCATTAACCTTCAGCTGTCATGATTTTCCAGCACCTTGGCATCCAAAGCAACACTTGCTCACTTGATTTTTTTATCACTAATTTCATTCTAATTAGAACCCCTACTAGCTCAACAAAATCCCCAGCACCTTTGCATTCAAAGTAATCCATGCTCAACAAAATCTTAAGATAGTGGTAATGTAATATCAGGAAATTCAGCAATTCCCAGCTCCTTGGCATTCAAGAAATACATGCTCAACATAGTCTTAAGATGGTGATAATGTAATAACAGTAACTCAGCAATTTCCAGCACCTATGCATTCAAGTAATACATGCTCAACCAATCTTAAGATGGTGATAATGTAATAACAGTAACTCAGAAATTTCCAGCACCTATGCATTCAAGTAATACATGCTCAACCAATCTTAAGATGGTGATAATGTAATAACAGTAACTCAGAAATTTCCAGCACCTATGCATTCAAGTAATACATGCTCAACCAATCTTAAGATGGTGATAATGTAATAACAGTAACTCAGAAATTTCCAGCACCTATGCATTCAAGATCAGTATTTTGTACTCAGTTCCAGATCTTCCTTTCTCCAATACAATCACCACTAGTAAAACTCAGCAATATTAAAATAGATTTGCCACTCAAATTTAACCTAGAACCTTCTTAAATACCTATGCATTTTAGACCTCTCAAACAAAATTAACCTAGCCACTAATCAAACCACCTACGATAGAAATTTATGCCAAGTTTTTCCAAACCAAAAATCCTGTTACAGCTACATAAATTCTTACTCCAAATATGCCATACGTGATAACTTTTGCTAGAGTTCATCTTTAGCACAAACATAGAAGTTCTACCACTACAGATCTGCCATGAAAATCTGATCACAGCAACCATCATATCTAAATAAACATGATCGCCTACAACAGCAGAAAACAGAGTTCGGATTTTCTTTTGCATGTTCATTATCATATCACAATTCATTTTCCTTCTATTTTACACATTCAAATTCAAAATGAGGATAGCTACTTACATCTGAATTTTGTCTTCCAATTTCTGGAATCTTAACGCATGATTAAATCACTGATTCCTCATTCCCAATCGAATGATCTCACTGGAAATCACAGTTTAGTTACAAATCAGATCCCCTACGATTTGCATTCCTACTCCAAATAGCAAGAGCATTCCAGGAATTAAAAACCTCATTTAGATAACCTTACCCGGAATTCGTTTATCCACAACTTGAATCTCTAAATCAGCATTGGTATCTACCGAATCTGATAGGAGCTTTTCTCTAACAGAAATCCAATCGGCCACAGCACCATCCTTTGATCTCCATACAACCTTCCACCTCAGAACCAGCACCTGCAGCTCCACCTCTTCTTCTTGCCGAGAGCTCCAAAGTTCCCTTCGTTCAAATGCCCAAAAAAAAAACAGCGACTGAACTCTCTTATGCTTATATAGTTTTAAAACATGATGCCATGCTTTGGCACTCCACATTTTTCCCTATACCAGCAGCTCAAATAAAGATTGCATCTCTTATATTTTGACACCTCATCCAAGCAAAATCCACTAAATACAAATTCTGAAAACTTCTCATACCTTATGACTTAAATAGCCCGACCCGCACAAGACACTTTTCCGACTTAAACCAATAACCTCCTTTCTCTGCAAAATTAATTAATTACCATTAATTTAATCACTACAATATAAATATTCAAATTTTCCAGAAATTAGGGATTTTACATAAGTAGGCTCCAAAAGGGACAAAGCCAGCGTGCCAAGTTGCCGTTATTTAGTTTCTCAAGT
Organism: Buxus sempervirens; assembly: GCA_947561395.2. Taxonomy (NCBI): domain Eukaryota; kingdom Viridiplantae; phylum Streptophyta; class Magnoliopsida; order Buxales; family Buxaceae; genus Buxus; species Buxus sempervirens. The sequence continues at coordinate 7,789,186 of OX387182.1, forward strand.
GTCTCGGCAGCTACTGATAACTTCTCTGCTACAAATAAGCTTAGAGAGGGTGGTTTTGGGCCTGTTTACAAGGTCACATTAAAAAACTCCTTTAACACTTCCTGTACAAAATATTGATCTCACATTTAGTTCTCATGCATGAAAATTGTCAAAAACAAACTTAAAAGAGTTCACTTACAGGGTTAATTACAATATGGACAAGAAGTAGCAGTGAAGAGGCTCTCGAAACAGTCTGGACAAGGATTGATTGAGTTTAGAAATGAGATGTTACTAATTGCACAGTTGCAACATAGGAACCTTGTTCGACTTCTAGGATGCTGTGTGGAAAGAGACGAAAAGATACTGATCTATGAGTACATGCCCAACAAAAACTTGGATTCTATGCTCTTTGGTCTGTAGTTATTTACGCTATAGACTTTCCCCTTTTTTTATTCTTGGAAACTAACAGAATTGATTTTATGATTGAGCGTTTGAACCTTCTTGCTTATATTTCTAGTGCAAAATAAAATGTGACAGATCCAACGCGGCGACGTCTATTAGATTGGGAAAGTCGGATTCACATTATTTCAGGGATTGCTCAAGGTCTTATTTACCTCCATGAATATTCTAGATTAAGAATCATTCACAGAGATTTAAAAGCCAGTAATATCCTCTTGGATAGTGACATGAACCCAAAAATATCAGATTTTGGTATGGCAAGAATTTTTGGAGGCAACAACTCTCAAGCAAACACAAACAGGATTGTGGGAACCTAGTAAGTAGAAATGTAGATTCTCAGGCAAACACTAACATGCCTAGGTATGAGTATATCCATTGCAGCTATTGACATAATTTTTTCATGCTAAAATGTAGTGGTTATATGTCCCCTGAGTATGCTATGGTAGGCCTTTTCTCAGTCAAATCCGATGTCTTTAGCTTTGGAGTGTTGATGATAGAGATTTTGAGTGGCAAGAAGAACACTAGCTTCTATCATCCTGAGACTCTCTATCTTCCAGGATATGTGAGTGAATTAAATGAATTAACCATCTTCTTAGCTATATTTTAGTCTCTTATTCAATTTCATTTTACTATTATTTATTTATTTATTTTTTGTGATTTTGTATTGCCTCAGGCATGGGAGCTGTGGAAAATTGGTAAGGGATTGGAGTTGATAGATCCGGCATTGTCTTATCCACCTTTGACACCTCTAACATTGAGATACATTAATTCAAGTAGCACTTCTGTGTATAGAAGAAAGTCCAACTGACAAACCCACCATGCCTGAAGTTTTGTCAATGTTAAGCAATGAATCTATAGCTCTACCTTTACCTAAAGAGTTTGCTTTTTCAATTGGAAGAAGAGAAGCAATTACAGTTTCGCCAATGGATGGGCCAAAAAATATTTCAATGAACGATGTGACAATTACCATGGAAGTCCGTTAATGTTATCTCCTTCCTTTTGTTGGGTGGCATGCGCTCTTGGCGTGGCAGGGTAGAAAGAAGACATGAATACTTTGTTAGTTATTGACAAGTTTTTTAGTTATATTTATATATTGACCAGAAGACATGCACTAAAATGCGTTCCAGAAAGGCACACACACGTGCATACTCATATATATTTATTATAGAGCATTTAAAACGTAAGGGGAAAAATAAAAAGGGAATTTTGGTTGAAATAATTAAATTGCATAAGTAATTATCGTTTCTATCTCCTAATAATTGTTTAGAGAAGTTCTAAACGAATTGTCTAAATCATATCAAGGTCAACTTCTAGCTTAGCTTATTATTATTATTATGATTATCATTTTTATATATAGTGTTTAATGTGAAAACATTCTTCAAAAAGTTTGAGATTTGAGTTTTAGTAATTTGATATTGAGCATTTTCTTATAAAATATCTTGAAGGCATGGGTAGGTGGTGGAATAGCAGGTTGCCAGTATGCATGGTTAGCAAGCAACAAGAGTTCAAGTAATTATAAGGAATTATTTAATCTTCATCATCTTTTAGCAAGAAAGGTCATTAAAAGTACATTTGGATTATTGAAGAAGGGTTGACCTCTTTTTTCAATACAAAAGCACTAGTTAGGGAGAGCATGATTTAAGATATATATATTTGTTTTTTTTCCTTCGTGTTTGTTTCTCTGTGGTTTAGCTATTTAGGAAAAGAGTAACTTTTACTGATACTTTTAAAGCAACTCAAATCTTTGTTTACTCGTTTGTCCTTTAGCTAATTTGTATGGCAGTTTATCTTTGAGAAAATTAACTTGTAGTGATACATTTTGTAAATATTTAAAATTCAGTTGATATTGTTCATCAAAAGAATTAAATTTTAATGTACAAACTATACCAGAATGTGCTAAAATTTTAATGGCATTTTTTTATTTTGCAACTAAAAAATAAAAGAAACTTTGTTATTGCTGAGCTAAAAAAAAAAAAAAGAAATTTTGGGATTGCTGAGTTAAAAAAAAAAAAAGGAATGTGCAAAAATACCCATAATTCTATATCTTTAGTACTTTATTGAGACAATTTTTTTAGCCAATAGATTAATCCTCATGGCTAGCATATTGATAATATTGCCGGTAAACTACTTATGTTGAATTGTTATTGAATTTTTATTTTTTGTTTAATCTATCACCACCTTCGCCTTAAGTGGTTACAGCCTTCTTTTAGTAACCTAAATCTCGCTTTTTTATTTGAAGACGGCTCCATTATGAAACAAATATAATAAATAATGTGTAAAACAAATATAATAAATGATCAACTAAAAGAAATAATGAAATAGTACTAGAAATTTGGTTTTAAGTGGTAATATTTAACAAAATTCAGATTCAATCACCCAATACAAAATAATTAAATGATAATTTTTTTAGAATAATTAAGAACGAGTGTCATTTACTGCTTACAAAATGCCCTTATATGACTTGTAAACCTTTTGTAACTACCTTAGTTATAAGTCATTTTAATGAGGTTTACAATTAATAAAAAGTTGTAAATATTTAATTTTGTAACTACTTTTGTCATTTATCATAATAATATAATAATAATAAAAAGTCACAAAAATTTAATAACATTTCATAAATAATCATAAACCTTAATAAAGATATTAAAAAATATAAAATCACAAACCAAGGAAATATTAATAAGACTACATAGAAATATAAGACTAAATAATAAAATTGGATACATAAACTTAGAGAAAATTATAGAAACATAGAAAAACTAAACGAACATTCATAAAATTCATTAAAATAATAAAAGCTTGAAAAAACTCAAGAATTAGGCTGCGTTTGGTAACGCTTTTCGAAAGTACTTTTTTGCTTTTGAAAGCAAAAAATTGCTTTTAAAAGCAAAAGTACCGTTTGGTAACGCACACGAGAAGCAATTTACTAAAAGCAAAGAAGCAATTTTATTGCTTTTCGCCGGAAGCAACAAAACGTTGCTTCTCAATTTTTTTACAAAATTGCTTTATTGCTTTCAAAACCCCTTATACCCTATTGCTTTATTCCTACATTAAAGATGGTGCCTCCATACTCACTTAAGAAGCAACAATGTATTGTTATTCCTAGAGTCGGTAAAATGCCACCTGACCCGACGGGTCAACCCGATTATAAACGGGTTGGGTTGACCCGTTTATTACTTGGGTTGGGGTTTCCCCAACCCGCCAGTAATCGGATCAACCCGATTATGACCCGCCAACCGACAAGTAACCCGATTAAAAAAAAAGATGGCAAAAGTATCATGTTTCGATCCGATTAACCCCAAAACCCGACCCGAACTAGGTACAACCGGATCCAATTAACCCCCAACCCTATTTTAATAATATTTTTTGAAAAATAACAGTAATCGGGTCAACTCGATTATGACCCGCCTGATAGGTAACCCGATTTTAAAAAAAAGATGGCAAAAGTATCATGTTTCGACCCCGATTAACCCCAAAAAACCCGACCCGAACCCAGTACAACCGGATCCAATTAACCCCCAACCCTATTTTAATAATATTTTTTGAAAAAAAAATAATAATAATAAACGGGTTGGTGGGTTGAACCCGTTTATTGGCGGGTTGGGTTTGGGTTGGGGGTTTTCCAACTCGCCTTAATTTAGTCCAACCCGATTATGACCCGATTAACCCCAACCCAATTATTTGAATGTAATTAAATGACTATTTTATGAATTTTTTATAATATTGGACTTATATTTTTGAGTATATTTCTAAGTACAATACATAAATTGTGTACAATACTTTTATGAAAACAAAAAGTAATTTCTATGTTACTGCAATTAACAAACATGCTTTTTTGTTTTTTAAAAGCAAAGCAAAAGTTTACCAAACGCATTTGCTTCAAGAAAAGATCTTTCGAAAAGCATAAAATTGCTTTTTTGCTTTCTTGCTTTTAGAAGCAAAAACGCAAAAGCGTTACCAAATATTTTTGAGTTTATCTTTGAGTAAAATATTTTTTCCTTAAAAGAATATGAATCTGAAAAAATAATTTTTTCCTTATATAACTTGGCCAATATTATATTGTGCATGTGCAAAATTGCTTCGCAATGCCAAATTTTGGTCCTATACTCCTTGGGGATTAATATTCATCTATTAAGTGCTTTATTACTCCTGCTTTTCATCCACACATTTGGTATGAGATTTAAAGACATCCTGAGTACTAAGAGAGAATTGTTAACCCTCACCAAGTAGGTCTATCTACAACACTCACCTTTGTGAACATTTAGTAACACCTCAATGCTTATTACAAGTGTGCATATTGCCTACCTATCATTGAACAAAAAAAAATCCATTTTAAACATTCAAAAATTTTATTCAATGATTAAAAATATAGTAATATAGTGCACGTGCCCCACTAACTAGTATGTATAGGGCAAACTAAACAAAATAAATGAGCTTTGAGATTGATTTGATACTTTTGAATTATCTTTATACAGTTTTTATTGTTGAATTAATTATTTGTTTGCAAATGAAAATATTTTATTAATCATTCAGTGTTATTATCATTGTACGAATACTTAAGTAGGTTACAAATAGAAGATTGAAACACTTTATCCCAAAAGGGAGATAACACAAAAATAAAGAAGATACCCACTATTACCCTACTTGATCAACACAATCTTAGTCACAAATGTGATAGTAATAGTTGGAAGCCTGTTGTATTAATTGTAGTTGTTATAAATGCTATGAATACATATGTGTAATGTTAGTCAGTAGAGATGATGTAAAATCAAGACTCAAAACTTTAGAGGAACATTACAAGACTATCAATCAGATCCTGGCATGTTTGGATAGGATTCAACAAAATAGATGATGAAGGTGGATGATGAAATATCTTTGGGCAGAATTGGGCTGATGGAGAAGTTACTGAACATAGTGGGGAAGCTGAGGGCCGTATAGGGACTAATGTTGAATAGTTAAATGACATTGTTAAAGAAAAAAATCTCGAAGGGCAACATCAAACGAGCAAAAAGGTTGGTTACTCTTCAAATCCACAAAAAATGAGGAAAAGAGCTCATTACATCTGTAACAGTGACAAAATTTTTGGGACCATTGCAACGCCATTTTACACAAAAGAGCTCATTACATCTGTAATAATGACAAAAGTTGGTTTCATTCTATCCTTTTACACAATGACCATTGCAACGCCATTTTTTAAAGTTGAGGACCAAGTAGTCTACACGTCAGCAACTCTTGTGCCATTCATTTTTAAAGGCGTCTTTACCCCCATTCAATGATTAAAAATTTTTTGAGTTGGACAAAATTTTATTTGACATTATTATCTTTTTTCTTGTAATAGTGACATTACATATGAAGAGGTGTGGATTTTTCTTTCAACCAACATGAATACGTGAGTTCTGAAATTATTATCAACATCACACGTTTCATCAAAGGGAGCCATTCCTTTCAGATCTTTTGTCCTCTTGTATTAGTCTCCACTGTCAAACAGACACGTATCCTTGAATTAGTTTAGGAATTTTAAATGCAAGGGAAAGCTTGGCAATTCAAGGGGTAAGTGTATCAACGTCATTGGAGACTGATACAAACACAGAAGACCTGAGAGGAATGGCTCCCTTTATTAGAATTGATGAAACGTGTGAGGTTGATAATAATTCTAGAACTCATGATTTAGTGAATGGCGTGCCCGGCAGGCAAGCCAACAATTCTCCAACATAGAAGTCACTCTCTAGAGGATGAGTGTCACCATCCCAAGAACCCAAGTAGGGACGAAATGGGGGAAAAAGTTGTAGAAGAAATGGACTCTACATGATCAGCTTTGTATTAACCATACAGTAGCATTGTGTTTGACTAACTTTTTTCTACTGAAAAATTTTAGTTGTCCAACTTAAATATTGAAATTGGCCACCACATGTTCTCTGAGAGATCTCTGAGAGTGCTTGCAAGGTTTGCAACAATGGTTACTAGAAGTAGGTGGTTGTTCTTCCTTCCTATTGTAATTGTGTGCTTGGCAAGAACTTGTCTCTGCGCTGGAGACACCATTGCTCCCGGCGAGTCTCTCTCTCCCGACCAGACCCTGACATCTAAAGGTAACGTTTTTGAACTAGGTTTCTTTACAATAAATGGTTCCATCAACAACATCTACCTGGGCATCTGGTACAAAAATGTCTGGGAAAAAGTTGTAGTTTGGTTAGCCAATAGAAATACACCTCTCTCTGACGCTACTTCTCCTCGCCTAATCCTCTCTGAAGAAGGTAATATGCACCTCATGGAGTCGGGAATTCAAGTCTGGTCGACTAATTTGCCATCTAAGCCCAGGAATTCTACAATGGCTGTTCTTCTTGATGATGGAAATCTTGTTTTGAGAGATGGGTACAAGTCATCTAGTTTCCTTTGGCAGAGTTTTGATTACCCAACTAGCATATTAGTTCCAGGAGCAAAACTTGGGTTTAACAAACTCACTAAAGCATCCCAAGTCATTACGACATGGAAAACTTACGAAGATCCAGGAGAAGGGATGTTCTCTCTCGGGATAGACCCAGATAGATCCCAACTCTATTTAGAGTGGAACAAGTCTCAAAGGTACTGGACTAGTGGACCATGGAATGGCCACTTTTTCAGCCAACTTCCTGAAATGAATGACCACAAAATAAAGGAAATCTTCAACTTTAGCTTCGTCTCCAATGAGAATGAAACCTTCTTCACTTTCTCTATTCATGATACATCCAGAATATCTATACTTGCGGTTGATTCAGGGGAGTTCATACTATATAACTGGTTAAAAGGTGTTTCGGAAAAACATTTGTATTGGGCTCGACCCACGAACAAGTGTGAGATTTATGGTGTATGTGGAGCTTTCGCTAGCTGCCTCCGACAAGACACAATCTCTTGTGCATGTTTGGATGGTTTTGAACCATGCTTTCAGCCAAATGGGGGCTTGCATGATTGGTACAAAGGGTGTGCGAGAAGAACCCCCCTGCAATGTGAGAAGAAAACTTCCGACACGAGGCAAGAGGATGATTTTTTTACTGCAATCCAATATAAGATTACCTGGAAATGCGGAAACATTGACAGTTGCTGGGGATCAACAATGCAAATTAGCTTGCTTGAACAACTGTTCTTGCACTGCTTATACTTATGCTAATGGTCAGTGCTCAATATGGTATGGAGAACTTTTTAATCTGCAGCAATTAAATGACAGTCAAGCAAGTGCACTTTATGTCAAACTTGCTGTTTCAGAGCTTCTAAGGCCGAAGGCTAAAGCTAAGAAGCCACTACGGTTGATTATAGTATTGCCAACTATTCTATCAGTGCTTATTTTCTGTTTCTTCTTGTGCTATCTGCGAAAAAGAAGGCTCAAACAAAGAGGTAAGGATCAGAGTCATAGTGTCTAAATCAATTTCTACATCTTCAATACCTAAGTCTTCTTATGTATATGAAGCAGGGGAAAGCGAAACAAGCCAGGACCTGTTATTGTTGGATTTGGGTACAAGCAATAAAGCAAATGACTGCAATTACAATCACATAAGTAGGCTCCCCGAAGGACAGAACCAAGGTGGCAACTTGCCATTTTTCAGTTTCTCAAGTGTCTCGGCAGCTACTGATAACTTCTCTACTGCAAATAAGCTTGGAGAGGGTGGTTTTGGGCCTGTTTACAAGGTAACATTAAAAAACTTCTTTAACACTTCCTGTAAAAAATATGGATCTCACATTTAGTTCTCATGCATGAAAATCGTCAAAAACAAACTTAAAAGAGTTCACTTACAGGGTACATTAAAAGATGGACATGAAGTAGCAGTGAAAAGACTCTCAAGACAGTCTGGACAAGGATTGATTGAGTTCAGAAATGAGATGTTACTAATTGCACAGTTGCAGCATAGGAACCTTGTTGGACTTCTAGGATGTTGCGTGGAAAGAGACGAAAAGATACTGATCTATGAGTACATGCCTAACAAAAGCCTAGATTCTATACTCTTTGGTCTGTAGTTATTCATGCTATAAACTATTTCCCTTTTCTTATTCTTTGAAACTAACATAACTGATTTTGTGATCAAGTGTTTGAAGCTTCTTGCTTATATATCCAGTGCAAAAAAATGTGACAGATCCAACGTGGCAACGACTATTAGATTGGGAAAGGCGGATTCACATTATTTCAGGGATTGCGCAAGGTCTTATTTACCTCCATGAATATTCCAGATTAAGAATCATTCACAGAGATTTAAAAGCTAGTAACATCCTCTTAGATGGTGACATGAACCCCAAGATATCGGATTTTGGTATGGCAAGAATATTTGGAGGCAATAATTCTCAAGAAAACACAAACAGGATTGTGGGAACATAGTAAGTAGAGATTACATTCTTAGAGCACACACTCACATTCCCAGAAATTGAGATGCTTATATCCCACAATTGAAATATCCATTGCAGCTATTGACATTTTTTTTTATTGCTGAAATGCAGCGGTTATATGTCCCCTGAGTATGCCATGAATGGCATCTTCTCAATCAAATCTGATGTCTTTAGCTTTGGAGTGTTGATGCTAGAGATTTTGAGTGGCAAAAAGAACTATGGATTCTATCATCCTGACTCTCTTAATCTTCTAGAATATGTAAGTGACTAGAATGAAGCTAATAATATTCTTAGGTCTAATTTATACTTTATGCAAGTTCATTTTACTATCTCCTTCCCCTTTTCTTTGATTTTGTATTGCCTCAGGCATGGGAGTTGTGGAAAGTTGGCAGGGGATTGGATTTGATAGATCCCTCGTTGTCTGATCCGCCTTTGGCACCTCTAACATTGAGATACATTCAAGTGGCACTTTTGTGTGTGCAAGAAAGTCCAAATGACCGACCTACCATGCCTGAAGTTTTCTCAATGTTCAGTAATGAATCTGCAACTATACCTTTACCTAGGGAGCCTGCTTTTTTAATTACAAAAAGAGATTCAGATCCAAATTCGCAAAGAAGTGTCCCAAGTAATTTTTCAATGAACGCTATAACAATTTCCATGGAAGCCCGTTAACATTATTCCTTTTCCATTACTTTTTTGCTATCCTAAAAAATCCCGTTAGCATTCTTGTATGTATCTTTTATTTTCATGTATAAATTTTTCTAATTGAACTTGTAATCTTCACTCCATTTCAGGCTACGATCTCTTGTCTATGTTTGTAGTTTGTCTTTTTTCCATAAAATTAAGCTGCATCCATTTTCAGTAGTTTAAAATCCAAATCTACTTGAACCAAATGATCTAGCCTGTTGATGCAACGTACACAATTGAACCAATGCTCCCTGCATCTCATTTGAAGAGCTACAAACTTATGCCATCAACTGAGATTCAAGTCAACAAACATAAATGGTCTATTTAATGCATCTTCTTGCCTAACATCTCACATTCTTAGCCTTCTTAGTACAGGGCTCCTGATGTTTCTTATAGATGGTTCAGCTGGTGTTTCTCTTGCAAGCTAACTCACCACTCATATAGACTTGACCATGACATTTTCAATTGGATGAACATAGTAACTGTTAGTTATTCCAGATATTTGACCTGAAAGAACTAGCTTTTCCTCATCAGAGACATTCAGGATTTTTCTAAAGAGATGAGGTATGCTAGTTTCTATGAAGAAGGATCACAAAGCCACAGCGGTTATGATCCAATGCAAGATTTCAATAAAAATTGAACACTTTCAGTTGCTTACATGCATGAACACTGAATTCAACATAAGTTCTAAGAATCAAAAACACTGAACACCCTAGATGATTTTCCCTCTTATCATTTTCTTCAATTTAATTATGCCTTCTGAAGAACAATTTCATTTTTGTAGTAAGAGAATCTTTCTGCGTGAACAGATTCCTTGATTTCAGATTTCTTTTGCATCCCGTCATGCATACAACTGTACACTAACTGGAAATCTTACTTCATATGGTTGAAAATCCAATGAATTTGATCAGAAACAAGGCCTGCTACAATCTCATGAGAGAATCTGCTGATCATATCCTCCCTTGACTTCCTGCCTTTGCCCACAAGGTTCCGCAGAACTGTTCACTCCTTTCATCCACAGGCTCCATTGAATGATTTTGAGATGACTAACTTATAAGGAAATTCAAATAGAAAAACAATAGCTCAAAATGAAATTCAAAGAGGGAAATTCTCTGTCTTGATGAATGATTGTTAATTTTCTGGATCCATGTTTGTGATTAGGATCATATATATCATAGTATAGGGATTAGAGGAAGGAGAGGGATTAGAGAAATCATGAGAGAGAAAAAACGAAGAATTAGAATTCAAGTGCTAAAATTTCATAAGAAATGAAATTTCATAGCGTATGGTCTAACCCAACAATAAAACAGTAAAAGAGAACTCAAAGTGAAATTCCATGTTCTAACTGAGCAATTGAAAATTAATATTTCCCTGAGAACCTTATTATCATAGCATCTTTTACATTCAAGCAAACAGAAACTAAATGAACGATAAGTGTTGGAACTTTACAGGCCCTTATACTAAAATTTTCCTGGGCTTTGTGCTTGTTATGTATGGTCCCTTGAATCCATTAAAAAAATATGAACTGAAATCTGAGATTGATCTGAATGGATCAATAGTTGATTTTAGGGATATTTTAGTATTTCTATATGAAGTTCCAAAATTTTAACCCGTAGGGGTAGCTATAGAAGCAATATTTTATTACACTAAAAATGTTGCTTCTTTGATTAGATTTTGTTTCAAATCAGCAGTAAATTTGTCCCTATTTTCCGCCTTCATATTAGTTCAGTCTTGTGTATTCTCCTTCAAATATTTCTGCATGTAGCAACGCATTTTAGGGGTGACAATAGGGTGGCAAATATTTCTGCTTACTCCTAACCTGGTAAGCAGGCTTCAGAACTAATTCAGGTTCAAGATGCATTATAAACAAAATTAGCATATATGATTTGAATATTCCATTGAAAAGCAAATATCTGTTGAAGGATATTAGTGAAAAATTACAACTATAATTTGTTTTAACCGTTGAAGTTGAACGAAAATGCGAGTTTGCAGAATACAACCATCCCATAAGGATGAAGATAAATAGAACAATCAAGACAAACATCGTAGTCCATATCATAATACACAACTTTAACAATTAATGCAAAAGACATAAAATCATTACCATTAATTGTCTTTATGCTGCACATCATGAAAGGAATACATATATTTGATAAGAATCAAAGAGATCCTTTTTAATACTTTGCTGAAGCAGATGTAGATCCACCTTTCTACTTTGCTTGCCATTATTGTTAAAAGGTGCTTAGAGGACACAAAGCAAGGAAGGCTGTTGGCTTTAGGAAGAGCAAAAACCACATAGCAGTCGGTTACTCTGCCGTTTGTGTAGATGTGTTTCTAGAATCCTATTATGCCAATAAAACATGCTAATTTAAAAATAAATAAAGTCGAATCGAAAATTTAAGAATAAATATCAATGTATGCAACTACATACAAAAGTGTGGAATTTAGCTTATGTATCTCTCTACTTTTCCTTTCAAATCCAAGACATGTAAATTCCAGTATAATATAGAACCAAATCCAAAGCATATAAGAGAACTTATGCAAGGTTAAGACATGGGATTTTGGAAGTAAATAAGACTGCAAAGCAACTTTTACACTTTTCCACATAGAGGCTTGCCACAATAAGGAATTATTTAGTGTAAAACTTTTAAGCTCCATTTGGTAATGCTTTTGCTTTCTTGCTTTCAAAAATAAGAAAGCCACAAAGTAATTTTTTGCTTTTCAGAAGATCTTTTGTTGAAGCAAAACCGTTTGGTAAACTTTTATTTGTTGCTAAGAAGAAGAAAACATGTTTGGTAACTGCAGTAGCATATAAATTGCTTTTATGCTATTGTATAAAACTACTGAAAACAGTTGATGCATTCTACTTAAAAATATACTTGACGTATATTCTCTAATGGTAGTTTTTTGTAGATCTGGCAACGGGTCAGGTTCGGGTGAGTCATAAAAACCCAACCTGCCAACAATCGGGTTTAACCCATCAACCCGATTAATAATTTTTAATTATAAAAAATACACCAATAGAAAATAACGTGAATTAGTGATACAATTTAGGGTTAAACGAGACATTATCGGGTTCAACAGGTCATTATTGGGTTAAATCAACTCATTTTCTAAATTACTTTTTATCTGCCCTCATTATCGGGTTAGATTCGAGCTGACTCGAATACAAACGGGTTACAAAATCCCCAACCCGAAATTGACCAAACTATTACATGGGTCAACTCGTACTCGTTTGTTCGGGTTGGATTCGGGCGGGTTGGGTTGATTTTTTCTGGGTCTAGTTTTTTGTCGAGGGTTTTAAAAGCAAGAAAGTAAATTTATGGTTAAAGTGAGAAGCAACATTTCTATGCTTCTCTTGAAAAACAATGAAATTGCTTTTTTGGTTCTATACCAAACCCAGGATCAAGATGTTGCTACCTGCAATATTGGAAGGATCTTTGATGCGGTTTGAGATTGTGCAGCTCTAGTGTGAGCATGGGTGTAAATGCTACTGGAGAAGGGTTCTCTGGTGCATGGAACTTGTGTTGGCATAGTGTTGCCTATTGTGGGAGAATTGGAAAGACTGCAACAAGATACTTAATGTTAAAGTCTTGATGGCTCAAGTGAAGAGCTATGTGTGCACATGCTAGTAGAGAAAGCTAGATGGTGGGTGACCATGTTGCTCCATCAGACCGGACAACCATGCCAAAGTGGTATGCAGAGTTTCAAGACTACAAGTACAAATGAGACAGCTGCACAGCGATGCAAATGGGCAAGTCCTAGGTAAAATGAGGAACAATATGGGATGCAATGGAGAACCATCCTGTCGGATGAATGCAATATAGATAAAACACAAAGTTTGCACATAGGTGCAATGGTGGGAGTATAATGGTGCTTCCAATGGCTTGTCATCAGGTGAGATGACAATATAACAAGTGACATAATGGCAGACCTTCGACGGAATGAAGGTCTAGACAAAAGATGCAGAATTTGGGTGCTAGCTTAGGGTGAAGACAGTGTGTTAAGGTACTGGAGCAACACAAGAAGACTACTATGAGAATGTTATACAAAGTGGGTAACAAAGGGAGAATGCTTGCTCAGGGTGAAGGTAGAAGCGCCGAGGTACTAGAGGGGCATGAACATAACTGAATGTGTGAAGAATTGGTGGCTTGCTCAAGACAAATGTTGTGGCTGGGTTGCTTGGGAGCACATTGAAATATCGATGCATGATGGCTTTGAGCTAAAACAGAAAGTGTCTACTCAAGGTGAAGGTATGTGTTGCTGAGGTACTGGAGAGGCACAACAGTGTAAAGGAAACTTATTGTGAACTAAGTGGGGGAGACCACTTAAACATCAGATGAGGCAGAAATGATTGCAGTGTACTGTGATGCTATGACATATTGGCAGGTGCGACAGGGTTGTACAACAACAGTGGGTTGTTTTGTTCGAGGTACTAGTTTGCATTGAGGGTCAGTTGAACTCTTGTGACAATGCTTACAGGGTGAAGACCAATGCCAGCTGCTCAGATAAATAGTTATGTTTGCTAGGAACTATTAAGATATGGCTATTTGGTGTCATAGATTGGCACAAATGCGGAATGCTTAAGTCCTCAAAGGAGGCACAGTGCAGTAATGGCACATTTGGCACTTTTGTGTGTTCAAAAAGTTCAACTGACAGACCTACCATGCCTCAAGTTTCCTCAATGTTAAGTAACGAATATGCAACTCTTCCTCTACCTAAGGAGCCCGCTTTTCTAATTAGAGGAAGAGATTCAGACCCGAATTCACAAAGAAGTGTCCCAAGGTGTGAGACATGGAAAAATCATTGGGATGATTCCCCTCCGTCAACACATGGGCTCAACGTAAAATGGGAGAGTAGCCACCATTCAGATTTAGAGGTGTGAATGGACACCAAAAATTCAAAATAAGCAAAAAGACAAAAAGGCAAATACTAGAGTAAAAATAACTCTGCTTGAAAATCAAATCCAGAGATGGGTAAGGGGATTAGATTATGAACGGAGGAAGGTATTAGGCACCCCCATTCATCCACACAAGGTGCTTGCCAAGTGTTGTTCATGCTAAAAAATGAGAAAGCTTGCTAAAATCATCAAAAACCTTGGAAAAGGGTTAAACAAATATGTGATATATCTATATGAGAAATCCAAATGAATTCCAGATCCTCTTTTATATCAATATCACTTCTGGAATATTACCAATAGATGGAAATCAAAGCAAAGATTGCACAAAACCAAGTTGAGTCAAATTCGGAATATTCGGTAAAAGATAGAGCCATTTGTCTTGAAATCATTCAAATCTAGTTTAGATTGAATCAAACCAAATCCATTTGAAAGATTATGATAAATAGAAGACTCATGCAAATTTTCAATCAATTCCGGTTAAAATCCTAGGAGTTATTCTCCTTGGAAATCTGCTGCTGGAGATAATTAAAAGTGACAAGTAGGCAAGTTTGGAAAATCATTTAGAAAAATTGGCTCTATATAAATCCATGAAATTTGGTGTGAATGAAGTATGTATAGCCATATTTTGAATGAAACTAGCCTTATACAAAAATTCATTCGGATGTGCCTTGGGTAGTCTCCCGAACAGGCCCCGAAGATCACAGATTTACCTAGAAAAGTGCTGTTGAGAAGTTCTGAGTAAATCTGTTACCAACGGCACAAATGGAGTCAAAAAATTATGAAACCAACTGGATATGAAATTAGACTTCCAAAGGAAAACTCAAAAATAAGAATCACTCGAATTGGACTTAAAACGAACACATGTCGCTCAGTCGAAGTGACAGGTTCTACAATCAGACCTGAACTGACCTATCAACTTCGACTGAGAGGTGTCAAAAATCCGCTTGATAGAAATTAATGAAATTTTACAGGCATAAACTAGACAGCCTCATCTTTCCCATGGCTCTGGAATCACTCCAAAATTCATCCGGATGATGAAGTTACGAGTGTCCGAAGTTGGGGTACAGTTGCTGTCAAGTTATGCCTTTTTAAAGAAAATCAACTCGAAACAGTGATAAGGTGTGTGAAATCTGTGCAAGATAAATCAAAACCATTTTAAAACAGATATTGAAGAACCTCTAGGAAGAAATGGGGCACAAGTTTGGCTCACCATTCTCTCCGATTGGAAAGAATATGCCAAAAACCCCAAAATTGAGCAAAAGTGCCCAAAACCGAGAGGTTAGACCTAGAGGTCTTCAAGATTTGAAATAAACTTAATTGAAATCAATAACGAACATTCCAGAATTGCTTGGGGCTATTTATTTTAGATCTACCACAATGACGGCAATAGATCCAAAATACGAGCCAAATCCGACAAAACAAGTGCTATGTGTGTATGTGTAAAAATCTATTCTTCAATAATATAACAACATAGAGAATGCATTCATATCAATCAAATGGGGTTCTAGAACAACCTAGGGTTCCGTTCCATTATCGTTTCCCTTAGTTCTCTCTCCCCGTTTAACGGTTCTTCGAGATAATCTTGGGGTACTTTGAATATGGAACGGTTTTCATAGAATCAAAAGGCTTATTCAATAAGGTTCTAATACTAGGATCAATCCTCAGTCTCGTTTCCCTTAGATCCCGCCTTCACGTTTTACGGCTAGGGGGAGTCTTGAGGTACTTTGAGTAGAGGAAGGGTTTTCATACAAACAGATTAGGCCTTATTCTACAGAAAGGTAGAAGAAAAGAACTAACTCTAGAATGTAAAGACAAAAAAATAAAGAGGGGTTTAGGCTTACCTGGGTTCTGGAAGCAGTGCGGCAGTGGTTCCCTTCTTTACTCGGAGCTCTTCAATCTCCAACTTCTTGGCAAAAGTTATTGGCCATTTGCTTAAAGAGGAGCCTCCTATTTATAGGCAAAGGCAAGGGTTAGGGTTTGCATGATGGTAAACACAAAATGATGTCTAGAATCCACCAACCTTAACCCTAAGGCTATTTCCGAGATTTCCAGTCCTTTAATGAAGGATATGATGGTAAAAAGTGAAAACTCTCGGAAAACCCTAATTTTGAGCAAAAAGCTTGTATCCGACATCTCAGGTCGGATACAAAAGCACCTATATGTATCCGACATATGTCGTCGGATACATTAATAGCTGCTTATATCCGACAACTTATGTTGGATATAAAGAGATATGTTTGTATCCGACCTGAGTTGTCGAATACAAGAAGAAATGCATATTTCTCAAATTTTGTGCTGGTTTTAAAGGAAAGAATGATTTTTGCCAACTATTCATCATTTTTTATTGTGCAATTTGGGGTGTCTACACAAGGGATTTTTCTTTGAATACTGTAACAGTTTCCATTGAAGCCCGTTAATGTTATCCCTTCTTCATTATTTTTTTTGCTATCCTAAAAATGTAGTTAATATTCTTGTATATATATTTTATTTTCGTGTATAAATTTTTCTAATTCAACTTGTAATCTTCACTCCATTTTAGGCTATGATCTTTTCTCTATGTTTGTAGTTTGTCTTTTTCCATACAATTAAGTTGCTCCCATTATCAGTAGTTTCATAAAATACAAACCTGATTGAACCAAATGATCTAGCCTGTTGATGCTGTAGACACCTGATTTTTGCACCCCTAAAAATGCAAAAAAAAAAAAAATATATGAAAAGTCAAACCCTGAGGGGGCCAAAAATTGACTTTTTGATACAAGGAGAATTGAACACCAAACTTCATACCATTGGAAAGAGGATTCCGATACGGTTTTAACGCCACTGAGTTTGCTCAAATCGGAGTTCGGATAAAGAAGTTATGGGCTGCTCAAATCTGGAAATAGCAGAAATCGGCTTTTTGCAAAACTCCAAATTAGCTGCTCAATTGGACATCAGCAAAAATAACACATCGACATGACTCCAACACAATTGAGTCTGCTAGAATTGAAGTCTCGGATAAGGAGATATGAGCAAAACTGGCTCCGGGACGCGAATTTGCACTTCTGCTAAAAAGCCCGAATTTGCTGCCAAACTCTAGCTTAGTGGATAGGGAATCTCAACCTGATTCGAACGCCACTAAGTTTGCTGAAATCGGATATCAAATGAGAAAGTTATGAGTAGTCAAAAATCTCGGAAATCTGAACATGTGGCAAGATTGAAGAAAGGATAAAAAATAAAAATATAAGAATAAAATAATAATATTTTGTAAATATCTAACAATTAAACTAAATCAAAAATAAAATGGAAAATAGAAAACACATGTGTCTTTAACAAAAAAAAAAATCTTAATAATAAAACTTAAAGAATCTTAAAATTAAAATAAATAAAAATTAGCAAAAAATAACAACGAATGATATGAACAAATCTAATGAGTTGGGTGGATGAAAATGAAAATATTTAAGTTTTAGTTATGTCAAACATAAAATTAAAATTCAGTTAAAAAAGGTGATTAAAATTCCATTTTAGGTCATATTTTCAACTATAAAAGGGGGGCCACCCCCCATTCCAAACACAAGCAACAAACCCCTCTTCTCCCCTTTTGCTCTCTCCCATTTCACTCACCCCTCCCTTCTCTCTTCCTCCTTGATCTCCACTCAAGAGAAGTTGGTCCCCCACAGCCCTTTCTCTCTTTTTCTTGGCTTCTTCCCATGTCGAAGCCTTGCCCAAACTCTGTTAACCCACATCCTCATTTTGTCCTTAAACCCTGCCTAATCCCATCCTTTTCACCTTCATCAACACACAGGCTAGTGAGCCCTTTTAAAGTTCAATTCAAAGGATCAAGGGGGGTGCGGAAGCGCTGCCAAAATTCTCGGAAAACTACAACACACCAAAACAAGAAGGTAGTATTGTGGTAACACTCCTGGTAACTTTCTGTTTAACATGTATAAGAATCTCCTTGTTTGAACAATTTTTGAAACTCTTCTCATTCTACTACATTGTTGCTAATCTGTTTGTTTTTTTTTACACGCCTTGAGAGACCTCATGAAAGTGGGGATCTCTACATGAAAGGAGAGAAGGGTGATTTCATGAGATCGAAATATGTCTAAACCCCATTTTGGTTTAACTAGTTTCTGATGCTGTAGACACCCCAAAATTGCACGATTTTTGATAAATCTTGAAGGAGAGAAATATTTTATTGGAATTTTCAATTCTTTGCATTGGGTTTGAGATACTTAACCCATTTGAATCCAAAACGGAAAAGGAAAAGGCCCGAATTCAATCTTTTGTGCAAAGTCAAGCTTTTTCAGGTTGAATTTTGTTGACTTTTGACCCCAGAAAATGAAATATTTTTTAAAGCCAAATTTCAAGATAATTTTTCCCGGTAATCAGGTTTTTAGCCATGTTATTGCATAAAAGAATTTTTTGAGATTTTAAATCTTGACGAATACCTTGGTTTTAACATATTGAACCTTTTTTCCAGACCTGAAAAATCGGAATTTTGCCTAGAACTGGAAAGTTGACTTTTTATTCACTTGGAATTTGGGTCTGGAACTATTTTTAATGGATTTAAATGGGGGGGGGGGGGTGTTTGCTTATTTACATGTAATATCTTAAGTAAATGGAAATTAAAAAATACGAAGACATTTATTTAAACGATATTACATGTAAATAAGTATTGCCTGCGTTAAAATTTGGAAAAAAGGCTTTTTTCCTTGTATCCGGCAACTTAGGCCGGATACAAGTACATTTCTTTGTATCCGGTGGAACATACCGGATACAAGAGAGCTTTAGTGTATCCGGTATTATATACCGGATACCTTAAGGCCCTTGTGTATCCGACCTGACATACCGGATACACAAGTTTTGCTCAAAATTAGGGTTTTCCGAGAGCTTTTCACTTTTACCATCATATCCCTCATTAAATGAGGGGAAATCTCGGAACTAGCCTTAGGGTTAAGGTTGGTGGGCTATAGACATTATGTTGTGTCTACCATTCTCACCAACCCTAACCCTAACCTTTGCCTATAAATAGGAGGCTCCTCCTCAAGCAAATGGGAATTAACTCTTGTTTTGAATTCTCGCCAAGAAGAACTCCAAGAGAAGAAGAAAACCACTGTGGGATCGCATCCAGAACCCAGGTAAGCCTCAAACTTTTCTTTTATTTTCTCTCTTTACATTCCTAGATCTAGATCTATTCTTCTACCTTTCTGTAGAATAAGGCCTTCTTTGTGTGTGAAAACCCTTCCTCGGCTCAAAGTATCTCGAGACTCCCCCTAGCCGTAAAACGTGGAGGCGGGATCTAGGAGAAACGAGACTGGGGATTGACCCTAGCATTAGAACCTATGTAGCATAAAGCCTTTCGATTGATTGTAAACCGTTTCATATTCAAAGTACCCTTGATTATCTTGAAGAACCGTGTTTAACGGGGAGAGAGAACAGAGGGAAACGATAATGGAATGGAACCCGAGGCTATTTTAGAACCTCATTTTGATGAATATGTATGCATGCTATTGATATTGTTTGGTTTTTCACACTTGCATATACATAGTGCCATTTTGGCGAGATAGGCTCATATTTGGGGTTTATTGCATTTATTGTGATAAATTTCAAATAAACGGCCTCAATCAATTCTAGAATGTTTTCAAATGATTTTTCAAAGATTTGTGTTCATCTTGCACGAATGGCACACACTTTATCACAATTTTGAGTTGGTTTTACTCAAAAAGGGCCTAACTGGACAGCACCTGTACCCTTACTTCGGACATTCATAACTTCATCGTCCGGATGAATTTTGGAGCGATTCTAGAACCATGGAAAAGGTAAGGCTGTCTAGTTTATGTCCACCAAATTTCATAAATGTCTATCGAACGGATTTTTGACACCTCTCTGTCGAAGTTGATTGGACAGTTCAGGTTCAAATACAGAACTTGTCACTTCGATGGAGCACCATGTGTTCGTTTTAAGTCCGATTCGAGTGATTTTTTTTTCTGGGCACTCCTTTATAAGTCTATTTTTAAATCCAGTTAGTTTCATAATTTTTTGACTCCATTTGAATTATTGGTAACAGATTTACTCAGAGCTGCGCATTAGTACTTTTCTGGGTAAATCTGTGATCTTCGGGGCCTGTTCGGGAGACCACCCAAGGCACATCCGAATGAGTTTTTGTATGAGGCTAGTTTCTTTTGAAAGATGACAATACAGACTTCAATCACACCAAATTTCGTGGATTTGTATGGTGTGGACTTTTTTAAACAATTTTCCAAAGTTGCCCACTCATCACTTTTAAAAATCCCCAATAGCAACTTTAAAGGAGCATAACTCCTAGGATTTTAATCGGAATGAAGTGAAATTTTGCATGAGACTCTTATTTACTGTAATATTTCAAATGGATTTAGTTTGGTTCAATTTAAAATTGTATTTGAATGATTTCATGACAAATGGCATTACTTTTCACCGAATTTTCCAAATTTGATTCAACTTGGTTTTTGAATAACTTGTGCTTTGATTTCCATCTTTTTGTGATATTCCAGAAATGATATTGATATAAGAGAGGATCTAGAATCCATTTAGATCTTCATTTGAAAATATCATACATTGGTCCTTTCTCAAGTTTTTCTATGATTTTGGCAAGCTTTCTTATTTTTGCATGACCATACACTTGGCTACCACTTCGTGTGGATGAATGGGGGTGCTTAACACCTTCCCCCGTTCATAATCTAATCCCCTTACCCATCTCTGGATTTGATTTTCAAGTAGGGTTATTTTTACCCTAGAATTTGCTTTTTAACCCTTTTTGCTTATTTTTTATGATTTTGGTGTCCATTCTCACCCCCAAAATATGAATGGTGGCGACTCTCCCATTTTTTGCATTGAGCCCATGTGCTGACGGAGGGATGATCATTCCGGTGATTTTTCCATGTCTCACAACTGGCGACTTTGCTGGGGACTTGTGGATTTAATCCATTTTGTGTATATTCATGCTTTTTCTTTACTTTTGAATGCTTGCTATTTTGTTTATGTTGCTTGTGTATGTTGAATCTCAAATCTAATTTTTATGATTAGAAAGTTCACATGGATAAAGGCATGGGCATGTTGCTTGATTGTTGTTTAAAGGAAAAACCCATATTGTTATATGACTTTGCTATATCATGTGTTAGCATATGTTATTTTGGTGTTTCAATTCCATGAGCTAAAAAAAAAAAAACAATATTTGAAATCTGGAAATTTTGTGTTTGTTTTGGGGTATTCAAACATGATTCCCATGAAGCATGCTTTTTTGTGCTTAAAATTTTTACTATGCCATGCCTTTGATTTGGGGTATAGGAGGACTTGATTTGAGCATGAAAGCAAGGAAAAAAAATCTGGAAATTTAGTGCATATTTTGGGCATTTTCAAGCATGTTTTACCTCATTGAAACACTTTTGGTATCATGTCAAGTAGTGCTAAATTTATAGGCCTCAATTTGGGTAGAAATGGTACACTTTGAGCATGAAAATCTGGAATTTTAGGGGATGCTTTTGGGTTTCAAGCATGCTTCCATGGTTTAATTGTTGATTGCACCAAATAACATGTTTTTATACCACTTTTTGGGCATGTAATATTTTTGTGCATATTTGGTTGCTTTGGCTCTTGCTTGCTTGTATTTAGCTTCATTATATTGTCATATGTGCCTTGGCTTGAAATTGAATGCATGGCTACAAAAAAGAGTGGCAAGGGACTGGGACGTTGTGAATGTTACCTCAATTTTAAAATTGCACTTGAGCACAATAAACACTTTGCACAACCTACCCTTTATCTGCTATTCCTACTTTTGAGGAAGTGAAAAGGGCGGTTTTTGATCTTAACTCTGACAGTGCTCCAGGACCTGATGGTTTTTCAGGATGTTTTTTCCAAACCTGCTGGGATATCATAGCCCAAGATTTATATGCTGCTGTTATTGAGTTCTTTAATGGAAGTTCTCTTCCTGTATCTTTTACAGCTTCCCATATTGCTCTAATCCCCAAGGTTAGTAAGCCTGAATCTTTTTCAGATTTCCGCCCTATAAGTCTATGCAACTTTTCTTATAAGATAATTTCTAAGATTTTAGCTTCAAGATTATCAAAAGTTCTTCCTCTCATTATTAGTAGTGAGCAGAGCGCCTTTATAACAGGAAGAAACATTACTGATAATATTGCATTAGCTCATGAGATGTGTCAAGACATTAACAGAAAGTGCTTGGGCAGCAATATCATGCTTAAGATCGATATGGCGAAGGCTTTTGACAGGATGGAATGGGATTTCATTATTGAAGTTTGTAAAAGGTTTGGCTTTTCTGAATTTTGGTGTAAGCTCATTAAAAGATGCCTTGAAAATTGTTGGTTCAGTGTAGACACCCAAATTGCACCCCAATATAAGAGATTAACTAAGAAGGGCTCCAAATGTCTTACTTGAGCCTTGACATGTGTCAAGCTTTCAAAAATAATCAAAATCAGTGCCAACCGCACTGTGTATACGGTTTTTATAATCTCGGTCTCAACCGCTCTGTATGTGCGGTTGCAACCGCACACACAGCACGGTTCACATCAAGGCTTGTTGCGCTGGCGGCCACGTGGCTTCGCGAAGCTTCGGCCGTTAAGCCGCGTGGACAGCAATCAATTAAAGCATAACTGAATTGAACCGCCCTGTATATGCGGTTTGGTCAAATTTGTACATAAACTGCACTTTGAGTGGCGGTTGTGTAGAAACCGCACTGAGTATACGGTTTTGGCTGTTTCGGGGATTTGCGAAATGGCTCGATCCCTGAGCCTTATTTACGCATATTACCTCTCTCTTAGGGACTTGAACTCCCTATTTCACCCTCCGAAACTTGCTGAATTACTCCAATTCAAGCCTTGGAGGAGAATTGGAATAATCTAGAAGGCCTTTTTGGCCTACCCTTGGGACTCTTCTACCCTTGACTTGGCCTATAAATAGAGGGGTCCTCCTCTTGCAAATGGCTGACAATCTGAAGCTTAGAAGCTCTGCAAAGAAGAAGGAGAACCTCTGCTGGATTGCCTACTCAACCATTCAAGCTACTAAGGTAAAGCCCATTTGAGTTTATTGCTTCTTCTTTACATTCTGGCAATCTCTCATCTTCTACCTTTCTGTAGTGTAAGGCCCTTGTGTTGTTTTGCAGCCCCAAACCCCTTCTAAAGTACCTGGGAATCCTCTCTAGCCGTAAAACGTGAAGAGAGAGCCTGGGGAAAAGGAAGGTGGAATGGATCCTCTAGGTTTAGAACCCTCGAATGATGAAAAGCATGCTATATGGTTATTTTGAACCCTTGAATGCTTCTCTGATTTTATTTTATATTTGGAGAAGATGTGAATCCATGCTCTCAATAGCCATGGATTCCAACCTTCTCATAGAAATGAGATTTTCCACACCTTCACACTCGCTTTTCACTATTTTCATCAAATAGGCTAGATCTTGGGCTTTCCATGTTCAATATGGAAAATCTGAGGTCCTAGGCCTTAGAATGAGTTTTAGAACTTCATGAGAGGATTTCTTGTTGATTTTGAGGTTTTGGTCGAATCCACATGCACACATGCACTGGTTTCCATGTTTCCTCTTCAAAAACCTCAAAACAGGACAGATCTGTGGCCTGTCTTGGAAGACTCATAACTTCATCCTCCGGATGAATTTTTGAGTGATTCCAAAGACATGTGATAGATGGATGTGTCTATTTAATATCTGGAAATTTTCGTCCACTTCCATGTAGCCAATTTTTGACACCATCTCTTCAAAGTTTGTAAGACAGTTCAGCCCAGATTGCTGAACTTGCCGCTTTGATGGTGCACTATTTGCTCAGTTTTAATCCGTTTCCTATGATTCCAGTTTCTGAGTTTTCTTTGAGAAGTCTATTTTCATTTCCAACAAGTTTCAGCAGATTTCAATCTGTTTTGTGCCTTGGGTGCTCAATTGACTCAGAGATGCTCGCTGGCACGGTCCAGAGCAGATCTGTGGTCTTTTAGGCCTGTTCAAGAGAGCACACAAGTCACATCCAGATAGAGATTGGTGTGAGGTTTTTTGCTTTGGAAAGATGACACTACATACTTCCGCCATACCAATTTTTATGGATTTTTATTGAGCCAAACTCCACGAATAGGACTTTGAAAATGCCTACTTAACGCTTTTTCTGAGTTATAACAACAGATTTTATATGAGGATTTCTCTCTCGTTTTGAATCAGATCGAGCTGAATTTTTTACTATATACTCTACTATATACTAGTTTTCCAATGGCTTTGGTTTCACTTGATTTGGATTTAAATTGAATGAGTTATGGTTTATCAAAGCTTTCAAGTTCTTTTGACCTATTTTCTCCAGATTTGCCTTAGCCGGATTTTCTTCATTTTTACCTTGATTTTCTTTCACTCATGAGGTTTTAGAAGTGATGAATCCACAAATAGAGCCTAAGTTCATTAGACTTCTCATGTGGAATGATCACATACATGGTGCTTGTGGTAAGCATCCTTTTGCCCATTTTGTTAGAAAAATGATTCTTAGCATGAGCAAGCATATGGTAACCGTCTTAGACGGATGAGTGGGGGTGCCTAACACCTTCCCCCGCTCATAAATAATTCCTCGTACCCAATCTCTGGATTTTTCTTGTATTAGAGCTATTTTGGCTCTATTTGACATTTATGAACCCTTTGGTGTCCATTCACACCTTAAAATGGATGGTGGCGACTCTTATTTTTATCGATCCCCGCGTGACGATAATCGGAAGTCATCCGAGATGACGAATCCATGTCTCACAACTGGCGACTCTGCTGGGGACATTTGGAATTGAGCCATGTTTGATTGCTTGATCATGTTTTGTTGATCTTTTTGATTGATTGCTGTTTGTTTGTTTGGAAATAGCATGCTTGGTTTGTGTTCATCTGTTTTTAGAGAATATTGACCTATGACAATAGGGTATGTGATGTCTATGCTTGGGTTATGTTCAAAACCATGTTAGGAGACCTAGCTAGTTTTACCATGCTAGGCTACCATGTTTATATGATGAGCATGTTTTGATTAGGATTCTAATGTCATTGAGCATGTGATCAGGATTTTTAGGGAGATATTTTGAATATGTCAAAAGCATGCTCACCATAATTGAATGCTATTTGTTGTATGATATGATAACATGCCTCCATGTTTGCATGATTGTGTGAATGCATATTTAGATGGAGCATGCTAGGCTTTCTTTTATTTAATTGAATGTTCCCATGTTTATTTGCTTCAAAAATAATCTCTATATCATGCCTTGGTGTGTATGGCTTGCATGGCTGCGAAAAAAGAGTGGCAAGGGTGGGACGTTGTGTTGAATGTGACCCACTTTTTCAAATGCACTTGTGCACCTTTTTTCTTTTTTTACACAGTCTACCTATCACCTATAGGAAGTTGAACAAGAATGTGGGTAGCTTGGCGCATCGAGGTCGTTACTTCGGAAAGCGAAAGTGAAAACATTCACCTTAGAGACTTTGAGCCAATGATGTGATGACATGGTGGATCTAGAATTCTGGTCATACACTAGGCTTGAGCTCTAAGTTGCCAATAAGCCAAAACCCAAAACCCCTACGCGAAGGTGGAGAAACACCCTTTTGGCCAAAATAAACCAAATGCGAGGGAAAAAGGGCTTGTAATGAGGGAAGGCCGTCTTGCATGGCTCAGGTGCCCGAGGTATGATATGGACACCATTTTGAAGGTAAACATGAGGTAACAGGGTATTTTCAGTTTATTCCCTGTGATAGTTTTTTTTACTTTATAAGAAGCATGCTCATGGTACCTATTTGTCGGGATTTTGTTTTTCCCAGAAAATTACTGTTAGCCTAGGATTGGTGTAGCCCTTAGTGAGAGTTTTAACTCTCCTTAGGTGTCACTCTACCCAAATGTCCATAGGAGGCACCTAAAAGTCCCAAAATCCATGCATTAGGTGTCCATTTTTAGGAGGGAGCCTAGGCCCTCCTTTGTATGAATATGGCTAATCCTTTTTCTTGCAGGGAATTTGGGTGTGAAGGCCATCCAAGAGCTGCTGGTGCAAAGAGCCTCTTCTTTTTTCTTTTGTGTAGAAATTTTCATTCTCAAGCCCAAGGAGGCTAAAATTGTCATTTTTATTTTGATTCATGCCCTTGAAGGCCAATTTGTATTGTAACATGTTTCTTTTATTATAAGAGATCTGTTTGTGCATATTTATGGTCTCCTCATGCACCTTCATGAAATTCATGGTCTAAGCGGGGTTTTTAATGCCAATTGATGTCCCAAATGCCCAATTTGGGGCAGTCTGGAAGCCACCCAATGGTGAACAATGTGGTTGGGCATTTAACTAAGATAATAAAACCAATTGGAAAAAGGAACAAATCGAAAATCTCATTTTCGGCTGGAAACCGTCCTGAGTATGCGGTTGTCTGCATTTTCGCTGCAACCGCATGTATCATACGGTTTGAGCCAAACCGTCCTGAGTGTGCGGTTTTAAGCCGAAATCCCATTCTGGCCTTGCTAATTAAACATTTCTGGGTCCTTTCATCCCTAAGTTATATAAGCAAGTGTGCAGTGACTCCAAATAAGATAAATGGCATTTAAACCATTCCAAATCCACCCAGATCAAGAGATTAAGGTCATTTTGAACATATTCACCTAAATTGAGCAAATTAATCCAACTCAAAGGTAAAAATGATAAAATAAAAGGTGGCTCAAACCAAAAATCAGGTCAAGCACCAAATTCTGGGGTTTAAGCTCATGTCAGGCTCTTTTTACCTAATTTGAACACTTAACCCATCTTAAGTGAAGTAAATGATTAAAAGAAAATTGGTTCAAATAACCAATCTAATCATACTTCAACCTCAAGAATTGAACTTGGAAATCACAATAAGCTTCCAAAGCATGTTTTAAGCCTAAAGTGGGATCTGAACCAAGAGTAAAAGGAAAAGAAGCTCAACTCTTTTGAAATGGAGCAAATTCCAACCAAAAATAAGAAATCTTTAATCATAAAGTATTCAAACTTTTAAGATTTCAACTCATTGGGTCACTGGGAAACCTCTGAATTCCAAGCAAGTGATCAATTAAGGATTCAATGAAAAAAAATTTCAAATAAATCACCACCTTAAAGATAAATTGAGTCTCTTTTTAACTCAAAATACCTAAGGCTGGAAATCAAAAATTTTTTTAGGCATCTGAAAGCCTTGGAATTTCAGAAAATCAACTCATAGGACTCCTGGAAGCCTGAAATTCCAGACTTTTTCAAAATCTTCATAGGCCTTCTAAAGCCTGAATTTAGAAACTCATAGGACCCTGGAAGCCTGAAATTCCAGACTTTTTCAAAATCTTCATAGGACTCCTGGAAGCCTGAAATTCCAGACTTTTTCAAAATCTTCATAGGACTCCTGGAAGCCTGAAATTCCAGACTTTTTCAAAATCTTCATAGGCCTTCTAAAGCCTGAATTTAGAAACTCATAGGACTCCTGGAAGCCTGAAATTCCAGACTTTTTCAAAATCTTCATAGGCCTTCTAAAGCCTGAATTTAGAAACTCATAGGACTCCTGGAAGCCTGAAATTCCAGACTTTTTCAAAATCTTCATAGGCCTTCTAAAGCCTGAATTTAGAAACTCATAGGACTCCTGGAAGCCTGAAATTCCAGACTTTTTCAAAATCTTCATAGGCCTTCTAAAGCCTGAATTTAGAAACTCATAGGACTCCTGGAAGCCTGAAATTCCAGACTTTTTCAAAATCTTCATAGGCCTTCTAAAGCCTGAATTTAGAAACTCATAGGACCCTGGAAGCCTGAAATTCCAGACTTTTTCAAAATCTTCATAGGCCTTCTAAAGCCTGAATTTAGAAACTCATAGGACTCCTGGAAGCCTGAAATTCCAGACTTTTTCAAAATCTTCATAGGCCTTCTAAAGCCTGAATTTAGAAACTCATAGGACCCTGGAAGCTTGAAATTCCAGACTTTTTCAAAATCTTCATAGGCCTTCTAAAGCCTGAATTTAGAAACTCATAGGACCCTGGAAGCCTGAAATTCCAGAATTTTTCAAAATCTTCATAGGCCTTCTAAAGCCTGAATTTAGAAAATCATAGGCCCCTGAAAGCCTGCGTAATTTCGGGAGGTTGTGGAAGCCTAAATTCCAAAGCATAAGCCCTTGGAAGCTTGCGTAATTCCAAGTCTCGAGTTCGTCTAAGGTTTTTTTTTTTACTTTGGACATCTCATTTTTGTGGGATGTGTTGGAAGCCCTAGAATTTTCCAATATTGGTAGGTCTTTTTCGCACCAACCAAGTCATAAGCCCTTGGAAGCTTGTGTAATTCCAATGCTTGATTTGACTATGGGCTTTTACCATAGCCATATCATTTCTGTGGGACATGTTGGAGGCCCTAGAATACTCCAACAAAATTTCTGAGGTTTGATCTTTTTCGTATCAATCACCTCGTCTTAATAAGGTTATTTTAACCATAAATACAAAAATCAAAAAAATATGGATACAAAGAAAACCCCAAACTCATGTTCACCAAGCCTACATGCATGCATGCATAGGTGTCTAAAATTGATTTAGGGGGTACTAACATTTTTCTCTTTTGTTTTTTTTCTTTTACTAAGGTACTAAGTTCTTACTGCAACCATTGCTCCCCGACGATCTCAGAGATTAAAAGCTGCCACCATGAACCCTGCTGAAGAACCATCTACTGTTTCGGCTGAGGCCTTTGCTCAACTGCAAGAGCAAGTGGCAGGGATGACCAAACTATTGGAAAATTTGCTGGCCAACCAAGCCGCTCAGGCTCATGTGCAGGCGCAACAGGCGCAGGCTCAGGTTCACCAGGCTTCATCATCCCACAATGCACCACCACAGGCTCCACCCCAGACTGAACTTCCACCACCAATCCAACCTATCCCACCTCAACCTGAACTCTCTCATCCAAACCCCGAGCCTATCCTGATCCGGGAGGAGGAATCTGAATATGAGAGGGAAAAGGAGAAAGAGAAGGAGAGACTGAGGGTAGAAGTGGAGAGAAAATTCTTGGACAAGCTGGAGTCCATTCAAGAGGAACTGAAAGAAGTAAGGGGGATCAACACGTTGGGAGGTACCAACTTTCAGGATCTCTGCCTATACCCCGACGCATGCTTACCGACCAAATTTAAGTGCCCGGACTTTGAGAAATATGACGGCACCGGATGCCTAATGAGCCATCTGAAGCTCTACTGTGGGGCGTTGTGCCAATTTGGCCGGGATGATGGCATCCTGATCCAGCTATTCCAGAGAAGCCTAACTGGGGCAGCCTTGAGATGGTTCGCAACTGTGGACCACGGCAGAATCAGAAGATGGAAGGACCTAGCTAATGCTTTCCTTGCTCAGTACCGTTTCAATGCTGACATCGTGCTAGATAGGTACGATATGATGAAAATGAGTAAGGGAAGAGATGAGACAGTCAGGCAGTATGCCAAAAGGTGGAGAGAAGCCGCCTCTCAAGTCAGGCCTCCCATGATGGAGCCAGAGATGGTTACCACCTTCATTGGCACACTGGGGCATCCATTTTACAATCACTTGGTGGATCAGGTTACCACCAGTTTTGCTGCCCTAGTGTTGGTCGCGGACCGGATTGAAGATGGAATCAGATCCGGGCGAATCCACGACCATTCTGCCACGGCTCGTCAACAGGAGCCAACTTTTGATCCTTCTGCCCAGAAGCAGAAAAATGGGGCAAGAAGGAATGGAGGAAAGAAAGAAGGGGAAGTAAACATGGTACAACCCCAACCACCACAAAAACCCATCCAGATCAATATTGCTGCACCTCCACCCAGTCCAGTGCAGCCACAATCGACCTATCAAAACCCTCTCAACATTAATGTTCCTCAAGCAGCAATGCCCAACCAAAAAAGGGTATTCTCAAAAGAGGAGAGAGACGCTTGGATGGCGTCCAGAAGAAGCAAGGTCCTTTCCCCTCTTCCTGTGACCCCATCCCAGCTATTGCCATCTTTGTTAAACGCGGGGTATGTCACCCTGAAAGAACCAAATCCGAATGCTTCAAAGGGAAAGAATTTTGATCCCTCCACCACCTGTGAATACCATATGGGTGCACCAGGACACCCTACAGACAGGTGTTGGCCATTAAAACATGCCATCCAGGATTTGATCGATCAGGGAACCCTGTTGTTTAACACGGCTGCACCCTCTCCCGCCAGGACTGACATTGGTCAGAATCCTCTGCCCCAGCATAATGGGGCTGGTCCTTCCAATTTTGTAGGGACCATCTCTTCTAGACCTAGGACGTTTGATCCCTCGCAGTTAATTGCGCCAATAGGGACGTCCGTTAGGGTCTATTTTGACCAGGAAGAAATAGAGGAACAAATCAACGTCATTTCTGGAAATAATGGAAATGGCAAGACTGCAGAGGACATTAAGGCCTCTTTAAACCGGGTCGCTTCTCTTATGGCCCAGCTTAATGTAGCCAAACCCCCTCTCATTATTAATTGCAACCAGGCTGTTGCTTCCCCACCTACTCCATCATCCAAACCATCTTTGGTCATTAATTATGACCCCACCACTGCTTCAATTACGTCTGTTTCTTCTCAGACCTTAAAATCCTCTCAACCCAAGGAACCCAGGCAATCTTCGCCTCTGGTTATTGAGGTGCCTTCTTCTAACCTTAATCCCACATCAACTCCTGCACCAAGGTCTCATCTCCAGCCCTTGGTATTTAACGTTCCTAAACCCTCCTATTCAGAAACTGCTGTACCTTGGAACTACAGCGAGGGTTATACGACCACTATCCCAGTGGCCAGGAATCAGGGTCAGGAGGAGGTAAACCTCATGACAAGATCAGGGAGGTGTGTGGAAGGAAAAGAACAAGAAAAGAAAGAGGCAGAACAAGTCCAGAAAGGAAAGGCCAAGATAGGGGAGGACACCCCCCAGGTCGACAGTAAGGAGGCAGAGGACCTCCTAAAGATACTGAAAAAGAGTGAATTCAATATTGTTGACCAATTAACCAAGGTCCCTGCCCAGATATCAATACTGGGATTATTGCTTAATTCAGAAAAGCATAGGGACTCATTAATGAAAGTACTCCAGAGCGCCCACGTGCCCAAAACAATTGAGCCAGACCAGCTCGGCACGATGATCGGCCAGATTTTATCTCACAATGTAATAAGTTTTTCAGAAAGTGAGATAAGCCCTGGCGGATGTTATCACATGGACCCTTTGCACATCACTGTGCTCTGTAAGGGTAGCATGATAGCCAGGGTCCTAATTGACAATGGGTTAGCCTTAAACGTCTGCCCCCTTGTAACTTTTGTAAGGCTTGGTCTGGACCAATCCAAGATAAAGCAGAACGGGAGGATTGTGAGAGCTTTCGATAGCTCCAAAACACACTCCCTGGGAGAGATTGAACTGCCGATTACCATCGGACCGAATATCTTTAATATCACATTCGAAGTGATAGATATTCCTGCTGCCTTCAATCTACTTCTGGGAAGGCCGTGGATCCACTCAGCTAGGGCTATACCCTCTACTCTTCATCAAAGAGTAAAATTTATAAGAGGCCAAAGGGTGATAACGGTCCTAGCCGAGAACCTAGTCCCTCCCGTCATATCACCGGATGTACCTTTTATTAATGTGGAATTAACCGCGGACAAAATTGCTTTTCACTCTTTTCAGTTCGAAACAGTGAACTTCATACCTGGGGGGTGTCTAAAAAAGAATAAGAAGTTGACATGTGCCAATAAGATGGTGGAGAAGGTCTTAAAGGATTGCAATTTCCACCCAGGGAAGGGGTTGGGAATTAACCTGCAAGGAAGGGTGACGCCCATAGAGGCACAGAGGTTGGTCCCACGAGTAGGACTAGGGATGAAAATATGAAGATGGAAGAGGGGACCACAGAAAGAAAATGAGAGGGAAAAGAATCAAGGAAAGTTCCCTCATTTAAGGGAAACTTTCCCGAAGCCCTCTCATACCATTCAATTGGCTCCTCCTACAGATTCCTCCAAGCCTCCGTATTTCAATGACAACCCTTTTAGAAAACCTTTTACCTCAACCCTTCAACCTTTTATCCCACTCTCACCCACTTTGGCGCCCAAAGCCACGGGTGAGCCTGAGCCACTGCCACAAGAGCAGCAGGATTTCACTGGAGAGATAGGGGCATTCTTTGCAATGGCAGAGGATGAAGGAAGAGAAAAAGCAGAAAAAGAGACTCCTTTTATTGATTGGGCCTCAATCAAGATTCCTGATGAAGTCACCTCTGAACTCAGCCCCGAAGCAGAAAAGGGCAGTTTTTCAAATCCGGTAATGATGGTATCGGATCAAGAGTTTGAGGAAGAACAGGTTTGCACTATACCACCTGTTCCAGAGGGCTTTGTACTGAAAAATTGGGGAGAGACCCCTTTGACGTTTGAGGCTGCATATGGTTGGCAATCAGCTGCGGCCTCCAAAAAAAAAAACTCCATTAGTGGATTGCCCTTTTCCTGAAGGTTTTAA
Source organism: Buxus sempervirens (assembly GCA_947561395.2). Lineage (NCBI taxonomy): Eukaryota > Viridiplantae > Streptophyta > Magnoliopsida > Buxales > Buxaceae > Buxus > Buxus sempervirens. Next base: position 7,821,997 of record OX387182.1, read on the forward strand.
TGAACCTTCATCTTCAGGAAAAGCCTCTTTAGAAGGTTCTCAAAAAACCCAAAAAGATTTTTCAATTTTTTCTAGAAAATCTAAAGCTTTCAAAATGGTCCAGACTGCTTATGAACCATACACAGACTGAATTAGAGCAAGTTGAATATGACTTCGACTTCGAGCTCGACTTCGACCTAATGGGGGTCGAAGAGGAGACCGAGGCCGAAGACGATGACCTTCCAAGAGAAATATCATACCAATTGGAACGTCACGAAAAGGGTATTCAACCTAATGTTGAAGAAACCATTTCCATAAACCTGGGAACTAAAGAGGACCCAAAATTTGTAAAGATTGGTGCATGCTTGTCTGAAATGCAGCAGAAGGAAATGTCCCAATTCTTGGCCGATTACAAGGACGTGTTCGCATGGTCTTATCGGGATATGCCAGGGTTGGATACAGACATGGTTGTACACAGGCTGCCAATCCTGCCAGGAGTAAAGCCTATTAAGCAGAAATTGAGAAGGTTGAAACCAGAATGGACTTTGAAAGTCAAAGATGAAGTAGTAAAGCAGTTTCAAGCTGGGTTTTTGGCGGTGTCTACATACCCTGATTGGCTAGCCAATATAGTCCCAGTTCCAAAGAAGGATGGAAAAGTCAGGATGTGTGTAGATTACAGAGACTTGAACAAGGCGAGCCCGAAGGATGATTTTCCATTGCCACACATTGACATCTTGGTTGATAATACGGCAGTGCACAGCTTGTTCTCTTTCATGGATGGCTTTTCCGGATACAACCAAATCAAAATGGCAAAGGAGGATCAAGAGAAAACCGCTTTCATCACTCCTTAGGGAACCTTTCACTACACAGTCATGCCTTTCGGATTGAAGAATGCCGGGGCAACATATCAGCGAGCCATGACGGCCCTTTTCCATGATATGATCCACAAAGAAATGGAAGTCTATGTGGATGATATGATCGCCAAATCATGTGAAGAGGAAGACCACTTGATCAATCTAAAGAGGGTATTTGACCGTCTAAGGAAGTACAGCTTAAGGCTTAATCCAGCAAAGTGTGTTTTTGGAGTCACATCAGGGAAATTGTTGGGATTCATAGTAGCAGAAGAGGGATTGAGATAGACCCGTCTAAAGCCAAGGCAATCATTGAGATGCCATCTCCTAAGACTGAAAAAGAAGTTAGGGGCTTTCTGGGAAGAATTCAGTATATCAGCCGGTTCATAGCACAACTCACTGCTATTTGCGAGCCGATCTTTAAACTTCTAAGGAAAAATAACCCAACTATATGGAATGAGGATTGCCAACAAGCATTCGACAAAATAAAGGATTATCTGTCAAATCCTCCTGTTCTAGTACCGCCAACTCCAGGAAAGCCATTGATTCTGTATCTATCAGTTTTAGAAACATCAATGGGATGTGTATTGGGGCAGCGTGATGAAACAGGCAGAAAATAAAAGGCTATCTACTATTTGAGCAAGAAGTTCACAGATTATGAGACAAGATACTCGCCTTTGGAAAAGACTTGTTGCGCTTTAGTCTGGGCAACTCAGAGGCTTAGGCACTATTTCTTAAGCTATTCAACTTTGTTGATTTCCAGGATGGATCCGTTGAAATATCTGTTCGAAAAGCCGGCTTTAACTGGTAGAACGGCAAAGTGGTAGCTTTTGCTTTCAGAATTCGACCTGACATATGTCACTCAGAAAGCAATTAAAGGTCAGGCAATTGCTGATCATCTAGCTGAGCATCCATTGCCAGATTATCAACCTCTTAAGACGAATTTCCCTGATGAGGCTATCTTATTTGCTGAAGAGGAAGAAAGTGAAGACTCCTGGCAGATGTTCTTTGATGGGGCTGCAAATATGAATGGAAATGGGATCGGCGCAGTATTAGTAAAGCCAGATGGTTCACATATCCCAATCGCAGTGAAATTGAGGTTTCAGTGCACGAACAACATAGCAGAGTATGAGGCATGTATAATCGGATTACAAGCTGCTCTAGACCATGATGTTCAAGAACTTGACGTATACGGAGATTCGAGTCTTATCATCTTCCAAACAACTGGGGAATGGAAAACCAAAGATCATAAATTGATCCCATATCACCAATATTTGGAAGAAATAAGTACCAAATTCACTCGAATTTCTTTTAGCTATATGCCAAGGGCTAAGAATCAGTTTGCGGATGCCTTGGAGACATTGGCCTCAATGGTTAGTATTCCAGAAGGGATAGACATACAACCACTTGAAATTGAAGTCAGAGACGAGCCAGCTTACTGTCTTGTTTTGGAAGGAGCGTAAGAAACAGAAATACCATGGTTCCAAGATATCAAGAATTTCTTGGATAATCGAAATTTTCCAGAAAGCGTTAGTCCCACTGAAAAAAGAACGATCCAGAGGTTAGTGGGACAATTCCTTCTAAGTGGTGGGCAGTTATATAAGAGATCTTACAATAATTTTCTACTCAGATGCGTCACCAAGGTTGAAGCAGAAAGGTTGATTGAAACAGTGCACGGGGGAGTCTGTGGGCCGCACATGAATGGACACATGCTCGCAAGGAAAATATTGCGATTGGGATATTATTGGTCTACAATGGAGCACGATTGTTGCCTACATGTTAAGAGATGCCATTTGTGCCAAGTATACGCTAACAATAAGCATGCACCACCCAGTGAGCTGCACAGCATGACCTCTCTATGGCCTTTCTCTATGTGGGGTATTGATGTCATCGGGATGATTTCTCCTAAAGCGTCAAATGGACACCGATTCATTCTAGTGGCAATTGATTATTTCACAAAGTGGGTTGAAGCTGCTTCATATGCAAATATCACAGGAAACCATGTTCTTAAGTTTCTAAAGCACAACATAATTTGTCGCTATGGGTTGCCAAAAGCCATAGTTTCAGACAATGCTTCAAATATTAAGAACAAGGATATGAAGAAGATGTGTGAGCAGTTCCAGATAACTCATCACAAGTCAGCCCCTTACAGGCCAAAGATGAATGGAGCAGTAGAAGCGGCAAATAAGAATATAAAGAAAATAATCCAGAAGATGGTGGTAAGCTATAGAGATTGGCACGAGATGTTACCATTTGCTCTCCATGCTTACAGAACCTCGATCCGAACTTCTACTGGGGCAACGCCGTATTCCTTGGTTTATGGAACAGAGGCAGTCTTACCTGTTGAGGTAGAAATCCCTTCATTAAGAGTGCTTATGGAAACAGAGCTTGAAGAGGCTGAATGGGTTCAGTCTAGATATGAGCAACTTAATCTGATAGAAGAAAAGCGGTTGAATGCGCTTTGCCATGGTCAACTGTATCAGAGGAGAATAGCCAGAGCCTACAACAAGAAAGTGAAGCCCAGAGCTTTCCAAGTGGGTAATTTAGTCTTAAAGAAGATATTACCATTTCTGGAAGACCCTCGTGGAAAGTTTAAGCCAAATTGGGAGGGACCTTATGTAGTGAAGAAGGTCTTGTTAGGAGGCGCTCTTATCTTGACAGAAATGGATGGGGCAGATTTTCCTGAGCCAATCAACTCCGATGCGGTCAAACAATATTTCCCTTGAAGGAATATCACAAAGAAATGATCCGAGGCCATTTTTCTTCGTCCCTCACAAATTTTAATATCCCTAGATTAAACCGAGTTGAGCCTGTTCGTGTTTTAAAGAACCCAAACTGGAGCTTACAGTCGCGACTGGGGCGGGGTTAATAAAAAAAAAAAAAACACACACAAAAAGGAAAATAGCAAAGAAAGGCCAAATACAAAGAAAAGGAAAAAAGGCCAATATTGGGAATGGGGGGTCGCATCCATTATGACTGTAAGCCCAGTTGTCCCATCTTCAAGATGTCGAACTTTTGAGCCTATAATAACCTTCCTTCATAAACTCAACCCAGCCTTCATTTCGTCATATCGATCAAGTCCTCGGTGATCTGGGTGTATTCCTTCAAGCTCGGGATGTTGAAAGGGCAATGACGGAATAAACAAGCCGGTCCTAGTGAAAACCGTAACAGGCACTAGGGGCAATATTGGCAGAAAGAAGGCAAAAGAAAAAAGAATAAAAGAAAAGGAAGAAACAGGAAAAAGGTCACCAACCGCACTTGGGATGCAGATTGAACTAAACCGCCATTTTTCTACAGTTTTGGCAGAAGGGCTATGCAACCGCATATTGAAGACGGTTTTGGCTAAACCGTTCTGAATGCGCGGTTTTATGCAGCAAAATTGAATTGAGCAGATTTTCTGCACAAGACTGAACCAGTAGGCTGGGGCAGGCCCCCTGGAAGTGGGAAGGAAACTTGGGGATGAGTCTAAGGGTTCCAAGGGGGACGGATTGGCTTCCTCCTCATTAACTGAAATACCCTTTTTGCCCAACTTACTTCAATTCATCCAACTATATGGGATTAAAGCATTATGGACCAATTTACAATAAAAACACACAAAAATGAAAATTATATTTTGGCCGATGATGAGAAATCAGTGACTTTTCATTAAAACTGTCAGTTTTTACAAGCATATGAGAGTTCTGAGGCCAATAGTATAAAAACCTATTTTGTATTCTCTATCTTTCCACTAGTGGAGTTTCTCTTTGTACAGGGGTGTAAAAAAGAAAAAAATACAATAAAAGGGGCTAATCTCTATCCCCTAGCCTTTCCTCAAGCTCTCTGATCCGAGCCGCCTGAACCGCCACAAGCCTTTCAGCCCCCTCTGCATCTGGGTCACTGAGGAATGAGATGACGTCATCTGAGAGGGTTTGCCTAGTCCTCATATCTCGGAGCCTGGCCATGGTTTCATCATGCCTACGCCATGCAGCTCTCACCTCGAAGCGACGGGCCTGTATCTGCTCAGATAATCGCCGCTCCAGATCTTCCTTCTCCAATCTCAAGGTTCGGGCCTCCTCCACCCATATGAGCTGAAGCCGCCTATGAGAAGCCCGCTCGGTCTCTAAGAGGTCCTCATAGGTAGGACACGGTATAGCAGGAGGATCCACCGGTACAGAAGCGCAGCTCTGCACCTGCTCTCTAATCCAAAAGAGGTAGTCCTTCTCATGTAATTTGGAGAAGACGGGACCTCTCAAGAAGCAGGCCTGCGACCAGTCCTTCAATAGGCGGAAGCAGAGGCCCATGGTAGCCGGTGTGAGCGGACCTATGAGCTCTTCATATCCTTGAGGTACCAGAATCCCCTGCACCTCCTCTCCAAACTGCCGGATGATCCTCAAAGTCAAATAGAGCAAGGCAGACCTCAAGCCCATGAGCACAGCGAAATTCTGATCGGAGAAGCTGATCACTGTCTCGACAGAAGGCTGATAAGCACCAGGCCATCTCACCTGGTCGTCCTGAAGCGTCCCCAAGAAAGCAAACCATCCCTGTTTGCCACCATGGATATTGGGACACCCCCTGTTGCTCATCAAAACAGGAATATTTAGTCGAGGGAAGAAACGGCGGGTGATCTCTTCAACTTGACTCAGGTGGTCAAGTAGCCAGAGCTGCAAATAAAAGGGAAGCATTTCCAACCTTAGAAAATTTCAATTTTGGAATAAAAATTACAATTCAAAGAAAGAGGTTCAGATTTTACCTGAAGTATAGGGGCGCAGGCAAGGAAAATTTTCTGCTTCCGGTGATAGCAGTCAGTCAAGGCCTGGTATATTTCAGCCAGGATCATAGGGGCAAGCCTTTCGCGCTCCCTAACTTGACAGATGACTGAAATGAGGGATAAATCAACCTCGCTATCACCTCGGGGGAATAAAAGTTGATTGACCACTATCAAGGTCAAAGCATTGAACCGAGCCGACTGGTTGGAGCTATTTAACAGCTTCTCAGTCAAAAATGACTTGGATAGGGTCAATAAGGCGTCGGCTTCCCCTAACTCTTTTTTGTTAATCCCTAAAAAAGTGGAGGCTTCCTTTTTGAAGCTCGGTTTGAGAGGTGGGTTGACTACTTTCTTGGAGAAGCTAAGGTTGAGGATGGTTTCAACCTCCTCGACTGTAGGGGTCATCTCTTTTTCCCCAAACCTGAAGAGGTTCAATTGAGGCTCCCAATGCCCAATTAGTGCCTCTATGATTTCCCATTTTAGAGGAACCTTTGGGATTGAGAGGAGGTGGCCTAGATTGGCAGAGGCCCAATCCATCTCACCTTGAGGGGTCATTGAGGAGACCCACCTCTCATAAAAGGTATCTACAATGGCATACCTAGTCAAATTAGGAGGTTTGGACCTAATTTTTGGTCTAGGTGCTGATATTTCAGGTACAGAAGATGAAGAAGGCACAGAAGCTGAACCAGAAGCCATTAATGGGCAAAAGTGGATTAAAGGCAGCTAGGAGAGAGAAAATCGCCGAAACAGGGGGTTTCTGACCTAAGCAATACGTCAAAATGACGTCCTGCCCACAATTCGCGGCTTTAAAATAACCTAAGGGCAAAAACCGCATACACAGAACGGTTATGCCTGAACCGCACTTAATATGCGGTTGCATTCCCGCAAGGTTTAAAAACCGCGGAATAAGTACGGTTCTTGTATAACCGCCCTGAATGTACGGTTTTTGCACAAAAAAGGGTTTTTCTTCTTTCTTTTAATAAGTCATGTTCCCAGAAAACCTGTTACCTGTATAACAGTTACAGCATGACAGACATACACAAATAAACAAAAAAAAAATCTACAAAAAAGAAACAAAACCAAATAATCTTCTCTTTTTATATATAACTGAAAGTGGATACAGCATGTTTATATACAACTGTCAAATAAATCCTAAATCTAGACCTATCTCCTACAGGTCAATCCCTATCGCCTCTACCCCGCCGACGCTGCCGGATGAAAAAGTGGTCGGAAAAGCGCTGGCTAGCGGGAGAAGAAGGCTCACCAAGCAAGGATGGACCAACAAAAGGCACCGGGTCTGCAGGAGGCGCAGGATCGGTAGAAGAGGCTGAAGCTGGAGCTGGATCATCCCGGGTCAGGTCCATGAAGCAGGAGACTGAAGTGTCCGCAGCCAAAGGAACCAGCTCCAGAACCCGAGAGTCCTCGACAGGAGGAGATGGATCTGCTACTCCTGGAACATCCTCCTCTCTCGTAGGCTCGGCCACCTCTGGATCTGCTACGCCGGGAACATCCTCCTCTCTCGTAGGCTCGGCCGCCTCATGAACCACAGGAATCTCCGATCCACCCTCCGCTGTCTCAGGAGCTATCTCCGGCTCAGATACAGGCACGGCCTCCGGCATCTCGACCGACTCAGGAACTGCACCAGCAGAGGTAGCCTCGGCCGCCACCTCACTCTCTCTCTCCGGAATCTCTATATCTCCTAAGGAAAAGGATAGAGTGCGAGAGCTGGATGGAGAAGCCGCCACATCCTCCTGAAAGGCAAAAACAGACTGATCAGAAGCAGAAAAGATAAGAAAAAAAAATATACAGAAACTGAAAAAGACAGACCTGAGCTCCTGAAGGTCCCGCTTGACCCTGAGCGCTGGCCAACTGGGCCCGCAAGTCGGCAATGAGAGCAGCCTACCCTGTGATGATAACGTCGCTCTCGGCTATGGCAGCATCCCTCTCAGCCAGCTGGCGCTCCAGATCCGCATACCTAGCCCGGATCTCCTCTAGCTGTGCCTCCTGAAAAGAAGATAAGAAAAAAAAATGTCAGTAAACTTTAAATAAGGAAGGATAAAGGAATGCACGAGGAAAGGAGATTCAGACCGTGGTGTCATAGAGGCGGATCACTACCCCTCCTATCTCAGTAACTCCACCTCGAACGGGCATGGGCTGCATCAGACAACCCACCGAGACCTGCCCGAACCAGGCATCATAGTCACCATCGACTAAAAGGCCATCTCCTGCCTCCCACTCGCCAAAATAGGCAGGGTCGAATGGACCAGGAGGGGTGAAAGGTGCTGTAACTGGAGGAGCCACTGGGATCCGGGGCTCGCCAGTATGCTGGAAGAAGAAGCGCTCCCCGAGGTACCATATACTGCCCAACTGCCCAATAAAGAATGGGTACCTCTGGCGTCGCTGATCCAGGGCGAAAGTGGCATCCACAAAAGGCTGAAAAGCCAACTCGTCATGCAGGCCGTCAAGGCGGGGAACAGATAGCTGAGGATAAGCAAAAAAGAATATCAGAATCTGATAGAAAGGAGAAAAGGAAGTGAGGAAAAGAGAGATGGAGAAAGTGCTTACCTCTCTCCTGAAGGTCCTGTCCAGGTGAGCCCTGGCCGACCTAGGGCGACTCTTCTCTGAGTCACGCCTAATCTGATTCCACCGACGGGCCAAGGGAAACGTCCCCTCAGACAAGGTGGAGTTAAGGCGAAAGTGGGCCACATAGACCCGAGCAAAGAACTGAAAAAGAAAAAAAAGAGGAGAGAAGAAGAAAAGAGAAAAAAAGAAAAAAAGAAAAAAGAAAAAAGAGGTTAAGCAGAGAAAAGAAAAAAGAAAAAAAAAGAGAAAAGAAAGGAAAGGAAGAAGAAAAGAATTTATACCTGCAGAAAGGGCCAAAAAAATCTGCAACCCACTCTGGCTCCCCTGGGAGAGGACAGGCCGGAAACCACTCGTCGAAGGCCCGCTAGCAAGGTGCCATAAACCAGCTGGCCCCAAGCGTAGTCCCTCGCTCAGTGCAGATCCCGGAGAAGACTCAAGAAATGGGGGCTGACTGAAGTAGTATCCTCCAGGCAGAAGCAGGAGCCCATCATCAGAAGAAAAAGAAATCTGAAAGCTATCGGGAAACTGGGATGCTCCGCTGCTAGGGTGCTGAATCCCCTCTCCAAAAATGCCTCCCTCAACCATGTCCGGGAAATACGGGTAATCCTGCTCCGGTCCCACGCCTCCACTGGCATCTCGTCATATCCCAACAGCTCGGCAATCTCCAAGTCCGCCGGCCGATCCATCTCAGTGATGACATCTCCAGTCATCCTGATCCCAGTAATAAGAGCGAAGTCGGAGGGGCGAATGCATATCTCCACATCAGGCAAATGGAAGCTCAGGGTCTCCGGGAAAAAACGCTCCAACAAAGCCAAGATCAAAGGCCAATCCTGACGAACGCCGGTGATGGTGATGAAGGGGCCAAATCCAAAACGGCCCATCTCTCGGCGCAGAGAGGTCGAGCAGGCAGCTACAACATCGGCAAAAAGGGCCCAGCTCCCTCGGAAATGAGAAGAAGGATATCTAAGAGGGATGTCTGCCCTGACGCCTGCCGAAGGATGCGTCGTCAAACTATGAAGGAGAGGGGTGTCTCGGATCTGATCTGCTATCTCTGCAGGAATGGCGACACGAGTCACCCGGGCCCCCGCCCTACCTCTACGACGGGCTCCCCTACGCTCACGGACCTCACCAGCAGGCTAGAAAGGCGAATAAAAAGGGTTTAAGTTGAATGTGATAAAAGAAAGGCCGGATTTTAAAAAAAAAAAGGAAAAGGAAATACCTTTGGGATCGACTCCAGCGAATCCCCAGACGCTCCAGAGTTTGAATCTGAGAGCTCCAGACCACTGGGAGAAGAAGGCTCAGGGTCCGGCTCGGCCCTAGAAGAAGAGGCCACATCGGCCGGGTCCCTCCGAACCCTCGAAGATGAAGGCTCATCTACGGGACCCCGAGAAGCACGACGTGTGCGAGCCATCTACAGGACCAAATTGCAGGGATAAATTCATTATATTCTTTACATTTAAAGTCATAATTTTCACTAAAGTGTTTTATTCATGTTTAAAAGTCATAGATTTTTGTTTTATTCTTAGATTTTCTTCACTATTTTGTTCTGCATATTAATCATTTTGTTTGGATTGCAGGGAGAAAAAGAAGCCAGAAGAGGCACTTCAAAGAGTGTCTAACCGAATCAGAATAGTTATAAATTCTGTTATAAGAATTATATGTTTACCAAGGGCAGACAATACCAAGGGCAGCCAAGGCAGGATTATAGTAGCAAGGATCTATTTAAACCTGGTCGTGGTGGGATTTTTGGTTGAAAACACCTAAGGCAAAGGGCAGAAAGTGATTCGAATTTGCTACAATTAGACAATTGGAACAAATGTGAAGACATGAATAAATGGGAACAATAGCCAGATCCAAGCATGCAGAGGTATCAACCAAGAAAAATCAGATATATACTAGCATGAACAAATGAAGACAGAAGAAATAGTAGACGGCATTGGCATTCAAAAAGATCACAAATTATAAGAAATCCATGTTGTCGGCAAACATAGCATTTGGGGATTGTCTTCAATCAAGACATTCAAGCATGCCGGAAAAGCAGAAAATTCCAGTCTAGGAGTTCAGGCTAATACAGACAATTGGCACATTCAAGATTGGGGATTTTCTCCCATCAGCAATTAAGCAGCCAATACAGTCAATCAAGGACAAAGAATCCAAATCATGCCTCAAACAAGTTCATTCAATTGGCAAATATATGCATGGATTTTCGGATTTAGAATTTGCATGAGAAATCCAGATTCGGCCACCTACCTGTTCGGTCGAAAATATAAGAAAGATGGAGTCTTGGCCTCACCGGAGCTCCAGAAGTGACCGACCGGACGATTGGCGAACTCAGAAAACCCTCAATCGATGAGGAAGCAGGCTAGGTTGTGGTAGGATGGAGAGAGCTTGCCGGAATCCTCAACCACAGGAAGTTGTCAAAACCGAAGTCGTCGGAGAGAATAGAGTTCGCCGGAAAAGAGGAAGCCGCCGGAGGAAGCGTGATCTCACCGGAGGAGAAGAGGAGAAGACCAGAGCAAAACCACGGTCGCCAGAGGAAAAGGACGAGTTCGGGAGTTCGAGGGTTTTGCGAAGACAGAGTGAGGAACCGCGGTCGCGGTCTCGGTTATATGAAACCTAGAAAACCGCACACACAGAGCGGTTGGCATTAGTATTGTTGAAAACCGCACATACAGCACGGTTGAAATTGAAAATGCTAAAAACCGCATGTTCAGTACGGTTGGCACCCAAAAATGAATTTTCAAAACTTTTTCCAATCTCTTTCAAAGGATCTATGTCCAGGGCAGTTGTGAATTGCAAGAAACACCACCCTATCAACTTTTGCTTTTAAAATTTGCTCAAATCTCACTTCATAGCCACGAGTGCTCTGTGAGAGGCGAGGAGAGGATTTGACCCTTAAGGTTAGGGACTTTTCATCAAATCCTTTAAACAAATTCTTTTTCAAAAACCATATTGGAGTTCTTGCAGCTCATAATCAAATGGACATGATCCTGAGAGGTGCAATTTGCGGGTCTTTTGCTCTCCGCTGTCAATCGATTCCAATTCCAGCGAAGAGGGGGCAGTTGTAGACACCCCAAATTGCACCCCAATATAAGAGATTAACTAAGAAGGGCTCCAAATGTCTTACTTGAGCCTTGACATGTGTCAAGCTTTCAAAAATAATCAAAATCAGTGCCAACCGCACTGTGTATACGGTTTTTATAATCTCGGTCTCAACCGCTCTGTATGTGCGGTTGCAACCGCACACACAGCACGGTTCACATCAAGGCTTGTTGCGCTGGCGGCCACGTGGCTTCGCGAAGCTTCGGCCGTTAAGCCGCGTGGACAGCAATCAATTAAAGCATAACTGAATTGAACCGCCCTGTATATGCGGTTTGGTCAAATTTGTACATAAACCGCACTTTGAGTGGCGGTTGTGTAGAAACCGCACTGAGTATACGGTTTTGGCTGTTTCGGGGATTTGCGAAATGGCTCGATCCCTGAGCCTTATTTACGCATATTACCTCTCTCTTAGGGACTTGAACTCCCTATTTCACCCTCCGAAACTTGCTGAATTACTCCAATTCAAGCCTTGGAGGAGAATTGGAATAATCTAGAAGGCCTTTTTGGCCTACCCTTGGGACTCTTCTACCCTTGACTTGGCCTATAAATAGAGGGGTCCTCCTCTTGCAAATGGCTGACAATCTGAAGCTTAGAAGCTCTGCAAAGAAGAAGGAGAACCTCTGCTGGATTGCCTACTCAACCATTCAAGCTACTAAGGTAAAGCCCATTTGAGTTTATTGCTTCTTCTTTACATTCTGGCAATCTCTCATCTTCTACCTTTCTGTAGTGTAAGGCCCTTGTGTTGTTTTGCAGCCCCAAACCCCTTCTAAAGTACCTGGGAATCCTCTCTAGCCGTAAAACGTGAAGAGAGAGCCTGGGGAAAAGGAAGGTGGAATGGATCCTCTAGGTTTAGAACCCTCGAATGATGAAAAGCATGATATATGGTTATTTTGAACCCTTGAATGCTTCTCTGATTTTATTTTATATTTGGAGAAGATGTGAATCCATGCTCTCAATAGCCATGGATTCCAACCTTCTCATAGAAATGAGATTTTCCACACCTTCACACTCGCTTTTCACTATTTTCATCAAATAGGCTAGATCTTGGGCTTTCCATGTTCAATATGGAAAATCTGAGGTCCTAGGCCTTAGAATGAGTTTTAGAACTTCATGAGAGGATTTCTTGTTGATTTTGAGGTTTTGGTCGAATCCACATGCACACATGCACTGGTTTCCATGTTTCCTCTTCAAAAACCTCAAAACAGGACAGATCTGTGGCCTGTCTTGGAAGACTCATAACTTCATCCTCCGGATGAATTTTTGAGTGATTCCAAAGACATGTGATAGATGGATGTGTCTATTTAATATCTGGAAATTTTCGTCTACTTCCATGTAGCCAATTTTTGACACCATCTCTTCAAAGTTTGTAAGACAGTTCAGCCCAGATTGCTGAACTTGCCGCTTTGATGGTGCACTATTTGCTCAGTTTTAATCCGTTTCCTATGATTCCAGTTTCTGAGTTTTCTTTGAGAAGTTTATTTTCATTTCCAACAAGTTTCAGCAGATTTCAATCTGTTTTGTGCCTTGGGTGCTCAATTGACTCAGAGATGCTCGCTGGCATGGTCCAGAGCAGATCTGTGGTCTTTTAGGCCTGTTCAAGAGAGCACACAAGTCACATCTGGATAGAGATTGGTGTGAGGTTTTTTGATTTGGAAAGATGACACTACATACTTCCTCCATACCAATTTTTATGGATTTTTATTGAGCCACACTCCACGAATAGGACTTTGAAAATGCCTACTTAACGCTTTTTCTGAGTTATAACAACAGATTTTATATGAGGATTTCTCTCTCGTTTTGAATCAGATCGAGCTGAATTTTTTACTATATACTCTACTATATACCAGTTTTCCAATGGCTTTGGTTTCACTTGATTTGGATTTAAATTGAATGAGTTATGGTTTATCAAAGCTTTCAAGTTCTTTTGACCTATTTTCTCCAGATTTGCCTTAGCCGGATTTTCTTCATTTTTACCTTGATTTTCCTTCACTCATGAGGTTTTAGAAGTGATGAATCCACAAAGAGAGCCTAAGTTCATTAGACTTCTCATGTGGAATGATCACATACATGGTGCTTGTGGTAAGCATCCTTTTGCCCATTTTGTTAGAAAAATGATTCTTAGCATGAGCAAGCATATGGTAACCGTCTTAGACGGATGAGTGGGGGTGCCTAACACCTTCCCCCGCTCATAAATAATTCCTCGTACCCAATCTCTGGATTTTTCTTGTATTAGAGCTATTTTGGCTCTATTTGACATTTATGAACCCTTTGGTGTCCATTCACACCTTAAAATGGATGGTGGCGACTCTTATTTTTATCGATCCCCACGTGACGATAATCGGAAGTCATCCCAGATGACGAATCCATGTCTCACATTCAGTATTCTGGTTAATGGTGTTTCATGTGGGTTTTTTCAAATCTTCTAGAGGTCTTAGGCAAGGAGATCCTTTATCTCCTCTGCTTTTCATTATTGCGGAAGAGGTAATGAGCAGGGGGCTTAAAAAAATGCTACAGGAGGGTAGTTTGGGACATTTTCATACTGGCAGAACTGATATTAGAATTTCACACCTGTTATTTGCTGATGATATCCTTATTTTCTCCAATGGTAGAAGGTCTACAATGCTAAATCTTCTTAAATTTCTCAGAGAGTACGAAAGTGCGTCTGGTCAGTCTATCAATGTGGAGAAAAGCTGTTTAATTGCTTCATCTAGAATTTCTTCTCAAAGATTAGACATGTTGCTCTCTACTTCTGGTTTCAGAAAGGCCAACTTACCAATAAAGTATTTGGGGATTCCCCTCTTTCATGGAAGGGCGACTTTGCCTATGTTTTCAGATCTGTTGGAGAAGATTCAGAAGAAAATTAGTGGATGGAAGTCCAAACTGCTGTCTCATGGAGGTAAACTTATTCTCCTTCAAAGTGTATTATCAAGCATTCCTATACATTCTTTATCTGCTATCACTTTTCCAAAAGCAGTTATTAAAAGAATAGAAGTTCTGTTTGCTAATTTTTTCTGGGGCGAAAGCTCTGATCATGGGCCCAAAAAGCATTGGTTGAGCTGGGGAAAAATTGCAAAGCCAAAGAATGAAGGTGGTCTGGGTATCAAGTCAGTGGTTGATGTAATGGTCAGTCTCCAAATTAAAATGGTTTGGAGGGTCTTTTATGGGGATAGTTTATGGTCTCTTTTCATGCATGCCAAATACTTCCCTTCGACTCATCTTCACAATATTCGAGATAAAAGTGGGAGTTCGAAAATCTGGAGAAGTATATTAAAGGTTAAAGATATCATTCTAAATAATACAGTTTGGGCGTTGGAAGCAGGAAAAGTAAATTTCTGGCTGGACCAATGGTCTCATATGGGCAAGCTTTTGGATCTTGTTCAGACGGAGGTTACTCCTAATCTGGATTTGCAAGTAGCTGATGTCATAAATGAGGATGCTTCTTGGAGAGTTCATATGTTCTCATATTTTCTCCCACAAACTACTGTTGCAGAAATCATAGACTTATATTTTAAACCGTCTTCTCTAAAAGATAAGCCGATTTGGATGGGTTCCTCTACTGGTAAGTTCTCTACCTCTTCTGCTTGGGAACTAATCAGAATTAGAGGTAATCATTTCGCTTGGGGGAAAAATTTGTGGGCTAGTTTTATACCTTCTAAAATCAGTGTTTTTATCTGGAAACTTATGAAGGGTGCAGTTGCCACAGATGAACGAATTCAGGGATGTGGTATTAGTATTTGTTCCCAATGTAATTGCTGTTTGGGAAAAAGAAGGGAAAACATAAATCATCTTTTTGCATTTGGAGACATAGCAAGATCGGTTTGGTCCCATTTCTCAGATCTGTTTAGCTGCCGATATCACCCCCTTCATGATCTTGTTACAAGATTTTCCTTCTGGTTTTCTCGTCCTACTGCTCAAGACCAGCTGGGTATTCTTTGGAAATCTACTCCTTTATTTCTCTGCTGGGAAATCTGGAAATCAAGATGCAAAAGCCGATTTGAAGGTGATCGAATGGTTGCTACTAATATTATTTCTGATGTTCAAAAATGGCTCCAGGAGGTGTCGTATTACACTAAACCAGCTATTGAATGTGGCCCGAGTAGAACTTCAATCACTGAGAGGTTAAATATATTTATTCCTACTATTCGTTCTCCTGCTTCTAAATTTGTTAGATGGAAAGGGATAAGATCTCATTCATGTATCCTGAATGTGGATGGTGCTTCCAAGGGTAATCCAGGTATGAGTGGAGGAGGTGGGGTTATTCGTACTGCTGCTGGTCATTTCATTGTTGCTTTCTCCAACTGTTATGGTCATATCACTAATACTATGGCCGAAATCTTGGCTCTGAGAGATGGTCTTCGTCTTGCCGATAACTATGGAATTCAGAATTTGCATGTTGAGTCGGACTCTAAAATTGTTGTAGACTCTCTAGTGGGAAATGCTTCCATCCCATGGAAGTTTCTTCTTTATTGGAGGGAAATAAAAGACCGATTACAAATTGCTATCAGGGATGTGCGTCATGTTTACAGAGAGGCTAATACAGTTGCTGATGGTTTGGCTAATGAAGGTTGTTTCATTTTTCCAAAGTTGTTTTTGAGTCTTTTGATGATTTGCCTCAAAATGTCAAAAATTGCTTGTTTCAGGATAGATCAGGTTTATTTTCTATTAGATATTAGATGTATTTTGGTTCCTCGAAATGGGTAAGGTTGCATGTCCCCCCTTTTCGGTTGTGTTTCTTTAATTCCTCTAGCGGGTTTATCTTGTTCTTTCAGGGGTTAGGTTTTATGTCCCCCCCATCAGATGTATTTTGTTTGTTGGAATTAATATACAGGTCGGGGTCTGCCTCAACCCTCCTCCCACCGATGGAGTGCCACTAAGGTTCTTCCTGCCTTAGTGGGTTTTTTCCAAAAAAAAAAAAAAAAAAAAAGAATGTGTGTAGCTTAGCGCACCGAGGTCGTGACTTCGGAAAGAGAAAGTGAAAACATTTACCTTAGAATTTGAGTCTATGATGTGATGACAATGGGATCTGTGATTCGATTCCGGGCATCACTAAACTTGAATTCTAAGTTGCCAATTAAGCCAAAACCCAAAAATCATACGCTTGAAGGTGGAGAAACACGTTTTCAGCTAAAAGTACACAATTGCGTTTGGGGAATTGGGTGTAAATGTGGGAAGGCCGTTTGCATGTTCTACAGGCCAAGGTACACTATGAATGCCATATTGAAGGTAATACAAGGTGGCAAGGTAAAGCCATTTCCTTTTCATGAATTTGGGGATTCTGCAAGTATGATGTCCAAGCCCAATTTGGGGCAAGTTTTGAAGGTCAAATTAAGGTGAACATCAAGTGGGAATGAAAAAAAACCTAATCTGGTGAAAAAATGGGTCAAAAATGGCCATTTCGGCATTAACCAGCAACTTAGGCCGGTTAAGAAGAACTTTGTTCATATCCGGTATATATCATCGGATACAAAGGCTTATGCGTGTATTCGGTCATTGTGACCGGATACAGTAAGACATGTCCTTATTCGGCCATTAATACCGGATACATGCAGAAAGTGAATAAATTGGCTTTTTCAGCCCGAATTTTTAGAATAAAATGCCTCAACACTGTGGATAATCCTTAGGCACCCCAAAGAAAATATAAAAATGTTTCAAAAAAAACTATATAAAAAAAATAAATAAAAAATATATTCTTGTAAGATTAAACACAATGTTGAAACTCAAAGAGCAAGCTAAGGTGTCATATTTTTTGATATCAACTCAATTCAAACATGTGTCAGTCAAACTTTTGAACTTGAAAACTGAGAAAATTCAGCAAATTTGAAAAAATAAAAAAGAAAAGAAACCTTTGGTTGGTTATTTTTATCAATCAAATCAAAACATTTGTGGGACAGTTGGAAGTCCTAGAATATTCCAAGAAACCTTTGGTTGGTTATTTTTATCAATCAAATCAAAACATTTGCGGGAAACTTGGAAGCCCTAGAATATTCCAAGAAACCTTTAGTTGGTTATTTTTATCAATCAAATCAAAACATTTGTGGGACACTTGGAAGCCCTAGAATATTCCAAGAAACCTTTGGTTGGTTATTTTTACCAATCAAATCAAAACATTTGTGGGACACTTGGAAGCCCTAGAATATTCCAAGAAACCTTTGGTTGGTTATTTTTACCAATCAAATCAAAACATTTGTGGGACACTTGGAAGCCCTAAAATATTCCAAGAAGCCTTTGGTTGGTTATTTTTATCAATCAAATCAAAACATTTGTGGGATACTTGGAAGCCCTAGAATATTCCAAGAAACCTTTGGTTCGTTATTTTTATCAATCAAATCAAAACATTTGTGGGACACTTGGAAGCCCTAGAATATTCCAAGAAACCTTTGGTTTGTTATTTTTACCAATCAAATCAAAACATTTGTGGGACACTTGGAAGCCCTAGAATATTCCAAGAAACCTTTGGTTGGTTATTTTTATCAATCAAATCAAAACATTTGTGGGACACTTGGAAACCCTAGAATATTCCAAGAAACCTTTGGTTGGTTATTTTTATCAATCAAATCAAAACATTTGTGGGACAGTTGGAAGTCCTAGAATATTCCAAGAAACCTTTGGTTGGTTATTTTTATCAATCAAATCAAAACATTTGTGGGACACTTGGAAGCCCTAGAATATTCCAAGAAACCTTTAGTTGGTTATTTTTATCAATCAAATCAAAACATTTGTGGGACACTTGGAAGCCCTAGAATATTCCAAGAAACCTTTGGTTGGTTATTTTTACCAATCAAATCAAAACATTTGTGGGACACTTGGAAGCCCTAGAATATTCCAAGAAGCCTTTGGTTGGTTATTTTTATCAATCAAATCAAAACATTTGTGGGATACTTGGAAGCCCTAGAATATTCCAAGAAACCTTTGGTTGGTTATTTTTATCAATCAAATCAAAACATTTGTGGGACACTTGGAAGCCCTAGAATATTCCAAGAAACCTTTGGTTGGTTATTTTTACCAATCAAATCAAAACATTTGTGGGACACTTGGAAGCCCTAGAATATTCCAAGAAACCTTTGGTTGGTTATTTTTATCAATCAAATCAAAACATTTGTGGGACACTTGGAAACCCTAGAATATTCCAAGAAACCTTTGGTTGGTTATTTTTATCAATCAAATTAAAACATTTGTGGGACACTTGGAAGCCCTAGAATATTCCAAGAAACCTTTGGTTGGTTATTTTTATCAATCAAATCAAAACATTTGTGGGACACTTGGAAGCCCTAGAATATTCCAAGAAACCTTTGGTTGGTTATTTTTACCAATCAAATCAAAACATTTGTGGGACACTTGGAAGCCCTAGAATATTCCAAGAATTCTTTGGTTGGTTATTTTTATCAATCAAATCAAAACATTTGTGGGATACTTGGAAGCCCTAGAATATTCCAAGAAACCTTTGGTTGGTTATTTTTATCAATCAAATCAAAATATTTGTGGGACACTTGGAAGCCCTAGAATATTCCAAGAAACCTTTGGTTGGTTATTTTTACCAATCAAATCAAAACATTTGTGGGACACTTGGAAGCCCTAGAATATTCCAAGAAACCTTTGGTTGGTTATTTTTATCAATCAAATCAAAACATTTGTGGGACACTTGGAAACCCTAGAATATTCCAAGAAACCTTTGGTTGGTTATTTTTATCAATCAAATCAAAACATTTGTGGGACACTTGGAAGCCCTAGAATATTCCAAGAAACCTTTGGTTGGTTATTTTTATCAATCAAATCAAAACATTTGTGGGACACTTGGAAACCCTAGAATATTCCAAGAAACCTTTGGTTGGTTATTTTTATCAATCAAATCAAAACATTTGTGGGACACTTGGAAGCCCTAGAATATTCCAAGAAACCTTTGGTTGGTTATTTTTACCAATCAAATCAAAACATTTGTGGGACACTTGGAAGCCCTAGAATATTCCAAGAAACCTTTGGTTGGTTATTTTTACCAATCAAATCAAAACATTTGTGGGACACTTGGAAGCCCTAGAATATTCCAAGAAGCCTTTGGTTGGTTATTTTTATCAATCAAATCAAAACATTTGTGGGACACTTGGAAACCCTAGAATATTCCAAGAAACCTTTGGTTGGTTATTTTTATCAATCAAATCAAAACATTTGTGGGACACTTGGAAGCCCTAGAATATTCCAAGAAACCTTTGGTTGGTTATTTTTACCAATCAAATCAAAACATTTGTGGGACACTTGGAAGCCCTAGAATATTCCAAGAAACCTTTGGTTGGTTATTTTTATCAATCAAATCAAAACATTTGTGGGACAGTTGGAAGCCCTATAATATTCCAAGAAACCTTTGGTTGGTTATTTTTATCAATCAAATCAAAACATTTGTGGGACACTTGGAAGCCCTAGAATATTCCAAGAAACCTTTGGTTGGTTATTTTATCAATCAAATCAAAACATGTGTTGGACGCTTGGAAGCCCTAGAATATTCCATGAAAACCTTGGTTGGTTATTTTTATCAATCAAATCAAAAAAAATGGGACCTTTGGAAGCCCTAAAATGTTCCATAAAAACCCTTGGTTGGTCCTTTTCGTATCAATCAAATCAAAAATCTGCGGGACCCTTGAAAGCCCTAATATATTCCAACACACCAAAAAATAAAAAAAAATATAAAAAAAAACAGAAACAAAAAAAAAAACAAATAAATCCGGACTTGTGTTCACCTAAACCATTTATCTACATTTATAGGTGTATGACTCAGATTAAATGGGAGCTGACATGTTTCTTTGCTTTTCCTGATCCAGGTACAATTATTTGCAACCATTGCTCCCATGACCAAATCTAAAGCCAGAGCCATGAACACTAAAGAGAACCAAGCCCAAGCTACTGTCCCCGCTCAAGACTTTGCTCAGCTACAGGAACAAGTGGCTGGTCTGGCCAAGATGCTGGGAGACTTACTGGCGGCTCAGGCCCAGGCCCAAAATCAAGCGTCAACCTCCCATCAGGCACCACCACCTCAGGCCTACATGCCGCCTCCGGCTCAACCCATGCCTAAGCCCATTTCTGAACCAGTCCCTGAACCAATTTTGATCAGAGAAAATACAGCAGAATCTGAGAAAGAAATTGAGAAGGAAAAGGCCAGGGAAGAGATGGAAAAGAAGATGTTACTAAGGATATAAAGGATCCAGGAAGAGCTGAAGGAAGTGGCAAACCGGATCGAGGAGGGGGTCAGGTCAGGAAGGCTGATAGACTACTCTACTCTGACTGGGCAGGCTGATTCCTCTGCCTCCATGGCACAAAAGAAGGGAACTGGGTTCAAGAAGACGGGGACCCGAAAAGAAGGGGAAGTGAATCTGGTCCAGGCTCCTCCAGCCAAGAAGCCGCTTCACATAAATATCTCTGCACCCCAGTAGGCCCAACAGGCCCATCACTCTTATCAGACCCCACACAATGTCAATTTCTCTCCCTCCGTGCCAGCTAACCCAAGGAAGACTTTTTCCAAGGAAGAGAGGGAAGCCTGGTTCACAGCAAGAAAGAACCGAGTCTTTACTCCCCTTCCGGTATCTCTTTCCCAATTATTGCCAATCCTACTGAAAGGGGAATTTGTGACCTTGAAGGAACCAAGCCCGAATGCAACTAAGGGGAGGAATTTTGATCCGGCAGTCACCTGTGACTTCCACATGGGTGCACCGGGGCACTCTACAGATGCTTGTTGGGTGTTGAAGCACGCGGTCCAGGACTTGTTGGATCAGAAGGCCTTGGTTTTTAACACTGCTGCACCCGCACCGTTCGGGAATAATATTGGGCAGAACCCTCTGCCTTACCACAATGGGGCAGGCCCATCCAACTCCATCACGGCCATATCCACCACGAGAAGGGCCTTTGACCCATCTCAGCTTATAGCACCCGTGGGGACCACAGTCCAGGTCCATTTCTTCCAAGAGGAGGAGGAAGAGGAGATCAACATGGTTTCCCAAAAAAATAATAATCCTGCTGTTGAGGACATAAGCTCCTCTTTAAACCGGGTCTATTCACTCATGGCCCAAATGAATACTGCAAGGCCTCCATTGGTCTTCAATTGCAGTCCACCCACTTATTCCCCATCCAAGCCGTCCAAGGCTCCATTGGTCATCAACCTTGACCCCACCACTTCTTCCAGCGAGGGAATCACGGCTACGGTTCCAGTGGTTAGGAACCCGAACCAGGAGGAGGTGAACCTCATGACGAGGTCGGGGAAATGTGCAGGGGGTGAAGAGAAAGAAAAGGAGACAGAAGCAGAAAAAGAAAAAAAAGAAACTGAAGAAAAAAGAAAACAAAAAGGAAAGACAAAAATAGGAGAAGACACCCCCCAGGGTGCAGAAAATGAGGCAGCAGACCTCATTAAAATAATCAAAAAAGGTGAATTCAATCTTGTGGATCAGCTGAACAAGGTCCCGGCCCATATTTCAATACTGGGCCTTTTGCTGAATTCCGAAAAGCATAGGGATGCATTGTTAAGGATGCTACAGAGTGCACACGTATCCCAGACAATCGATCCAGACCAGCTTGGCAAAATGGTTGGTCAAATCTTGTCACATAATGTGATAAGTTTCTCAGAGGGTGAGATCAGCCCAAGTGGGTGCTATCACGTTGACCCTTTGCACATCATTGTGCTTTGTAAGGGCTGCATGATTGCACGGGTTCTAATTGACAACGGGTCGGCGTTAAACGTTTGCTCGTTAATCACTTTTACCAAGCTGGGTCTGGACCAGTCAAGGATCAAACAAAATGGGCGGATAGTGAGGGCTTTTGATAGCTCCAAGACCCACTCTCTAGGGGAGATTGAACTGCCGGTCACAATTGGACCGAATATCTTTAACATCACATTTGAGGTGATGGATATACCCGCAGCCTTTAATTTGCTCCTAGGAAGGCCGTGGATACATTCGGCTAGGGCAATACTATCCACGCTCCACCAAAGGGTGAAATATGTAAGAGGGCAAAGGGTGATAACAGTCCTAGCCGAAAACTTGGTGCCGCCCATAGTGTCACCTGATGTACCCTTAATCAATGTAGACTTAACTGTTGACAAGATTGCGTTTCACTCGTTTCAATTTAAAACGGTCAATTTCATACCTGGGGGGTGTGAGAAAAAAGAAAAGAAACAGACTACTGCAGAAGAAATGGTGAAGAAAGTGATGGAAAATACCACTTTCACCCAGGGAAAGGCCTGGAAATTAATTTGCAGGGGATGGTGGAGCCAATCACGGCTAAGAAACTGGTCCCTAAAGTAGGGTTGGGCTTCAAGCCCAGAGGATGGAGGAGGATGAAGCATGAAGAAGGAGAGGAAAGAAGCAAAGGAAAACTCCCTCATTTAAGGGAAAGCTTCCCAAAACCCTCTTATACAATCCAAATATCTCCTCCCATGGACCAGTCCAAGCCTCCCTACCGAAACATCAACCCATTTCAAAAGCCTTTTGTTTCGGCCTTGCAACCATACAACCCATCTCCAATACTGGGAGTAGTGGATGGGCCTGGGCCACAACCAGAGCAGCGGACAGACTTCTCTAAAGAAGTGGGGGCTTTCTTCGCCATGACTGAAGGTGAAAAAACTGGTAGTGACAACGAGCTACCTTTCATTGATTGGGCCGCAGTAAAGATTCCGGATGAGGTTATATCTGGACTGGGCCCCGTGGCAGAAAAGGGCAGTACCCACCCAGTGATGATGGCATCGGATGCTGGGCTTGAGGAGCAGGCTTTCCCTATTTCCCCTGCTCCCCAAAATTTTGTATTGAACAATTGGGAGGAAACTCCCCTTACCTTTGAAGTAGCATTAGTTCGACAAACTGACGCAGCTTCCAAAAAAAAACTCCAATAGTGGAATGCCATTTCCCTGAACGTTCTAAGGGGCCTTCGTCTTCATGGGGATTATGTTTAGAAGGCCCACAAAAAACCCAAAAAGATTTTTCTATTTTTTCTAGAAAATTTAACTTTTTCAAAAAAGTCCAAACCACTTATGAACCATATAATCAGACCGAATTGGACCAAGTTGAATATGACTTCGACTTCGAGCTCAACTTTGACCTCATGGGGATCGAAGAAGAGATCGAGGTTGAAGGAGAAGACGTTCCAAAAGAAATTGAATACCAATTGGAATGTCATGAAAAGGGGGTCCAACCTAATATTGAGGAGACCATATCCATAAATCTGGGAACCGAAGAGGACCCAAAAATTGTGAAAATCGGGTCATGCTTGTCTAATGTGCAGCAAAATGAAATGTCACGGTTCTTGGTAGATTACAAGGATGTGTTTGCTTGGTCGTATCGTGACATGCCGGGGTTGGACACAGACATGGTGGTGCATAAGTTGCCAATTTTGCCAGGGGTTAAGCCAATCAAGCAGAAGCTGAGAAGATTGAAACCTGAGTGGACTCTGAAAGTCAAGGACGAAGTGGTCAAACAGTTCCAAGCCGGATTTCTGGCAGTCTCTACGTACCCAGAGTGGCTCGTAAACATAGTGCCGGTACCCAAGAAGGACGGGAAGGTCCGAAATGCGTGGATTATAGAGACTTGAACAAGGCAAGCCCAAAGGACGATTTTCCGCTTCCACACATCGACATTCTGGTCGATAATACTGCGGTACATAGCCTATTTTCCTTCATGGATGGTTTCTTGGGGTACAATCAGATCAAGATGGCTAAGGAGGATCAAGAGAAAACGGCATTTATCACACCTTGGGGCACATTCCACTACACGGTCATGCCGTTTGGGCTTAAGAACGCTGGGGCAACATACCAGCGGGCCATGACAGCACTATTCCATGATATGATCCATAAGGATATGGAGGTCTATGTGGACGATATGATTGCCAAATCATGCAAAGAGGAGGACCACTTGATCAATTTGAAGAAAGTGTTTGATCGGCTCAGGAAGTACAGTCTACGGCTTAACCCGGCTAAGTGCGTCTTTGGGGCTACATCAGGGAAGTTACTGGGGTTTATAGTAAGCCGAAGAGGAATTGAAATTGACCCGGCAAAAGCCAAGGCCATAATTGAAATGCCAGCACCCAGAACTGAGAAGGAGGTTCGTGGTTTTCTTGGGAGGATTCAGTATATAAGCCGGTTCATAGCGCAGCTCACTGCTATCTGTGATCCAATTTTCAAGCTTTTGAGGAAGGATAACCCGACGGTCTGGAATGACGACTGCCAGCAGGCATTTGACACAATAAAGAAGTATTTGCTAAACCCACCTGTGCTAGTGCCACCAACTCCAGGAAGACCACTGATCCTGTACTTGTCAGTGTTTGAAACATCGATGGGATGCGTCTTGGGGCAGCATGATGAGACTGGAAGAAAAGAAAGGGCAATTTACTATCTGAGTAAAAAATTCACAGAATATGAAGCCAAATACTCATCATTGGAGAAGACTTGTTGTGCTCTAGTGTGGGCCACTCAGACGCTAAGGCATTACTTCCTTAGTCACTCTACACTACTGATATCCCGGATGGACCCGCTGAAGTATTTATTTGAGAAACCGGCACTGACTGGCAGGACGGCAAAGTGGCAACTGCTATTGTCCGAGTTTGACCTCACATACATCACCCAGAAGGCGATCAAGGGTCAAGCCATAGCTGATCATCTGGCTGCACATCCTTTGCCAGAATATCAACCCTTGAAGACCAACTTCCCAGATGAGGCAATTCTGTACACTGAAGAGGAGGACAGTTAAAGTTCTTGGCAGATGTTTTTCGATGGGGCCACCAACATGAATGGAAATGGAATAGGGGCAGTCTTGGTTAAACCAGATGGTTCACACCCCGATTGCAGTAAAGCTGAGATTCCAGTGCACCAATAACATAGCAGAATATGAAGCATGCATAATTGGATTGTAAGCAGCCATGGATCATGGAGTAGAGGAACTTGACGTATACGGGGATTCGAGTCTTATCATCTTCCAAACAATTGGTGAGTGGAAAACCAAGGATCACAAATTGATCCCCTATCACCAGTATTTGGAAGAAATAAGCACAAATTTCACTCGAATTTCCTTCAACTATATGCCAAGGGCCAAGAATCAGTTTGTGGATGCTCTAGCAACCTTGGCTTCAATGGTCAGCATACCAGAAGGAGTAGACATCAGACCGCTGGAAATTGAGGTTAAAGATGAACCGGCTTACTGTCTCGTTCTAGAGGGAGCACCAGAAGAAGAAGCACCGTGGTTTCAAGATATCAAAAATTTCCTGAACAATCGGAGTCTGCCAGAAAAGGCCACTGCTACTGAGAAGAGGACAATACAGAGATTGGCTGGTCAATTTCTGCTAAGTGGTGGACATGTGTACAAGAGGTCACATAACGACATTCTGCTCAGATGTGTTGCCAAGGCTGAATCGGAAAGATTGATTGAAACTGTACATGGAGGAGTTTGTGGGCCCCATATGAGTGGACACATGCTTGCGAAGAAAATCTTGAGGCTGGGATATTACTGGACGACCATGGAACATGATTGCTGTATACATGTCAGGAGGTGCCATCAATGCCAAATATATGCAGATAACAAGCATGCACCCCCAGGTGAGTTGCACAACATGACATCACCATGGCCCTTCTCTATGTGGGGCATATATGTCATCGGCATGATTTCACCTAAGGCATCGAACGGACACAGATTCATCTTGGTGGCAATTGATTATTTCACTAAGTGGGTGGAAGCAGCTTCATATGCGAACATCACAAGAAACCATGTTATTAAATTTTTGAAGCACAATATCATTTGTCGCTATGGACTGCCAAGTGCTATAGTATCAGACAATGCTTCAAATATTAAGAATAAGGACATGAAGAAAATGTGTGAGCAGTTTCAGATCACCCACCATAAGTCAGCTCCGTACAGGCCAAAGATGAATGGGGCAGTGGAAGTAGCAAACAAGAACATAAAGAAAATCATTCAGAAGATGGTAGTGAGCTACAAGGATTGGCATGAAATGCTGCCACTTACTCTACATGCCTACAGAACCTCAATCCGGACTTCAACTGGGGCAACCCCGTATTCCCTAGTCTATGGAATGGAAGCAGTCTTGCCAGTGGAAGTAGAAATCCCATCACTTAGTGTAGACACCCCAAATTGCACAAACAATCATCAAAAAATCATTATCTCTTGGAAAGCCAGCACAGAATTTGAAGAAAATAAATTTTTGCCTGTATCCGGATACTCAATCCGGATACAAGTACTCCTTCATGTATCCGGAATGATTATCCGGATACATGTGAGCCTTAATGTATCCGGTACCATGTACCGGATACCTTAAGGCCCTTTGTTATCCGGTCTGATGTACCGGATACCTTAAGTTTGCTCAAAATTAGGGTTTTCCGAGAGCTTTTCACTTTTACCATCATGTCCCTCATTAAATGAGGGGAAATCGCGGAAATAACCTTAGGGTTTAGGTTGGAGGGGTTCTAGACATTAAGTTGTGTCTACCAATGACCTTAGCCCTTGCCTATAAATAGGAGCCTCCTCCTTGAGCAAATGGCACACAACTCTTGTTTTGAATTCTCGCAAAGAAGAACTCCAAGAGAAGAAGAAAACCGCTGTGGAATCGCCTCCAGCACTCAGGTAAGCCTCAACTTTTCTTTTTATTTTCTGTCTTTACATTCTTAGATCTAGATCTCTTCTTCTACCTTTCTGTAGTGTAAAGCCTTGTTTGCATGTGTGGAAATCCTTCCCCGGCTCAAAGTATCTCAAGACTCCCTTAGCCGTAAAACGTGAAGGCGGATCTAGGAGAAACGAGACTGGGGATTGACCCTAGTGCTAGAACCTATGTAGCATAAGGCCTTTTTGATTGATTGTAAACCGTTCCATATTCAAAGTACCCTTGATTATCTTAAAGAGAACAGAGGGAAACGATAATGGAACGGAACCCTAGGCTATGCTAGAACCTATTTTATTGAATCTATATGCATGTGTATGGATCTTGCTAGGTTTTTTTCACTTTTGCACACATATCACTATTTTGGCGGGATAGGCTCATATTTGGGGTTTATTGCATTTATTGTGATAAAACTCCAATAAATGGCCTAAATCAATTCTGGAGTGTTTTTAAATGTTGTTCAAAGGTTTTGGATTCATCTCACACGAATCACACACTTTTTGTCAATTTTCGGATTTGATTTTCTTCAAAAATGGCTTAGCTTGACAGCACCTGTACCCCTACTTCGGACGTCCGTAACTTCATCATCCGGATGAATTTTGGGGCGATTCCAGAACCATGGGAAAGGTGAGGCTGTCTAGTTTATGTCCACCAAATTTCATGATTTTCTATCTAGCCGATTTTGGACACCTCTCTGTCGAAGTTGAGTGGACAGTTCAGGTTCAAGTACAGAACTTGTCACTTCGACGGACCGCCATGTGTTCGTTTTAAGTCCGATTAGAGTGATTTTTGTTTCCGAGTACTCCTTTATGAGTCTATTTTCAAATCCAGTTGGTTTCATAATTTTTGGATTCCATTTGAATTATTAGTAGCCGATTTACTCAGAACTGCTCATTTGCATTTTTCTGGGTAAATCTGTGATCTTCGGGGCCTGTTCGGGAGACCACCCAAGGCACACCCGAAGGGATTTTTGTATGAGGCTAGTTTCTGTTGAAAGATGGCCATACAGACTTCAATCACACCAAATTTCACGGATTTCTATGTAGTGGATTTTTCTAGACAATTTTCCAAAGTTGCCCACTTACCACTTTTAAAAATCCCCAACAGCAACTTCAAAGGAGCATAACTCCTAGATTTTTCATCGAAATGAAGTGAAATTTTGTATGAGACTCTTATTTACCCTAATCTTTCAAATGGATTTGGTTTGGGTCAATTTAGAATTGGATTTGAATGATTTTAAGGCAAATGGCATACTTTTTACCGAATTTTCCGGATTTGATTTAACTTGGTTTTATGCAACCTCTACTTTGATTTCCATCCTTTGAGATATTCCAGAAGTGATATTGACATAAGAGAGGATCTAAAATCCATTTAGATCTTCATGTGAAAATATCATACATTAATCCTTTTTCAAGGTTTTCTATGATTTTTAGCAAGCTTTCTTACTTTATTTTTTGCATGAACATACACTTGGCAACCACTTCGTGTGGATGAATGGGGGTGCCTAACACCTTCCCCCGTTCATAATCTAATCCCCTTACCCATCTCTGGACTTGATTTTCAAGTAGGGTTATTTTTATCCTAGAATTTGTCTTTTGGCTATTTTTGCATATTTTAAACTCTTTTGGTGTCCATTCTCACCCCAAAATCATGAATGGTGGCGACTCTCCCAATTTTTGCGTTGAGCCCGTGTGTTGACGGAGGGACGATCACTCCGGTGATTTTTTACCATGCACCACAACTGGCGACTCTGCTGGGGACTTGTGGATTTAAGCCTATTAGTGTATATTCATGCTTTTTCATCACTTTTGAATGCTTGCTATTTTGTTTACTTTATTGGTGTATATTGGTGTATTCTAAATCTGATTGGGATACTTTTAAATTTTACATTGATGAAGGCATGTGTGTATGCTTGGATATGCTAAGGATCATGTTTAGGGCCTTACCTTGTTGTGCATGCCTACTTGTTTTTGTTTGCCTTGGGTTAGGAGGTTTTTAGTGCCATGATTTGAGCATGAAAACATTGAGCAAAAATCTGTAAATACAGTAGCCATTAGGATGGTTTTCAAGCATGTTTTACCTCATTAAAACACTTTTGTATCATGTCAAGTAGTGGCTAAATTTTTGGGCATTAATTTGGGGTATAAGGGAAGCACTTTTGAGCATGAAAATTCTGGAAATTTCAGTGTATATTTGGGGTTTTCAAGCATGTTTTACCTCATTAAAACACTTTTGAACCATGTCAAGTAGTGCTAAAATTTTAGGCTCCAATTTGGGTAGAAATGGTACACTTTGAGCATGAAAAAGAGCATGAAATCTGGGATTTTAGGGAATGCTTTTGAGTTTCAAGCATGCTTACATGATTTAATGGTTGTTTGTGCAAATAACATGTTTTGTATACCACTTTTTGGGCATGTAATATTTTTGTGCATATTTGGTGCTTGCTTGCTTGTATTTAGCTTCATTATTTTTGTCATATGTACCTTGGCTAGAAATTGAATGCATGGCTATGAAAAAGAGTGGCAAGGGGCTGGGACGTTGTGAATGTTACCACAATTTAAAATTGCACTTGAGCACTTGAAACAATTTGCACAGCCTACCCTTTACCTATTAGGAAGTTGAACCATGAATGTGTGTAGCTTGGCGCACCGAGGTCGTGACTTCGGAAAGCGAAAGTGAAAACATTTACCTTAGAATTTGGGTCAATGATGTGATGACAATGGGATCTGTGATTCGATTCCGGGCATCACTAGACTTGAGTTCTAAGTTGCCAATTAAGCCAAAACCCAAAAAACCATACGCTTGAAGGTGGAGAAACACGTTTTCAGCTAAAAGCACACAATTGCGTTTGGGGAATTGGGTGTAAATGTGGGAAGGCCGTTTGCATGTTTTACAGGCCAAGGTATAATGTGAATACCATATTGAATGAAGGTAATACAAGGTGGCAAGGTAAAACCATGTTCTTTGCATGAATTTGGGGATTTTGCAAATATAATGTCCAAGCCCAATTTGGGGCAAGTTTTGAAGGTCAAATTAAGGTGAACATCAATTGGGAATGAAAAAAAACTAATCGGGTGAAAAAATGAGTCAAAAAAGGCCATTTCGGCAATAACCGGTAACTCAGGCCGGTTAATAACAACCCTGTTCATATCCGGTATATATTTCCGGATAAAAAGGCATATGCGTGAATCCGGTTATGGTAACCGGATACAATAAGGCATATTATTATCCGGAATGTTATACCGGATACATTCAAAAAATGCACAAATTGGCTTTTCAGCCCAAATTTTCAGAATAAAATGCCTAAAACACTGTGGATAATCCTTAGGCACCCCGAAAAGAGCATAAAAAATGTTCCAAAATACAGAAAGAAAAACAAAAAAAAAAGAATAAAAGAAATATTCTTTCAGGATTTAACCTAAGTTTGAAAATCAAAGAGGAAACCAAGGTGTCATATTTTTTGACACCAACTCAACTCAAACATGTGTCAGTCAAACTCTGGAACTTGAAAACTGAGAAAATTCAGCAAATTTGAAGAAGAAAAAAAAAAACCTTGGTTGGTTATTTTTATCAATCAAATCAAAATAAAAATCAAAAAAATTGGGACCCTTGGAAGCCCTAGAATATTCCATGAAAACCTTGGTTGGTTATTTTTATCAATCAAATCAAAATAAAAAAGATCAAAAAAATTGGGACCCTTGGAAGCCCTAGAATATTCCATGAAAACCTTGGTTGGTTATTTTTATCAATCAAATCAAAATAAAAAAAGATCAAAAAAATTGGGACCCTTGGAAGCCCTAGAATATTCCAACACCAAATCAAAACATTTGTGGGATACTTGGATAGAGTAGTCCAAGACACCTTTGGTTGGTTATTTTTATCAATCAAATCAAAACATTTGTGGGATACTTGGATAGAGTAGTCCAAGACACCTTTGGTTGGTTATTTTTATCAATCAAATCAAAACATTTGTGGGATACTTGGAAGCCCTAGAATATTCCAAGTCACCTTTGGTTGATAATTTTTATCAATCAAATCAAAACATTTGTGGGATACTTGGATAGAGTAGTCCAAGACACCTTTGGTTGGTTATTTTTATCAATCAAATCAAAACATTTGTGGGATACTTGGAAGCCCTAGAATAGTCCAAGACACCTTTGGTTGGTTATTTTTACCAATCAAATCAAAACATTTGTCGGATAATTGGATAGAGTAGTCCAAGACACCTTTGGTTGGTTATTTTTATCAATCAAATCAAAACATTTGTGGGATACTTGGATAGAGTAGTCCAAGACACCTTGGTTGGTTATTTTTATCAATCAAATCCAAAAAGTGGGACACTTGGAAGCCCTAGAATATTCCATGAAAACCTTTGGTTGGTTATTTTTATCAATCAAATCCAAAAAAAAAATGAAAACCTTTGGTTGGTTATTTTTATCAATCAAATCAAAAAAAAAATGAACACCTTTGGTTGGTTATTTTTATCAATCAAATCAAAACATTTGTGGGATACTTGGAAGCCCTAGAATATTCCAAGACACCTTTGGTTGGTTATTTTTATCAATCAAATCAAAACATTTGTGGGATACTTGGAAGCCCTAGAATATTCCAAGACACCTTTGGTTGGTTATTTTTACCAATCAAATCAAAACATTTGTGGGATAATTGGATAGAGTAGTCCAAGACACCTTTGGTTGGTTATTTTTATCAATCAAATCAAAACATTTGTGGGATAATTGGATAGAGTAGTCCAAGACACCTTTGGTTGGTTATTTTTATCAATCAAATCAAAACATTTGTGGGATACTTGGATAGAGTAGTCCAAGACACCTTTGGTTGGTTATTTTTATCAATCAAATCAAAAAAAAAAATGAAAACCTTGGTTGGTTATTTTTATCAATCAAATAAAAATTTGGGACCCTTGGAAGCCCTAGAATATTCCAACTCAAAACAAAACAAAAAAAAAAAAAAAATATCTGGATTGGTGTTCACCTAACCTACTGGTTTACATGTATAGGGGTGTGACTCAAGATAAATGGAAGCTAACATGTTTTATTCATTTTTTCCTCAGGTACATTCAACCCAGGTACACTTGCAATCATTGCTCCAGTAACTAGATCCAAAGCCAGAACAATGAATACTGAAGAGAACCAAGCCCAAGCTACTGTCCCCGCTCAGGACTTCACTCAACTGCAGGAGCAAGTGGCCGGTCTGGCCAAGATGATGGGGGACTTACTGGCGGCGCAGGCCCAACAGGCCCAAGCCCAGAACCAGGCATCTACTTCTCATCCGGCACCGTCACCTCAGGCCTATATTCCGCCTCCGGCTCAGCCCATGCCTGAGCCCATTTCTGAACCAGTCCCTGAACCCATTCTGATCAGGGAAAATACAGTCGAGTCTGAGAAAGAGCTGGAAAAAGAAAAGGCCAGAGATGAAATGGAAAAGAAAATGCTGCTGAGGATAGAAAGAATCCAGGCAGAGCTGAAAGAGGTGAAGGGGGGAGGCAGCCATGCAGGCACCACCTTCGAGGACCTGTGCATGTACCCGGACGTCTGTCTACCGGCTAAGTTCAGGTGCCCGGATTTTGACAAGTTTGATGGCACGGGCTGCCCATTAAGCCATCTGAAACTATACTGCGGGGCCCTGTGCCAGTTTGGCCGGGACGATGGAATACTGATCCAGCTCTTCCAGAGGAGTCTGACCGGGTCAGCCTTTCGGTGGTTCGCTACAGTGGACCATGGAAGGATCAGGAGGTGGAAGGACCTAGCAGACGCTTTCTTGGACCAATACAAGTTCAACTCTGAGATCGTGCCGGACCGGTACGACATGATGAGGATGACCAAGGGCAAAGAGGAGCCGGTACGGCAGTACGCCAAGAGATGGAGAGAGGCCGCCTCCCAGGTCAGGCCACCTATGCAAGAGCCGGAGATGATCTCCACATTCATGGGCACACTGGGGCAGCCCTTTTACAACCATCTGGTGGGCCAGATCACCACCAACTTTGCAGCCCTGGTACAGGTAGCGGACCGGATCGAGGAAGGGGTCAGGTCAGGACGGCTGATAGACTACTCTACTCTTACTGGGCAGTCTGATTCCTCTGCCTCCATGGCCCAGAAGAAAGGGGCCGGGTTTAAAAAGACGGGGGCCCGAAAAGAAGGGGAGGTGAACCTGGTCCAGGCTCCTCCAGCCAAGAAACCACTGCACGTCAACATCTCGGCACCCCAACAGGCCCAGCAGGCCCAGCAGTCGTACCAGACCCCGCTGAATGTCAACTTCTCTCCCTCTGTGCCAGCTAACACAAGGAGGACTTTTTCTAAGGAGGAGCGGGATGCCTGGTTCGCAGCAAGAAAGAACCGGGTTTTCACCCCTCTACCCATATCTCTGTCCCAACTACTGCCAACCCTGCTGAAAGGGGAATACTTGACTCTGAAGGAACCTAACCCGAATGCCACCAGGGGAAGAAATTTTGACACATCGGTCACCTGTGACTTCCACATGGGTGCACCGGGGCATTCTACAGATACCTGCTGGGTATTGAAGCATGCGGTCCAGGACCTGTTGGACCAGAAGGCTTTGGTGTTCAACACTGCTGCACCGGCCCCGTCCGGGAATGATATTGGGCAGAATCCTCTGCCTTACCACAATGGGGCAGGCCCATCCAACTCCATCACTGCCATATCCACCACCAGAAGGGCCTTTGACCCATCACAGCTCATAGCCCCTGTGGGGACCACAGTCCAGGTCCGATTTTTCCCAGAGGAGGAAGAGGAGGAGATCAACATGGTCTCCCAAAAAAATAATAATCTTGCTGCTGAGGACATAAGTTCCTCTCTAAACCGGGTCTCTTCACTCATGGCCCAGATGAATACTGCAAGACCCCCATTGGTCTTCAATTGCAGTCCACCCATTTATTGCCCATCCAAGCCGTCTAAGGCTCCACTGGTCATCAATCTTGACCCCACTACTGCTTCCATCACTTCTTCTGTCCCCACTAAATCCAAACTTCAACCCCTGGTTGTAAATGTGCAGCCAGCCCATACTATCCCTAAATCAGCCCATACATCCCGGTCCAGACTCCAGCCACTAGTGGTTGACATCCCTAAATTAGCCTATTCAGAGGCCGCTGTACCATGGAACTACAGCGAGGGAATCACGGCTACGGTTCCAATGGTCAGGAACCAGAACCAGGAGGAGGTGAACCTCATGACGAGGTCAGGGAGATGTGTAGGGGGTGAAGAGAAAGAAAAAGAGACAGAAGTGGAAAAAGAAAAAATAGAAAATGAAAATGAAAAAAGAAAACAGAAGGGAAAAAATAAAGTAGGAGAAGACACCCCCCAGGGTGCAGAAAATGAGGCAGCAGACCTCATAAAAATAATAAAGAAAAGTGAATTCAATCTTGTGGATCAGCTGAACAAGGTCCCGGCCCAGATTTCAATACTGGGCCTTTTGCTGAATTCTGAAAAGCATAGGGATGCATTGTTAAGGGTGCTACAGAGTGCACACGTATCCCAGACCATTGATCCGGACCAGCTTGGTAAAATGGTTGGTCAAATCTTGTCACATAATGTGATAAGTTTCTCAGAGGGTGAGATCAGCCCAGGTGGGTGTTATCATGTGGACCCTTTGCACATCACTGTGCTTTGTAAGGGCTGCATGGTTGCACGGGTTTTAATTGACAACGGGTCAGCATTAAACGTTTGCCCGTTAATCACTTTTACCAAACTGGGTCTGGACCAGTCAAGGATCAAAAGGAATGGGCGGATAGTGAGGGCTTTTGATAGCTCCAAGACCCACTCCCTAGGGGAGATTGAACTGCCGGTCACAATTGGGCCGAATATCTTTAACATCACATTTGAAGTGATGGATATACCCGCAGCCTTCAATCTGCTCCTAGGAAGGCCGTGGATACATTCGGCTAGGGCAATACCATCCACGCTCCACCAAAGGGTGAAATATATAAGAGAGCAAAGGGTGATAACAGTCCTAGCTGAAAACTTGGTGCCGCCCATTGTGTCACCTGATGTACCCTTGATTAATGTTGACCTAACTGTCGACAAGATTGCATTCCACTCATTCCAATTTGAGGCGGTAAATTACATACCTGGGGGGTGTGAGAAAAAGAAAGAAAAGGGGACCACTGCAGAAAAGATGGTCAAGAAAGTGATGGAGAAATACCGCTTTCACCCAGGGAAAGGCCTGGGGATTAATCTGCAGGGGATGGTGGAGCCAATCATGGCTAAGAAACTAGTCCCAAAGGTAGGTTTGGGCTTCAAGCCCAGAGGTTGGAGGAGAATGAAGCATGAAGAAGGGGAGAGCAGAAGCAAAGGAAAACTCCCTCATTTAAGGGAAAGTTTCCCTAAACCCTCCTATATAATCCAAATTTCTCCTCCCATGGACCAGTCCAAGCCTCCATACCGAAACATTAACCCATTCCAAAAGCCTTTTGTTTCGGCCCTACAACCCTATAACCCATCTCCAATACTGGGAGCCGTGGATGGGCCTGGACCACAGCCCGAGCAGCAGGTGGACTTTTCTGAAGATGTTGGTGCATTCTTCGCCATGACTGAAGGCGAAAAGACAGGGGCAGACATGGAATTGCCGTTTATTGACTGGGCCGCAGTGAAGATTCCAGACAAGGTCATTTCTGGACTGGGCCCCGCAACAGAAAAGGGCAGTACCCACCCGGTGATGATGGCATCGGATTCTGGGTTTGAAGAGCAAGCTTTCCCTATTTCCCCTGCTCCCCAAAATTTTGTACTGAACAATTGGGATGAAACTCCCCTTACTTTTAAAGCAGCGTCTGTGTGGCAAACTGACGCGGCTTCCAAAAAAAAACTCCAATAGTGGATTGCCATTTCCCTGAAGGTTCTAATGGGCCTTCGTCTTCAGGGGAATTATGTTTAGAAGGCCCACAAAAAACCCAAAAAGATTTTTCTACTTTTTCTAGGAAATTTAATTTTTTCAAAAAGGTCCAAACCAATTATGAACCATATAATCAGACCGAATTGGACCAGGTTGAATATGACTTCGACCTTGAGCTCGACTTTGATCTCATGGGGGTCGAAGAAGAGACCGAGGTCGAAGAAGAAGACGTTCCAAAAGAAATTGAATACCAATTGGAACGTCATGAAAAGGGGGTCCAACCTAATATTGAGGAGACCATATCCATAAATCTTGGGACCAAAGAGGACCCAAAAATTGTAAAAATCGGGTCATGCTTGTCTGATGTGCAGAAAAATGAAATGTCACAGTTCTTGGCAGATTACAAGGATGTGTTTGCTTGGTCATATCGGGACATGCCGGGGTTGGACACGGACATGGTGGTGCATAAGTTGCCGATTTTGCCAGGGGTTAAGCCGATTAAGCAGAAGCTGAGAAGATTGAAACCGGAATGGACCTTAAAGGTCAAGGACGAAGTGATCAAACAATTTCAGGCCGGATTCTTGGCAGTCTCTACGTACCCAGAGTGGCTCGCAAACATAGTGCCAGTACCAAAGAAGGACGGGAAGGTCCGAATGTGCGTGGATTATAGAGACTTAAACAGGGCAAGCCCAAAGGACGATTTTCCGCTTCCACACATCGACATTCTGGTGGATAATACTGCGGTACATAGCCTGTTTTCCTTCATGGATGGTTTCTCAGGATATAATCAGATCAAGATGGCTAAGGAGGATCAAGAGAAAACAGCATTTATCACACCTTGGGGCACATTCCACTATACAGTCATGCCATTCGGACTCAAGAATGCCGGGGCAACATATCAGCGGGCAATGACTGCACTATTCCATGACATGATCCACAAGGAGATGGAGGTCTATGTGGACAATATGATTGCCAAATCCTGCAGAGAGGAGGACCACTTGATCAATCTGAAGAAAGTGTTTGATCGGCTTAGGAAGTACAGTCTACGGCTTAACCCGACTAAATGCGTCTTTGGGGCTACATCAGGGAAGTTACTTGGGTTTATAGTGAGCCGAAGAGGAATTGAAATTGACCCGGCAAAAGCCAAGGCCATAATTGAAATGCCAGCACCCAGAACTGAGAAAGAGGTCAGGGGTTTTCTCGGGAGGATTCAATACATAAGCCGGTTCATAGCACAGCTCACTGCTATCTGTGAACCAATTTTCAAACTTTTGAGGAAAGATAACCCTACGGTCTGGAATGAGGACTGCCAGCAGGCATTTGACACAATAAAGAGGTATTTACTGAACCCGCCGGTACTAGTGCCACCAACTCCAGGAAGACCTCTGATCCTATACTTGTCAGTGTTGGAAACGTCAATGGGATGTGTCTTGGGGCAGCATGATGAGACTGGTAGAAAAGAAAGGGCAATTTACTATCTGAGTAAAAAATTCACGGAATATGAAGCCAAATACTCACCATTGGAAAAGACATGCTGTGCTCTAGTATGGGCCACTCAGAGGCTAAGGCATTACTTCCTTAGTCACTCCACACTATTGATATCCCGGATGGACCCGCTGAAATATTTATTTGAGAAACCGGCACTGACTGGCAGAACGGCTAAGTGGCAACTACTATTGTCCGAGTTTGACCTCACATACATCACCCAGAAGGCGATCAAGGGTCAAGCCATAGCTGATCACCTGGCTGCACATCCTTTGCCAGAATATCAACCCTTGAAGACCAACTTCCCAGATGAGGCAATTCTGTATACTGAAGAGGAGGACAGTGAGAGTTCTTGGCAGATGTTCTTCGATGGGGCCGCCAATATGAATGGGAACGGAATAGGGGCAGTCTTGGTTAAACCGGATGGTTCACATATCCCAATTGCAGTAAAGCTGAGATTCCAGTGCACCAATAACATAGCAGAATATGAGGCATGCATAATTGGATTGCAAGCAGCCATGGATCATGGAGTAGAGGAACTTGACGTATACGGGGATTCGAGTCTTATCATCTTCCAAACAACTGGTGAGTGGAAAACCAAGGATCACAAATTGATCCCCTATCACCAGTATTTGGAAGAAATAAGCACAAATTTCACTCGAATTTCCTTCAACTATATGCCAAGGGCCAAGAATCAGTTTGCGGATGCTCTAGCAACCTTGGCTTCAATGGTCAGCATACCAGAAGGAGTAGACATCAGACCACTGGAAATTGAGGTCCGAGATGAACCGGCTTACTGTCTCGTTCTAGAGGGAGCACCAGAAGAAGAAGCACCATGGTTTCAGGATATCAAAAATTTCTTGAATAATCGGAGTTTGCCAGAAAATGCCACTGCTACTGAGAAGAGAACAATACAGAGATTGGCTGGTCAATTTCTGCTAAGTGGTGGACATGTGTACAAGAGGTCACGTAATGACATTCTGCTCAGATGTGTTGCCAAGGCTGAATCAGAAAGATTGATTGAGACTGTACATGGAGGAGTCTGTGGGCCCCATATGAGTGGACACATGCTGGCTAAGAAGATCCTGAGGCTGGGATACTACTGGACAACCATGGAGCATGATTGCTGTATACATGTCAGGAGGTGCCACCAATGTCAGATATATGCAGATAATAAGCATGCACCCCCAGGTGAGCTACACAACATGACGTCACCCTGGCCCTTCTCTATGTGGGGCATAGATGTCATCGGCATGATCTCCCCTAAGGCATCGAACGGGCACAGATTCATCTTAGTGGCGATTGATTACTTCACTAAATGGGTAGAAGCAGCATCATATGCAAATATCACAAGCAACCATGTTATCAAATTTTTGAAGCACAACATTATTTGTCGCTATGGACTGCCAAGTGCCATAGTATCAGACAATGCTTCAAATATTAAGAACAAGGACATGAAGAAAATGTGTGAGCAGTTTCAGATCACCCACCATAAGTCAGCTCCGTACAGGCCAAAGATGAATGGGGCAGTGGAAGCAGCAAACAAGAACATAAAGAAAATCATTCAGAAGATGGTAGTGAGCTACAAGGATTGGCATGAAATGCTACCACTTGCTCTACATGCTTACAGAACCTCGATCCGAACTTCAACTGGGGCAACCCCGTATTCCCTAGTCTATGGGATGGAAGCAGTCTTGCCCGTGGAAGTAGAGATCCCATCACTCCGAGTGCTCATGGAAGCAGAACTAGAAGAAGCCGAATGGATCCAGTCGAGACATGATCAACTTAACCTAATAGAAGAAAAGCGGTTGAAAGCGCTTTGCCATGGACAGTTGTACCAGAAGAGAATGGCCCGGGCCTACAATAAGAAAGTGAGGCCCAGAACTTTCCAAGAAGGAAACTTAGTGCTAAAGAAAATTCTACCATTTCTGGAAGATCCTCGTGGTAAGTTCAAGCCCAATTGGGAAGGCCCATATGTCGTCAAGAAAGTCCTGTCAGGGGGTGCACTCATCTTAGCAGAAATGGATGGGTCAGATTTTCCTGAGCCCATTAACTCTGATGCGGTAAAAAGGTATTTTCCTTGAGTGAATATTTCTAGGAAATGATCCGAGGCCATTTTTCTTTATTTCCTTCAAAAAGTTTAATCCCTAGTCTTGCCAAGTTGAGCCGGTTCGTTTCTTTGATCAACCCAAACCGGATTTACAGTCAAATTGGGGCAAAATCAATTGGGGGCAAAAGTAAGGAAAGAAAAAGAAAAAGAGAGGAAAAGCAATGGAAATGGCAAATGAAAGCCAAGCGTGAAAAAAAAATGCAAAAAATGCAATTTGGGGGAAAAGGGTTAAATTAATCATGACTGTAAGTCCGGTTGACCTATTTCCACACTTGGAAAATTTTTTGGGCCTTTAATACCCTTTCTTTCATAAACTGAGCCTAGCCTTTATTTCGTCCTATTTTTAAGCC